>OU342940.1:41714950-42914950 GCA_910592295.1 Andrena haemorrhoa
CGACACAACATAACAAACATTCGGGGTGAGGTTTAACATCAACTGACGCGATTTTACTATGTACCCCGTGGATTCACCAAGTAACGGAGGACTCTTCTCGGGGCCACGTGGACGGGCCGCCATGAGGGGAAATTCTCTGGGGCAGTGTCAGGCGGCGTTTTAAGCCGAGCACAGCCCCCCTCGCCAGTAAATCCTGACAAGCATAATTCGTTAAAACTGCAAATTTGCGATTCGTCTAAGAGCATCGGTGGACCTAGGTCGACGACCTAGAAACTTCGATGCGACCTTGGAAGAAGCGATTGCAACATGCGCCGAGGTCTTTGCGCGCGAGGCCCGCGACTCGCAATATCTTAATCCCTAAATCGCGTAGCCTCCGTATTTTTGTAGTTGACTATCTTGGGTTGGGCGATTAGATTCGAATTCCCTTTCTAGTCTAGCAAGCGTTGCAACAAGTGTTACGCAAGTCTCTCATTTAAATTCTCTGCCACTTAATCCATTCATCAGCAACACCTTAAAGTTTCCAATGAATCCTGAAGCCTCTAAAACGTTATGAAAAACATTTTCTACCCTTGTGTTTAGAAGAGATAATATTAGGTTGGTGCATATGAAATTGCTGATCTCCTTGGCGAAGTTTGAATGAACATATTTTTCGCTTCTTACAACTTTATTTATTTTAGTTTTTTCAGTTTCTGTGGCATTTCTCGAGTCGTAAGCCAGTGTTAGCTATTACATTATTGTATCGACACCATAAACACAGGAACTATTACGCTATCCGCGATAGGCTATTTCGTATGCACCAACCCAATACAGTTTTCAACAAAACGACAGTTGCTCGTTCCACAGAAATATCAAAGACCGTTGAGGTGACCAACGTAAACGAAATATCGATAGCAACGATTCACGATCGCTGTCTACCGATGCCAAGAAGGCCTCGTGACCTGGGAAGGGATCGAGGGGAAGTGGGGTGGGAGGGCGGTGAAGAGGAAGACAAGACTCCGTAGCCACGGAGGACGTCTCCGTAATGACGGAGCATAAATAACCCAGACGTTTACGCGCGCATTGATTTAAGCAAACTAATGATTTCACTTTGACCGGGACCGCAAGGAACCAAGCTCCCCGTAGACCACGGCTGTCATATTGACGTTTATATCCGGCCGTGTAATTTACAGGTCTATGGACGACAATTATTGCATGGGTGGCTTCGCACGTTATTAGCTGCAATCTTGCGGAATCAGCCACCGTCCAGAATTATTGGCTTCTTAATAAGCGTTTTGCATGCCACTTCAGCCCTCTCATTAATTTATGACCTGGCCAGTCTAATCCTTGGTTGTCACTGATAAAAAACGACCTGGAACGGTGACCATTCGGGCAGACTCCCTACGCTGTCCCTGTATAACGCTCATCCGGCTAGCCGGTCCCGGGCTTATACAGAGGTCAGTCGAACGCCGCCGTGTCCACGATCGTTTGGCGTATTGTCCGCGGCAATTACTCGGGTCGAGCGATCGCGTTTTAGCCAACTCGAGCGCACAGTCCGCGGCTGACGGTGATTAACGAGACGGAAACCGAGCGAGCACCCGTTTTCCCAATTTCTTACGGGCAAAAATGCTACCGGAGGAACGCGACGCGTAGAGGCAGCGGGCAGCGCAGGACGTAGAAATCGAAAAGCATTTCACGGTTGGCTAAATTAAGACGAGCATCTGCCCGGACGCTACGCCACGGCATTGTCTCGCTGTGTGCCGGCGGGATTCGAGTCGAATGCCGGCATTTTCTGTGATTTTCTAACTTGACGACGCGGAAATCCGCGACGCTGAAGGCCTGGCCGACTCTTCTCCATACACGTTCAGCCCCGTTCGCTGCGCCGCCCGATAAGTCTGAAGGGGCTGAGCTCGAGGCGAGATGACATTGACGGGCTAAGCGCGGGACTTAAAGCCCGGGGAGCTTAACTCATCCGTCAGTACGCGATACACGTACTTGGCCACTGTTTGTCTAAGTTGATGTTCTCGCTCCAGACGCGACTGAATCCTGGAATTCCTTCGATCCTTGCTTTAATTCGCTTCTGATTACAATAGAGGTGCTTCTGGCCAAACGACGAACGATATAGGCAGTTAGAAAAAGAACCGAATCACTTGCAGACATCTTTTCACCAATGCCTTCCACGTTCGATGAAGAAGAACCCTAAATAAGTGGAGCGAAACAACTGTATCATCTATTCAGAGAAGATGTCTGGTAGATCAATCGTTCATTCCCATCTGTTTTCTGCCAGGTCGCTCGTTGTTAAACTCCGCGTTCTGTGCTCCAATGGTTGCTGAGTATTCGGTGCTGACGGCGAAAGTGTTTCCTCGTCGAAGGAATTCATTAGCCCTCAAATGACGCTCCTCCCCGACATATTTACACTTTCCCAACTACATTGCAGGATACATGAAAATTCTAACAGATTCATTTAACGAATGGCAATTCTAACACGGCGACTGCTTCTCTTCATTGGAAAGAAGATAGCCTACAAATTTGGAGTCCTCATCGGTGACACTTGTCGGCTGCTACGTACACCGACAGTGGTTCAGGTGGCCCGTGTCGGTGTAATTAATTAATCCGTTGGTAATTATATGTAATCGGCATGGTGACTGCACAGCCACGCGGATCGCGCGCATAGTAAGCGCGGCTTAGACCTCGACGGAATCTCGTGACTGGTGATAAATTGCTAGCCGATGACTAACTACCGTATGGAGGCATTCCCAGCGTCTAGGAAAGCGTTCCGCATCCGCCATGTCCTTTAATTAGCCCCGAAAGGATATTCCCCGAATCAAAGTGGTCTCAGATTTTCATCATCGTTTAATGAGTGTATTTTGCTTTTTGTAGTTGAATGCAGACGTCCGCGTCTCAGCATGGCAGAACCTTCGACTTCAAGTTGTACCTGACGACGCAGTTACAGGTAAAAGGACTAGGCACGGTGTATTTCGCGTAAAATGGGATGCCAACTCGGTCTCGATCGGGGTATTAAAATTCCCTTCGCAAATAATCGCGCGAAATTGAAGGAGAACGTATTAATGCACGAGGACAACTGTTTCTACGCGTAATGACACCGGTCGCGGAATGAATGCTGGAAGTCACGCACGGGGGACGTCATCTTGCATGTCGTTAGCGTGTTCCAGCGTGATTGAGCATCCGCTCTATGCGTAATTCATGCTCGGAGGAAAGCGATCGCGTGCCCGCCTTTGGTTCCGTTCACCGAGACCCGCGAAAATAGGCTCCTCAGCTTCATAGAAATTGAATAACGAGTCTGGCCGATCGAACCGCTCCGCTGGTTGCCAATTCGACGCGATGCCGGGAACGTTCTGCGTTTCCATCATAGTTTCCTTTCCCAGAGTGTCTGTGCGTAGGGGAAACGGAACTATTTAATTTCTTCAGTGAGCTTCTTACGAAAATTTATCAAAATTAGGATTTCCAGTGTTAGAATGACCTCCCTTGCCGAGATCAAGCATTAATTGGAGGACCAACGCTGCTGGAAGATTCCGGACGAACACTTATATTTACAACCGAGATCGACGAAAGTCTTGACCCACTTGCCCAAGAGAGTGTCGCCCGAGCCAGCAGACACGATTCCAGTTAAAGGTGACACGACACCAATCCCGGCATTTGGATTCATCAGAAAATACTATTTGGATATATTTCAGTTTATTCGCAGAGTTTCCCTTAAATCTTCATTAAAACTAAGGGTTGTGACGCTGAAAAGACCCCTTCCCATGGCTAACACTGCTAATACGAGAAATTAATTAGACCACTAACACAATTGGTATCGGGAATTAAATAAAGGTGTGAGTCAATGCGATCACTAATTTTTTGCATTTTTAGTTAGAGTCGAAATCCGTATAAGGGGAGTGTATGCACAATAGGGTGGACCTTAGCTACTCTTGACGAAAATTATTTGTTTGGTCTCACCCCCAGAATTGTGACACTTGTTGGGAAAATGATCTGGAAAAAAATTCAGGCCGATTGGACCACGGGAAAACGAAGCGCATCGATTTTGAAATTTTGAATTTTTCAAAACTTGACATAAATATACATTATGCTTTATCATTGAATTTGTATCTATTTTGTTGTTTAACAATACATACACAGCATATAAGATTGTTAACAAAAAACATCCGTGGCCTGAATTTTTTTCCAGGTCAATTAATAACTGTATAGAACATTTGACTGACATCTGTGACCTGAACATCGTGCACAACCCTTGTGAGATCCAAGTCTAGACATCCAAGAGAACGTACATCTGCACTGGTCGGGGCTAGGGGGGCTTGGACCTCCAGAGATCTAGATTAGCAAGTCTCGGATAGAAAGTCTTGACCTACGCGTCGAAGAGAACGTCCCCGCGTCTGGAGGGCCGATTCCAGCCCGATGGCGAAACCAGACGCGAACGTAGCGATTCGCTTTGACGATTTTAGCCGCGCGCACGCAGGAGGAGGCGCGCGGGCCCGTTCGCGCTTTCATCCCCGGGTCAGGCAAAGCTCGCAGACGCGCGCGTCCCTTCACTCCCCCGGGACAACATAGCGTAGACGTCGACGGCTCGTGGTAAAGCGGGCAAGGATATTTCGGGCGCGAAAGCCAAGAACGTGTAAACGAAGTCGCCCCCGTCGTCTCGTTGTCGGCCGCGCCGTGGCTGCTTACCGGCGCATAAATCAGAATTATTACGAAGCTATTAGCGTGCCGTGGGTAACACCGGCTACGTGTCCTTCGTGCTATAGGAAAATTGGGTTCACTCCCTCTCGGCGAGCCATCCCCCTTCTCGTTACCGTCTCCTGCATCTATGGGCAGCGATTAATCTTTCGAAGAAGGGGAACTGGAAGTTTCATCTTCTTGCTCAATATTCCCGTACTCGTAACCGGGGAAGTGTTCTCTTTCATTGTCTCGTGCGTCGGAAGATTCTTTCCCCGCTGCCACGAACCAACTCCTCCCCCGATACTGTTCGATGAAATGGACACACGAACGTCACTCTGTGTTAGAAAATTTTCTTAACACTGGCAGCGGAGATGGAAATTAAGACGAGGTGCGGCACGGGATTGACCTCTTCGTGCATGTCATAGAGCGAAACGAAGCCACGACGCACCGGTATCGGCGCGTGTTGGACGTGCCGCAACCTATACTCAGCTACCATAGAATATTCATATGACGGGGTAGTCTCGATAAGATTAGACTGTGCCATTAAGAGCGTATGGACAAGCAGGGTATTACCATGCAACTGGGTCGCCGATCGGAAACTCCGTGGAACGTGCATGCGTCTGGTATCGTTCCTTTGAAGGAAGGATGGACGAGATGGACGATTAGTTATTCAATCGTAGCAGCCTAGGGGAAGTTCCGCTGCGTTACTGCGGCAATTCTCGTAAAATTTCCCTTAAAACCTGATGAAACATGCATTAAACACCCGAACCTCTAACCGTGAAAGATACCTCGTACTACCGGCATAAAAATCCGGCAGAAATCTCATCTACGCGAGGTAGATTACGATTCGTAAAACGGGGTTAGAGCGAGGACCATGTAACCGCGTCGAACAGTGCTTGCTGGAGAGACGGGAGCAACGCCGAGCTACTGTATGATCCGACTATGGAAGAGACATTAGTCTCCTTTCCCTTTTGCCAGCTCTCGTATTTAGAATACACGAGGATGGGCCGCGGGAAACGGTCCCCGGGCTTCCAAGCAAACTACCCCGAAATAGAAGCAAAAGTGGAAGGCGAGGTCGAAAAAGACGCGGGCATTGATTTACGTCTCCTGGGAGCGTGGCGAGGTACGTCTTAATATTTCCGTGGCACGTCGATGCCAATTGCTTTGGCAGCTGCTCCCGCGGTGCGTAATGAAACAACGCGGCGCGGCGCGGCGTGCCGGAGCGAAATAAATACCGCGACGATGCACCGAGGTATCTCTCGATTACCACTGAAATCCCTCCATAGATCCTCGGGGCCGCCTTGTCCCGCGCATGCATAACACGGTTCGCGGTGCAGTAAAGTAGCGTGGGTGACACGCTGCATGATGGACCGAGAAGCAGGTGCAGCCTCTTGCTTTTGCTCCTCCGCGCCTCCGTCCTCCCTCGCGTACGCATTTATGCGGCCACTGGCGTAGCACGCGGCCCTTTGTCGCTTTGACGCGTGCTGCTCCTTTATGAACAACCGTATCTCTCCCGGCCTGCCACGGTTCTAACTCGTTGCTGGTCGATGGGATCGCCTGGTCCGCGGCCAATCTTCTTGTTACATACCGGACACTTTCGGGGTGCCTTCGGCCGCGTTCACCTTGGAAGTGGAAACAAGTATGGCGGAACCTTGGCTTGGAAAACGTTAATAAGCGCATAGAGAGATTTCGAATATGCCTGTTCATATACATGGGCGTTCCTCTCTGTTCTTGATGTTTAAGGAACGTTTGGTACCCTACAGTCTAAAGTCTCCGTCGATTGAACTGTGCCCTTCGTTTTTGCAAAGCGTGCTGTACCCTCTACGAGAACGTAGGAAGACGACTCAGCTGATTTACGACACCAAGGAAAGTGGGCTTCAGCTGGCGTCTGTTGCGCAGCACCTATCCAAGGAAAAATCTGCAGGACCCTTCGAAACACCCCCTTCGCTACCACACAGTAATGATCAACCATATAACGTGTAATGTTTTCAAGCCTATTCCTATCGCATGCCTCGATTCCAGGAAAGGACACGCGGGTAACGCGATGAAGAATCGCTGAAGGGGTGACGAAAGAAGACCCCATGAGCCGCAAGGCGTCGACGAGAAATATTCTTTCGGTGAAACGAACGGGGGAGATGCTCCTCGCGAAAGCACCTCTTCGAATCTACGCGCTCAATGAGACGTGGAGAACGAGATGGAGTAAAGTCGGGTGCCGGGTGGTCCGTTCCGAGATTTATGAACGGCCCGTTCTGGAACATTCGAAGGAAACAGCGCGAAAACTCGGAATGGATTTCTCGAGGCCCGTTCCGGGGAAGAATGCCGACTGGTTTTCGGAATGGACCGGCCTATCCGCGCGCGAAAACGCCACGACAGGCTGATTCTCAATTTAGACGAATACGTATGTGGCTGCACTAACGACTTTGTAGCTGCTTTTACGGCGCTGCTGCTATAGCTTGTTAATGTGCAATGCCCTCTTGCTTCTTCCAACTTGGTCTGTTCCCTTGAGTATTAACCGGGCAGAATCTTCTAGCCTTCTATTCAGTATCGCTGGTACAAGATCAAATGGCCACGCAGAGCAATATCTTGCATTGCAAGTCTCTGCATATTAGAGGGGAAGAGTATACCTGTGTATTTGTGCTTTCAGTTCTTCAAACGCTATGAGCGAAGCGAAGAAATGAATAGCGAGAGGATCGCTAAACGGTGCGGCGGGTGCAGCTGCAAGGTGACCTTGAGCGTTTAATAGTTTTGTCTCAATTATAGCCGACGGTAATTATAAGTCACGAAACTTTGTTGTTTTATCAAAATCATTTCCGTCAACTGTAAATGATGCCTGTAAGCTTCGTAGCTATTACAATGTTCCACTTACAGCTACTCTCCTGATTGCGTACAACCCTCTAAGCTTTTCTAGCAACGGGCTTCACACGTAAGGAATGAAATTTTTTTTCTAAACTGACGATGAGCATTAAATTCCTCCTTTAACTTTCGAAGATTAGATAAGCTCTCTGATGTTAGCTTTAGTAGCCTTCATATTCCAGCTCTATTATTTCAAGTTGAACGTCGAAAAATTGATCTTGTGGACTTTGGCCTGGGAGCATTACATGGTGTCGCAGGCAAAAACCTATTGTGCACCTGCTAAATATATCGATTTCCCCGTAAACGCAAAAGAAAATCCCTATCCCGTCCCCGTTGAGTGTCTTTTATTCCGAGAAGTCTTTTAAAGCACCCAAGAACGGAGTCTCTAGAAGCCTTTCGATGGTCCATGACACTTCGCGGAAACTAAATAGATCACGCGGAAGGGTAATTACAAGCGTCTCCGTGAAAAGGATGGAGCGTGGGGGGCGACCGCGAAGTAAAATAGAGAAAAGAAAAAAAGGAAAAGAGGAAAGCGGCCGAGCAGCTCAGACTCTTCTTTGATCCTCCCAATGCGTTATGCCCGCCAATGATTTAAGGACGCACTTCGCCGCGGTGCGCGCGCACGCTCGCGCACACGCGCGTCCTCACGCGACGGCCACTAACATCATGTTTAATTTGATTTATCGGCGCTATTACGCGCGATGAAAAATAGCCGAACTAGGTTACGGGTTTGGGACAAGCGTCGCGGGATCGTTGACAAGCCGAATGTGGATGGACCATTCGGGGACTTCCGCGTCGTGGCCTGTTAATTTAATTCCCCTGCGGAAAATGATGAATACTATGAGTTATGCTATCGGTAATTAATGTGCGTAATTAGCCTGACTCTGGACTCTCACGATAATTCTGATTCCAGAGCGGATGAACTCGCGGGGCCGGAGACCTTGGTGCAATTAGCTTCACCATTGGGTCAGCTTTCGTTAGTTATGTGCGCCTAACCTTTATGATCGTTTAGACCACCATCGCTATTGCGTAAGATCGTCGCTCCTTTCCGGGGATTTTTGGACGCGATAGCGTCGCGAACCTTCTGGATAGACTTTGACACGCTCCTAACGTAGGAGTGCCCTGCAATTAGACCATGAAGCAACAAAGATCGCGTTCACGATAATTGAAATATCTTCCTCGCCGCTGTCCCGTTCGATGGCTTTGTTGCAGCTCGTGGCCGGGACGCATCGGACGTGCCTCGGGCAAAACGACGTTGGTGATCCTGGGTCAAGCATTTACAAAACATTCTCCTTGATCTGGACCAGTTCACACGTGCCACTCTGTACAGAGAACAGGGTAAAGCGATACTCCGAAAATGATGGCGGGAAGCCAACTCTATTTACCTATCAAAAATAGGGCTGGTATCTTCTCAGCTCCTCTCGATCCTCAATAATAATAGCAATACTAATAATAATAATAATCCAATTTTCTACAATTAACTTGATAAACTTGGGTATCAATGAGCTGTCCGGGAACTAAGAATCTTTATCACTTGGCGGGTACGTACAGAAAATTTACCATTAAGGCAGGTAGTCATTTTACCTTCAGAGGTTCACTATCCACAAATTTGGACATATATGTACGTATTTGGACGTTTGAAATACTGAAACTCTGAGCTGGAAACTTTCCTTCTTCAGTCACGGTTGCCTAGAACTGTAGGACACACCGGTTCAACATGCTCAGGAGTACCTTGACGAATATTTCGAAGGCAGCACGTTGAAGGAGGCCGTCGACTTGGCCAGGGGGCGAATTTGTAAGCGTGCATCACGCGACTCGCTCGTCCCCTCTCAGCATCGCCGCGGCGAAGGTGTAGCAGGCGAAAGGTAATGGTCCCGGTAATATCGGTGCTGTGTGTGGGGCCCAGGCTGCACTACTAGTAATTGATTGGTCATACCCCCGTGCCATTACTCGTTCAAACTTCGCCCCTCCTGGTTCCTCGGCCTCCCGTGACCCCTTTTTTTGCCGCCTCGAGGTGCTGGCATTTTTCGAAAAGCAGCAACTCCTCCCGTTCCTCGCCGGCGAGCACTCTGAACCTTCCGATGGAATGAAACTCCCGATACAACTTCAGGATACCTTACCTAAATCGGGGACTGGCCAGGCAGTGAATCATAGGGAAATATCGCGAATTCTTCGAATCTCGCGCATCGAAGCCATCGCATCCGGACGACTGAAGCTCTAACAACCAGCGGTCATCTTTTAACCGCGGATGGTATATTGTCGCGAGTTTATCGCGACGGGGGCCTCCCTTATAATTAGAGGAATTTATCGTCCCTACCGAAAATAAGGTTATAGCCGGGCATCGGATTTACTCGGATCGTAAAGCGTTACATTACGCGATCTCAAAGCGAGAAGTGCTCTCTCTCCTTCTCTTTCACTCCCTTCCCTCTCTCCCTCTCTCCTTCTTCCCCCATTCTGTCTCTCCCGCTCGCCCCTTGGTCTATTTCGAACGTCGGAGCGTCTCTCTAGCGAGAGCCACAGCGCGCGACCCGGGCAGAAATATTGTTTCATCCGAAAGCGTTCGGATGCCAAGCGTCGTTCTAAACTATGGCTATTAGGGATTATAAATAAGCTCGAACTGTTTCGCGCTTTGCGGACGAGAGTATTGTTTCTGTAGTAAATCGCTCGAGTCGTCAAAGGTGCGCTCTGTTCGCTGCCCGTGGCGAGATGCTCGTTCGCGTTCTGCCTTTGTATCGGGATGGTTTATTGGGCTCACTGTCGCCGTCACCCTCTCCCCTACCCCGCGCCATTCGACTGCCAGGCCCCGACGTGAGTTAGACCAGTATTCCTTCAGGTTCGATCAACGACCGGACTTCAATTCCGCAACTGTTATAACACGTTCCAGGCACATACCGAAAGTTGACCAAGTGTGCATACCCAGCGTCGTAGTGGCTCGGTTATCATCTTAAAATCTCCCACCAGCCAAGGTCACGTCGTCGAACTCCCATTGCCTAGCTCTCGTGGCACGATTCGTTCGACGTCCCAGGGAAGATCTGAGAAAGGGCTGAAAATGGCCACGGGATGAATGGCGATCCCCCGCATTACTGATTGGGCGCGATAATTATAGAATAAATAAATTCGCGTCTCGCTGGAATGCGTATAATATATCTACGTCTGCCAAATGGTACCGAGATACAGTCGTATATCACCGGGCGAGTTATAGGTTATAGGCCCCTCCCGGTAACTCACCGCGCTTGTGCACGGTCGTTTCTAGCGATGCGTTTGGCTCGTATCCACTGTTCCTCTGCGCCACGTATCGGAAATATCGTTCGGAAATCGACGGCAACTCGACGAGACGAGGAACTTTTCAGAGCGATAGAAGAGACACTCGAGGAACGGAACCTGCTGTCAATGTTATGTAGACGTGAAATTCCGCGTAAATGCTGTTTGAGCCTCGCGTTGTTTCTACCTTCGTTCCACGCCTCAGCCGAGGCATACGGAGGGTAGACGAAGATCATCTCTGGAGCCATACATCTTGCTGGCCAGGGTTCGCGGTAATATAGAAATTCAATCGTTCAGGCAATTATGCGTTGCGGCTGTTATTATGGCCCGTCTGCGTCCGCCGACCGGTTCATTCTTCGGCCTCGTCCGCACCGTATATATATAATATTTTATTGGCTTTGTTTACGACTCGCTGGTGTTCCTTTACTGTTCCTCGCCCGGCTATCCTGGACGCCCACACTCGTCTTGCACATTTTCCCATCGTCGCTTCACAGAATCGCGAAATTTCGTATCATTAAGTGCAATTAGTCGACGATGCTACAAGTATGGAAGCGAAGAGGGTGTAGTATTTGCGAAAGAAAGGAATTCTCGTTGTGAATTTACAAAACAATTGCATTATTAGGGCTTTTTATGGGGGATAGAAGAAATATACATGCCATCACTTCTTTCGAATTCGTTGAAAGGAAATTCATCGGTGTCAGAGTCTATTCGTATTAAACATTCTCTGTAGTATTAAGGAAGGGGGACGGTCAGAACAATTTTTTTCTAGAAAAACCGATAAACTTTTATTATTGAACATTAATCTATTGGAATAAGTACATCTTACGGATATTTCAGTATTTTTTGTGGTAACAAGTATTGAAAGGTTTGTGACTTATAGGTGATGCTAGGGACGTCCTTTTTCTAGGCGCTTTGCGGTGACAATCGTGGCTCGGTGCATTTTTTTATAGATAATATATGAAATTATCTAAGCGCTATCGGTCCACATTTTGGAAAAATCATTTAGAGACCAAATGCGGCTGAGCAAAGTTGAAGCATCTATATTTGGCAAAAAAGAGAGGAAAAACTCTCGATAGCGCTTAGATTTTTAACCCTAAAATAAGCCTGCAAAGCCTCGAGTAAATCGGTTCATTAATTTTTGAGTTATGTGTATCCTCGACTTTGACAACATGATTTTGGGGAAAACCCGTTTAAAGTTTTGGGTCTGAGCGCTACACCGAAGAATACCTACCTATTTACATGCGTGTAACTTTGTCAATTTTTGTCGGATTAACTTGATACTTTCAGGGAATCAAAAAATCGATTTTTCGAAAATTTCTAGGTAGACTTCATTGCGAGACTTGAGTGCAACTGCAATCGAGCTAAGAATTTCTTCCAAGGAAAGAAATTATTATATATCGCTGTTCGTTAAAAAAAAACCATTAATATGCAAACGTTGGTCAAACGATTTAACTGAAGCTGCCCTGCCACGCGCGTCACGAAGGGTAGCGCTCTGAATGTCAACGAATCGACCACAAGCTCTTTCTATCCAACGGGGACGGAAGTAGCGTGGAGCCGGGATAAAAACCAGAGCGGCGCAATTATCGAGCCGCATTTCTGAATTCTGCACTGATGTATGCATGCACGCGAAACGTGCGCATCCACGACGCACGCTGTTCACATGTCGATACTCTTGCGTTCCCCGCGACGGATAATTATCATTCGGTATAGAAAACGCCAAGGGAAGCTACCGATGCGCGTATGTTGCCTGAAAGCTCGCGTGTTCCCCGCCATTCGAAACATCCGACTTCCGAGTCATCTTACAGCGACACAGGAAGCTAGTCCGTCTGCGGATCCTCTGAGGGAAACCGCACGTAATAACACGTGGGCGGCGCATTGAAATCGAAAGCAAAACAGCTGTACGGCTGCATTCGTTTGTTCCGAGGGCAGAAATTGTTTGGATGTTTCAGCCCTAATTGCGACCGATCTTTGTGTTCGTTAGTTTCTGACGTGTACAGAGGTCGCGCCTCGAAGCCACGGATGGCCACGGTAGTCGTCGATGCATTTTTGATGGCGCAAGCTCTAACAGATTGCCGGAAGCGGAGCTGAGCCCCTCGCGAAACAATTTTTACGTCAAACGGAATGGGGAATGAAATAACGTTTGCGATCTTATCTCGTCAGGTATTTTGTCCATGCCCTCCTGCATCAAAGGTTATGACCGAACCCCGACTGACGACGTGCAGTCTGTGCGCGCGCGAGTGTGTGTGCATCGGAGATCCATGTAACGTGCGTGGGGTACGAGCATCTCGGCGTAGACGTTCACAATAGCTTCTGTTTAGAGTACTTATGGTCGAAGGGGGTTGAGCGGCTGCTGGGTAACCCAAGTCAGCCATCTTATATCGAATAAATCATCGCGGACACGTCAGAGATATCATTGAGTCGGTTGACGGGGAGCGGTGGTCGCTTCTCATGCAACGGGTGTCGCGAGTGCATCGGGCTCGAGCGCGTGATAATCGTTCTTATCGCTGAATGGGGGTTAATTAATCGTCTGTACAGCCAGGGCGCGATAACCGGCTGGCTTGATGAACCGTGACGTCGATAAATTTCGTTTCATTGGAGGATGATGGTTCGCATGGCTGCAACAGCACCGCGCTGTGATTATTTTTCCACTGGTCGAAGCACCTTGATTTTTATCAAATGGGATCGATAATAGAACGTAGATATCTGTCAAGATGGTGGTTCCTTCGGGAGAGTGCACAGCGAAATTCCGCCGCTTGTTCCGATGCAATCTGGAATGGTAGAAGGTTGGGACAAAGGTTTCGAGCCGGGGACTGGAATAAGTCGACTGAAGCGGCGCAGAAAATCCACGGGGTACATTTAAGGGCGTAGTGTTACGATAGGTGGATAGTATTGCGTATCAATCAGATGCCGGGGGCCACATTGTCTTACGCGTCAGGCGAATAAAGGGGCGCCTGGGCCCTGGTACCCAGCAGCTCTGGACCACCCGGGCTGAACCCATACACTCGACAGGGATCGTATTGACTCCACGCGAGTCTGTCGAATCGTAGCCATGTCCTTGAGTCGAGTGGCTTACGTTGCATCTTGCTGCATTCGAGGATGGCCGGGAGGAAAAAAAGAACGATTGTTCGGGTCCTTCAGGTGTGACTGGTGGAAATCACTAACTGATGATCCATCGAGGAATCCTCCTCGCGAGGGATCAGCAATTCTACGTGCTCCCCGTCTAAAAATTACAATCCCTTAGAATCACCTTCTTCTGAGCAATTCTTCACAATTCCTACTACCATCGCCCAACCACTTCATTCTACTAAACAACTGATAAATTAGTTTAGACGAGTTAATCACAGTGGTTCGCGGACCGGGCATCCCAGAAGCTGGACACGAAAGGCCGAAGAGGTGTCCCCGTGACCAAAACGGTAAGTTCTACGGCTGGTCGTCCAAGCTGGTCAAAAGTTCCTCGTCGACAGGCGCAGACGGTCCGCGAATCGAAGAGGGGAAGGCCGCAAGGGCCGAGTACACAGTAGCAGACTCCTCATATAATGCGATATAATCACCTGGCATGACTACACACTATCTGATCCGCACGCACATCGAAGTGGACGGTGTGCAGCGGGTGCTACGTATGCGTGCACGGAAATCAGTAGTCGGGCAGCGTTTCACTCCGAGCTGATCATTACTCACTGCTCCTGATATTACTTCAATTCAATCAGTGTCTCGCCAGCGGCCGGTGAGCGCGTGTGCGCCCTCCATCGACGACATTCACATTCGTGCACTTATGGCCACGCGTAGTTCGACGCCGGCCAGGTGATGAATGGCTTCGGCCAGGCCAGGAATGCGGTCCCGCGCATCGATGTTATTGGCCGATTTTTTGGTCGATACCGTGGGCAGAAACAACCGCGGGAACATCTTATCTGGAATACCTCGAGGTTACTTTGGTTGGAGGGCTCCTGACCGAATTCAACACTCTTCGAGTATTCGGCAGTGTCCATGCGTGATGCGTTGATTCCCACTGGTGAAAGGGAAGTATAACACTATCCCTATGCCATCCGAATCTTCGGTCGACTTATCCTATGCAACAGAAGGCTGACTCGTGTGAAATGTAGGTAGTGTAGACTTTCACAGCCAGGCCAGTGCAATTGTAGTTCGTTACGGGCCCCACACTACTTTGGGATTTGGTGGATGGGATTTTATTACAGTTTAGTTGTAGACCCAGCAATCTCTCGCTTCAAATCTGTTCTAAGTCACGTATATTTGTAACCCACACCTATCTCAACATGTTAATAAAATTAAAGTTTCTTAAGAGTCGAAGAAATGTCCCAAGTCACGTCTATTCTAACAGCTTTTCAAAAATACTCTGAGTCCTGTTCACCTCACCAACTGTAATGAACAGTTTTACTTATTCCAGAAACTTTGCAGAAATATCTTAAATGGTGTGTACCCCAGTAGCTTTTCGAAAATAGCCTGGGTTCTACATAATATAATAGGATCTATCTTTAATCTATCCTGGCATGTTAATTTATTATTCCACACACAGTTAAAAGTTCCGAATTCATCGTGTACGTAAGATTCTTTCAGAATTCTTATGTATAAACCCCGTTTCGCGAACCAATACATATTTGACCAACGTTCGAGAGAAATTTACCATGCCTGTCGTTCGACAAATCGTACAGTTTTCCTCCACATTTGTCCATCTTGTCTCTTGAGGCGAATAAAGCGCAGAACGATCGTGTTTCCTCCGATGATCCGTCCTTCGTATCATCCAGCTCCGCGGTGAGCAGGTAATTCCAAATTGGTAATCACGCGATGGCGCCAACCTCTCGCGGTCCGTCAGCAATCTCGCGTTTTGTTGCTTCTCCGGCTCCTCCTCGTCTCTCCTCCTTCCGTTTCCCTTTTCTTGCCATTCAAGCCTCTCCTCTGTCCTCCTTCCGCCGGCGCAGGAGTCCATCTTTCTGCGGGCCGAGCTCGCGTAGCCGGTACATGTGGGATGATTGTGTACAGAGCGGAACGTTCCGCGTCGGAGGTTTGTCTTTGTGATGGCCGACGCAATACGCAGGGACGCGACCGGCTACCGGGATACGCGTTGAATTATCCACCAAGCCAAGTCCCTTCAACTCGTGCCTCGGATATCCACGTACGCCTGTTATCCGCCCACCTTATCCCCGCAGCTCTTTCGCTTCTTCATCTCCTGCGCGGAAGAATGGTGGCGCGAGGAGAACGGGGCTAGGCGTCCTTGGGGATCCTAGACCTGGTGCAATCTTGCACCTCGTTTCGAGTTCACCGGCAACGGCCGACGCTTGAACGCTTTGTACGGATTAATCGGCACTCTTGGTTCCTCTGCTACCCGTTATTATTTTTCTGTTAACCCTTCGGGCGACGGATAGGCTGCCAGTCGACTGTGCAGCATCAATTATGGCTTACAATCTCAGTGATATATATCTCGGAAATAGGGTTTTATGCCGGGTTGTGATTTCGTTACGACGTGAGATTTTAAAATTTCAACAAAAAATATCGATCCCTTCTCGAATTACGATGTTCACCGTTTTGAGAAAAACGGCTTTAAAGCCAGCCGCGGTACGTTTGCCTGCATTGGCCCGCCTGTTACTTTTTTCGCTGCAACTCTCGCAATTTTTTGAATCTTTCAATGAAATCTTTTTTAAAATACTTCTAAGAATTGTGGCTATCATACACAATCGAAAACAAATTTCAATTTTTTAAACCCGAGATACCCATGTACCCCCATAAGGGATATGCCACCCTACACTCTGCATATTTTGCTCGACGTCTTTCCATACCGGTTTTCGTTTTTAAATTTTAGCTGCTGTAGTTGAAATAAGACCCAGAATAATTGCGTCGTCATAATTTAGGTAGGTAGGTCTTTTCCGAAGGCCGTAGATTATTTTCCACGTAAAATTTTGATTTATAAACTTTATTCGAATCGAATTGGACACGTTACATAGAAATATTTTAAGTAGGATTTTTTATGGTAGCCGAGAATTATCCTTTCAGGGACAGCGGTGGGGTTTTCTTAGTGGCTACGCCCCTTAATTTTAAACAAGTGGATGGCATCGTCGATTTCAAGAGGCAGATGAAACCGATTGATACCGAGCCCCGGCTCACGAAGGTTAGAGCCCAGAAATTACGAGGTCACGAGCTAATCCTTGCATCTAATGCAAGTCGTCGGCCGGTTTCGCGTCGCAAACAGATTGCAGCGTGCTCCTGGACAACGATAATCGCTGCTCCCTCTGTCAGAGACGGATGGGGGTGATCGGTGGAGCCGTGTGAAGCTCCAGTTGAATCGACTGCTTCGGTGCTTTTTCGAATTTCAACGAGCCACTAACTAACCGGACGTAGAGGGAATATATCAGACGACGAAGTTCGAACGGTCACCCCGCGCAATTTCATCTCCCGTGGTTCGACACACGAGATCAATGCCGAAAAGGCTTGCAGAGGCTGAAGGAACGTAGCTGAAAAAACACTCGACATCTTTATCACGTTTTCTGTGATCCCTGGACAATAAATCCTGCGGTAAGGACCGCGGCCGGCAGATTATACGCGGTCAAATAATCAAAATTACAAGGTCTGCCTGATGACGTTCCCCCGAGTCGTCCCTTGGGGATAACCTCGGACTTCACTCAGCCATTTTGGTTAAGCAAATTCACGAGGAAACTTTGAAAGAAAGCCTGCAGCGAAGGACTCCGAAGGCCATGGGAAAGTGACTGACTGTCAAACGTGTTCTACGCGGATGTCGACTGATCGTTCGCGTTTGCTGACAGCACGATTCAGATTGAATTGTTTTCTGGGCAAGGATCTCCAAGACCGAGTGGAATGGGGACGAATTCGTGAAAGAAGCGAGCGTGGCCAGGACAGGTCCGATATTCCCCGTAGATTGGCGGCGACCCACGCCGGGAGGAATTACAAAATTAAAATTCAATTATACGCCGTAGTCGGACGTGCGACGGTCCAGAGATTTCCTCGAGTTTCCTCCGCAGCACGGTTTCGAAAGACGTCCGGGAAAATTGCGTCGCCCATTCACCGGGATCCCGGATGATCGCGGGCAGACGTCGCCGGTACGGAATGACAGGAACAATCTGCCGTTGTCATTCGTTTCGTGCTCGATTCAAGGCGTGGCCGACGGAGAGAAGGAGCTTGGGATACTGCGAGACCCGGGATCAGTGTTTCTCGGCGCAGCTGAAGGAGCTGAACAAATCTAAACGCGCCCCAAGTAGCTCCAAATACATACGTGGGATAACGAATTCTTCGACTGTGGAGTATTGGAGGTATTGGTTCTCTAACCGGAAGAGTTCGGGAAGCGACGAGACGCCATCTTCCAACGTTTCATCGAGTGTCTCGTATCGCAGCGTGAAAAAGCCGAGAGAGAATCGATGGAACATGGGGCGTAGCGAACGGAAGTACAAGTGGCTCCCGGGCCACTCGGTTAATTATTAAATTCCAGAACGATCTTCGGGGGTAGGTCTCGACTTTGACGGAAGCGGGGAGCCCCTGAACGAAATACTTCCGCCCCTGTGTCCCGGTCTCTCGAGTTCCTTTCAACGTCCCAAGCCCCGTCGTACCCTCGTGTTTGCATTTCGTTATATTCAATCGCGAACGGGGAAAAGAAACGGAGACGAGAACAATGCGAATTATGATATTTGTTTGCCCGGTCAGGGGAGAGGAGTCCCTGGGGCGCGCGGCTTCTGCCAGAGGATCGACCTTGAATTTATCTGCGCGAATCTGTACGCCGGGATGAATAATTATTGAACGCGAGTAACATAAATATGATGCACCGCGCGGGGACTGGTTCTCGCGAGCTCGGGGACTCGGATTAAGGAACGTTCACACGGGATATCGAGTTTGCTCAGCGTCCCGTGGTGGGCGTGAATTCTTTTACCGAATTCTTTCACTGGCATCGGGCGACGAATACTTTCTTCGTTTGAGACAGTGATTCGCGTACGATGGTGATTGAACGTAATTCTAAGACGAGACTTTGTCTATTATAATTCATATTCTGCGTGAAAAACTACTTCTATAGGATCGTTCATGGGTAAATTATACCGCAAAGACTCTGCGTGAGGCAATCTGCATCCACACAACGATTCAAAAGTGTCTTCACTCCAAGCTAACAGATATCCCGAGAAACTAAGTAGGAACCTCCTCTCGATTGTCAAAATAGCCACTCACAGTCAGTTCGCATATTTTCAAGCAGTTTTAAAATTCAAGCACCAGACAATTCAACAATGGGAACGTCATCAGTGTTCAATCCCAGGTTCGGTACCAATTACAACATTCCAGCATATTCTCAGACACCTATTACTGGCTATCAAAACAAGCTAAAGAAACCAACTCACCGCAAGTTATTATTATTATTATTATTATTATTATTATTATTATTATTATTATTTCACGGGTATCGTGCCCTTTAATTTACAATGATAAGAACTAAAAAAGAAGGATTACATATAAACTAAAACTTAAACTTTAACTAAAACAAAAGATAAAAACAAAATAATAATAAATAAAAATAAAAACAAAGCTGAACTGAAACTGAAGCTATAATTAAAAGTTGCCGATACTAAATAGAAACCAACATATTGCATTCCGTGTTTATGCATACAGCCAACAGATAAAAGATCTAAAGGATTGTCCTTAGCAGACCCTAATACATCCCGAAACGTCTGGTAATGGATGCGGAAGCAAAGAAACGACTGGAAGCCGCCGCAAGTTATCCGCGCAAACCAGCAACATATTGCGTTCCGCATTTATGCATTCAGCGACCACATAGACAGGGGCGAAAGGAGCACGCAGAGTCGAGGATTATCCGAAAAGTTGGGGCAGAAGGATCGGGCGGAGTTTGACGGTTCGGTGTATCGGATGCTCGCGGATTTTAATCAAGCAGCGATCTGATGGGGGGCTCCATGGAGTCGCGAGATGGTGCCAGGGCACCACGGGGGTTCGACACGTACAACAACCGCCGTGAGACGCGTCTATAGGTTTATACCTGGCCAGCAGCAACTCTCCACTCCTCTTCGTCCTCCATCCCCGCGGGCTGGCGCCTCTCCTCGCGCGCGCGTACACCTCTCCGGAATCACCGATTTTATGGGCCACCTTCGACGTTTAATGAAGGAACTTTACGAGGCGGGATTTTGTTTTAAAGAGTGTATCGGCCTCGTCGATAATTTTCGCATAACGACGAGCCGCTATCCTGCCTGCACCACGCTCCCACTATGTGTCCCGGACGGAATGGAGAAGCTCGTTTTTCCTTTTCTTAATTCGTATCAACTGGTTTAGAGGTAGTTTCGACCGGGGTCCACGAATTTCGCTGGTTAATGCCCGCGAGATATTTTTATGCCCGCCGAGATGTGACGCGACGGCCAAGGAAAATGGAACGAGTCGGACCCCTCCTTTTCGCCCTCGTGCCAGCATGATCGAAAATCCACGGCCCGTGGAATCCGAGCTCTAACCGGCATTCCGCGGGATCAGTTGTTTATTCCCCCAGGATCGCATAAATAATTCCACGTTATCTATCGCCGCGTTCAATCGGTAATTACGAAGGAAACCAGGGCTTTCCTCGGGGCCGCGCCGCACGGGGTCTTTAATGGCATTCCAATTAATATTTCCGCCGCGATTCAATTAAAATTCAATTAATCAACCGGCAGAGTTCGGCCCGCCTAAGTCGCGGAATCAAATTTTAACCTGTCCCGTATTAGTTGTGGATTTGTTTGCCGCGTTCGGCGGCGTCTCTCCCACCTGGAACTGGATCGAAGTCGCGGGGGGGATACCTGCGCGAAGTGAAAGGGGAACGTGAATGAAAAAAGAGAAAGCGAAGTATGTCTTCCTAAGCTGATGAATTGGGAGAACAGAGATACCGGATCGAACAGATAGGTAAGCAAGTGCTTGAAGAGGGAAGAAGATCGCAGGGGGAATGGAAAAGTAAAGACCGAAAGATGACCAAATAGATTAGCCGAGAGGAGAAGGTAGCATGTGAAAAAGACGCTGAAGAAGGAAAATTTAAAGCGTACAGTAATCGAATCCTTTCAAAGGTGGATGCACTAATAAAGTGGATTCGCAATGGAGGTTAGAAATAACAGGGTTTCCTCCGGACAAAAGCGTTGCGGGAATGATTTGGATGGGTGGAACGATAGACAGAGCAGTGTGTAGAACAGTGTGCGCCCCACCCGCTGATTCTGAGCACGGTATCGGGCGTGCAAACAAATTGTCTTGTTTTAAAAGCACAAGGAGCAGAATGGACCGCGCGCCCGATGCGGTTGCTAGTACGTCGTCGTTCCCCGGCGGCTGCTGATATTTAATACACGATTCTTCGGCTGCATATTCATCGTATTGGCGCGGGATCCACGGGGGCGCGGTGAATCTTGTTCCTGGTAAACTTACACGGTGTACGCGGGCAGTAAATATATTCCTGCATCGATATTTTAGCGGCGAGGCAACGGGCATGTCCGGCGAAGAATTTCGAGGACGTCCCTTAAGCTGCCTGCACAAGTGATTCCGCGGCGGCTCGCGCGAACGTTAATTACACTCCCGCGGCCCAGTTAAGTGCTCACCGCTTAAAAATAGAAGGACTCGATCGGTAATTGGCACGTCAGCGTTTCGTAAATCATTGGCGGGGACTGGCGGACGACGCCGTTCCAGCTGGGGGCTCGCAGTTCTCCCCCTTTCTGAAAACTGGGCACGCGATTTTTATCGAGGACCATAAGTATTCGTTATTTCAGCGAGCAAGCTGAGTATTTGATAGCGTATTGCAAAGTGAACACGTTTTCGAATCATTCACGCCGAGCGAACAAACTCCTTTGTATCTGCTCCACCTTATCTGCTGATCCCTGTGATATTTTAGACGTTACTCCCTTGTTCTCGTGCAGGCTTTAATCCATTAACGTGAATAAATTTTCTACGGGACGCTCTCAATCACGGTGCAACGGTGATAGTTGAAAGACCAGGAGTCTTCACCGTCAGAGAATCAGCTCTTCGACTTCACCATGGAAATTGATTGGATTGGAACGAGGAACTCTTATGCTCCGGATATTCGGGGGTGAGCGCCCCCGTTGACTTCTCGCGCGATATCAGAGGCTTCTGACCCTCCCAACCCCTTCTGTCCGTCCTGTTCGGGTGCAGGTGTTCCGGAGGTGGTGATAACTCGGCTCGATCCATCACTGCCTCGGACGCCCGTTCGAAGAGGCGGTCGAAGGTGGTTTAAGGTGGTTTGAGCTACACGAACGCGAGCGTGTAGACATCGAGCCTCTGTGCTCGAGTTGCCTTGGTCGTTACCAGCACGGGTAACTAACTGCGCGACGAGATATATCGCGGTAATCGATAGAACGCGCGCGGCCTCGACCCCAACTCGAAAACCGATGGCGACTGGACCGTCATCGAGGTAATTCTACAATCTTTACGATCGATCGACGTTTGCCGGTTAAACGAAATGCCGCTAATCAAGGTTCCTCATCTTTCCTCAGACGCGGCCGACAAAAGCCTAACTTCTAGACTCAAAAATAAAATAGAGAAACTGCATTTTAACACTTTGAGTAGCACCAGGTTTGGTGAATTACCGTTTCAAGCCTTTTCAAGCGATCACTACTGGCTGAGAATGCTTGTCTCGCACTGCGCTTTCAACACGTAACGACGAAAGAGACATTCGGAAGTAACACGCACTTTCGATGCTATCTAGAAAATACGAACGTAAAAACACGCCAATGCAATGCAGTAGGTGGACACCCCTCAGCGTGGAAACACGCTGACGCTATTTACAGTGCTGCTAATAGCAATATGTAAGTACCTACTGATCTCTGAGCTTCAAGTGAGTGTGTTAAGGGGGTACATGGGTATTTCGGGGTCAAAAAAATTGAAATTTTTATTCGATTGCTTATGGTAGTCACAAGTCTTAGGCCAATGCAGGTAAACGTACCGCGGCGGGCTTTAAAGCCGTTTTTCTCAAAACTCTGTTTCTCAAAACGGTGAAAATCGTAACTTGAGAACGGATCGGTATTTCTGATTGAAATTTTAACCGAACCTAGAAAACTTTAACCACATTTAAGACAACATTTATCACAGTATTACTTGTGTAAAATCCTTTCTAAGTTGATATTTCTTGTATAGCTTCGTGAATTTTTATTAAAATTTTTCGACCGAGTTCCACATAGTAGATTTTGAGTGAAAGGATATCTACTCATATACAGCGATTTTGCTTTTAGATGTGTCGGTCAACCGGAATCGTGTTCGCATTACGCAAGCCCTCACTTTGACGTCTTTTATATTAATTAATTTTTAATATAATGTAAACATTCTTATTTGAAAATACGCCTTATATCCCTAAAAAAGAATTGTTAAAAGAGCAAATCGATGAAGTTATTACTGGCTCTACAATCTAGCCCAGCAATCTAACCCAGACCTAACCCAGAAGGAACCGTTGATTTTAGGTGTCTAATACCCATGTACCCCCTTAAATGGAATAATTATTCTTTGTCAAGTGTATTGTGATTTTTACGAAATGTAGACCCAACGACGGTCATAGATTAATCATTTTCAGCCCCATGTTACCAAATATTACACTTCTTTAAACTCCCCAGATCCCTTCTCTATCACCCCGTACGGTGTCGATCGCCGTGCCGCCGACGCATCGGGACTTCATCCCGCGCCCCTCCTTGGACTTTACAACCAGCGGTGGTTGTAACTCAACCAGTTTGCTCACCGATTCGTGTCGGTCGCCTGCATTTGCACATATCACGTCGCGGCCGTAGGTGCGAGGTTATTGCCACGGATTTGTCCACGCGAGCCGCGCCGCGTGATCGACGTTGTTCACGATCGCGGAAAATCGGCTGGATTTTCGCCACGGGGTGTCGGGGAGGATCATTTTCACGGGTGAAAGTACCGGCAGCCGGGCATCGGGCCCCGTAATCGATGATGTAAGGACGCATCGGAATTTTGCCGCGGGAACGGCGCCCAATTCGAATTAGTGTTACGCGATAAATCTGCGGAAATATCGAACCCCTGCTCGCCACTCGCTGCCCCGAAATTCGACGTACGTGCACGAAACTCGCGTGAAGCGTTTGCATGGAAATTTATCTGTTTAGGGAGCTCTCTCATCTGCATTCTCTAGAAATTTCATTACATACTGCTCGTTTGTATATTGAACGATCAAACTGTGTTCATCTGTTCGAAGGGTCGAGGTAAAACAGAATTGTTATTAGAAAAATGTGACGGAGGTGTTAAATGTCTGTCGACTAACGTGGGTCGACTTTGACCCGTTTTCCAGCTTCGTTAGTAGACGATTCACAGGATGTGACGGATATTATTATTATTATTATTATTATTATTATTATTCGTCTTTATTACTTGAGACATACAAAGAAAATTAATACATAAAGACTACCGAAGTGAAGGGCGAGGCTGCAGTAAAATACTGTTAGAAGCCTAACCGTAACTAAATAACTAACTAACTAAGTAACATTAAACTAAAACTAAGGAAGAAAAATAGAAACAGTTTTTTTTAAGAGAGAGAAACTAAACATTATTTAGACGCATAGTGCAAAAATATATATCGTCGAGGTTTACATTTAAAATCAGGAAAAGAATTTAGCCCACGAATATGGGGTGGAAGCGAATTATAATAATGAGCCGAAATATAGGCGAAAGAGGATTCAAATAGATTTACAATAGTTACCTATATTTGAGGCAGTCAGAGCAACAACGGACTAACCCACATTTTTTTCGAAATTGAATTAGTAGCAATAACGTATTCCAATAGCCGCTACTAATCACATTAAATAGGAAATTTTTTTTTTTAATGTGGGTTGGTCATTTCTACATTCTATACAAGAATCGGTGTACGTAAATTACACAGGCATATAACCAGTGGTATAACTGTATTTATTTTGTATATTTTTTATAAAATAATACCATAATTTTGTTAATAAATTGTACATTTTTATCTTATAAGTATGTGTAATTTAGTGTATTATGGAGAAAATTTAAGAAAGTTCATTCTCGAATGTCTAGATAAACAAATTTTATTGTCCGTCACAAATCACCTTGTTCTGCCTGGTGTCTCACCGTCGAACATGCCGCCATTCGACGGTTAAATACGAATAAAGCAACGGCGGAGTTGCTGTTGGAACCGTTGAAGACGAGGACATATCATTATAGAAACTGCACTGTTAACAGAAAGAGTGGCAATATGTACATGACACCAACTAATAGAGAGAGAGGAACAAGATACATTCACAAAATTTAGACAAGATTACTCTAAAATTCAAGCAACACTGAAATTAAACGATATCATTTTCCTTCCTTTTTCTAGAATTTTTTAACTCTGTATATATAACATTTCTTTCTAATTTTTACTCAAGAAATATCGGTACAGTTTAGTCATTTAATCGATTACCGCATAGGAATACCAAAGAGATGCCTTCTTTGTTTAAAATGTACAGATAAATATGTTGTTTCCAAATTTCTTAATTGAGCAGTCTTAACTCGCGACTTCATGCTGGACTCTTTTGGGATATAAGGAGGCACCTTTAAACTTGTAGACATTGTTTTATGTAGACTCTTCTTATTATTTATTAATTACTGTGGAATCGTGTTAACCTCCTCGACGATGTTGGCGTCAGGTATAGCACCTGTCACAGTCATCTGATTACAAAAAGAAACAAATTTTCGTAAATCTAAATAATTTACGCTGGGACTGGCCCTAAAATTTTAATTTTAGTATTTATTTATAATACTTTTCTTCGCAGATATAAAGACTAACATGAAAAATATATCAAAGGAAAAAAGTTACTTTTTCTTTCAAATGGTATAAATTTTTCAATTTTTCATTTTTTCTCTCTAAATTGGATTAATCCCAGCGTAAACTATCTAACTTTAAAAAACTTTTCTTTTTTGCAATCAGATGATTGTAATAGGTGCTACACGTCCCGCCACCAGGAGCTACATCTTCGAAGAGATTGACAAGATTCCACAATGATTAATAAATAATAACAAAGACCGACATAAAAAGAGTATTTTATGCAAGTTTCAAGTTGCCACCTTATACCCCAAAAGACTTTAATCCAGTATTAACAACAGTCTTTAAAAAGAAGTCGTAGATTTGAGTTACTTTTGGGGCTGTTACACGAGAATCCCCCCTTCAATACCGCCTCGATGCAGCAACATTGATTTTCGGATCACCTCGAAAATCGTCGCACGCGAAAGTCGCGTCAAACGTTTTGCACGCGGGAAAAAGGAGAAATCTCGTGTGTACATGGCGCGCACAAGGGGTAAGGGATAATGCATGTGTTTGTATTATGCGTGCTACGTGCGTGAATGAGCGATCGAGGGAAAAGTAAAGGATAAGCCTGACGTGCGTGCGTGCGCGAGAAAGCTCGAGGAGGAAGGGAGAGGAAGAAACTGTGGCGAGGTGAAGCCCCGATGGAAGCATGTGTGAAAAACGCGCGAGCAGGCAGGAAAATGTACCTACCTCCAAGAGGGGCAGGGTGGTGTACGGTGGGAGGGTGGCATTTACGAGGCAACCCTCCTAGGTAATATCTCGGTGCCACGCAATTTTTAATATCGAAGGGTGTTTTCTCACCTTCGCCGCAGTATTATACGGCGGATTTTAAATTTAAAGGTCGCGGCTGGCGAGCCCACCTATCTATCCGATATGCTAATAGCATAATATCCAGCCGCGGGGCCGCGCCGGCCCGATAATTCCACGAGCCCGACTCGTGGGATCTCGGCTCGGGGCATAAACAATAGGCCCGTGTCGCACGGCTCGCGGAGCGGCGCGGGCGGTTGCGCCGTCGAACGTGATTTTGCTCCTAGCGACGAGGCGCGCGTGCGAACACCTGTTCCCGCGATGCGTTCGCCGGATCATTTGCATTTTAGATCGACTTGTTCGTGTGCCGCTATCGTTTCGTAAACGGGTAGCGAGGAAATTTGCGCAGTGGTCCCGAAAGCTCGCCACTCGATGCAAGTTGCATTAATCTTTCTGGGATCTTAATGGACCGGGCAGTGTTTCTGGTAAGTAGTCAAACTACTTCGAAAAGAATTCTGGATTAGCGTTACTTTTGAGAGGATAGTGAGGGCGGGTAAATCGGTATCGCGATACTACTTTGCAGAAATTACAATTTCATGCAGCTTGGTCAGCAGAAATTGCAGGTGAGGTTGGGTTTGGGGGTTTGAGCTTCCATGGGCGACCTTTTTTCCTCAACTTTGCATTGTGATAGCTACTTGTTCTCGAATTTTATGCGGGGTTGCTTTTTAAGGTGTCGTCAGACGTTAAGAACGTGTTCTAATGATCGATATGAAAATGGTTGTATGTACTTACCTCGGTACATAGGTCTGCGAATGGTATGGTACCGAGTTCTAAGTAGTTCTTAAAAGTTTCACGTTGAAGGAAATGTCTGATTGAAATATCAAACACGTAAGCATGATTCTAATCTACTGGAACAGGTAGTTAGGTAAGGGATAACGGTAAGAGTGGCAGTATTAGTTTCTGATTGGTCTCCGTGTCATGGCATATCGTTATTTCAATGCTGAAATGGCGGACACATTCTCACTTCACATATGGGCGAGCAAATAGAAGTAGTGCAACAGCTCAGCGTCCCTATGGGGGATTAACTTATCCATATTGACATTCTAGGGAATGGCTAGGGCCAAAGACATATTTGTAACTACAAATTTTATAAATCAAAGTTTCTAACACGGATCTTTTGAAAGACTAACTCGCTATTGAAAAATGTGCAGATCTATGTTTATAGGATATGTTGTTATTACTATCAGTAGAATACACACCTTTTGGCGGAAATTGTTTCAAACATCCTGTATAGGAATAGTTATCCCAACGAAAGAAATTGTAAAATCCATCAAGTATATAAAATGTAGAGTATTGTGGGGCAAAAGTGTGCACTTAAAATATAGACTTCCCTGAAATCATTGGTATTACACTAATATCATTGTGTTAGAAATAACTACTATCCCTTATTACTTAATAGGCAGTGACTTCATGTAAATTTACCTGTCACAACTTATATAAAATAAATATTTCCAAAAAGTGTCAAATGCGAACTTTTACCTGATATGTGGGGCAAAAGTTCGCATGTTGTAGGGAAAAAGAACGCAACGAGGAATTTTTGCAAAAGTGTTTTATTTTCCTACATACAATAGTTGTGGTAATCCAGCAAAACAACTAATAGTTTACAATTAATTTTTTTACTGAAGGTAACAGTAATAACACAGAACATTACCCCATCTTCTTATTTTGCGCAGGCATCAGTCATCTGGAGGATCAGTGTATTCTTCTTCACATGCAGAACAAATTATGGACTCTTTTTGGAACCGATTTGTTTTGTCCCTCTCAAAATGTTTCAGACGTAGCACAGCTACACAACTCGGTACTGGTGACTCTTCCTTGATTGACAATTGACTGTCAATCACCATTGGCAATTGCCACAACTCAAGCAACAAAATTCGCATGGTGCGAACTTTTACCTACGTCTACTCTACAACCACCAAGAAATCTACATTTCTGTGGGATAGTATGCACTGAAATTGAAGAGCATAGTTCGGTGGGAGTTGGTAAATGCTTACAGCAGTCACTTTGTTAACTTGGTCGTTTGTCCATCAAAACGTCATTTAAAAGTAACAGCTGACATAACATTTTGCGTCCTCGCTGAGATGTACACAAATTATTAAATCTTTGCGAACTGTCAAACCGTTTCATCCAAAGTGGATGCAGCTTCGAATGACGAGTTAACTCGCCTTTCCCAGTTGCCGGGTTGAAGGTAGCACGTGACCGCTCTGTACCTCGTGCGACCTATAAGAGAAATTGACATTCGACTTAGAAAGTATGTAGGTAGGTACTCCCATTTGCCCCTGGCTTTCTTATTTCCGTCGACGTTGCGTGGCACGCGGCTAATCTCGAATAAAGTCTGTGCACCGCGATCGTACGTTCCGCGACATTTACGCCTATTAATAGCAAGCGCTATGAATGTACATCACGGGCCAGTTGTTCAAACAAACGGGGCCACTCGTGCGGCGCATTGTGTGTGGAAGGTGGACGTGAAAACAAACCAGCCGAGTCCCCGAGAGCGTAATTTGGCGTGTATATTGCGAATGCTTAATGATTACGAGGTGCTCGCGGGCCTGACGTAATAGATTGACTATAATCGAAGCGGCGAGCGTGTCGTTTCTAAAGACACTGCTCCAGTAAACATATGCAGGCGAGGTTGCTGGAAATTTTATATTATACTATTATTTCAAGATACAGACATTGAGTTATTCTTAGTTCAGATGCATAAGAAGTTAGTAACATTTACTTATAGCCGACTTTGATGTACAGAAACAAAGTTGCACTCAACGTGAAAAGATTTCTGTAAACGACAATTTACGAATTACAACCATATTCCATCGAGGTTCCCACTCTTAATTTTTTAAATTTGAATATCAAATTAAATATTCGAGATTCGGCAAACCAGCGGCGATTAAACGCACGCAAAAGCGGAAGAACGTTCTTTCAGTGGGAAACACGATGCAGCGACCTTGAATGACGATACTGTGCGCACAACCGAAACGGTACCAAGACCAGTAAATTTGTCAGCAAGAGCACAGTGAGTTTCTTTCGCCCAGGCTCGTACTGGCCAACGATTGATTTATACGAGGCGAGCTTGGGGCAAGTATTTATGGAGCTTATTTGTATGCGCACGAAAGATAATTAAAAATATGGTGGTTGGGTCAAGGCTTCGAGAAAACGAAAAATACGGATGAAAGGAGCTCGAGGAAAACGACTGAAAAATACGGATGGGAAAGCAAAAGCTGCTGGCAGGAAAAAGACTTTTAGGAGTACTAATTCAAGGGGGAGGTGGTGTAAGTTAAGAAAAAGTGGTGGCTTTCAATTGAAGAGTTTCATGAAATTTCTTAATAAATTTCTCGAATGGGAAAATTGTGTACTAATACTTTAATTAGTAGGATTGACTGAAGTCACCCTGAATTTGTTCAGCGATAAACAAAGAAAGATATATTTCGAAATAAAGAATAGCTTGAGCTGGAATTGAAAATAGTAAATGCGTTGGTGTATTTATATACGTGCACGAAAAGGTGAAAATTTCGTTTCCACGAAAGAACGCGAAAATCGCGATAATGTAAAGGCTGCATACACCCCCTGCTGAATAGAGAACAACGCACAGGATAGTGTTCCCACCCTCAAACTACGCTAGGTTACCCTTAACCATGAAATGGCAGAAGGATGGACCGAGAGAGAGGAGCATAAACTCCCACGGGGAAGGAAATTAGAATTGAATAGTTGATGAATTTTAGGAGCGAATTTTAACCGCCGATGCGCCTGGGTGGTTAATTCGCGATGCGGCGAAACGTTTTCCACATCGAAAATTCCGCATCCGATTCGTTCTTGATGTTTCCACGTCTTACGAATTGAAATTTTCCAACACATCGCAGTCGTCGAGTTCGTTGAATGTCTCTGTGCAAGTGTTTCCTTAAATCAAGAAAATTATCACTTACTAAATGTAAGAAACAAACGTGGTCCTTATATGTATGGTAAAAAATCAATGTTTTTCAAATTTTCTTCTGACCCTCTCAGAAGTTTCCAAATAGTTTAAAAGAATTTCGTCTAGAATTTTGTTAAAATATATTAAGGATTAAAGGTCGCTCAATGGCATTGAAATATTACTATTTTGGTATAAATTGATAGAAATTTTTGCAAGGACAAAGTAATTTTATTAACTTTTAAGTGAGAGTATGACATTAAAATTCGGGCACACATCGCATAGACGAAACGGGCTTATAACGAGTGTGTACTGTATTGTGTTGTGGCATAAGGCTTTATAGTTTATATGCACATTTAAATTTCTCTCATCAGCAGCTCTCGAATCAGATGCAGACGCAAACTTTGACGTACATTCTACATATTCAGGTTGTTAAACGCATAGATAAAAGCATGGTTTCGGATTCTGATATATAAATATGGGCCCCGTTTCATTAAAATTGACAACTGACAATTATGGAAAGTCGCAGTTGCCAAACTTGTGGTACATGCGAAATATAAAGTCCTTGAGCGACCTTTATATATCAAATTATGCAAAATAAAGAACACGAAGATATTTTTTTTGTCAAATAGAAGATTTTAAGAGGGTCAGACAATACAAATTTTAAAGTTGAAAAATAGGGACCACCCTAATATGTAGTGAGAGAAAGAAGAGGCGAACCTAACGCAATTTTCGTAGACAGTCCCTTACGCGATTAAAGCCACTTTTGACTGCAGAAACGTGACAAAATATATCGTCGAGCTTTACATCGTTACGTTCCCGATTCACGTCTTCACGCCTATGCACAATGTCTATAATAAAGTAGCAGCGTGGCCCGTAATACATCGCGTATAATACGACGGACCGAGCGATCCATCGTGGCGTGGAAACCGTGCAGTAAGTAATTAGGAGCCGGGTGTGGATTGAGCTAAGGCAAAACGTACTTGCTCGCCTACTGCCTGATACATGCACGAATGCGCATTGGTGGACGCGCGGTCTGAAACGGCCTGGCCCGTCGAAATTACATATTTACGTGTGTACACGTAAGTAAGCGACGACTCCGGTTGTACGCGCCTGTAACTTCTCCCCAGATACATTAAAATATAAATGTGTATTTGATTTTACGTTCGCCGAAGGGCGAGCGCGTGCGCGCGGTCGCACATACGCGCACTCCAGTCGCATACGTCTGTAGCTATCATATTAAAATCCTTGCCTTCGGTGTTTTATTTCATGATTACATATTACTGCTTGAATTTGAGCCCTGTACTACGGGGATGAATAAAAGGAAGTTTGAAAATGTGTTTTCTGTGTATGAATACATATAAGCTTAATATTGGAGTATAGCTATCGTGTTGGTATCGTCACTGGTCAATTGTAGAAAATGCCTTGATTGTAAATGATGTAAAAGATCGTTGAAAGGAAATTTACGGTGTGGACAATGGTAAAAGTACTGTTATTTGAAAGGAAAGAACCATGTTCCACGTATTATGTTACACAAAATAGAAGAATACACCAGAATATATCTCCTGAATAGAGAATTAAGGGGAGACCCCACCCTGAAGCCACTAACAAAAGTTAGGAATTTGTTTGTTCGTATAAATAAAAATATAGGGCTTGGATTTTTTATATACTTTTCAAGCAAGCTTTATTTTGCTAGAAATTTTTTTTTTATATGAAAAATTGTACAAAATGCCGGCGGACAAAATGGCTTCCAGGAGGACTGCAAAGGAACTGGCCCATACGTATAAAACACATATAAAGAATCCAAGCCCTATATTTTTATTAATACGAACAAAAAATCCCTAACTTGGTCTTTTGTCAGTGGCATCAGGGTGGGGTGCCCCCTCAAAGAGAATGAGTTTGGAATGAATTTGATGTTTGGACTTCTCTTCTTCCCCTCGAATAAAAAATAACGTGTAATACCACTTACCATTTGAACAACTTAAAAATCCAGCGGGGAGCCCCCTGCATTCGAGAGACACCCTGTCGAAGAAGGGTTCGAAATCTCATCGAGTAGTGAAATTTCGAATGGGCTCTGTGTGTTAAAGACGGGACAGTTACAACAGAAGCCGAGGACCGGGGTTTCACTGTGATTTCATACGCTCACCGACACGCGCACACTTGGATTGAGCGGGCGCGCGGGCGCGCCAGCCGCAGCCACCCTCGACGTATCTATCTATTAAACATCGGCCCTCGGTTTTCTTTTCCCCCTCCGGCAGCCAGTCGTCTCCTCTCGACGGTCGCTCTCGCATTATCGATATTAAAGGAAGATACCCGTCTGGAGCGTACCTGACCGTGTCGCGTCGAGAGGATTAATTAACTCGAGCGCGCGACATCGAGAGCGGAAACCGGGCTTTTGTTCACCCTCTCGCTCCCTCGTTCGACACCCCCTCCCTCTGTCGTTCTCTCTTATCCAGCTGCCGGAGGATCTCCGCGCTTCCGGGTTCCACGGCTCGCGAAATTCTCCCGTGATTTTCACGGCACGGCCAGGCTCCGGCACGCGTGAAAGAGGTCGATGAATAAACTCGGGGATAGAGGGAGATTTGTGCGCCGTTACCTAGGGCCGAGTCTCCTAGGACGCTTCTGAAACGATACTGTGCCCGTTTCCGGTCACGGGTAGTCGCACGAACGCGAGTTCAGTTTTTCATTGCGCCGTCTGTGACGCCGACGTACTTACGTCTATCAAGGTCCTACTGAAGTCAGATGTGGCGATTGGTCGAACGGTATATAATGGGGATTAGCTCTAAAATGCTTGTCGATTTATTCGATCGGGCGCTGTCAGTAGCGATGGGTTAGCAAATTCAAGGTGAAGAGGTAGTAAGGTAAATGTCCCCATTAGCGACCGCTTAAGAGTGTGACCGGTTCGAAATAGTAATTTCTTTACTAATATACGACAATGTTTGAGTAAAGTATGGATCATTGTATTTTTTTAAGTATCTAGTTTCTTAATCAAATTAGTTTTAGAGTGATATTTGACTATATACACAAAAATTATGGTGAAAATTATATTGGACCTGATGTCCCCTTTATTGACCAACTTGTACCATTTTCGATTCTTTGCTACAATAATGAAAGAAAATGAATATTTTCTTTTTATTTTATAATTCTGTATATATTTCTAGTTAATTTGAGTAAGTTACTGCATGGATCCATGTATTTTTGTTGTAAAATTTGCGAGTTTAATGATATCTGTAGTATAACCTCACGTTATTAGAATCTGTGAACTTTCGTGTCAATGACCAACTCCTAATTTACATGTGAATTTACTTAAAGATGAAACAATAAATTACATAGGCTTTAATTATAATTTCTGAACTTTCTGGTTGATATTTCGCTTTCTGTATTGCAATAAAAAATAATAAATGAATAATTGGTCACTAATGGGGACGCGGTCGCTAATGGGGACATTTACCTTAATATGGCCGTGAATTGTATTGTTACTTCAGGGCTAATTTGTGGTCTGTTTGCAAATAAAGTCGGAAAGGCACGTCTACACGACGACAGTTTTGTGTCTAGATCAAGTGTATACGGCAGTGAAATAAATTCCGGAAGATTGGAAACTGCCTGCGGCAGTCCGCGACACTGAATTCGACTTATCGTCGCGGGAGTTGCAGCTAGAGCTAGACTGAAGACACTGCAACTAGCTCTAGCTAGACACAAAAGACACTTGATCTAGACACGAAAGTGTCGTGTAGACGTACCTTAAAAATATGTGGAGCATAGCATGACTTTTATGAAATCCTTTTAAAAATATGTATTTTGAAGATTTCACTGTGGTATGAAAATGGCAATTAAAATTACTTTTTAAACTTTCTTTTGGGAATTACCACAGGAGAAATAGCTAGGCACAAACAGAAAGGGGAGTACGGCCGTAACAGCAAATACGTTGTAAGAGGATAAGATCGAGCAAAATGGGAAGAGTGTAAGGACTAGAAAATATGTTTATTGATAAATATGTTGCATTTTGACTGGCTCCTTCGGAGGTCCGGGAGTGATTCCCGGCTGATCGCGCTCTTTAAGCAGTGTCCGCTTTTGATCGTTCACGACGACGTTAACGATTGGGTGAATAGGTTTTCGCTAAAAATGCCCTTACATGGACATCGATCACGGTCGGTCTAAGCAAGAGTTCTCAACTCTTGCACAAGGGACACGTAATACACAAACAAAATGGTTATCGAGGCAAGAAGTGATTAATAATATTTAATTCAGAATGAGGTGATGAACACATTAGATCCAAAAACCGAAAACGGTTTAGGAAAAGGATATTGGTAGAGGCAATCGTTTCGATCAAGAAGAATCTAGACAGCCAAAAGCAGAGATCAGGAAAAGAATGTATGATTACGAAGAGAGAGAGAGAGAGCGGGAGAGAGATGATGCCGAGGAGAAATGAAGAGAGCAGAGATCAGAAGGGAGCAGTCTATCGCAACCCCGCTCGAAAGGGGTGTCTACATGGCTCACCCCCGTAAATCGGAGCAACGCAATAATTTACGCGACTGCGTTAATAACGGTACCGTCCGAGGAAATCGCGCTCGAGAAGGGGTGGTCGGGGTGTTCCCGCCCAGGAGGGTGGGTGGTGGCGATTTATTTTATTGAATGTTAAATTTCATGCGACCGCTCCAGTTCGGGCCTTCGGCATTTAATTAATTCACGGGGCCGCGATAAATTCTCCGTAATATATTTGATTAAAGGATAATGCCGCTGGTATTTCCACCCGCCGCTACTCTTTGACTCGCCCCTCTGCCTTTCCCTCGCAGTTTCCACTGTTCCATGTCTTCCACCCCCGTCCCATCCCCCGTTACCCCCGATGGCGGGCCGCCGGTTCCCTTAAAATCGGTACGACCATTATCTCATTATCGGGATTGGTTCGGTTCTTTTTTTCTACGCGGGAACAATGCTCGATCTCCCTTGTGTATTTACCGCTCCGTTCTTCGATGACGTTTCAATTCCCGCCCGCTTCCGTTTTCGCCGCGTCTACACGCCGCTAATTGACGCCAGAAACTGCCATCTGCGAGCAGAGCTAATTAACTAACGTTTTCTGTTAGCCTTCATGTTCTTCGACGAGGAAAGGAAACGCGTGATAGCAGCTATTTGTCAGTGAACGTTTATAGCTGCTCGAACGAAGCTGGTAGGTGTGCTTTTCAAGGGAGTGAAAACTACCAGAGAAGTTTTCACCTCTGTAGGTAAATGGGGTGGTAATATTTTGGCGCTTCGTGTTCCAGATGACATTCTTTTAAATCTTGGAAACAAGCTTTATAAATTTGGTGTAACACTTCCGGGGTGCAAGGTACCTACTTGCCTATTGGTTCAATTCTATTATTGAGCATAGTTTGAAAGAAGGGCCAATATAAAGTGGAGTCATGGTAACACACATAGATTAAATTAACTTGCGGTATTAGTGAAAATTACAATTAATGCTTTTAGTTTTAGCTTTTAGTTTTAGTTTACCAAACTAAACCAAACTTCTCGAACCAATACCAAACTTCTTGAAACCCTAATTTGAGGTTAATAAAGAAGAGTTTCTTTACGCAAGAGTGAAAATGCACTTATATATTCATATGAATTCAAAGTTACTTTTCCTTGCAGACTGAATGCACGTTTTGTATAGGATACGCAGTCTGCGATATCACAAGCTCAGTACATTTTCTCCTCAATTTACTACTACTGTATCCTCGTCCAATTCCCAATCTTGTAAGATTCCAAGAACGTTTATGGAAGAGTTACATGACACGTCCGGTTCCATTGTCACTCGAACGCAGTTTCGCGTGTAACCAAGCTCTTTCCTCGGGTCAAGTTTACAGTTGACACGCTAGAAAAAGGGACCTTGCGCGCATTTTTAGACGTATAGTGCATCGGCACGCAACAACCTGCACTATTTTCGTGCCCGATGACGCGAAAGGAAGCGTCGAAGAAACGATCCTCCCTAATGCGACGTCGACGATCGAAAGGAAATTATCTTGATAGTCGGGACGGAGTCGAGTGGCCGCTCGAGGTCACTCGAGGCACCTGCACCCACCACTGTCGCCCCCAAATCAGACCCAATTGAAGCTAAGGCCCAAACTGTACAGGCTTTCCCGAAATAGGTGTTCCAGAAGTCTCGAGTCCACGCCTATAGACTGACTTCAGCCGAGGATCGTTGCGTAGCGAGCGATTAAAAGTTTTCTTCGCGTGTTGCCGGCCTTAATTTCCATACGCGACCGGGGCAACCGCAGTATTATGACGTCACAACCGGCCCGACTATCGCGTGCACGCACTCGTCAAAGGGTTGAAGCATGGTTCGCGTCGGTGACGGTCAATAAGTCCTCCTTGGGCACGTTCCACATTAAGAAATCGATCGAAAGCCAAGCTTAAGAAGGTCGTGGTGACCCCTTGCAAGCGCCTTCTGCGTTTAACCTTTACGCGATTACTCCTCGCGATCGTTTAACTGCGGACCTCGTTCGACTCTGGTTCCCAGAAGCTGATCGACTTTACGAAGCAATGAGTGTGTTCCGGCAATGTCCATTAGGCGTTGCTCAATTCGAAGCAAAAAACCCCATTTCGTCACACTGCTGATACTTCGAATTACTAAATGGGATGCTGTGAATTACAAAGGGATGCGAGCCTTTATTTTGATCCTAGAATTCTGGTTTCAGGAGGAGATATGAATTAAATGGATCTGCGATACTGTGCGTCTTAGGGTGGGTCTATGAACACCGATTTTAAAACACCCCTAATTGTAAGACAATTGTAGCGATAAAGTGAGAACCGCTGGCCGGTGGGCGAATTTACTGCCACGAGGTTCGCGCTAATATAGAGGGGGGCTTGATAATGATCTTAAATTATCGATCCAATTGTTTATACGCCGGCGCAATTCCATTTAATGCCGCGAGTCGAGCCGCCAGCCCACTCGCTTATTCTACTTGCAGCTAACACCTTTCTCGTCGTTTCGCGCGTTAACGTGCAGACACAAGCGTTGAATTTATCGTGTTAAGCACGATTTCGGGGCTAACTGATTCGCTGGGCTAACAGCGACCAGGGTTCGGGGGATTATTTACCCCATTGGCGACGCTGGCCTTACCTGAACCCCGTTTCTGATCATCTTTTGGGATGGGGCACATACTTTTCAGATCTTTCCAACTTTTGAAAGGTGTGTAAAACTTGCAATGCTTGCTTTGGCAGTCTCGAAAAGTTCCTTTTAATTTCTCTGAATATTTAGGCATACACTTTTGAGCTTTAAGTGTCAGCTTCAGAATAAAATATTTTGGTCTACTTTGTTGGTGTCTGGAGTCAAATTACGGAAGCTCATCTGTGCTGTAAACTGGGATAACTGCAACACAGAAATATACAAAAATAGACGCCAAACGATGAATGATGAACCTACCACGTGATGACTAGGTGATTGAGATAGGGATTTGTGTATTACAAAATGCATGAATTAATTTGGAGAAAAGATAGAGAATTATTGTAAGTCAATTTAATGGTTTGGTCAGTGAGGAAAAATCAGTCTTATCTATTGATCTTTAACAATAAAGAAGGAAATATATCAATGGCATTCTACATTTTCACGAACGAAGATGATCAGCAACCTTAGCGGAAAATTAAGGTAGAATATTCACGAACGAAAGCTGATTCTTGGTTCCGAAAGAAATCTATTAAGGTGCAAATCGCATTAACGATTGAAATAAGGCAAAATTGAATGTAATTTAAGTTTCGAAGGATTCGCAGTGTTCCAATTAACGTGAAAGTGAGATTCACTTTGAGATAATGGCTTTCTTTATTGGCGCATGAGCGAAGAGAGCACTGCTCAAGGAAGAACGACGCTTCAGTGTCTTGTTTGCGGCAAATACACGCGAAATTATTCAAACTACAGCTGTAAAAATACATTATGTTAAATTTGAATACTAGGTTGTAGTAGGCAAACGCATCAAGTACAGTAAACTTGAAACAACCTGTTGTAAAGTGACGAACAGCTGCCTGGTAACTTCTGCTCATGGGACCACTAGGTGGCAGTGAGGGTGTAAAACTGATTTTTACATAGGAAAAGCCCAAAAGAACATTTATCACAACGGAGTCATCACAGTCCAATAATAAAATGATTTAGAATTTCGACCGTAAAGAATTTTTAAAAACTGAATATAAATGTTATCGGCGCACCGGTTCGGTCTATTTTTAAGAGATAAAATAAAACCTATTTTGCAAATTTAATGATTAAATTTCAATTGACCATTATCAAGGAAAGTATTAAATCAGGAAGAAAACTGCGTTTGCTTTTATAAATTTTGACAAAACAAAATTTTATTTTATCTCTTAAAAATAGACCGAACCGGTGCGCCGATAACATTTATATTCAGTGTTTAAACAGTCCAATAATATTCTAAGAGATATAGAAAAGCTGCGCATCTCTTTTTATCTTCCACATTGATGAAAAGAATTTTTATTTCACGTGAAAATAATTAAACGAGGAAGCTAGAATAAATCAGAATTAAGTTATCGTAAACTATTTTTGTAAAATGTCGTTTCTGCTCCTACACTTCTATTCATGGAACTTTACCTAGCTAAAACAACAGTGGCTCAACGAATTCTGATGTAAAACTTATAATTTCTCTCTGATTATCGTTGATTTGAGGAGACGATAGCCAGAGGTTAAACGATGGTTTGAGAATTCCTGGCGGCATAAATTACTCACACTGTAAAACAGCAAGTTGTACGAGCGCATCCGTGCTCTCATGCGTTGCAGCTTTCACCAGGCTATCGGAATGAATCAAGCTTACATCGTTGGTCATTGGAATTAATCGTCGTGATAGACGAACTCGCCGCTTTAGCCACTCCAATAAAATCGCTTTTACAAAAACTGCACTACCTTTACTTCCGCGACTGTTACGTAAAAATTCACTTTTACCCGAACCGCTTGGCAAAGTGCAGTCGAGTCGCGCTATTTTCGATGTTTCTGTTTTTTTTTTTTGCGCGCGCACTCGTGCAAATGTGGCTGCTGCGTAGTCGTCCTCAAAGTAATCGTTCAAAATAACCGAATAAGCACCGGATCGAATGAAAAGTTGCATCAATCGTGACTGGAATATTTTAGAAGTTCAGTATATCGAAAGGATAGAATCATTCGTGAAGTGAATGCTTTGTCAGAATCTACGATTTCCTCTCGCAATCGGAAATGAGTAGCGCGCGACGGCCATGTTGGTGCACAACCGGCAAATTGCTCCGCAGCGGAGGACGTCGACGGTCAAGTATTAATTGGAAACGCATTAGGGGTAACGATCGATGAATAGATTGTGATCTGAGCGTCGTTAATGCAGGCCTAACAATTTAATGAGAGACGTCCGCCTGCCGACCATTATTTAACGAGTCCTTTCCCGGTAACGTGACTGGTCGATTTTTTAAAAGCCCGGCGTGTCAAACTCCTACGGAAAATCCCACTACTCTGGGTCGAAGAGTGGCAGTTTAGACTGTTCAATGTGATTTTCGAAATCTGAAAATAGAAAGACCAAGATTATTTCTGTTTAATATATGTTTTAACAATTTATACCTTATTTGGAAATACAGGGTGACTTACGAGGGTGCACTAACAATAAGTACACCGTATGCACATTTTTATTAGTATTATATATTCCTAAATTGCTTGTCCACGGTTCTAGATCACCCTGTATTAATGTCCTTCCGAGGAATAATGCGAAACCAAGGCTTCTTCGAATCGGGGCACGGGTTTCTGGGGTCGTCGTAGAATAAGAGCAGCATTTTTGCGCATGTTTTTCATGTTACGCTAGACTAACTAACGGTCCCCGATACGAACGCCACGGAGATTTATTTCTCCTGATACCGTCTCCTAATTATCGTACTAACTTCTCGAGGCTGAGCCGAGGCTTAGCCGCCGCCCAGAAATATATCGGAGTCCTTACGCGAATCGATCGGCGAATAAAAACTTCGCCGCGACGCGTTTATGCCCCCCGACTATCGTGCAGCACGTTGAACAAAAATTATCGCTCGAAATCCTTGGCTGGCGAGCAAATCGGCGAAGCGTTCGAATCGTCAGGCACGTCCGGCAAAAAGGCTCTTTAAGCCTGAACGCTGACTTGCTCGCGGCCAGATGGAGCCACTGCGATTGCTGCCTAAACGCCGGCCACCTAATCGCTCGGTCGGATCCTTCCACCCATCATCAAAGCAGGAAGGAGTTAGTGACTCTAATATCGTCCCAATTATACAGAGACATCAGCTCCATCGTCCGACGATGCAATAGACCCCAGATTACTGTTGCCTTGCGGTCGCCACGCTCGGCCATTCAGATCCAGGTGCGTTTAACCCGGCCAGATAGTTCGATCCAACGGTCTGGTGTCCTTTTAAATTCGGAGCAAGCGGGGCTAAATCGATCGGAGGGGGCGAATTCCCCGCGCTGTATTGAGTAGTTTATTGCTTTCATGCATTTGCATGCTAAGTAGTCGCGTGCTTACGAGTAATACCAGGCCCGGCTGATACCATACACCCCCGGCAAGAATGGCCTATCTAGCCTTCGGTCTTCGATATTGCGGGCCGCTGGGACACTTATAAATTGAGATTTTATCAGGCCGTAAGTCGGGGATTACGAACGGACCGACGGAAACGTTATATGCGCCCAGGAACGGACCTCGCCTCGTGTCTATATATCACCCGCTCCTTTTCCGCCTTTTTGCAAACGGCCGGCCGCCGCGACACCACCTGCGCGCATTCGTCGCTCCGGAACGCTAAGAAACCATTGGAGCGGGGATAAAACTGAAAAATGGCGTTCTTCTAACGACACGTTAGCCCCGGCTCGAACTGGCCGTAATAATATATTTCAGCAGATTAGCCGAGTGTTCCTCGCGGCGCGAGCCGCGGCCGCGGCCGGGCATCAATCGGTTCGCCGAGTCTTTCACGCGCGTTAATCGAACGACGTGACGTGCTCTTTAGCTGCCAGGTCCGTTGAACTCATCGTCAAGTGGAAAGGTCGTGTTTGACGATGATAGACTTAGGGAACTGCTGGATGTCGAAACGAAGACCAGATTTTTAATTAATTTCTCCGATTCTTCCATATATTACTGCGCGCTAGTCTAAGAATCTAGGGTATGCATTTGTAAGTATAAATCACTCCCGTCATCTCAGTTCTCCTTTCGCTTCTTTTCCCTTTTTCGAGGATATCTCGATAACATCAACTCGACGACGTGACACGTTCTAATGAAGCAGGCCCAGTAGGATTACATCCCCGTTTGTTTACGACACTTTAAACCGAGACTGAGGAATCGTCCTTAAATGCGTGAAGCGCGTTCCCGAAATGAAAGTGAAACTGAACCGCAATGAAGAGAATCCAATCGCTTCGTGTCCGAAACTGTCGGGACCACACTTCGCAAGGGCCTCCCCTTTATATTCCCGAAGGGTTGCGTGCGCTCAGACGCGATTGGAGGCACCGTAATTTCCTGTCATGTAATCGTTCGTTTCGAATCTTCAACGTTGCGATCGCCACTGGACTCTCTCGCGATTCTATGCTTCCAAGGAATCGAACGATCGTGCCTGTGTGAACAGGTTCCACGAATTCGCGGAGCGGAAGTTGTTACTGTGCAGCAATCCTGGAAGTCGTTCAACCTCTGGAATCTATATATTCCTTGCTTCTCGTTAAATAAAGCGAAAGCGTGGCCGGGAGCGACGGCATATGTGGCATTTTTTATAAATTCCACAGCCATTATTCCTTGAACAGCGACGGCACCGTAGTGTCTGCCAGCGCGATCTTGCGGCATCGAAATTTACACCGAACTTCATCAGAAACTGGACTGGAATCTGGAGAAAGTCGATTCTAGTCGGCGGAAGGAGGACGAAGGTAGGAAAGGAAGATTTGTATAAAAGAAGGCGAGTGAAATCGACGAGGGAAACCCAATGCCGACCCCTGAGCAGGGGAGGGAGCGTTGAAGACACCTGACGTCTCGCTGGCGGAGCCAGAAATTCCAATTTCCGAATTGGAAGCCCCCGCGGATTAACCCCACGGCATAATCGTACCTTTATCAATAGGGGATCGTAACGAGCTCGCAGATAATGGCGGCCTATCAGTCCTCAACGGAGAAACAATGATGGATGTAGGAGCCGGTGTTTTCGTGCTCCCCGCGACAGCCCCGTTGCCCTTTCGCTTTCTGCTTCTTTTATCCCTAAAACGAGGGGTGCTTGGTAGCGATAGGCAGTGACGCTTCGAATTACTTTGAATATAATGCACAGAGTGTGTTGAAAGGGATGGCACCAATTTTTCAAGCTCATTTTAGATCTCAACACTGACAAACAGATCCCTGCGGCATTTATGTTTAACAATAAGAAGTCTACAAACAAATGTTCAAAGTGACCGCGGTTGGCAACTTAGCCCAACTCTCTCCCATTCAAATGACCTCATTGCATGTCTTCTTTAAAAACTGTAATTCGTTTACGGTGAACCGTTTTAAAAAAATTAAGTGGACAACAGTTCTGAAGAAGGGATTCCATTCTCCTGAACCTACCGCCACCTACTAGAGCTACGTAACGCTACCCTGCATTCCACTTTAGAGCAGACTCGTTCCGCGCAGGTATATACTGTTGACTGGTAGGAAACCGGCAGGGAAATTGCTACGACCAATCGCAGAAGTGCTACGACCAGTCGCACGTGTGTCAGATCCGTGGGAGCTGCGCAGATCGGTCGCAAATCGGTCCGCTCTTATTTGGAATGGAGTGTAGGAAACTATCGCGATGAATGTATCAATCAGTCTGGGAGCCAAGAGAGCCAAGTCTCTGTCGCGGAATTATTCAACGGGTCAGTCGACATCGAAGTGTCCCGCGCAAACTCGAAGACCGAACGGTACCCCATAAAAGGATCGTCGAGCGTTCTTCAATAATTTTCCGAGTGGAGCCGACAGAAACGCGAATTCATAACATTTCTCTCGCGCAAGTGGTAAGAAGTCGCGGGCAAACGGTGGGGTTTGGCGGGCCCGGGGGAGGGTCGGGGAGCGGTTTGAAGTGGCGGCTGCAGCGACGGAAGTGGGCTCCTTCCTCCCGCGTGTACAACCACCCCCGTTCGCCCTCGTCACGCCGTTTTCCCCCTTTTTCCTTCGTTTTCGATTACGCATGAGCGATCGCGTAAAAATTAGAAAGGAATCCACGGAGAATGAGCGCGCGCTCGGATTAAAAGCCGCGGCGCGCTCGAGTATTTTCCCTCAATTCCGCCCCTTCTGGCCTCCTCCGCCGTTCTGCGCCCCTTCTGGCCTTACCACCCCCTCCCCCCCCCCCGCCGCCGCCGCCGCCCCTTCCCACTCCCACTTGGCCTGCCCGCGAGGCGATAAAATGGGCCACTACGCGGCACGAAAAATTTTACAATCAAGCCCCAGACAAGCTAGTCCTGCGGTGCATAGTCTGCACCGTTGCTTCTCGCCGGCAACCCCCGTGACGAGGGATGTCCGGGGCGGCGGGGCGTGGATGGCAGAGAGCCACTCACTCCGCCGCACACGCCTCGGATATAATAAGTCACGTGACATTAATATTTGAAAGCAGTCGGTACGTGGATTGCATTCGGAGTGGCTCCGTTTCTGCGTCTCGCAATATTCCTTCCTTCCTGCCTTCCTTTCGTCTATTTCTTCCACGAGCATCCGCCCACCTTCAGCCACCCTCTCCCTCAACCGCCACCTCCGCCGGTCGTCTTCCCATCTCCTCCACTCTTCGGCACTCGTCGGACCGACGCGACGTCCCCGCGGAACAGCTGCAATTCCTCTTGTTGCTCCGTGGGACGGGCCCGGGAGAGGGTGTTTCGAACGCTCGGGACTGATTCGCGCTTGAGATACAGCGGCGGCTGGAGAAGAATTACTGTGACGACCTTTCTGTCGTCGGCGAAATCCGCGGCGGCGATAATTACACGTTAGGAAATTATCGAGGAGGATGCTGCTTGAACGTTTCTCCGGTAAAGATGTTAAGTATTTGGCACATCTTGTGCTAAATATGCGAGGCATCCCGTTACTTGTACGAACAACTTTAGGAGCGAGTTAAAGTGTAAATTGATGTACCACCTTGATTACGCGGAGGTCACGTCGTAATACGAATCAGCGAGACGGGTTACGCGGTAACTTCTGAGTCCAAGGTTCCCCTATTCGAGTCCCTACTGGGCCGTTTTTTCGCGCCCAACATTCGACGAATGCCTTTAACAGGTGTTTCGAAAAATAATGTTTAGGTGCTTTTTGAAAAGTAATTTATCGTATTAACAGTGTTTCGGTTGCATCGCGGCTTTTACTCTGTATCTATCGTTGTTTGCGCGATAAATATTATTATTTATATATATAAATAAGTATTATTATTAGTAGCAGTATTACTTACACACATTTGTCCTGTTTGGCCGCGCTGCTTCGATGTAAATGTTCCCTCGATGTATCAATTTTTCACGCGTCCTTACCTTCCAATTTCACTGGAATAACGGTCATGAAGCCACCAAGATTTGCTTTCAGAAATTACGTTATTTCTTTAAGGCCCCATTTTCTTTCGCGCCAAGTAATTCGTAAAAAAGGATCCACGGTGCGAATGACGGGTTCTTGTAAGAAATACGATGTCATTTCTCCTGTAAGTGGTATATTCGTCTTCCTTCTGTTCATTCACGCGATCCAATTCGTGAAATTTTATGTTCTTTCGCTGGGGTGAAGGGGATTCCGCGACGCTGTCGATGCTGGGACGAGTAGAATTCATTCAGATTCACTTCTGACCAATATTCCTGTGGTTTCATAGAAACTCTGTAGCTCAAACACTGCTGATTACAGGAATCATGGAACACTCGAGATATAAATAATCTGTGGCGCAGAATTCTGAGAGAAGCGATACTTTCCCGGATTAAACAATTAGCGCTTTAGACTAATTCCTCACTTGTATTAAAAACAGAAATTACGACTGGCTCAAGAGTGGCCGTTCGTCCACCGCCGCAATGCGGCTCCAATTTGACCGGAAAACTAGTGCGTGCAATGGCGTCGATCACTCGCAGGGTTTTGCTCGCCATTAATCTCTCAAGGCGAACTCTGATGAATTTCCTCGAGCAATCGTTTTTTAAACTAAAGCAACTTCAGTGAAACAAGTGTCGTGGCAGTTAGGCCCGCTAAGAAGGCAAAAACTGCAAAAGGAAATCGCGCAGATGCTATGGCACCTATATGCGAAAGTTTCTGGCCGATCGGCGCGCGAGCGGCTAAAACGTTTTAAAAAATTGAGCCACCGTGAGAGAAAGAAGCGGTCGCGCGCGTTTCCTCGTGCGCCTCGCTCCGCGATATATTTCCGCGGGAGGGGTGGTGCGCGCGGCCTTAGAAATGGAACTACCCCACTTTATGTTTTATGCGATAGATCAGCTGGCTGGCTGTCATACGGAGCCTCGCATCCCGGGGATAAAGTAAGATAGACGGATACCTTCGTGTATGCGGATACGCCGCGGATAAATTCAACCTTACGTCCCGCGGCTTTGCCGTTTTACCTATACCCCTCACACCCACCCCCTTACCAGCCATCTACCTTCACCCCTCCCACCCTCCCCCCTGCCGCCCTGAGCGGGCGGTATATATTTGCCCGTTTCGCAGGGGTGCTCAAGCGTCTTCAGAGGAAGAAATGCGGCTAAAGTACAGCGCGGCCGTAAAATATTCTCGAGACTTTTCTTCTTACCCCTCTTCTCCCGCGATACTTTTCGGTTCGAGGAAAATTACGAGGATGCTACTGCTGTTTCGATTACCTTTCCTCTTCTTCTTCAGGTTTCACATCCATGGAATCGCTTGAATATCAGTGGGCTCTGTAACTACTGGTAGAACTTATCAGTTTTAAATTCTTTAGCTTTAGGATCTGTGAATCTTCTATTTTCTGGGGACTTCGGTTTGGTGTCCTTCAGATTACTGTTCCCTGTGTTCATCGTTTCCGTATACCTACCTCCTGCTCTGATATTCCACTGTATTCCCACTGTTCTGGTGCTTCGGTTGCCTAACACCTAAATAGGAGCGGTATAACAATAGCACGACTGAGCGGCAACCTCGCAGGGAAGTAAAATAATTCGACAGCGTTTTATCGTTCGTAACTAAAGAGGATTCTCCTGGCGGCAAAAGGGACAAACCGCACGTCATCCTCTCTGCCTCCCCCAAAAAACCAGGTATTTTATTAAACGCAGTGTTTATCATCGCAAACGAGCCACCCCGAACGTCAGACCCGCGAAAAATCGTACGAAAAATCTCGGCTGTGACCCGGGTCGCTTGTTCCCGAGGCATAAAATCTGTACAGCTTAAGTAAATATCGGGGAAAGGACACGGGAGGGGCATGGAGGAACCGGGCCAGGGCGCGTGTGTGGGAGGGGGTGGGTGTGGTACGAGGCGGAGGGATCGTGGAAATCGTGAAAAATACCGCGGCAGTCTCGAGTATCCTTTCAAGTACGATTAGCGTACTCGTAGCGGCGTTCCGCCGTTATCAATTCTCCGGAGAACGCCAATAAAAGGGACAAAGGTAGCGTCAGAGGGAGAGAGAGCGCGAGGGGAGGGAAGCGGGGCTCTTCTGCATCCACGTATATACATACGTCATATTCGGGGTGAGTTTTTGCCTCGCAGTTTCCCCCCGGAAGCGAGCGAGATATGGGAAGGGGGGAGAACGATGGTACGAGCGCCACTATGTGCCCCTATGTTTTATGCATCCCTTCGCTGGAAGCTCCAAGGTCGATTCCTTCGAGAAGGAATACTCCGCTTTCGAAGGTACCGGCGACCATTTGAAATTCTGCGCGCATTATGCAGGACTCTGTCCCCGTTTTTCCTTTTTCCTCAACCGGGGCTGACGCGCAATCACCGTCATTCAACGGCAAATTTCACGCGAGTCCTCAACTTTCCGCCTGCGGTTCAATAGCGAAAATTGATTCTCGCGCGAGGAAAGAACACGGGGCTGGAATGTTTTTTTTCACCGCGACAAGGTAGACGGCGTTGATAGAACGAATTTAGCGGCGAAATTCGGGACCCGCCCGACCGTGCAGCTCCCCCAGTGCAATTAACGGGGAGTTCAGGCCCCTTTCAGCAACTTAAAAATCGTTAACGGGCTCCGCCGCGAGGATAATTGGAAAGTTTATGCGGTATAAATCGCCTTTCCGCGGAATCGCCGATCGTTAATATGTTCGGCTGCGCCCGACGATGATATTTAACACGAAAAACCGCGATCGTTTTTGTTCGTTAGCCCGTCCCCCCTCCCGATCTGGGCTAAATTATAGACTCTTGATTGCCTCGAACACCGGGCGAGAGGGGGTTGGGGGAGGTCGGGGACACGCAAGAAAGTACCGCGGACCGATCGACTCCCTTCGAATCCAGTTCCCCCGCTCGTTAGAGGGGCGAGAATGAAGTGGTTCGGTGTAAACGGATTGTTCCTGCCGGCAGACCGAGTTATCGGGACTTGATACAAAGTTACAGGTTGAAAGGGAAGGTCGTAAAACCCTGCAGGCTTTTATTGACGCTTCCCGTCCTTGTCCCGCTGCAATCTGCATCCAGAGAGACCTGGCAACGTGGTGGACGAAAAAATTCGCTGGCCTTTAACGATCGATTCTGGTCAACTTTTTGCGTTCGGGATTGGAGGATGAAGATGAGAAGCCGCTTATAAGATGTAGGAGAAATTGGTCCCCACGTCAGTTAACCGAAATTGGTCTCTGAGGAAGACATTAATAATTAATATACCAGGCGGCATTCGCCTGCGCGTTTACTATGTAGAATGGAATAAAGATAAAGATCTATTTCACTTGTTCTTTGCGCGCACCATTTATTGCGTCTACCTTTCGCGCCAGTCTCGTCTTTGCCGGTCAAGAAATCAGTGGCCTCGGTATTGGCGAGGCGTTTTTGGCCCCGCCAGTGGCAATTATTGTCTCTCGCCAGTTCAAATGGATCGGGACACCTGATCTATAGATCCAGATTATTAGACGCGTGCAGCGCGGCATTCAGGTCGAGCACCTGCCTCACCTGTTGCCGCAAAACATTATCTGGCCGGCAACGTTCTGCGGCACTCGGCGCAGTCATCTCTCACCGATAAATGACGGAAACTATTTCGTGCCGTTCGTTCCTCCTTCTCGTTCCGTCCTCCGCCAACTTTTTCTCCCTGCAGAATTTGCCGCAACGACGCTCTCGCGTAGAACGCACGACGCCGCGTTAATTGTACCTGGGACGGAAAAAGCATGCTTCGATATGGGGAAGCTGATACACACATCAATTAATCACATGAAATTCTTTAAAGAACGTCTCGTGGACTTGTACACCGAACACCAGAAGAAAGTGTAAAACTGACACTTTTGATGTCAGACTTTACTTGTCATTTTAATGGTAGTTGTGTATTTTGAGGAATTATTTCGCTCTTTATGACGTATACGTGCATCTATGTTTTTCTTATCAAATTATTAATCATTTCAATCATTATTACACACTTCTGTCTATTTGTCTATCTATCTGTTTAGTAGAGACGCAAGGAACTCCCTAAAATAGATTAGTGGCACTAGCATGTTGAATAATCAATATTTTTTGAAGCACTTACATTAAAGTTTCAAACTCTCCATGGAATTCCAATGTCACGGACAACGATTCACGCGCAAAATGATTTTTATTAGCACTGCGAAAGCAACGGTTCTCTTACGTTTCTTGGAAAAGCGGAGTGTTCGTGACACACCTGTTAGTTGTCGAGGCGTCCGCTGCTGGCTGCCGCGGCGCCAGTTGTCAGCAGCATTGTTCCGGACATCCACGACTCTTCCCTTCTTTTCTCCAGGAATTTTAGAAAGGATCGTTTTTTTAACTAAATTTGTCCGTTTACATTTTTTTCGCATAAATCCCTAGCTTTGAATACTGCAACACGAGGATGGATGCTCGCTGAATATATAAATCGCGGAAGTTGATTATGTAATTGATTAAGTAATTGCAAGAAGCTCTGTGAAAGTAGATGATTATCATCACGATCGATGGAAAAATCGTGATTCGAACGCTCGAAGGGATATATTCGCGAAGACGGAGATCTTGATCTACTTCATAGTTTTCGTGAAACACGTACTTCACTCTTTCGCCCTAAATAAGATTGTACAAGATTGTGGGACGTTTATGATGAAATACAGCAACATTTAGGAACGAAGCACTGTTTTTGCTGCGTAGATTAATAATCCGAGGCGAGTGAACGGGGGAAGGAATTTTAGTTCTGAGAAAAGGAATGGATACGAAGAAAAATTTGATGAAAGTCGACTCGACCCAGCCAGACGCAGGGATCATGCGTGTAACGATCGACCAGTCTAATGACGGTCAGATTCACGTGGAAGCGACGGGAATGAATCGATGGAGAGTGGTCTGGAGACGGATGGCAAAAAACACGGACAGACGTGGGACAAGCTACTCATAAAGACGAAATTGATTGATGATTAGGAACTGATAATTAAAAGCGGATCTGCCGCTTCCTTTCGGCCAGGAAAAACAAAGGAAGGTTCGAGAATCTGAAAACCTCTGGCTTCTGGCTCGATATTACCGTGGCGCGTTACCTTTAATTCTTCTCGAACTACTTTCACCGATAGAAATATTAAAATTTAATTACAAATAGAACAGTTTAATGCTCGGCTTTGTTGTTCATCATTGCGAATTTGCAATGCCTATGTAGGTCTAGATTGAAATTTTTACGAGGAATTGGAGCTTCGTTTAGGAAAAAGAATCGAGAAGATTAATTAAATATTATATATCTACAATACAAACTTCAGAAAATTGATTTGCAATCTCGTCGAATTACTACACCTTGAATTAAGAAGGTTTGGTTTCTAGTAAAATTCAAGTGGGCGTGAGTTGCCAAGCTTGGAATGGTCAGTTTTCACAGAAGATGCCAGCGAACTGGAAGAAATTAATTTTACTCTTTTCCATGCCAATGCTAAAAGCTCAGGCTGGTTTTTTCGTCCTCGAAATCTTGGGAAGTCGGCTATAAACGATGAGGGCTAACCCTGTGTGCGTAACGGTTTCTCGTATCCCTTTTAATGGCCAAGAATTAGAGGATATGTGGGACCAATGGTTCGCGGGCCGCTCGATTATTAGAAATGCGAAGGGTCGAGACGAACTCTCTAATGGAAATATAATTGTCATCGTCGTTCGAGGGGCACGCCAGCCACTCCGAAGCGGGCTAAAGAGGACCACGGAGAGAAAAAAGGACGAGAGATGCCTCAAATTACATATTACAATGCGACGTCGTTTAATTTACTGCACATGCTGCCAACTAAAAACAAGCTAGTATTTCAAAATCAACCCCTGATTCTCCCAACTAAAATTTGCACGAGCAAATTCACTAAATACAGAATGTATGGTATATAAAACACGACCAGTGGCCAGGCATTATTTACTCCATTTCTCTGATTATCGCTTTCATTAGTAGTCGTGAATGCCGCGATGATATTTTTCGGAATCTCTGATTGCTTTAATAAATTAAAATGCCTGCTAAAGAGGCGTCGTAACAGTGTCATTTCCCGTCAAAACGTGGCTCGAGTGAATTCGTTCCGCTCGAAGCGGCGCATAAATTATTGTGAAAAATGAAATTTATAACCGTGCGAGCGACCCTTTATAGCAGACGGCGGCGTTGCTGTCATTACGAAGCCCGGTATCGTATCTTAATACGGGTTGGTTCATCGACCAGTTTCACCCTTATCGTGACGAACGATCGAGCTTTAATTGGTCGATTCGTCATCCCGCGACGAATTTGATTATCAACGTCCAGCGAGAAAGTTATCGTGGCCGGGGCTCTTGCACGCGAATGACTCACACTTTAAAACGTATCGTGGCCCCCTCAAAACTTTGAGAAAGAGAGACAGCAGTGAACGAACGATCCGCGATAACAGTCGTTTTTTTTTGCTGATACACATTAATATTGCGTTAACTCGCACGGAACGGAAACGTAGGAACAGGTTTATTGTTTACGATGTTGTTACAACTTCGAGAAATTATTATTATTATTATTATTATTATTAAATGTCTTTATTCACCATTACACATAAGATTACAATGGCGAATAGGCAAGGTTCAGCATTAAGTGCTGCTCTGCAACCTAACCTAAAAAGCCGTTGGGAGGAAACAGAAAAGTAAAGAAAACAAAATGAAATAATATAATACAATAAAATAAGATAAAATAAACTAATCTAAAAATAAGATAAGAATAAGAATAAGAATAAGAAATGAAGAAGAAATGCTGCGTAATAAGTATTCTGGGTGATTTATTTCCACATTTCTTTTTCAGTTGTGAAAACCACCTAGGTATATGTGTGCGAGTATGGAATTTTTAGTTTTTCAATCCTGTAGATTCTTACGTTTCTTTGAGTATGTGGTACTTCTAGTTTTTTACTCGCTTTGATTCTTTTGCGAGCAAAGTATTTTTAATTTTCAGGTCTTGTAAACTCCCATATTTTTGCGATGCTGGTAGGATCCTCCATACTACTTAATAGTTCCTTAACTGTTTATACCCCTAGATATATGCAACTGTGGTTTGTCTAGATCCCAAGTCTTTTGGACCCAAGGTTTAATTAACTAATTTTTAAATTCCTTATTTCTCTCTTCCATTAATTTATTTCCTTAGTTTTGCTGTAGTGTTCTATTCCTTCGAACGTTTATTCTCCCAGACCTCTAGTTTTCAAGTGCTGTAACCCCCAAATCTTCCAGTTTTCTGGAACTCCAAGCTACTAGCATCAGGATCATACACTTTTCAGTCTGTTATTCCTGTAGTGTTCTAATCATTTATGGTCTAATCTTTTGGTCTTCTAGGCTCCTATTGCTTTACTCCTCTTATCTCATAATCTTCTGGTTCTCTAATTCTTTAATCCTCTAGTTCTTTAACATTCTATTATTCTGGATCTGTATATAGTAATTAATTTCATCTATTTCACAACTCTCCAAGTTTCCTATCCAGGCATCAGCAATTCTTTTCAATCTCGCATATTCGTAGTGTTTAAATTACTCAGTCTCTCACAATCCCAGTTCTGAAGCGTCTAAAATTGTTGGCCTTTCAGACTTTCGGTAACCTATTACTTGGCTATTTAGACCTTACCATTATTCTTTCCTCCTCGCCAAAGGAAGGCACGCAGAACCGACAAAAACGCGATCACTGGACTCGTCATTATGCAAAGTGCAACAACGATCAAGTCGGTATACAAGGATCCTTACCTGAGAAATGTTCGAGAATCGTGGAACTGATAATGATAACCTCCTCTGAGACTTCAAGGGTGTTCGCAAGGCTAATGTTTGGCATCGGCGTTTTCAGAGGGACGCGATCGCCGCGACTAATGCCGATTTGATGAAATTATAATTCCATGGGACCAGAGGACCATCAAATGATCGGCCATTAGGAGCTGGGCTTCAGCGTTTCACGCACCACTGATGTCAATATAATAGTTGCGATTCTTCGAATAGTGAAGTTTAGAGGGCCATCAAAGTTGCACGCGTGATGCTTCAGCTCGCGTGTCATGATCTCGTTTAACGACGATTGTTATACGTTACGGCGATCCTGAACGGTCGGATGTTCAGCTTTATAAGCTTTCAAACTGGAAACTATCACCCCGCACTTGTCCAATTTTTCCGTCTGAAAAAATGATGAAAACCGCGGCGTTTCGCCCGTTCCCCGCGCGGAAGTGCGGAAATTACGATACGTAACGCCGCGCACTCTCGGCAATATTAAACACAATATCAATCAGCGCCCGATGCTGAATTATACAGGCAGCACAATTAAAACCGGTAGTAACGCATTACGGAGCGTCCAATATTTGCCGCGACACCGTTCGTCAGACACTAAAAACCAGCGGCCGTCGACGATGATTGCTTTAATTAGCGTGGCCGCGTAACAACTAGATCCGAATTGCTGCTCTTTTCTACGCGGTACGCGCAGAGGACACGCACGCACGCACACCACGTGGCCGCGGCGCGCGGTTCATAAACCGCGGACTCGTCCTCGTAAAATTCGCGCGCGCACGGTGTAAAACAATCTCGCGCATAAATATCGAATATTTGAGAGAGATAAGAGCCGTACGGACGTCAAACGGATCGACCTGCGCTCGAATCGCGGGCAAAGTTACTGCGTCCAAGGCAGCGTTAATCTGTTTTCGGCGAACCGCGCGTAAATTTCCTGTTGCTCGCGTTTTTTTTTTTGGCCATCCCCCTGGGGGTTGCCACGAACGTCGCGGCAAGTTGGCCGCGTAGGTACGTGCTCTACCGCCATACGTCGCCCTCTTCTCCCTCGTTTTTTGTTTCTGTACCTGGTATCGGTTGATATGCAAATGGTCCGTGGGCCGAAGGCAGATAAAATATTTTATTCGCGGGACGGATGGCCGGCAAAGACTGGATAGGGAAAACGAGCGGGGCTCGTATTAATCAATTTTTGATAGACCGGCAGCCGTTGCAGCCGCATAAATATCCGTTAACGCGACGGCTGTTGCCTCCCGCCTCTGTTCGCGACACTTGTCTGCTCTTCGATTATTCGGATCCGATGTGTCTTCGCCGCTGAGATATTGAATTTCACGAGGGACGATTAAGAAATAGTACCCGACTCTTGCAGTCGGTAGGAAAGTATTTGGTAACCGACGGACCCTCAGTGGCGCCACCTCCGCTACAACGCTCGGTGCCGATACAGCAACCACGCGGCAACGCGGAGAGTGGCCAGTCGACTTAGTTTCGACTTCAGTTTCATCTGGATCGCAAGATGCGAGGGACGGTGAGGCATAAACCCCCGGTTACTGTTGCTCACTGCAAACAATCGCAGTACTTTCTGCGTAGTCGTAAAACCAGCGATAATTTTCCACGAGTGATAATTTTTTTACTCGAGTTTTACTCGGGTACCGAGCTCGCCTTCGTAAAATTCGATGCGAGTCGCGCGCGCCCTCCGTTGCTCTCTCTCTTTTTTTTATTAGAGCCCAACGGAGGAGATCCGTAATAAAGTTACGAAGTTATTCCCGGTTGATTATCGTAAAAGTTCGAGGGCACCGCGCGACGTATCACCGGGGGCAATCGGTTAAAGAATGCGCCGCTTTGATAGCGTTCGAGGGCGGGCAATTTCATGAATCACCCCGGCTTGGCCCGCCACGGTAGAAATGCTCGCATCTAGGATAAAGACGCGCGATGATAAAGTCGCCTCGAGCCGGGAGTCACCAATAAAAGCAACCTGTGTCGCCTGATGCCTGGCGAGAACCTCTGACTGCATGACAAATGCTCACGAATTGTGTGCCTACAATTAAATTGTACGCCCGTCGGTTATTGAATGTAACGAGCAGGTGGTGCTGTCAGGTGGAAATTGCTTTTCGGGAGGAATCCCGGTGGCTGCGTATTGAAATTTGAAAATCGAACCGCAGGTGTCCATTCAAATTCCACTTTCGTGGCGCCTGCATTCGTATGAGAAATGGGCCTCCATGGTTTAGTTCGGCAGCAATCTCTCATCAGTATTACAAAAAAGCAACGATCACTAAAATCAAACACCGATGCAAAATCATAATCTCACGACGAATATTTGCGTCGAGTGCCATTGAAGGTAAACGGTTCGATTTTCAGAGCCGTAAATGTAGTGGGGGCTCGATAATTTTGGTTATTACATAAGAAAAACGAACATCCTTGCGGCGACGGCGACTCGAATCAAAGTATCATCGCTCCAGGTCATCGGGTCTCTAGGAATCTCGAGGAACGTATGAAAAGTCCGAGATCAGCCCCCATTATCCAGCCGACGAAGGCGGTCAAACGCGTCGACGTCCTGAGGAACCTGGACTACGTCGAACTGGACATGGCCCAGAGGACCCCGTTCGCTGATTGCAAAATAATTGAACGGTCCGCGCGATCGGTCCGTCTCGAATCTATCGGTCTGATTGGCCGAGGCTGGGCCTGGCGTGGGGGAGGGGAGGGGGACCGGGTCCGGTAATGCGTTTTTAAAGACCAGCCCGTGATTCGTGGGCAGTGGAAGGGCGGGAGCAGCGCGAGAAGCATCGACGCGGCGAGGTTTCATCGTTGATGGATCACCCGGACCGATCGAGCGCCTCCAAACTAATCAATAATCGGGCTCCTTCGACCGGCAGCTATTACCTAGCCTGCAGCGGTGGCGGGATCATCATTTCTTCGTTCTCCGCCGCGGCTCGCCAACAAGTAATGACAAGTTATCATTATAAACGTATTACCAGCGGGGCCAGTTCACCTGGTTCTCCTTCGAGATCCTTCGAGCCGAGATAACGACGCTTCCGCGGAGATAGCCATCTAGCAGGTCTCTCTCTCTGCCGGCCGCAGCTGATCGGTTGCTCAATCGGCTACGCTCGAGCTGGCCGAGGCGGGGGACGATTTCACCTGTTGCTGCTGGGCTATCGGGTGTGATCGATATTATCGTGGACCGTAACGGTTTCGGTCGCGGCGGGAATCCTCCGGAACACCCGAGTCCTGATGAGGATTCGTCATTCGGGACAGCTGGTTCGTGCGTTACGTTGCATTGACAGCTGCTACAAGGCTGTCTTGGCGCGAGTGGACCTTCTTAAACGCGCTTTAGTCGGTCTTCTTGCGCTTTGAAGTCGCTTGCTGGCAGGGAGTCCTTGGGCAACGCGTGGGTAGGTACATTCATACTTGGGATGATCTGGTAGGAGGAGATTGGGAGCATCGAAAACACCCATGGTGGTTGTTAAAAAGAAGTTTCCAAACGATAGTATAAGGAGGTTTAATAATAGAGATAGCTAAGCGGGATGGTAGAGCTAGTTCTGTCTTGTTGGTGGTACCACTTGCCATGTAACATGTAAACATATTTCTTGAGCACTGCATATGGAAGATGAAAGATTATCAACAGGGAGAATCGGTCCTACATCTTTGACAAGATCCTCTTATCATCATCCTTTGCAAGGACATGCGAACCACTGCTAATACACTTGGAACTCCCAGAGACCAGATTGTAATGTCCACTGCAAGCTAAACTGGAGATGGATATTGTACTGCATTAAAGTGCATTCCACTTTCTGGAGTCCAGTTCCTTCGAGCTTTTAGAAACAATTTTCCACAGTTCGTACAGCAATCAGCTTATCGCCGAGAAGTTAATTAGCTCCATCTTTAATCCTCTCGTTCAATCAACCAATTCGAATTTACCGTCCTAAATCGACTCTCCTCGCGAAATACATCGGGGAACGTGATTCGATTAAACAGGAAGCAAATATTGCTCAACCCTGTGGCTGTTCAGAACGCAGGCCGCAGACATTTCAAGTCCACGTCCGCGTGATTTTCCCCATTTCCCCTGGATGCATCGGCATCTGCCGCTTTGACACCGATGCAAATCCATTCGGGACACCGTTACGCGAACAGACAGGGGGGCGGAAAGGTGAAAAGGGAGCACGAAGAGGGGAACAGGGCGATATTCGATAACCTGTAAAAAGGCGGAGAGGCGGTGACGCAAAGTGAAAATGCAGTAATAAAACCAGCAAGTTTCCTCGTCCTTCGTTATCAATTCCCGCTCGAACCCAGCCCACCTATCCGCCAGGGTGTTGCAATATCGATAAAAGCTTGGATGTATTGTAAGCTCGTCCGCGAACGGAACCGCTGCCGCAGACTCGCAGGGGGCTCTGTCATGGTATGGGAAAGCCATCAATTTCAATGGGCTTTGAAAACCGAACTACTTGTTGCATGCCCACCCCCCTGTTTTCCCTCCCCCTGCTGCTCCCTTTCCGGAACCGTTCGCTCGCCCTCCTCTCGATACGCGAGCCGATAGCTTCCCCCCCGGGGGAACGATGGTTGCGAACCGTCCCGAACGCGTATCCCGCCTCCGAACAAGCCTTACCCTCTTTTCACTCTTTGCACTTCACTTCCCAGTAGCAGGAATATACCTAATTCTCAACTGTCCTCTTATTGGACATCTCCTAAAACGGCTAATCCCTTGAGTTTGTCGAGCTTCTTCATTGTTCTAGCTACGTGACTCTGGTAGAACCTGAGTCACCCAGGTAAAGAAACAAGATCCGCGATCAAGTTTCAATAATTAGGTAACTCCTAGGCTAGCTAATGCTCTGATTCGTTAAGAGTCCTGTGAGACCGAAGCACCGTGTCTCCAGGGAAAACATGTTGCGATCAACTCGACGAACAAACGGAATCCATGATCGAATCAGAATCCCTATCAAGCAGATCGCAATTTCGCCCAATTAGACCTGGCAATGGAGACCTCGATATTCTCATGATCGCTCGGCGACCTCGAAATTAAGTTGTTCCGATGGCTCGTCTGAGAATCGTCGCTGGCGTGATGTTAATACGACATTCTTTCCGCGTTAAGCTACCTGCCAACCGCATTATCCACGCGGCATTGTCTGCTGAAATACGTTTCACTGGAGCAAGATACGGTATTTCTTCTTATTCCGGGGCGATATGCATCGCGTGCCGTACGTAACGAGGGGGATGACAGCCCGCAGGATGTCGATGAGCATACGGTCGCGGTTTTCCGCCTTTGTTTTTAATCACTGACCGAGTAGATTCGATGTACCGCCGCGGAACGTCGTTAATTGGCCGGGATAGCTGGATAATCAGCGGCGCCATTACTCGCGCGCGAATTAAAAGCGTTGTTAATGCTAACGTGGGAGTATTCTGATCGCCCATTGTCTAGGCTGATCTACGAGGACCCCTGTAATTATGTGGTAACTGTATCGAACACCAGTCCGACGGTTCCTCGACGCGGACCCCGCTACTCTCTTGCAATTAGAAATTTCTTCCAATAATCAGCGGCCTGTTTAATTGCTCTGCCATTGCTTGTGATTCTACGGTACTCGTCGGTGATGTAGTTGGTAGGATATTCTTGCTCTTTCAGTAGCGTGTGATTATACACGTATCTTAGGAACGGAAAGTATTTCGTGGGCTAAGGTTCCACCAAGTTGAAGACACTCTTTGAGGCATTCTAGATGGTAATCTGTGGGCAACTGTGACCCAAACTCTCCCGACAGTGGCTACCTCTAATGGGGGACTTGGGGCAGCAAGTTGCTCGTAATGCGATGCTCAGAGTTACGTGTCAATTCCAATAGCAAAGGCACTCGAATTTGGGCCACGCATTAATACATACATAGATAGCTGGAGCTCTGCTTACTCTCTTTTCTGGTTGCCAATGTATTATAGCATATTGCAGCAACGATAAAGGTCCACCTAAAGCCTTACACTGACATCATTTTTTAAGATCCGTATTTAAATCCTTTATTAATGACTCGAGCGTTATTCTAGGTGATTTTAATTTAAAAAAAGAAACGCAAAAACTCGAGAACTTCTTTTACGACTGCGGTCGAGGGATCAAAGAGTTTTCAAGACACAGCCGTTACTTCCAGCCCAAAAATTCAAATAGTACACTGGTCTCGCGATCAGCCTTGAAAGCTGTCCAAGAGTTTCACATTAAAATGGAGGCGGAATTGTTGAATAAAAGTCAGATGCGGCAATGCCTGTGCACATGGAGCTGCGAAACTCGATCAGATCCGAGTGTGGTTTCGGCCCATTGCTGACGAGAGACAGCCAATCGATGAGCTTCATCCGTGCCAGAGGCTCAGGGGCCTGTGAGGGGTGAGTACTCGTGGGAAGAGCGCGTGCAGAGTGTGGGGGTGACTCGTGCACGGTTCAACCCTGACTGATATCGAGGCGGTTACGCGGAGCTTCCACGTTAATCACATATCCACACACACGAGTGCCCACTGTTTGTTTACCCACTGACGGCTCTAATGAATAGCAAAATCGAGCTGCTGCGTTACGCGTCCTTTCTCGACGGGGCTGGAGGCGAGAATTACGCGCCCCGCTGCAACTGCATCGGCCGTCAAGGATGAACGACCGCTTGAATATCGGGAGGCATCCCGTTTTCCAGATTTATTGGCGGATGTTCGGCTCTGCGCCATGATTCAGCAACGAAGAATCGCGATTCTGTTCGACGCCAGTGGTTTGTTGCGTTAGGTCAGTCTGGGAGTGACTGACGCGATCTTAATGACAGTAATGTTCTGCTGTATTGTTATTTGTCGTTTGTGATAAACTTACTATTAGTAAGACAAACGTTGGTATTTCTTTCTCACATCTAAATGTTAAAATCAGCTATAATACTTTGATTTTTGGCAATTGCTGATCACAGCAGAAAAGAAACATTCTTACAGGTCCTACATAAATGTACGTTCTAAGAAATCCGAAAAACATAATTATTTAATCGAAATGTGATTGGCAAGTTATATTAAATCCTTGCAAATCTAGTAATGAAAGTTGATTATCACTCATATAGTGATCATATTCCTTCCTCATTTTCTTCAAATGTAAAATATTCTGTTATTATATGTAATCATTATGGAACGCCGCAAATGTCTTTGCTCAAGGCTGATGTCGAGCGAAACTAAAAAACCACAGAATTATTGGGAGGCTTCCAATCCGATTTTACTTTCGTGCAGTAATATATAAATGAAATATAATATATGACACTATTTTTTCATTACTCTTTTTCTCATTGCGTTCTTTGATAAAAGGTAATGTTCTTCTCGCGATGACAAAATTGACCTTATCTTCCGATACAAATAGATGCATGTCCTATACAAATTTGTATGTTCCGCAGTGGTCCGAAATCTATCAAAAAGACTTACTGCAAGCAACCCATGGGTTGGTACGCCCACGTGACAACAGTTTGGCTGACAGTTTAGGAACCAGCATAAATTCGCCTGGATTCAGCAAGGGAGCCTCGAACGGAGTCTCCCTTCCGAAATCTTCAGCAATCTTCCACTCAATATCCGGAGTTTTATATTTACAAGGTATCGGGTTCGGAAGAGAGGAAAATCTGCCCTCTTTTTCGGATATTCTTTCAATATCGAGGGGAATCTTTAAGTGGCCCCAGTAGCAACAGGTTGTAAATCCGTTTTTTAAGGGATCCGTTGCCACCGTTCGGTTTGAGGTCGCGAGGGTGAAGGGAATTCCTACGGGAGAGCTCCTCCTTCGTTCTTTTCAGCCTTCTGGGCCCAGACCTTTGCACGTTTTCCAATCACGCTACTTCCCATCCTCCTCTGCTCTGATTGGTTGGGGAAAACGGATTTCCTGGCGTTGGAGATTCCTTGGAGAAAGGATTCCACTTTGAATTCGAGCAGGATCAACGTCCCATTCAGCCTTATAAGTTTCCAATAAAAGGGTATGCAAGTGCCTGATAACTTTTGTACTCGCAAATTTCGTTAGATAATCCCAGCCGCGACTGAGAAGTGTCGAAGCGGCACTTGTATCTGGGGCACCTCAGTTATTTCAATCTGCATTGCCTCGGTTAATCCCTAGAGCGCCAGGGACTCCCAAAAACAGGCAAATTAGAATTAATCTGCAGGAAGAGTTCAAGACAGACACTTCGGCAGTAAAGTTATCACACCGTCCGCCAACGGACACCAAGAACTGCCAGTGAAGTGAAATCCTCCAGCAGGTACCTATCCACGATATACGCAGTACCAGCAACGTTCGTTTGTTCCTCCGAAGATCGACGCAATCGAGGACTAACCGTGGTCGGACAATTGCAGGCGGATCGGAAACGCGCTGTTCGACAATTCCCTCGGACAATGACCATGAAATGACGTTTAACTGGCCACGGTGACTCGGTCGACAAATTACGCGGAATAATCAAGAGCAGAAGAAGCGGAGGAGACCGAGGAGCGAGAGCTCTGTGCGACCGGATGCCCGGCAATCATTTATTTTATATTAATCGTGCCCCCGGGGCAGGAAGAAGGGCGTCAGGGGTACTTCTTTATAGAGGAGGACCTCTCCAGAAGCGTTCGAGCGGCGAATAAACAAGTCCTGGCCGCGATTCGTTCGGTTTTCGAGCGTTGCCCGCCGAGAAAACAGTCGGTGCATGTCATTAGCTATGATGGGGCACCCGGATGCGGCCTGGAAGGAGGAAGCCGCTTTCATGGAAGACACTAACGTGGATTGACAGATTCCTGTGCGCCATTGTTGTCGTAGTCATGCCCGTTGCCCTCCAGGAGCCGTTTCTCCTCTTTGTACCACGCTGTATTCTTCTGTCTCCGGCGTTGACAGTTTCGTTACTCGGCCTTTGGTCAAATATTTGATCCTGCGCCTTCGGTCGAGCTTCAGAGATTAAAAGCGAACTTAATCAACGTCACGCAATATTATACCTACCTATCGTTGCTGAACAGGGAAGCCGTTCAGAGGCACTGTTCTGCTTTTCGCCGCCTGCACCTGCTCATCCGCACTTCTCGCTTACAGCGAATAAGAAATTTGCACAGGAAGGTCTGTTAAATACACTTGCCTGTTCAGAGCAAGTGCACAGCTTTGATAGGCTCGGCAGAGTACAAGTGTCGCAGCAGTTTACTTTACTTTACTTTAAATTCACGCGAACAAACCTCTCAGCCATCCCATGTCGGATCTGGCCAACTATCTCCTGTACACAAGCGTGTATAAGCACGTAACAATATTCTGATCTGACGTGAAATATGGCATCGATTTCTGAGATCTCGTTAGAGTTCCCGACGCCAGCCGAGGGAGGAGCGATTTCCTCGGAGGTGTCTGCAGGATCTCAAGGGCGGAGTTTCACCCGCGATCGCGGCTTCTCCCGCAAAACCGGTCGTTATCCGTCGGTTATTGATAGGCCCTCGTTAGCGCCAGTTATTTGTTTTGCAGAGTGTGAGAACCGGAACTGCTAATCGCCTGCCTTTAATCCCTGCCTAGCAGCCACCTTCTAATCGTCTTCCCGTCCGATGTGATTCACTTTTGCTCGCCGAACCTGCTTGTCGGTCACTCGAATCGATTTCAATACGCGAGAGGCGCGTGCAGTTAAAGCGTGCGTTCTCTGATGGCCGGCAGCCGTCGTGGAACATCGATCGGTCCTTTCTTCCTGCCAAAAAGTCTCCTGGAGGCTCTCGCTGCCGCGTGGCCGTCCCAAGGGCGCAGGGGAAGGCGGCTTCCTCCTCGGGCTTCCTTGCCAAACCGAGTCCTTTGCATACACCGCGTACGCAGATGGCAACGACAATGTCCGAGCGGAAGTAATTTCCGAGATGAGCGAGCTGGCTCGCAATAGTGGTTGAACAGTCAAAGTGGGCTCATTTCGGCATACATGTCAGATCCCGCGGAGGGACACTCTGCTAGGGAGGTCATATCCTGTCCAACCCTGACTGGTCGCGCATTAAAACCGCAGGGCGACGTAATTTTCTGAAGAAGCCACGCACACTGCCGGGCCAGCCTGGAAAAGTGTGAGATCTGCTGACCCCTGGAATGCGCGCAGGATGTGGCAATGGTCACGCGACCAGTGAGTTTGGTGTCTTCATCTTGCATGCTAGAGGGAGGAGCTTTTCTTTGAAGTTTCAAGTGAAAGGTTCCGTTAAACGTTGCGTGCACTGTTGGCTGAAGGAGTTTAAGGTAAGTGATCTGAGGCAGATGAGGTGTCCTCGTCACAGAATAGAGGAACAAACAATGATTTCGTGTTTTCTCGCTGTAGCGATTAGGATGATTTCAGTGAAGAACTGAACTATTCAATGCGCCTAGGGTAGAAATCTGAATTAGTGAGACTGGAAGAGGAATTAGTTCGTAACTCAAGCAACGAGTGAAATCGTCACAAACATTCCATAACTACACTCCTATAAAGAAGTAAGTACAGTATTTGATGTGGGCGAAACGAGTTATAATTGGTTTTTCTTACCCTTTAAACACTGACTGGTGGCCGAGTTAACGGGCTGAGATTTGAGGTTAACAGCGCAGAATATATCAGAACGTACAATCTCTGCTAAAACTGATATTTACAACAGTTTTTGCAAAATAAGTTCCACGCCATGAATTTTAAGCATGTCGATTTCAACGTCCGCGTTAATCGTTATCAGCCATAAATAATGCTGCAAGACAAAGAACAACTGACGTCTAGATAGAGCACAAGATCTCGATAGACCGTTTCGCCATGTTCCGTTTCGGAATCGTTACGTTCGTTGCGTGCAGTGGATCAGAAACAATGGGGAATCGTTGAGAAAGTTTACGCTCGCGTTGAAAACTTCTCTAATTCCTTCTCTTTTCCTCCCCTCTGCTTTTTTTTTGTTCACCAGCACATGGTATCAGTTCGCTCAGGCGTTTCGAAAACTTTCCGCTGGTTTTGCGCGGTCGAAAATAGGTCCTCCGTTTGTAGCAAGACGAACGATCGCTTCCCGCCGCGCCGCCATGATGGAAAAATCCTCTGGCTGAATCGTAATTAGGCATGCCTGATTTCCAGTTTTCAGCGCTTGTCTGAACGAGATACGTATCGCTGTTACGCCAGCGAACGATTAACCAGGTCGGGTATTGTTAGTCACTCGGAGACAGAGAAACTATCGGGGAAAGGAAGAGCATAACCGTAGTTACAGTCTGAATTATAGCGATTACAACACTGGCGAATGTTGCTCTTGACGCCGCTCTGCTGTCTTCCCTTTTACCATTTCTCGTCGGTACTTTTTATTCGCTTAATTGAAATCAAGTTGACATTCCATGACGATCATTCGAATGTTTTACCTATACATTTCTTGGCAATGGGAATTGCCATTTCTGCAGCAACTTCCTACCTTGACAGCCTGAAAAGGAGCACGATATTGCGATTTTTTTAACAGAATCCCTCAAATTATATTAATTGAAAACTTTATGCCTATATTTGTACATATTTAGGCAACATTTTAAAAAAAGCAGTACCTAAAACTTTAAACGCGTTTTTCGCAAAACGATGTTTTTCGAATTAGTTAGCATGATATCTCAAAAACCAATCACCCGATTTGCTTCAAACTTGGCACATATCTTCAGTAGATGTCCCATTCTCGCTGGTAGCAAAACTAAGACGGTTTCTGCACAATTAGACTTTTGCGACTTAAAAAACTAGCGAATTTTTTGCAGAAATCGATGTCTGTTTTAGACGCTGCCATTTTTTTTTGTAATATTCAATATTTCTCATTTAATCTAGTTCAGGCAATAGCCACTCATACAGATTACACAAATTTTAAAATTTTCTACTTCAGACAACTACAACGGCTGATTTTATGCTAACAATGCGCATATGATTTTCGTAAGGCGCTCTATTTAAAGCACTATAACTCCCGATATAACCACTACTTTTGCATGCAATTTTTTGTTCACATTCTCCAAAGGTTGACAAAATGAAGCCACAAAGCTGGAAGTAAATATATTTAATGGTTTTGTTTTAAAAAATTCCCAAAGTTCGCATCATTTTTCGCCCGTCAAGGTAAGGAGACCCCTAAAGAGACAGTGACAAATTCTACATTTTAAATAGTTCATTAACATCCCGAACAGAATTTGAAATACTCGACAGCGCTATTAACGGAAGTCTACTGACAGAAAAATCGGCACCCACAGTTTAGGACCGGTAAATTATTTCAAATATATAAATTCACGTATTTTTCATGCATTTGAGACACGGGCGACCTTCCGCATGCAGATTTGCGTGAACAGCCGGGGAATAGTGGGGTAGCCAAGCATGCTGGCGGGGGTAGCTGTTCCAGTGGCCTCAAGCGACCAATTAACATCGTTCCGACTATGGAGCTACGTTCAGACCCGATTCTACGTTATCCTAGAATGCAATAGAGCTGAATAGTAATTACCAATTACGCGAACGCTTCGAACGTGTGATGGCCGATGAGTGCTAGGCTCATAAAGGAGCGTTCGAGGAGTCCAGACGCGTTGCGCGAATCGCTTCCTTTCCCGCGAGACCTATAAAAACGTCAACGAGTCGGCTGCTCGAAGGATCGTTGCGTCTTGTCGTTAATAACCGTAGCCGGGTGTGTACCTTTTGGATCCGCACCAATTAGTTCCTAACGCTGAATACGAGCCACGGTGCGTGCCAGTTTTCACGAAGTCGGTTTTACTTTCCACATGCACGCTGCTGCCTCCATCGTGACGACCAGTTACGTAAAGGTGGCGTTCAAGTTCCTCATATTGGACGTCAAATAACTCGACACTGCGAAATTCTTCCACTGCAGCAGATGAATCTAAAGAGTGGCGATAATTTCTTAACGCTAAATTGCTGCGGTCAGCTTGCTCCTTTCTTAGAGTAAAAAAAAAACCGTTAATGGAGAAAATCTCAGGAGCGGTGATACTGTCTGTTGAGAGCCAGTGGTATATTTAGTTTGAATCATTTAAATATCAAGCACGTATAATTGAATATATTTGCAGGATAGGGAAACTGCTTCGTTCGGGAAGATTTCAGAGATAGCGAAGCGTCAGCGATTTGAAAACGTCCGAAGGCTCCCAAAGCAGTGGCAATTATCAATCTCTCAGCCTTATCGTCGGAGTCGCTTAATAAGCCTCGGCCAAATCTCCCATTTCCGTCGGAAGGCACAACCGGCGGGACCGGTGGCCATGATTCGGCAGGAAATTTCTCGCATCGGGACGGTGACTGGTCGTTTTCCGATGCACGTGACTGCAGGACAATGAATATCCCTTCTCGCCTCGACGACGTACCAATCACTGCCCTGTCACAATACGATCGGCCATGATCATTCACGAACAAGGCGAGAATAACGGACGTGGGACTACCGTGCCGCTGGGAGAAGGGACTCCTCTCTATTCAGAGGCTTAAAACGCCGTCACGATCGCGCGCGTGATCGTGATTTCGTGTCGCGGATTTGTCGCGATTCCCCGTCGAACCACGAATAATTCATTAAAAAGTGTTTGGAGATGATGACGTCATCTTTGGATGGCCTGCCAGGCAATTCACCTTCGAGGACAGAAACGAACAAACGGTTGCGTTATGAGCGTTGCACGAATACTTTGAATTCTTTCTGCATTAGCAAAGAGGGATAGTCTGCAATTAGTGGTACAACTATCTGAGTGGGTAGTTGAAATTAGCGTCCTACAAACCGAGATATAGGGAAATATACGCATTCTCAGCAATCAAATAAAGTCACTTCTTTTTCAAACAAGGCTTTGTGTAAAACTGTTTGATCCTAAATTTTCGACACATTTCTTGACGCGCAATCGCCAATCTTCCGGTAACAACGTTACACCTCCCTTTTAACCGGAGAAGAATGAATACTATCGAAACCATTAACGAGTCAACTTTGATTCCAAATTCCTGTCAGGAAGCCTTCAGTCCATGTTTTGTGCAATATTCCGTTAAGCACGCTGCCAAAGTTCAGTCACGTGGAAAACGTTCGCTTGCTCCAGGAAGCGCGACCAACGCGAGCCGCGTCTCCCAAAGAAGGGAAGGATAGGCGGGGCGCGAATTTAAAATGCATACACCGAGGGCCATAATTCGATTAACCTAAGCGAAAATGCACTCGTTTGTAGCGTGCATATATAACAAATGAAATCTCTTGCATAGTAATTCCATTCGGAATACGAAAGCGGAGGATGCGCCCGCGGGGTCGTAGCTACGTACGACGTCCTCTGGACACACGGAGGAGGGTTGAGGAGGACTGCGGAGGGTTGGTGGCTGGGGAGAGTGGGTGGCTGGCGGTAGAGAGGGCGGATTAAAAATGTAATCCAATAATAACGCGTCTCTGGTGTCCGTGGAAGTACGTACGTAGGTATATATATATGCGCGGAAGAAAGTGGCGTACGAATAAGGGTTGCTCGTGGTCGTCAAGCGTCGGCACTTTTTTCCCTCCCCCCCAAAGATAATTAACCCCGCACGGTAATTTGTCGATTTTATCCCTTTTCCCTGCTCAATCTTGTGTCAGATATAACAAGAAATATGCGCGTCTTTAATTTCCTTAACGCTGGCTTGAACGCAGGAGTCTGTTAAAATCCCAGTTCGGTGAAACGAGTTCGTACGAGCCGTAAGAAGGCTACTAAATTAATAAATCCACGCATCTGGATTATCTGGGGCGGGCTCGTTAAAATGAATTCGCGGGAACTCGAGTTCCGACTATTTCTCCAATTTTGGATGTTGCACGTGGCACGATGGTGAAACTTTCAAAAGGAGGCATGTGCCATGGGCAAACGGATTCCTCCCAGAAGATATTAAAATTGTGGCTCATTGCATGGCACAGATTACTTCTTTCCGTCGCAGGTGATAAAGTGGGGGGACCGCCCCGCCCCCCAGTAGCAACTGCACACTCTCCGATTGGTCGAAACACGTTTCGTTTTAAACGTTTCGTGCTCTCGCCGAGCAGAATACGCAGAACTGGCAAAAAATTGGCGTCAAATTTTCAAAATCAAGATAGATTTTCACCAAATCTCCATCTAAATACTTGTTCTTGGAAACCTTGTGAATATTACCAATTTTCAAACCCTTTTCGCACAGGCTGTACAATTGCGAGCACTTGTGACAATTAACAAAATGTCCTAATCAGCATGGTATGCCGGCCTTCTTCCGAATTTTATAACTGAAATTTCACAACGGCCCACTGTTTTATAACCTGTCCACCTAACCCACGCCAATTTCCCAGGATAGCAAAATTATGAGAAATATCGTTGCCAGTTTCCAGGAGCTGCAGCCGTCCAACAGCTTCAGGGTCCCGCGAGCTAAGTACGCCACTGCGCGAGCATTTTCTCGTGCCTCCGCGCGTCTGTGTGTCGAGGTACGTGCCAGCACCTACGTACATATATCTGTAATGCCGGCTAGGTACACCCCGGATGAATCTTGAGGCAGTGAAAATATCACGATGTCCGCTGCCACCGGAGCGTAGCTGGCCGAGGGGATGAGCTGAAAACGGGTAGATGGAGTCCATTAGCAGACCAGCGAGTATGTGTGTGATTATACACCACCCCCCACCATCCTAGCCCACCACCACCCCCCCAACCCCTACAACTCGGTCCACTCAATAATGCATCATCCTTCTCTATCCGAGCACCCGCGCAACCCCCACCAGTCCACGTACGACCACTCTGGGAGACTTCCTTGCCAGCACCCACCCCGCCGCCCCTCTGTTCCTTCTCGCCGCCCTTCACCCTCCGGCCGTCCACCTTCTCTGCACGGTACACCGCGGGTGCTTATTACCGGCGTGGCTTTGATTTACGAAGGGTGGCAGGGGGTTGGCTCCGCCAGCAGTCCAGGGGACACTTGGCATGTTTCAAAGAAACGCGCCAGCGCGGTCCACGTACGTTTGAGATTCGAGATTTTTGGAGTGTGAGGCATTCTGTGTTTGATCGCGGCGCAGCTTTTTGGCTGAATTCCTCAATTGTCCGTGTGCATCGCTCGGGGTAGGTGCTTCTGCACGTGAACATTTGAGGATTAAAAATAACGGTGATACGTTTTTGTTACGTACTTACAGATCGCATGACAATGAGGATGGAAGAGTGGAGACAATTGGTAGCCCCATAAAGGGAGAGATTCGACGAAGAAAAAGTTTAATGGCATTGAATTTAAACTTGGATGTCTGTTGCATTACGCTTCGGTGCTTGAACCTATTTTGTACGTTGCGACGGCAATTTGGATTATAGAGCGGAGTTTGGAGACTAATTGATCAATTCTAGGGGACGTTGAGGTGGAATTGAACAATTTGCTTCCTCGAACAATGACAAGATCCTCGCCAGCATCAGGCCTGGCGAATACTGGCGGAGGTGTCAGCGCGCTACCAAAAGAACAACTACTTAGGCAAAACATAAGCAAATGGGCGTTGCAGCATGTTTTCAGGACGCCACCACGCTTGAATCAGAAACGCGGATAGTTTCGCCCGGAATGTTTTCTATTTATCCTCTCCGATCCACCGATCCTTCGCTCACCCACGCGGCCCGCATACACGCGCGCGATCGTATTAAATCGTGGAGTATATTCGCGTCCATCGCCGCAAAATAAACCGTTCCGTGCGGAAATGTCGTTCGGCGGATAGGAAGAGCACGATCTGAGAGGATTTGCGCGGCGCGTTGGAGCGTCGTTCCTCCGCTCCTCGTTGTTCGTCGCACGCAATCGAGGCAAACGTACTTAAACACACACATACACACACAGGGGCACACGTCTCCTCGCGTGCTCCTACCGTCCACTGTGCGCGCGCCGCGATTTAACGCAGACACACACACACACATACCAACGAACGGCACACGTGGAAAATGGAAGACTTGGCAGACTGCGTAGGTATCCCAGGGATACCCATCGAGAGATTAGCATTTCCGCTTTTCTCTCAACAATTCCTCGTTCCCTCGTACGGATTAGCCGTTAATCTGCGAGTGGGCCAACGGAATGAGACGGAGCACTTCTCGCTGGAGAGAATTCTCTCTTTCGGCCACCTGTATCAAGTATTATTTCAGTATCGTTCCGCGCAGGGAGTAGCTTTCGCGAGAGCCGTGTAGCTTCCTGTGAGCGAGAACCAATTACTTTGCAAGCTGATTATGCCATCGTATCAGACGCGACGGTGAAAGATTCGGTATTCCTTTTCCCTTTAGGAATTTCATTAAATTAATTTGCTAAAGCTCGACGCCACGGAACTGCGAAACCCTGTGATCATACGTGAGACTCGGAGAATCCTTTCGCAATGAATGGTGACAGTGTGTCACTTCAGCTATTCTCCTATCCTTCAGTCTTTTAATCAGTCCCATCGACCAATTAAGTTTCGCAGCTACAGTTTCCAAACAATCCCTACAAGCGTCAACAAACCGTAGTTTATATAACAATTCTAAGAAACCCACAGACTCGCTGCTGAAAGTGCCCGAAGCACGCGCGGAGCACTCGGTTTTACCAAAAGCCTCCCTGAAAATCGTCCGCAGAAATGTCGAATTCGGGAATTGCCTGCTCCGTCGGTGGTCCGAGGCACATGGCTTTCGGGAAAACACATTTCCTTTGTTAGATAAAGTGCAGGCCCGTTGTCTTTCATCTTTCAGCGTTAACCGTGGCTCCCTATATCCAATCAATCCCAGAGCAGGCCACGGTGACAGAGACACGGGCACCGACGAACACCTCGTGTGACTTATAATCGCATTTTCCCCGCACCACGAACGCCAGGAACGAACGAAATCAGCCCCTCCGTTAATGGGCAACCGGGAAAGCTTTCAGCTAACCGGGGTCTCCTTTACCCATCGCCTCTGATCTATTCCTACGGCTAATCTGTTGATTATACGAGGCCGTCTGGCAATACGTTATCGACAATCCCCCCGCCCCACCCGCGCCCGGTTTATATATCTCTCTTCGTGCGGAAGACCGAGCGCGTATCTCACGAGCAAATCGCACAAGAGCCCTTACCGAAAGACGCTCGTCCCCGGAAGAGGTCACTTCGGGCTTAATGGCGTATGAAAGTGAACCGCCGGAGATATCAGCCAGCCGAGAGGTACTATTTAAATATTCACGCGAGGTCTGGCTGGCCGATTCCTCCAGCAGGAGCCGAATCGCCAGAGAATATCAGGTACACCTCTTTCCACGAAACAGAGACATAACCCCTGGGTCGATGGTGAAATCATCGGCGGCGGTCTAAACGCTTGAAAAGTTAACTGGAGAATTGTGCTAAGGAATTGGTAGGTACTTGGGGGCCCCTCAATCTCTCCGCGAAGATTCAGATAGCTGATGACTCTGAGGCATCGGGGAGCCCCCTCTTTCGCCGGACCGAATGGGGGTTATTAGAAGCAGAAGTGCGTTCCCGTCGATACCCTGGAATCTCATCCAGTTACGTCTCGGAAGGCTTTACTCGGAATCGTGGGAAGTCTATTCAAGTCTGATCCATTGGCAACGATTGTCGGCGTTTTTCTATTTTAATACCGTTTCAGGAAGGCCTGACCCGCTTAACCAGCGCGCTTCTTCCTCTCTGCCCTCGCCGTGCCCCTGCCGCCGCTTGGTCGGCTGATACCATTTCCTCCGGCGGGAAGACAGCGAATGAAAAAGAGCAGATCGCCCGTTCTTCATTCCCGTGCCCGGCGACAAACGACGGATTGCCTCAGAGTCCTGTACAGGTCGTTACAGCCAAGAGTCTCCGCGGGGGCAATTACCCGGGGCAGATAGCATCGTAGGACTTAACCTACTATCACTTTGGTTTATTGCGAGTTATATTTCAGCACGTGGGAACCGCCTATGGTTTTCAATGGGAGGGAGGTGGGGGGGGGGGGGGGCGGGGGCCCTTCTTGCGCGAAGAAGGTTGCCCAATGATCGCCCGATAGCGATTCCAGATCGACGGAAACCCGGTTTTCCATAAAACGCAACTGTTCCATCTAATTACGCGCTCGAACGCCGTTGACGACACGAAAGGGAAAACGCGACGCGGGAAACGACGGGACGGACCGGCAAGAAACATTTGGTCGCTGTACGAGTTTCACACGAGTGGCTGAAACAATCGCGTTTCACAAGCGACGATCGCGGAAAGACGTGGCAGGGGGGGCGGGCAACGCGGACGAGGAATAAAGAGTTGCGGGTTAATTGCGCCGCGTATTCGTCGGCATTGACAAGCGAGCCTACGGCTGACGCTTCGGGGCCGAATGTTTTGCGCGAACAACCGTTGCGTTGTTTTATGGAATTCTTCCCAACTCTACGGGAAATCTTGATCTTCTGAAGTGGAGAATTTACTAAAGCAGATCAAGCTTCGGCGTGGATTATATTAGGGATTCTGCCGCTTCAAACTCTGGCAAACATTCCCAAACTTTCTCAACTTCCACTGTGTTTTTGCGCGTCGAAACAGTACGAGGCGTGAGGCGATGAAAATTCATCAGCAGGTGGACCGAATGCTTTGAAGCAAACTGGTTTACATAAACCAGCATTAAGAGATTTGAGAATCTAACGCACGGGGATTGCTGCAACTCTGTTCTACCTTTTACTTTCTTAACGTCAACAGTTATTTAACTAGATCCTGTTATAAAATTCTTCTTCCCACCCTGTCAAACATGCGTGCACCCTCCCAAACCCTTTCAAACTTGATCCAACTTGATTTCTTCAACTCACTGGGCACATTAGCAGCGTATTAAAATTCTGCGCTGCAAAGAAACCACGCGATTTCACAAGAAAATGATTTAATTAGGCGGAAAAACAGTAGAATGGGGTTGAATGAGTCCGAGTTGCAGCAATTAGACGCGAAAATCTTAAACATACGGCGCTACCCACTGCTCCCACCCGTTTTCTCTCTACAAAGGGGAAAAAATCTGACTGGACTTTGTGTTCTGCCTAACGTATCCAGCTCACCGTCACAAAAGGGACCCCCGGGAGCGCAGAAAAAGGAAGCGAATGTCAAGGAGGCAAAAGGATGACGCGCGCTCCTATATAGGAACAAACGGACAGACCACGCTCGCTCTTGTGATGGGTGTAATTAAAACTTTTACAGCGTTGGGATGAAAATGCGAAATAATAAAACGATACCACCCAGTTTTGCGCGGGGGCGTGCGCGATAGGTGGCACACGCAACCGGCACGGTTTTCCGCGGTGAAAAGGACGCGCCTCGGAGCTGAGAAGCGTCAAGCGTGGACGCGGCATTATAATTGCGACGATAATGACCGCGGGCGAAGGACAGCGTTGGTCACCGGCGTTCTCTTCCTCCTTGGGAAGCTACAAACCATCTTCAATTTCCAGTGGAACGTAATATTCCCATTGATAAACGTCGACAGTATCGAGTGACCAACGTGGGAGCAGATCAATTCAGTTCGGCCTGCTGGAAACTGAGCTTTAGCTTGATGATTGTGACTCGTTGAAGCAACAGTGTGCCAGAACCCATTTCCAGCTTGACGTGTTCCCGCGATGATATCGATTCGTCGGAGTGGATAACCTGAAAGCGATTGTAAAATCGAGTAGCAGACGGTAGCTAATGGTTTTCCGCTGATTTTTCCGTAATTAGCGGGCAAGAATTAGCAATAAACGGGGCCCGATTGTGGCCGGCCAGACACTGAGACCGCTCTAGAAAGATAAATAAATTATCACTTAGAAGAACTAACGAGTCGTTAGTTGCACGGCTTCTTACGGCTCATGAATATGGATCTCTGATGCGCGGCACGCTGACGGCCGGGTTTCAACATTTTGCCTATTCTTTAATTATCGTTGGAAGGGTAATCGGGATGCATCGGTGCTTAGCCAGCGGATCTGACGGTGAGATTCGAGGAACGATATCGCGATAACGCCTCTCATCGGCCGAGAGAAACTCCAACGAATTTTAATCCTCATCAATAGCAATTGCCGGTTAAAGCGATTCAAAGGAGCCCGAAGACTCTTTGCTAAGTTCTTTCTAGTCCAGCGTCGTGCAACCGTCTAAACATGTGCACGGAAAAATAAGGATTTATACCCCTTTCGAGGGAATCGCTAACGAACTTACTACAAAGATACAGGGCATTTCTAAAGTTTCCAGCAAGCTGAATAACACTTGCTTGAAACGGTTCGTAAAATAACGCGCGTATGAAGAGTCACAGGAGGTGTAGTTTCGGTCATATCGGTTCACAAAGCTTGCCTGACTATTGACTGTCTCGACTTCCTTGCTCTGGCACTTTTAATTCTCTACCTTGTCGCAGAGTTCCACACGCAAATACCTCACCGTTTATCAACAATCCCATTTAAGATTTTCAAGTTATACAACCGTTTGTTCTGGCAAGATGGGTCAGGATTTTTCTCTCCCGCGCGGAACGTGAGAACCATTTATACAATGAAATTTAGAAAAGAAAGTAATTTCAACATTTTATGAACACATTCGTGGAAATTCCTTACGTCGAAGACAGTCAGACACTTTGTATAATTGCTTCGCGTAAACGTAATCTTTCGCCAAAATGCGCAGCGACTTTCGGAACACCCTTGTCACGGTTGATCTAATTAAACGTCCGGCCAGGTTACATCAGACGAAAATCCCGAACATTACACCTGCGTTTAGAGTTACGCCGAGTATCGGGTTAAATTGGACAAATTCGCGGTGCAACGGTGCCGTTGCCGCCTGCATTTGCGGTTATCGATGTCGTATCCCGTCGGTTATCTCGCGAAAGTTAAATACACGGTGCGAAGGTGCGTTGGCTTCTTCAGCGTTTACGTAGGTAATCCTATCTTACGTAGAGGGCCCGGCGATAAATCATCGAAGATGTAATTTGCCCGTGATAAATCGTCGGGGAAAAAGTCGTTAAGGTTATGCATGGGAGTAAAGTTACCGTCGTTAATATTAAAGTGGAATAGATAATATCAATGATAAATCATTAGATCGCCTGGTTTGGCTGGGTTCGGACGAAAACAGAGGCGGAATGGAAGGAAATGGGAAATAAAAGGCAAAGAAGCGTTACGGCTAATTAATTCGCTTTAGGCCCGACGGCGGTTTCTAATTCTCACGCTTAACGGCGTGTATGCAAATAGGAACACGAAAATCCGCCAAGCTCGAGTTTCTCCTGTCGCAATAGAAAACGAGCCGTGTCTGACGTCAGGCGTACCTACTCGTCGATGCATCGCCTGGGTCAATTAATTAAAACCAGCTCCCGGGGCTCGTTGTTGCGGCGTGTTGACGCAAATACGGCAGAGGTGGGTTAATCCGTTTGGAAATATTCGCGAAGCTTTGGAGTGGCTGGTGTCTAGGCCACGAAGAAGGCGGAAACACTTGTTGGGGAAAAAGTAATGGCCGTTTTGCGTCACAGAGTTGGCTTTATAGCTTCCCATTGCCAATTTCAGTCATCTTCTCGGTAGCGATTCGATGTTCCCGGTTGTCGTCGCTGTTAAGTCTTTTTAATATGACTGCGAGCGGCAAAGTCTACTGAAACATCGTAGAATGCTTCGATGATTAATTCCTGCCTCTCCGAGGCCCTCGGTCGAAAACTAATTAATGTAATGTAGCTCTGAATTCGTCCACTTACAGACATTTCTAAAACAGTGCAATGCTACTTATTGAGTAATGCCAAGGGAAATTTGCTGAAAAATCATGTGAGGAATTGCAACGCGAACCTTCACCTTCCAAAGATAACTTCCTCGAGCTTCGTCTGTCTAACCTTATTCATTAATTTTTGATCCCAAAACGAATATTGCGCGCGTCGTTAGCAACTCATTAGCGCGGCCCAATGTTAATACCCATTAGTATTAACTTGGTAATTAAAAGCTGGTCACATAGTCAACCGTATCTCGTAGGAAACTCAACCGAGCGTGGGTCCCGCGATAATTTTGGAAAGTGATGCCATGCCGCCTCACCGAGAAATCGTGAGAGTTGCCCTTTTTATCGATGATAAATCGTTGTTGGCCCGCCCTCCCGTTTGATACCATCAATGGATGTATCAGATTCATTTGTTTCGCCGAAACAGCGTTGGTGGTCAATTAATACGATTAGGATTCGGTTTCTAATTCTCGCGCTTAACGAACCCCGGGTTTTCCATACGTGCCTATGTAAATCGATGAGGAGAGTATGATAAGAATATTCGCGTTTCTTCGCCGATTGATGGTCGATCTACACGTACGGAGGCCGGATGATAGATGAACGTTTCTACTTTCGAACGGGGATAACGAGATCTTCGTAATGATACGAAATATTTAAGACCTCGAAGAAAGCAGTAGAAAAATTGTAAATTTATTGCCACGACGTTTAAGAGAGAAGCCACTGTGAAATTTTTTTCCGATTTTTCTTCTTGTGCATTTGCGTAGTATTTGGGGTCTCAAAAATATACCTGCACAATTTCGGAATGGATCTCAAAAAATTCTGGGAGCTACGGAAGGTTTTGTACCTATAGGTAGCGCAGCGCTCATAATCGAGTGCACGCATAGGTAACTTGGTGTCAATCGCCAATCTCATATCTAATCAGAGGGATTATGAGCTTATATATTGTTTAAAACTAGGTAGAAAATCATTGACCACGTCGAGACCGTATACAGCTGCGATCCTTGAGTTGCATAAAATAACATCTGTCGACACTTTAAGCGCAATTATCACGGATTAATAACTCTGTCAATTTTTATCGGATTCAATTGAAATTTTCAGAGAATATTCGTAATAAAATTATGTTCAGCTAAGCGTACAAGTGTTTTGATCGAATAATTAATTTAACCGTAACATTGAAAAAACATGTTGATTTTTGTACCTTTTCCTTCAAAGTTCGCCATTTCTTCAAAAATTAATATTTTTTTTAAATCTGTGCGCTTAACTGAAGCTATTGTAATATACTTTAATTCTCTCGCCCGTTTTGTAATTTTTTTTGCAGAGCCTAACGTTATCGAATGTTGTGGCTACACTACGCAACATGTTTTCAATCTAAAAGCATAAAATATTAGTTAAATATATGTATTCTCAGTAGGTAATACAGATTTTTCGTAAAAAGTTACATTTCATTATAAAAGAATGCCTTGAAAATAGCCGTTACTTTCGGCCGTCGGAGTGGCTTCCTCCCTTAAACAGTCTTTATCGGCCGTTATCAATGGCATGTTCAATTTAAAATGGATAAATGGATTTTCAATAAAATACTAAATTTTCTATTAACAATTCCGACGATAAGATTTAACGTTTCTTCTGCACGGCAACTGAACGCCCATGCGCGTTCACAGCATGCGATCCATGATTTAATTAAATGTTTATCCGATAGTATTAAACAGTACCCAAACCATTACACAAAACAGGTTAACATGCCTGGAAGCTTTTATTCGGTATGGGCTGATAATTTCCCAATAAAATTAATTAATTAATTAACGAAATTAATCAGTTTAGCGCCCCGATCAGCGCACTTTCATGTCATCGAGACACTGTCAATTTCAATAGGCCATACCAATGCAGAATTGATCTCACTCCGTTACAACAGTGCACGTGTAATAAATTTCGACTGGTTGGAACACCTGCCCCATGCTACACCTGATCTACAATTCAGCGTGTCCGTATGTTACGTAATAATTGCAAACGAACATGCGTAAAAGTTTCATCCAGCCATTCATTTTGTTGTTCTCAGTTAGTGACTACACAAGAAGGATTTTATTGATCTCCATTGAAATAAAAGTAAGAAATGTATAGACGCTTGGCATGAGAATAACAATAATAATGCGTACTCATCGCATGAGAAGTGTACTAAAAACAAAATTACACAACGAACTAAGAAAACTCGATTGGTATTATTATTATCCGTCTTTGTTATGCAATTAAAGCATGAGTAAACAAAGGATTGCATAAGCAAACGAAGGAAAATAGATTGAGATTTGCATGTAGACAAAGAAGAATTAAAAAACAGCATAAATTTTGCAAATATGTCCCCCAGTACACTATTTACCTTTATTTATCCAGTTTAGTTTCGTGAAAAAGTGTGCGTATTGAAAGGTTTTAAATAAACTTCGTTAAAAAATGTAAGAAAATGTCAGAAATATAGCAATCACTCCCAAACCTGTTCCCTTTACATCGGGTTTTGCGGTAGACACAATGTTTCCCAAACCATTCATCCAAAATAGCAAAAATCGAACGATTATCGAAAGAATAGTGTAGGTAGTTAGCTACACGGGCGGAAGTTTAAATTTTTTAGTTAAAACAAAATAACTGCTCTTGAACTTTTAAATATCGATTTCTACGTATTTTTGTCTCATCCAAAAATGTAGGCTTATATAAAAAGTAGACCTAACCCAGACCTAACCCAGGCAGAACATTTTACAAAGATTGACTGTAAATGGATCGAACATTTTTCGAAGCCTGTGTGCACCGACGTGAGAATCGTCGTTTCGAGAAACATGCCATTCCGAAGAAAGGAGCACCCGAAGCACGGCGCTCCTATTCTCTTCCACCCTTATTAAGCGATTGCTTGTCAAACAAATTCGAAGATAGTACGTATACAACAGCAAACGAGCGGGTATTTCTCCAAGGAACATAATGGAGTTTGAAATCCAGCCAGGACTGTTGACTATTAACCTGCAGAACAGAGGAGCAGGTATGGTACACTCGTGTCCTCGGGTGTTGGTTCGCTTAACATTCCGTAACTTAGTTAATTATCGAGGTCTCGATGTAATACTTCGAGAGCCTGCTATCGAGGCTACCGCAACAAAATGCAAAGAGCCAAAGATAAATCTGCGCAACGTGCCTCGGTGTGCGTAATCCCTTAAATATAACAGAAGCATACAGGCAGTTACGGTGCACGAAGGTGACCGCTACCGAGTAATTGCCGCCTGGAACGACCGAGATCGATCAGCAGAAGCGTTCAGAAACACATCAAAATTCGACCAGGGGTCCCGAGTTAACGGGCGCACTCCAGCAGACACCTGAAATCCATCTCGCAGTCGGTTTAAATCCAACGGCACGACAGGTGCCTTCGTTCGAGGCTCCGCCAATTAATTCGGCTGGCTTCAGGGCGCGGTGTTACGTCACCCACGTCCGGGAACCACGAAGATAGTGGTCCCGCGCGAAGAACCGCGAGCTGATTAGCCCGACGGATAATTAACATACAATAAGAATGGCTCGGATAGATCAGAGCCTGGGTAGACGAGGCAGAAAGTCGAGCCTGCACAGGGAGCACCCATCACTCCTCCCACCTGATATCAATCGCTCGCCATCAGCACCCCTGCCTACCTTTCCCCCTTGGAATTCCCTCCTTCCCCCCCTCCCCCCGCCCGCCCCCCCCCCCCGCCCCCCCGCCCTGTCCACCGACAACAACAGCAACAGGAACGAGGCCCTGGGCTTTAGCCGTTTGACTTAATCAGTAATCGCTAATTGCTCGGCTGACGCGGTTCGGCTTAACGGACGAGGAAACGTATGCAAATCGCGCGGAATTATCTCGCCCGGACAATTAGACGAGTATTCTTGCTCGCGCGTATAATGCCGCTTCCGGTTGCAGGAACACCTACTCGCGCCACCGTTGGTTATCGAACGAGCTGCTTTTTCCGGGGGGGGGGGGGGGGGAAGAAGGGAGTAACCTTTTCCTCTCGTATCGATCAGCAGCTGCACTTTCCGTGGCGAACGCTCCTACGAACCGCGCGGGGGGGAGGAGGAGGAAAAAAGGCCGAAACGGAGCGAGTGGCTCAGTCAAAGTTGACCCAGGGCTCTGTCTTGTGCATAGTGGTTGAAAAAAAAAAAGTTGGTCTCCGCAGGATGTCGCGGAAACAAGTAACTTCGGCTACCAGAGAACGGAGGATAAAGGGAAGCGTAATTCTCGCGAGCAAAACTGAAGAAGCCGGGGAAGAAGGGAGAAGTTTCGAGCCCCTTCAGTTTTGCTCGCGAGAACCATAGATATATCCGACCCTTTGGCGACGCGCTTGAATCGTCACGCGGGCGAAGTTCGAAAATTTTGACGCGAACGGAACGGTGGATAAATGCGCTCGTAACGAATCGATGCCGTTTGCAGGCGACGTTGAATTTAATTAACGAGATCGGACGAATTTAATTAACGAATCAGATGTTGCGTCCAGGGCGCGGTGTTCCATCATTCACGATTACAAGACAACGAAATGCGCGCCATTTAATGGGGAATATTAATGAACAACTGTTGAACTTGAGAATAGAGAATCCTGGGAGTAAAATTCGATTATTGGAGGGAAGCGGGAGGATAAGAGACTGATATTAAGGTGGCCCTTTGATCGGCTCTTCAGGCAAGAAAATTAATTGCTCGTAGAAATCGTTGGTAGAGTCCACGTCGCTTTCCGAGCATTCGGATAAGTTCAGGAATAATTATTTCCACCGCCTGACGCGGCGGAAATGAAAAACGCTGGCGACAAATGTCACGGTTAGCTGGCCGCCCCTCTCTAACGTTGCAGCCTTAAAATAATCGTTATTATTGCTCCTTATTAGCATGTTCTATCGTCCTATCGGAGGCTCCGAGACTGTTTAAGGGGATCGAGGGTACCGACCATTATAAATGTTATCAGCTGCTGTTTTACAAACAGTGGTTCTCAGTTTTCGTATTTAACACGTTCCGTTTCAGCATTTCGAAAATCGATACAAATCTAGCTATTCTTTAAGCAGTTTAATTCAGAAGTGCGAACGCAGAAATGCGGAATTATGGTCGCCTGAGGTTCGTGATCCTATTCAATTATGCTCTTGTAATGATTGTGTTAGTCGAAATCGAGCAAATGAAGCCACGTTTACGCTCTAAGCTTAAAGAATTAAGTTGCACCCGAGAGTGTAGAGTCGAAAAGAAGTTTGAATAATTTTTTTTCAATATGTAAGCGTAATACTAGACCGCATCTATCACGTTGGTATCACGGGTCCATTTTGTGGGATCCCCTGACTCCGCGCGACAAATAGAATTTCTTCATATTATTATACAGCATATTTCTTAAGTACTTGAGATTATACATACTTATTACATAACTGTCCAAACTAGCAAAGTTGGATATTACTCACAACGATCACGAAACTAAAGTATACAAAGCAAGGTGAATATTAAAGTTTATGTATCGCATTGGTATCCCTGGCCTATTCTCGGGGATCTTCTGCCTCTGAGCATAGACACTGATATAACGTTTAAACGTTCCTTTGGCCAGCACTGCTAGAAAGAAAGAAAGGAAATAAAATGAAAAATGACGAATCTCTGGAAATTCCAGAAAACCCACCCCTTTCGACCAAGTCTACGTTGCAGGCATCCGCCTTCGTTAGTTGATCGCCACTGACGTCCGATGGCGAGCACGACAGCGGCGCGAGGGCATGAATATTCATCCCCCTTTCGTAAGGAGGGCTTCGACGGTGGCGGGAGTAAAGGGGGTGGAAGACGGAACGTGAGAGCACGGGAGATTGATAACGAATACGCGATGGGTCCTTCGTTTTTTCGCGATGTTTGCCCGGTGAAAAGCCGGTTGCGGTGATAAGCGAGGCCACGGGGGTGCTAACCGCGTTTTTAATTAATGTCGATAAAGTTCATCGCGGGGGCGGACTGAGATGGTGGCGTGGAATTATTCAAAAGCCGTCCAGCCGTACGCATACTAATTATAAAGTTCCAGCCTGGCTGGCGTTTCTGTTTGCGGATCGACGCGATCACGGGCCAGACTGGCCGCCCCCCGTCTATTTATTTTGAAAAACGAGGAAATGGGTGTCGATTACGGAGGATTCTTCGCTGTGCCGTCTGGGGGGAACCTATGGAATAGCTGATCGAGACTCAAAATACTTGAACAATACGTATTCCAAGAGGGACTGAGGCTGAAGATTGTCGCTTCGACCATACGTGTCCTGATTAAAAGGAGGTGGAGCAAAGGTGGTAATTGTTCAAGAAAAGATGGGAAATGGTGGCAAAACTCTGTAATCACTATTCAAACGGCACTGTTGCAAGCTAGGTTACAAAGTGTCTGAGTTACACGTGGCGTCTGCTATAGCAGACCCAATTGCAATGTTGAAGAAACTTGCATGCATCGGGAAGGCATTGTTTTCAACGCGCCGCGACAGAAGGAGTCATGGACTTCGACATCGCCGGCTGGAAATCGTTTCCAGGACAGGCAACACGCACACAAAATGAATTTTCCTGAAGCCAGTGGTTACCTGGTGCCTGTCAGCCGCTGCGCCTGATACCATTAGCCATGCTGATGGTAATTGCTCTCATAATCAGTGATATCAATCGAGTGGCTACAGGTAGAAGGTACCTTCGTTGTGTAATTACGCATTCCAGAAGATGCGAGGGGCTGATACCGCGAGGAGCGTTGCGCGAATCCGCGCGCGCTTTGATGAAAACATTGTTCTTGCGAGGTTTGCCGGGGAACGGCGAGGGGTCGAGACGAAACGCGGCGGTTGGCGACTCTCGCGTGTAATAAAGGTAATCGAGTGTACCGATGGAACGTTAACCTTTAAGCAGCGGCAAATATTCGCAACTTGTGCAGAAAGGAAAAATATCTTCATCCCCGATGTATTCGCTGCCGCCGAGAGTTCCAGCGCTCGGAGTAGACGCCGCGATAATAATTTAGGATTCGTCTTATCGCAACGTTCGGGTGACCATCGATGAATGTTCAGAAGTCCCCCGGAACAGATTGGAAAGTTCATTCGGTTTTCCAGCGACTGCGACTTCCCGCCGGGAAATTAATATCATCGGGTTAACGTCGACCGTCCGCCGCATAAGGTCAGGTTCTGAGCAATTTGGCGCGGCATCGCTCCTCCACGCATCTTAATTATTACCTCCGTGTGGTTTGGCGGGGCTGGTTAACCATACCGAGGAGGTCATTACGCCTGGCGGAGTTCTTACGATGGCCGGCCGTGCGACTGTATGGGTTTCCAGATGCGGAAAAGCGTTCGCGTGTGTCGTCTGGAAAAACCCCAGGCAGGCGGATTCAAGCGAGTTGCGTTTCCTTTCCATGCCGATGGTTTTAATGGACATTAAACGTTCCCTCAATTTATAAGGCAATCTCGATGCGCGATACCTACGCTAGACGCCGGTCGTCCGGGGGTTACGATCATTCACTCAAACGGACTCGTTCTAGGAGCTCGCAGGAGACCCCTCGATCGTCGAGCGAGTCGGTGAGAACCGAGGTGGAGCCTCGTTGAGAACCAACGTGACTGGGCACAAATCTTCCTTCTGTGACGAATTTCGTGCGTTTCTGCGCCCTCTAATGGCGCGCCAATTTCTGGCGAACGTTCCCAAACAACGATTAGCATCCCGTTTACTTAAGTCCCGGGGAACGCTCGGGATTCTACGTAGCTCGGTGGAAAATATTTAATCCCTGAAAATGAAGATGTTCAGACGTCGCGATGAGTTGGAAACGAATACAAGGCATTCCGTGATCCCAGCGCACCGTGACCGGCCGTAAACGATAAGGGAACGAGAGGAACGTAGGCGCGTTCTCTTAAATGCGCGCGATTAGCGAGCGCGCGGCAACGCGCGGCGAGGATGGCGGGGGCGCAGCGCGGCGATTTCGATCCGATTCGTTAATTTGTGTGCTGCACACCAAGCGTTACGGCTTGACTTCCTCTTTCGCCCGCAGCCAGTGGGGAGGGATCGCTCGTTTTTTCCATTGGCGAAGATCGCTTGCGCGCGAGCGAGCACAGTGGCATTAAAATACAATAGCTGACACAGTGTGAGCGCGCACCGCTCGTAAATAACCTTAATCGGGATCGCTAATTACAGATTACGCTCGCATTCACGTGTGTACCCGTCTGCGCCGGTGTTCCCATTCTTGACACACGGGTCAGACAGACTTGTGCGTAGAGGTTGTGCGTAAGTATATGTGTGCGCGCGCGCGCGCGTCGATGTGTGTGTGTGTACAGGCGCGTTTACGTGGCGCGCATGAGTTTAAATTCGTCCACATCCGACAACATTCTTTACACAAAGAATTTGAAGTTTAGTCAGGAATGTGCTAGTAGAATTATACTCGAGTCTACGTTAGTCCACTGTGATAGTAGCGTAAGTGCACAGTTGAATAGTATTCAACGCGTTGATAGGAATAACATAGTAGGGTGGAGAATCACGTCTGGCTCTCCGACGGGGGAAGCGGTACCCATAAGAATCAAAATACTCGCAATACGCTTGATCCCATCGCCGCAGCCACTAATTAATGTCCAACTCTAAACGCCGGAGCCACCGGTGAAGGAAATCAGTGGGGAAAGAGTTCCCATCGCCAGGACGACTGGTGGGAAGCAATCCAAGTAGATTTCTTCTTCGACCCACCTGTAATTGAATAAAATTATGGTAATGGTGTTAATAGTGTTGCAATAACTCGTACAGTAGAATATAGACTGCGTCATTACCTGAAACGCGATTGGCGTGGTTACAGCTGAAACAAGATCGAAATGGGCATTAAGGGGATACGTGTCTGTAAACTCGCACGCATGCGCGTGGTAAGAGGTGAAACGGGGATAGTCGGGCGGTTTGGCGGGGGTAGTTGCCTCAGTCGCCCTTGAGTAATAGATTTCGTTCCGACTATAATAGGCAGCAAGACGGTATTGTAGGTCTCCGCAACAATAGCGACCGTTTCGACGCGTGTATCATCCAGAGAAGCTGAAATACCTACACTCTCAAAGTTGCAACGCGTTGTCGTAACGCTATTACACCACTACTGCCAAATCGGCGACGAGAAAATAACATTAGAATTCTACTGATACATTCCCAGAATTCGCCGGCAATTTATACCGCGTTTCCCTTAGTATCCTCGCGGACCGTGCAGTCCGTAGATGCCAGATATCGACTATCAAGGAACTTTCTCCAAAAAGCGGGGGAAAAAAGAACGTTTTCAATTTAAACCGACACGTGCACGCGTGGTTGAGCACGAACACACGGACGGCCGAGTGGCATTGAACGACGTTTATACGTACACGAAAGTGGCTCGCCATGGCCACGTCCATCCGGCGATACGCAGCACAGATAGGGAAATTAATTACAATAAATTTAACGGTAACGAGAGCGCAAGAAGAGAAGGCGTTGCGCTCTTCTGTATGTACACATGTACGTGAGCGATAACGTTCGCCTCGGATCGTTTCGCGAAGGAGCCAGACCCCGGCCACGAAAGTAATCGGTAATTTAATGCGCGGCGCGGGGACGAGCCACGGGCACGTAATTAATACCGGGGATCGAGCAAATTAATTTGTAATCGGGGAGCAATTCGGGGGACAGAAGTGAGAACACGGGTCGTTTACAAATTCCGAGACATCACCTTCGTGCACACCTTCGTTTAATTGACGCGCCGACTGGATCGTTTAACATTCGCCGATCGTTGTGCCTCACGCGATTCATCTTCGCGCGCGATCACGGGGCAGGGTGCACCGTTCCGTTTGACATTGTTTAGGAACGGTCGCCAAGATTATTGGAGGCGGGATTTTGATGAAGGAAGAACGCGTCTCCGAACGATACGAATTTCCAAGGGCGAAATCAGAGAGCGCAACCGCATCCTAGCAAGACAAATTAAACCGAGCTTGCGCGGGGAACACTTCCGGGTATAGTAATAGATCTAACACCCATTAACTCGACCAGGGATTTCCATAATACGAGTCGGCCGTTTCGCTCGATGAATAATTCAATACAATTTCGTTTACGGCATAGAGATCATCCTGATCGAAACGGAAAATATAGTAATCGTTGCCTGACCAGCCATCAGGTCTGAAGTAGAAGTATAGGCCTTTATGGAGAATCAACACAAAGAGAAGTAGCTTTTTCATAAGGGTCACAGAGCTGAAATACCAATGGCACAATTTTCAAACTTGAAATAATCAAATGAAAACAAGGAATTACCTTTATGAACCAGCACTTGCCTTGCCCATAGAATTAATCAATTTGGTAAGAATGAAAGATTTTATCCAACCGATAATACGGTGGCTTAGGGGGTTACCTAGTGGTACAGAAAAAGCATACAAGTTCAGGAATTTTTTTGGGGAAAAGAATAAGTGAAAATCGTACACAATGTTTTTCTACTAAAAGATACATCTTTTAAATATATTATTCTAAATTTTCATGAGATATTATTAGTAACTAAAGGAAATATCGGCTTGGATGTGAGTCGTGTTTTTTTAGCATTAGCTGGTGGACATTCCCTAGATTAAACGATGCATCTGAAAGTAAAAATTCAAATAGATTTTAAAAATAAACAACTTACAGAGGTATTATCCGACGTTCTCCGAATTTTAATATTGTATTTTGGTGAAAAAGGGCGACCGGTTGAAGTTGAAATATCGCATTTGGTGGAAAATTTTTCTCTTTTTCAAGAAGCTTTTGCATGTATTTCCATTATTACAAAATTGAAAGCAAAATTTAAAAATATGAGAGCGTCAGGTACTTCTGAAGGTTATTTATTTTTAAAATCTATTTGAATTCTTGCTTCCAGACGCATCGTTTAGCCTAACGAAAATCCACCAGCTAATGCTTAAAAAAAACATGACTCACATCCAAGCCGATATCTCCTTTAGTTAATAATAATATTTCATGAAAATTTAGAAGAATATAGTTAAAAGAGGTATCTTTTAGTAGAAAAACATTGTGTACGATTTTCACATATACTTTTCCCCCAAAAAATCCTGAACTTGTATGCTTTTTCCGGACCTCCAAGTGGATGTAAACATTGTAAACCCTAAACCCTTAAGACACTAATTTTTGGTGGACTATAGTAATATATGTTAAGACTATAGCAATTCGGTGAATCAGGAAATAAATGTCTGTGTCTAAACCGAAGACCTCTATTCAACTGATCAAATCTTCCTCATCATTGGATACTGCGTTTAAACGACCAGAATAGGAAAGTGTAAAAAACTGAAAAAGTGGAAAATGGAGCTAGTTTAAATAGCAATTCTCTCGCCAATGAGACACTTCATCACTTACTTCTTTTTCACGCTGTAGTGCAAAGAAGACTTAGGTTTGTCAACTAATGCAATCCTGCTCGCCACACGATGACATTATTAAGCGACCAATTGGGTCAACGCGAGATATGAATGTCACTATTATCTGAAACTTCAATTTTATGAGGATTCAGCTGCCAGCGGTCGAAGATGGCAGACTCCACCTGTGTGTTTAGTCCAGGTTATTACTTCCTATTCGTCGCCGGACAGTAGGGAAGCGACCAATCGGCCTTTACACGTTGAACAGAGCGGCGAGGGAAAGATCGAAAGGGTGGAAACGAGAGAGAATGTTAGGGCGATCCGAGGGAACGCGACGCAATATTCCAAGACAAATCAAAGTAGGCGCCAGCGACTGCTGCCGGGTGCAAAATGCAGATAGAACAGAATAGACGGGGCACGGCATTCGCTCGCGGGTTAATGAGAACGGTCTCAAGCCCCGTTATAGAGGCGGCGTTGGAAGAGGCAGCGACAACAGCCTATAGCACAGAAAATCGTAGCAACGAGCTGTCGCACCGTTGCCCTTCCTGTTCCCCGTTTTTCTTCCTCCTCGTTTCTTTTTGCCCCTCGCCCAACGTCTAATAGTCGCGATGGAGCATAATAGACATTAATTTTCGAGCGACCGTCACTCTACTTTTTGAGAATCGTTCTCGCAACTCCTTGATTGTTGTAACACCAACGCACTGTTTTCTCTTCGAACCAAATTGTTAGAACACTTGTTTAAATATCGTACACTTCTGGTTTATCCTACTTGCCACGTTCTGTTAGGTGTTTGCTTGTCTCTTTTCGACAGTTAATGTCCAGCATTGAGAAAGATACTATGTTTCTTCGATGTCCTCGGTTGGTTTTCTACAATTATTCTCCTGCGAATATACAGTTACAGCGCATCGATGATTCATTTCGTTCTGGTATTAATTAGCAGCCGGACAGAACCGCTGTATCAGGTTCTTTAATGGAGAAACGCTGCTTAATTACCCACCCCTAAATTAATTACACTTCGGACTATCCTGGCCAAATGAGTATTAATGAACGGCGATTACCAATTACCGTCTAGGATTTCGCGAACAGTTTCAGCTCTTGCACAACAAAGTGAAACGAAACGCCCCGAAGAAAACGACGTTCTGATGAAATTGTAATTCAGTCCGAGTAACGTCGTCTGTAATTTGCGAAAAGTAACCAACTCGAGTATCGACATTTTTTAAATGCCGCGACGTAACATCCATTATGTTCGGGAATGTTCTCGCAGGATATGCATCTGTACATTCTACAAAACACGAAATGTGATGAGAGAGTTTTAATAAATTCTTGTAAATTTAAGAATGAAAATTGATTGACTCATATAGTAATTATATCCCATCCTGATTTTAATCATATGAACACCCCCCTGTGAAATAATCATTGAGACCAGCAGGTATGTCTGCAAGAGGTTGATGTCCAGCAAAACCGAAGAATCACAAAATTCGCATGCTTATCTAATAACAGTTTCTAGTCTGATTTCACTTTTACCCAGTAATGCGTAAACGAAATGACACTATTCGAATGGTGAGAGAGTACCTACCTAATTGAATTCTCTTTCAGTAAAATGACAGAAAATACTGCATCTCTGTTACTTATAAAAGCATGGAGTATTCATCTGCCATTGTACCAAGACAGACTTTCTTTATCGTAAGATCACGTTCTCTGATAAAAAGTATCATGAGAAAGGCAAACTTATCTGACGATGACAAACACTACTTAGACATCATAAGGCGACAGAATCGGAGCATAGTACATACGTGTTGTGGCACATGTATGTGCATATCTGATAATTATAACACTTCCTTCATTTCCCCGTTTAAAGCGGATATTATTAATTACTTTAACAATTTTACGTTTTCCAAGAGCGCGCTCCTAAATAACAGAGAAATGCTGTCGGCAAACAGTTTTGCATTTACAAGGATTTATTATAATTTTCTAATCGCATTTCGATTAAATTATCAAGCTCTCCGGATTCTTTAAGGCGATGCAGATGCATAGCCGTGACAAAATTTTTCTTCCCCGCTATGGTCCCGAATCGTCTAAAAAGTGACGTTATCCTTTATCTTGAAGCGTGTCGGAAATCAAGGGAATCGTCAAGCGGAAGACAAAGTTCCAAATCCACCCCCAACGACCGAGGATTAATTACCAGTCGGTTTGAGGTCTGTAATCAGAGTGTTCGCAAAGTGTCGGTGATAAACCTCTTGCGGACAGGGCGACAGGGTGGCTTGCCAGGGGTGGCTTTCCACGAGGCGAGAGAGAAAAGTGGCGAATCCGATTGAGCGTGAGAACGGTGAAATTCCGCGTCGATTTGTCTATCGACTGAGGGAAGGGAATCCAACGCATTCCGTGGCATCCCCAGCGTTTGATAGCGTACACCCTTTCCGCTCGACCCTCCCAAAGTCAAAGCTTCTCGTCTGTCCATCCGTTGACCAGAATTCCAACACCCTTAATCTTGTTCGGCGCAACTCCTCAAGGATGCCCAAGATCTCCGATTGCCTTTGCTTTGCCGTCCACCGCTCCACCGTCGCTGTTTGCTTCCAATCCGTGTTGGTCTGCCGTTTAGGGTGGCTTGAAGTTTCGATAGTTCAGGGAACAGATTGACTTTAACTAAAATATCGAACTTGATATCATTCCCAGATTACATGCATCCAGATTAAATGTTGCTTCTTCTTAATCGGACGATTAAGATTTCCTCAAATGTATCTACATTCTCACCATTGCGTTGTGCGTCATGATAGGTGTGATCGAAAAGTACGCGTGACAAGTTTCAACAATGATAGCTTTGAACAGTCAGTCAGTTTTGAGCTACGGTATCATAAGAGCAGGTTTTTTAAATGTGTCGTAAATGACGGATCACGAATAACGCAGTAATATGAAATTTTGTTTGAAACTTCAATAAAGAAGCAGAAGAAATATTAAAGGTAGTATGTGTATGTATGGTGGTCCTTATATGTATGGAAAAAAATTAAATTTTTTAAAAATTTCTTCTGACCCTCTCAGAAGCTTCCAAATAGTTTAAAAGAATTTCGTCTAAAATTTTATTAAAATATATTAAGGATTAAAGGTCGCTCAACGGCAATGAAATATTACCATTTTGGTATAAATTTAAAAAAAAAATTTTTTAAAAAATGTTGTTTTCCTTCACAGCTTGTTCTAACTGGTTGGGGAACTGGAGAATTGGATGAGTTTCGTTGTTATAAGTGCTAGGGCCAGTATCTAGTATGGTACCCGATTTTACCTAGGCCACGGTGTAAAATCGTAAAATCGTAAAAACGGATCATATTTTAAATCATTATTTGTTGTATTTTTCCTTCTATTAAACACATTGGATAAGTACTATTATTTAAAAAGAGTTTATTCTAATGAATCCCAATTGCAATTTGTTTTTTACTTAATAATGTCAAAGTTATGAGATTTTTTCCTTAACGTCCCGATTTTGCCCCGGTCTCCCCTATATGCGAAATATAAAGTCCTTGAGCGACCTTTATATATCAAAATATACAAATAAAAAATACGGAGATACTTTTTTTTTGTCAAATAGAAGATTTTAACAGGGTCAGACAATATATATTTTAAAGTTGAAAAACCAGACCACCAATAAGACCACCCTAATGTGTATGTATGGTGATACTGCAGAGACTGATTGCGAGTCGATCGAAACGTTCTTTAACATCAAAAACCGTCGCAGATGTGGAAGAATTAAGCAAAACGAGTTGATGAAACAGTCAGTGAACTATTAGAGACATTTCTGAAGACCTGCATTTCTTAGCGGTCCGTTCGAAACACTTAACAATGCTCGAATTGCGTGTAATATATTCCCGGGATGCCGACGCGGTCGGATCGTCGAACGTTTACATCGGAGAGACGACACTTGTCACGCAACAGGCCGATGGGAGGCATCTCCGTCGCGTTCGAGACAGAATCGTGAACGCGTGTCGAGTGTCGGCTTGGCGTCTGAGAGCCGCGGCGGATCGAAACGGCGGTAGAAAAAGGATCGCGAGCAGCAACGATTGCTCTCAAATTCAGATCCGAAGGAGGCCTGAAGAACCACTTGCCATCGGCTGCTCGACTTCCACCCCATTTCCGACAATTGTCACGAACGAACGGGTATCCCGGGGAAATGAGAAAGATAATGAAGGAGCGTGACGTAAAATAAAATGTAAACACGGGGGTGAAAGACGAGGGAGAGGCACGCGATACGGGGTACAACCGTCGGCCGAAGGGTGGCGGCGGGGGGTGGTGGTGGTGGTAAAGAGGTGCGGAAGGAAAGACGGGAGACGGAGCGAGAGAGGAAGAGAGATAGAGGGAGGGAGGAAGACGTGGAAAAAAACGCGAACGGGCGAGAAAGATGGAAAAACGCATCGACCAATAGTGCCCGCAGGCAGCCAGGCAACCCAAGAGCCGACCACTTATCTGTAGGAGCAACATCAGAGGAGCTCTTGGCTGCTTGGTTGGTTGGTTGGCAGGAGGCAAAGAAGTGGCTGGCATGAGAAGGACGCCGAACCAAAGTGAAGTGCGCGAGAGATACGAAAAAAAGGGGGAAAGAGAGTGGGTGGGAGGACGGGGGAGGCAAATGATACCTCCTTAGGCAATTTTAATTTTGCAGAAATCACTGTTGGGCTAATAAGAATAAAGAGATCTCCGCGAAGCGCCCGTTCTTCCCTTCTCTCCTTCTCCCTCTCTCTCTCTCTCTCTCTCTCGCGCCCACGCGGCCTCTTCCCTCGTCTCTCTCATCTTGTCTCTCTCTCCCGTGGCCAGTCGAGTGAGATACACCGTCAGCCACCAGCGACATTATACGACCGTGTCGACGACCCGTGTACTGAACTTGCGTCTACCTTCCGTCTTCCTCCCGGTGTGTTCACCTCTCCCACCACCCCCTGTCATCGTTCCTCGCCCGTTTTTCCTTTTAATCCCTTTCTGAAGACGGGGACACACCGCGACCGCGGAAAAATATTAATCAGGAAGCCCCTGCCCGCCTTTGCTTCGGCCCAACTCCACCGACTTTCTGCTCTACCTCTACGCCTCGACTGTGTCCCGCTCTGATCTGCCTTGTTGCCCGTACCTAATCAGGCGGCAGCGTTAGAGCATCCGACGAGAAGTTTGGAATACGATAATTTTGTTGCAGAAGTTGCTCGGACGATTTGCTCGTGATCCCTACTAGAATTTTCCGAAACAATCCCGTTAGGACGATACATGTACGGCACCGACGACAGTGGAACGCCACAGTTTCGATTTCTACCCCGAATCTTTGTAACATTCATACCTCCTTCGTCCTTCACTTTGCATATGAAATCTGAACATGTGTCTCTAACTCTGCTGTAATACTGTCTCTGCACAACTGCCGAGGACAATTTCGTGTTTGCATTCCCAATAAATTTACGAGAGACTCGCAATCGCCGCACGGCCATTCTAATGCACGCAACCTCTTCCACCGACGCCTTCTTCCCGACCAATTCAGCCCCGCTCCGGCTCGAAAAGCTGCCCCTCCTCCAGCCGCGCGAAACCCGTGACCGTGCAAACAGATGCGAGCGAGGGAAAACGTTTTATCAACAACAAGTGACTGGCGTCGCCGCAGCCAGAAGCAGTCACCCGTATCGTTACCAGCGTTCTTAACGGTCGCGTTTTCCACGGCAGAGAGAGACTGTCCAGCCCAAAATTTAGAATCGAGCTCACCGTTCCGTGCCGAACGCCCTGCGTCGACTTTCCCCCGGAGGGTCGGGGGAAGGGGGCGAGGGTGTACGACGAGAGCTGTCAGGAGCACGTACGCGCGCATAAAACGGTGATTCCCGTTCCGGATCAAACCATCCTGCCGGGACGCAACGCTTGCACGCGGGGGGAGGGGGGTGGGGTTGGGGGTGGGGTGGCCAGGAGAGCCACACTCGTCGGGGTCTAAAGACGACAGAGGGGCATGCGGCGGCGAGGGTGGGGGTCGGCGGCGGAACGAGGAAGGGTTAAAGTGTTGGAACGAGGTGAAGGCTCGAATCGAAAGGAGGATGAGGAAGATCCGGGAAGAAGGGCGGCGAGAAGAGACACCGTGAGCCGTACGATGGAAGTGCGGGCGGGGGGCCGGGGGGGGGTAACCGAGGCCTGTGGTGGTGGATAGCGAAGGGAGGAGGAGGGGGGGGGGGGGGGGAGACATATTTATTTGACATGCGACGCGACTGCACCCGAGTTTCATTAATTGAAGATCGCGGGAATGAGCACGGCAGACAGCACCGAAGCAGACACAGGCCCCGTGAGCACGCGGGCGCTCGCGCGCCCGCGCGCGCATTCCCCTGCCTTTCTCTCTCTCTCTCTCTCTCTCTCTCTCTTCTTTGTAACCTTTCCCTCCGCCCTCCTGCCAGACCACCCACCCACCCACCCCCTGTCCCTCCTCCTCCGCCTCCTCCACCAGCTCCTTGCTCTCTGTGTGTACATGCGTGTACCTCGCGGAAACGGCAAATGAGGATTCGCCATTTCTCTGACATTCTAGCATTCAAGTTCGCCCCGATCTAGGCCACACAGAAGGCTCTACTCCGACGCAACCCCCTAGTCCCGGGGCTCGTGTGTGCTCGCTCGCCTAGCTACGGGTTCCGTGTTCGAGCCTTCTTTTCCATAGGGTTCGTCCTCTCCGGATGAATTTAACGGGTGACGGCTGATGCGAGATCGTTACGAGTGGCGGGGCTGCTGGCTGCGCACGGTGTGCTCGCTCTCTCTTTTTTTTTTCCCTTACCCCCCCCCCCCCCCCCCCTCTGCTGCCGCCGGTGGCCCCTTTTATCCCTTTCGACTGCCGTCGTCGCCGACCAGAATTTCTCTCCCTTTCGCGCGCGTCTGCTCGCCCGGCTGCCGACCGTGTCACGGATACAGCAACGTTTTCCCCGCGACGCATCCTCGTTCACGGTGAACGGCGAACGGACGAGCGTGAAATTCGTCGCTTTCGTTCGTTCCGTCGAACGAGCAATGGGCCTTTGATTAAACCCCGAGACCTCGGCTGCTCCGGCGATGAGCCGGCACGGGTGGGTGGGATGTGGGGGTGGGGGCCGGGCTTGGAGGTGTGGTAGGGACGTATTAGAGGATGAAAGGTGGCGGCGGAGGTGGCGGTGGCGATATCGGAGATGGCGGAAATTTCATTTACCCCTCGTAGAGTTATCTAAGAGCAATACCGGGTGGCCTTAATGAAACATTCAGTCGCGAGAATAGCTCAGCAATCTCGAAGGGTCGCGGCCGCCGGGGCTGCGGCGGGGAGGGGGCTGGCTGCCCCGCTCTCCCTGTCGTCCGATCCGGGGACGAGGGAGCGAGATAGGAGAGGAATGGGTCTGATTCCTGGCAATGCAATTGCAGGTTTAAAGTGGCGTTCCCCCGTTTATTTCGACGGTCTACCTTCCTCGCCCCGCCTTCCCCGTCGGATTCTCATTTCGGTCCCTGCCCGAAATAGAACAGAGACTCCAGCCGTCGCTGGCGCGATAAATCCTTGATGAAGGTCAATTCAATAAAAGTGGATGCCTCCGTTGGCCGATCGTTCCCGTTGGACGTCTCCTCGCCTAGTCCGACCGATGCGCCTCAAGCTCCGCGGTCGGAAACTTCGATGCCGTTTTAATTAATCTCCCGCACGGCCTGAAACGTGGGTATTCCGTGGTTTCAGGAGATCAGCAAAGAGTGCAGTTTGATACTCTGTCGGGCGCAATGAAGGATGAGGGGCACGAAGGGACGTACTTTGCTCGAGACGATTGCCGTCGAGCATCGAGGTAGGCACAGCTTGTATCAGCTCATGATCACTCAACTCATCGGACTGAAAGCAACCCTTCCGCGCTCAACGTACAAATTGTTCAATTACGACCTGCCAAGCTTGCACGGCGCGTCACTGGTCGCGTCGATTCCGTCAGAGACGCCACCGCTCCTGAGGAGCCAGTCCATTGTCTGCTACGCTCGTTTCTTTTATTGCACCGGGACTCAAACGGTGGCTACCAGTGAAAACAGAAGCCCAAGAATAACGAGCCGCGCAATTATTCCATAATGTAGTTCGCATAGCTGAACTCCGAAGAAAATTAGAGGGGCGCCCAGGCAGGAAAGGTAGAGGGAACGATAGAGAGAGAGAGAGAGAGAGAGAGAAGGAACGAACGAGAGTTGGACGTACGTGAGCGCCGAAACGGAGACGAAGACAAGAGAATCGGTAGCACAGAAGCGAGACAAAGTTGGTGTCGCAATAGAGACGATGCCCGGGCACAACTTTCCCGTTTTATCTCTCAATTCGCATTCTCGGTGCCGACGAACGTTTAAACTACAAGCTGGTGGGTAGCGAGCCTACCTAACGGCGGACGCCTGTGATTAAAACCTCCCTGCCTAGCTTCAGCGCGAACCCGTCGTTCGCCACCTTACCTCCCCGTTGGAACGCTGCCCTCCACGTTCAACCTTTAAACCGGGGCCTCGATATAATTATTGCCCGACATACGTTACACCGCCCCTGTCGGAATTACTACGAACCGGGGATCATCCCTTTAACTGGCGAACGCCTATGCGGAGGCGAGAGGAGCGCCCGCCGCGTCTGCCCTATGGGCTGGAATTGAAGAGCGGAGGTCACGCTGACGGAATTCGCTCGCAACTTCGGGCGTCTTCAATTATATGGCAGGCGATTTAGCGTTCCGTCACGCTGCCAGGACACAGCCTTCGGGGTGATTTGCTTCCCTCCATCGAGATTTCTTGAGCTGACAAAACTGCAATCGAGATTGTACCTGCCTAATGATGGCTGAACTTGTTCTCTCGCGACTTAGTGGAAAGAGGCGAGAGCAGTCTTTGACGTCGCTACATAGAGATTTCACCTTGTGCAAGGCCCTGTTTATCCCATAGATGGCGGGGGTGAAAAATGAAACGTTTTTAAAAGTATCAGCTGACACTCTAGCGAATGGAAACATCGCGAAGAACAGAAGGAAAACGTACGACTTCGTGCTACTTCCTCACACATTGGACTAATATTCTGTAGCCCACGTAGGCTTTAGGTGGTTAAACATTCACCTTCTGAATACACACCGTGATTTTGTACATTGATAGACACACTAGTTAAAACGGAACTATTAGAAGTGAGCCTAAGTTCTGCAAGGCACTCTTCCGATTACCGCGACTGATTGCTGAAGCTTCCAATGATCTTTTTTCCCCGGACGAGGCAGCTGCTTTCTGATCGCCCCTCCTGGAACCGTCATCGCGATCGTTTTCGATGCAAATTAACTCGTTTGCCCGCAAATCTTGCGCCAGCCCAGCTTCCATTTTCATCCCCGTGTCGCCTTGCTTTCTTTTCCGCCTCGAGTCAAAACAGCAAAGTAAGACGAGAAGCCACGTTGCCCGTCTATCGCGCTCTTCTATTACTTCTCCTTCTTAGGCGCACCTCAACGAACGAAAGGCGAGCGCAGGAACACGTTTAAAGTATGAAAAGTATACTAGCATAATTGCGAATAGCAAATTATGCGTACGAAAAGCTCTCAACGGCTCAATGTGCGTTAGCGGTGTGTCACGTGCACAGAATTAACGAAATTAGATTTCCACGTGGTCACCTTTGACGGGTGCCCGATTAAATCGGATGCCGCGCTGTAATTTCAATATTTCGCTTCGCGCCCACGCGCCGCGGCGTTTCGCACGGGAAATTAAAATTGTTGTAAATGAAAGCTTGGGCACAGTTTGAACGCGACTCCCTCTATTTGTGCATATTTCGTATTTCGAGGCGAATTTTCGAGGAAATTCGATTGCCAGATCGAACTTCCGCTCTTTAAACGCACTACACGCGGCGGGTTTATTCGCATCAATTACGGAGAACCGTTTCGGTTCGCTTTGCGATTTTTTTTAATCCACTTCCGCCGCTGGGATCTCAATCGGGTTACGCACAGGTATTATGTAAATATGGCGTATCAAGGGTGCACAATCTTCCGCCCATGGCGTTGCATTCGCCGCGATGACGGATTTCTAAATGTCCCCGTCGTAAGTTTTTATCATTTAATTAAATATCGTTGATAAAACGTCTCGTAATCTCGGCGAGTTTACACTCCCCTCTTTTTAACGTCGCCTCGATGCTCCGACCGCGTTGCTGGCCTGAAGCTGCAGACGACCAGCCGTTACATCGAATTAAATTCTACCTTGCTTCCAATTGAATTTGCCTGCCGATCTCGAATAGAACGAAATCGATTCAAAATAGGGATGTAACCTGGCGATTAGAATGTTGTAATATTAAGAAGAACCAAACAAATGAATCTTTAGTGGAGGCCTCAACGAGATTTAATATTCGATACCTATGTAATGCTGTCACGTCCGGAATTCGAGATTTTGGGTTTTTTGATTGATTCCGGAACGTAAAGGAGGGATATCTTGCCCCGTCGCCTCCGGCGTAACCGTAATCCCTAAGGCCGGTTACGCTTTTTGGAGTAACTGTGCGGGGCGGGTGGATTGGCGTTGGAGGATCGAGGAGGGAAAGAAGAGGTGCGTTCGTCTTGGGACCGTCAACCAGACTCATCAGTAGGGCTACAGCTGACGGCCCCTGCCCTAGGCACACACGGGGACACAGAGGATATAATTTGAAACTCGAATTTATATAAAATGAGATTGAGAATTATGACTAGCGAGAAGATTAGACCTCTGGTGGCGCTCGTCGACACTAAGTCGCGATACCGTGGTGGGCCCGGGACGTCACGATGCAATGTTATGTAGCGCGATGTTTCTTAAGAAATTCATTCCGTCGGAAGTGACTGAAATGATATTGGTAGGTACATCCCCCTGGCTCTTGCACGCCTATATAGCGCTGATCAGCAGTTAAACCAAGGGCGTGCACGGGCCTCCTCCGCGCAGATTGACTCTCTGTCTCCGTGCGTCCCTCAGGAACAATCCGACAAGCACTCTCCCTCGTTAAACGATAGCTCCCGACGAATGCGTAGGTAGCGTTACCAAAGACTCCACGTTCTTACGAGTAAGCATAATTATAGTTCTTGCACGTCGGACGGGCATGGCTACAATTCGTCCCCCGTTTCCTTCTCGATGCACCGCGTGCACGCGACACACGTAAAGTCCCGTTTAAAGCACGGCAAGTACCTTCGAAAGTAACCAGCGGGGGTGGGCGGAGGGGATGGTTTGCCGACGGGGGGTTGGCGTAGGGGAAGCTAGGAATTTAGCAACGAAGTTGTTGTTCGGGCGCGCGCTCCGCGAAGACTATGCGCGCGGATGAATGGATGAATGGCTGGTTGGATGCAGGCACGAGGAAATCAACCCTCAGAACGGGCATATAGAACGGTACAATTGACGACTCTTTGAAAGAATGTCCATACGCGAGCCTGGATTCGCACCCCCTTCCGACACCATTTCCATCTGCCAGCCGACGGGAAGACAAAACACTGAATCTTCATTCTACACGCTAGCCTGCACCCTCTCCTACGCGTTCTCTCACCCTTTCGCTCGCGCTTCCTGCTCCCCCCCCCCGCCCGCCCGTGCACGCTCTACCCCTCTCTGTCTGTCCTCTTCAGTGGCTGGCAAACTCTCTGTCCCTTTGCTTTCCCTAAAGCAGCTCGCAATTCGCGATCGCAATTTTCAATTTCCGCCGACTTTTCAATTAGACTAAGAGGTGCCGTTTCTCGCAGCCACCGCGCCTATACCCGGCTTCTTCACGGCTAAGAGTATCCCATCATCACCGCCCCTTAAAAAAAAAAGGAAGAAGAAAAAACGGGAGAAAAAGAAGCCTGTGTGTGCCCCCTTCTCGCGTACCGACGCGGCGCATCGAGGATTGCCGAGCGAGATGCCTTTCTTCCAGTTTCCCGTGCCGAGATGGAAGCTTCTCTTGTTGGAATTGATTCGTTGCGAGAAGTTCCGCGACCCTGTTCCGAAAAACGGAACGCCGCAGGTCGTGTCGTTAGGATTCGCTTCTCGATTAGGAATGACGAGCCCTAGTTTGCCTAGGGTGACAGGGGAACGTGGCACGCATGACTTTTTATGAGACTTCGTAAGTGGGCGAGAAATCGAAAGATATTATTTAATGCTTTACTATTTGCGTAGACGCAATATAGGTTACAGTGTCCGCGATGAGAATTACTGTGACCGGCTCCCTGGCGCTGTCAAATGTCACTGCCTGGAGACTTTCTTCAAGTAAGATCTTGGTTCTGTAACCAGTTTGTATTTTGATAATGAGCAGTATTCCATAATTACTTGCTTCGCGGTTAAATTGAATTTCGTTGTCATTTAGAAAGAAAATGTGATAATATTTAAACACTGTTTTCTACGAACCTCTGCTATACATACCTGTTTGTACTTGATACAATTGTGTTGCTTATACGTGCATGGTAAATAGAGGAATTATAGACACATGGTGCAATGTGCGGCATCTCTATTTTCGCCGCTGGATATTCCTTTAAATGCCCATTTATACGGTTTTCAACACATAGGTACCTATGTGAGTACCTATCTCGCGATATATAGGTACCTCCCACTACAGCAGAAATGATTTACTTCGTATAAAAGTTCTTTCAATCTAACAATAAGTAGGTGGTTTTACTGTTTGCATAACAGAAGGAAACATTTAAAGGAAACAGAAGACATAGATTTAAAAAAGCAGGGATCGAAAAAGTTCTCGAACCCACGTTTTGAAAAAAAATTCTGTTAGAACTTATATGTTTTGTTTAAGAAAATATCTGTTTCTGTGGAATTTTTATTGAAAAAAATGTTACCTTTAGGAACTTCTTTAAAAAGTGTTCTCATGGAATAGATATTTTAGAACCTATATAATAAAAGTTCCATGGAAACAAGTTATATTAGAACATTTATTAAAAAAGTTTTCATAAGATAAAGAAAAGTACTAAACTATTAGGTACTAGTTTTATTTAACAATATAATATCATATTCTTCATATGTTTATTTAATAAAAGGTATGAAAATCATAACATTATAAATATCTACGTAGGTAAGTATTACAAATAAATAACACATTCAGAATATCAATTTAACTGTAATAATTATTTAATATTGTTGTAGTACTATCCATCGAATAGTATTCAGTATTTGTTACAACGATTGAGAACTTTTTTAATATTGGTCAACCAAATATCTGTTCCCGTTATAGAAAATTTTTCATTTTTATATTTTATAAGTTCCACTCCAACTAGAACCTTTATTTTTAAGAACTTTTATTTTATCGGTTCTTCTGAGAACTTATAATGTGAGAACATTTTTAAAAAAAGTTCCACGGTCTATGTTTTAAATGGAACCTATTGAAAAGTACCAGGACTTTTTCGACCCCTGTTTAAAAGTAGAATACAGACCCCTCCATGTGCCCACATTTCTGCCCTCTACCCTAACCAAATATGGGACTAGAGTTCGTTGGGCGATATGAGAACACTGTTCTCGAAATGCCATCTTTGGGAATTTGTAAGCAAATGTATTATTCTGTAAAATATACCAAAGGAAAGAATAAACCTACACCTAAACCATTACCAAATACCTACACTTCGAACTCTAGAGCCTTAAGACAAAGAAGGGTGTTAGGAGACTCTTACGATTCCAAAATCATCACCGATGCAAACAGAAATCCGCGGTCGCAACTTAAAGCAAGCAACGTTCAATTTTAAACATTCGAGCCGCCGAAGCAAGGAAACTTCCCCACGCCAGGATGTTCGGTGGGTGGTCTCTCGAACCGATTCTTTCCTCGGCAATAATGTTCGGCGTCTTTCACGCGAATCGACGTGACTCGACGTCTGGCGACCGGAAGCCTGGCAAAAACCGCTCGAGGAGAGGCAAAACGCCAGCAAACGGCTCGTCGAGTTCGTGATTCCTCCGCGGAGAGATAGGACAGGGAAGTAATAGATAGGTTTGTAATCCATCGAGAGCTCCAGGCGTTTGGGAATGAGATATTTTGGAAGGGGCTGGCGATATCGGCAGTCGGCGAATGAAATGGCGCGTCTCTCGATTCTCGACGTGCCCCGGGGGGGCCTGCTGCCGAATCGAGCCGCAATCCACCCTCTACAACCCCCTCGCCGGCTCGCCGCCCCCCTGGCTGGAGTTGTCTTCGCGGAGTCTGTCGTCTCGACGCGACATCTGCGGCGTTCCTGAAAATCCCCGTTACTCGATACAACCAGGAATTCTGTTTCGATGCTCGCCGGGGCAAGTCTGGGAAAGTCGGATACCTGATGGGCGATGAGACTCCATCGACGAAGATTTAAGACGTCGTTTTGGACGCGGATTCCATTGGGGGCGCGTTGAATCGACACTGGAGCTTCTAGAATTTAGCGAGCCGGAGTGAACGGAGCCAAAGTTTCATTACTGGTCGGAATTCTCCCGATTCTAATGCCTGTAAAAATGACAACAATGACAGTCGTTCAGCCCCGCGTTCCATCGTCGCGACGCCCACGGCGAGAATCCGACTGAATGGAGTCCTCCGTTCTCTTCATCGTGACAACCCTGCCTCCTGCAATCTTGATAACTGTCCATGTTCATAGAAACCGATGCTCTCAGGCTTCGCTGGGACGATCGTGATCGAACGTGACAGATGGGCCACAACTTCCGTCCACACTGGCCGCTGTGTTAATAATTATCGAAATGTTCGACGGGGACGCACGAGTTCGCTCACGGTAAACAAGACGTTTTATTACCGTTTCAATGAAATTTCCGTGGAATCTTCTCAGCAGGTAAGCTAGCTTTTACTATTTAAAAGTAACTTGCTTCAGAAAGCATTGAAAAGTATAGCATTCCACTTACCGCGAAGCCTACACCGTTGCTGCAATCCTTTGACTGGGTTGCTTCGCGCTTACATTTAATTTCGTCAATCGTCGAGAAATCTAGCCTGCGTAGAGTGGACCGTCGTCGTCTGGTAGACGCTAGATTAGGGGATACAATAAGCAAGGTTGCGCGGGGTACCAATTTGAAACTTTCTTTCGAGCAGCGGCTGTGCACTGCACGGGCATGCACGCGCCATTCCCGGTAACCATTAGAGCCTGAAGCGATATTACCGGCGCAATATTCAAATCCAAGCCCGTCGAGTAATGTCTGCATCTCTCGGTATAGATTGCTCGCCCGCGGCCTGGCTTCCGCGAATCACAATAATTCCGATATTGCCTTCCCGTTCCCCCGCTGATCATTTCGCTAAGTACCCGCGTGACGGGCTCAACTTCACGGATGTGCAAGCAATATCTATTGTCGGATATAAAAAAAAAAAAACACACAAAACAAAACAAGAAAAGGCAAAAATGGAGGAGAGACACGCGTATTCCACGTTACGGTGGCTCTTTTTTCAATTCGTCTGCCTCGTACACGCTCCTTCGCTGTTCGTCACGCGAATGTTTTATAGTTTATAGGGTGAACCACCCACGCACCACCGTGCTTCCCCCACCCACCAGATATTATCCGCACCCGTGCGTTATTTTAACGCGCGTTCCTCCGATTTTCCGACGTATTTTCAGAAAAACCTACTCGCCGCGTTCAGCTGCTCTTTTTTCTGTTCAAGCCTGATTGCAACGATCCCGTGATTAGGGACGCGAGGGGGTGGGGGGTGGGGGGGGGGGGGGGGGGAGGGTTTAAAACGACGCTTGGGGAGCCTCGAAGTCTGCGGCATTTGTTGGGACAATGTGCAACCGCGATTTCAGACTGTTTAGGCAGATCAGTGGATGCAGTGCTTTTACATATTCCTGTAAAATTAAGAATGTTGCGTTACCAACCGACAGTCGAAAATAGACCAACAGTGTAATTTAACCGGTTAACTGGCACGGTCCTTTTCATTATTCGGGCCCGAACTGGTAACATCGAAAAATTAAGTGAATCACACAAAATTTGGTATACAGGGGTTTTTTGAGTCGCTGAACCGATTCCGGGGGTAATTTTTTTCATCTGACACCTCCAACCCCTAAGAAATAGAATTTAGGGGTGAGTTTGTCAATTCTTTACTAAACCTTTTTTTTATTTAAACATTTTTTATTTGTGAAGTTTTCTTGTCTATAATTCAATTGCAGCAGTTACTTTTCTTCAATGCCACAGTACGAATAATTTATACAAATCCCAACAATTCGCTAGTCATTTTGGTTCGGCCATACTGAGTCTGCCATATTGAAATTTAAAATTCCAATGCCAAATACAGATGCAGCGACCTCAAAAACCCTTATATACAATTTTTCTAAATCCCGATAATATTTTAATATTTGACAGCCAATTTGGTTCGGCCATTTTGAGTCTGCCATATTGAATTTTACAATTCCGATGCCAAATTCAGATTCAGCGACCCCAAAAACCATTACATACCAAGTTTCATTCAAATCTTTTGAAAATCAAAAAAGTTATTCCATTTGATCGTATATGATACATTGACAGAATTGGCCAGATTTTTGTTTGATCATATATGATACATTGACAGTTAACCGGTTAAGCACTGAATTTAAATTTTACAAACCACCGAGTTACATGCTTTTTAAATTTTCGTGGAAATTATTTACCGTACAATGCTGATGAAAACAGCTACTTAGGTTGAGAGTGATATTTATTCGTATACTTTTGTCATTTGTAAACATCATACTGTAATCAATTGTTTAATGAATCATGTAGATATACTGTAAAAAAAAAAGTAATGTAAGATTTTTAATGTTGTCTGGATATCCTCGCTCGGAGGCGGGCAAAAGGGTCCGGGATGAGAAGAAAAGGGGTATTTTCAGCGTCTACTTGTTCGATAAACCACCTCGATATCCGATGTCGGCCGAGTAAAAAGGAGCAGCGAAACCGAGTTTTTAATTTGGCGCGTGTCACGTGACAGGTTGGACGAGGAGGAAGAGGATTCCCGAGGACGGGACGAGCGGGCAGCCAGATGAATCTCTTTCTCGCATTGTCTGCGTTTCAATGGATACGCCCCGGCTCTCTATTCCTTCCCGGTTTTCGGCCGTTATTTTCGGTGACAAATATTATCGTGTCGAACAATGTGATCGCCCTCGCCGGCTGCTCCGTCGACGCTCGGTAATCTTCGACATTGTTCCCCGGAAACGCGCCCGCGGCCATATTGGAATTGCTAATGTTCCAGCCCGCTGCAACCTGATGAGACCGCGGGACGTACGGTTTTATACGTTGACGAGGGATCGCGAACAGACTCCGAAATCGATCCCTGATCATCCTCACAGGAATCTCTGCATCTGATTTTCAATTTTCAGCAAATTCTCCGGGAGAATTTGTTACAGTCAAGTGAACCTACTTTCTTCTATGTGTCGTCTATAAACTTTTCTAGATTTTAGGACAACAATCTTAATCTTTGCCTCTGATTTTATAAGAAAATTAAAACTATCCAACTTCATGACACATGGCAACCAACTCTGCTTTCAAGTTTTTATGGAACAATGTTACGGCTATTTAAAGATTCAAATAATATCGTCACATTACGACTGTATACTTTCTATATCTACTGCTTGTAGGATCGATAAAAAATGAATGCTCAGCTGTGAAGCCCTTTCGTCCTGAAAATTTTGAAGAAAATCAATTCTAAAGACCTCATTGAACCTAGATAGAGGAAGGAGAATTCCACGAGGCAGCCGCAAGAGGGAAAGGGGGTGGTTAGAGGCGACCTTAATCCCGGCCACCTTATTTTTAGGGTGACGAAGTCGAGGCTCGATGGAGTCGGGGTCTGATTGAGATGGAATCGGCGAATAAAAGAGTTGTAAATAAGAGATAAAAGAAACCCGGATAAGAGAGAGTCTGGAGTGACTGGCCGTGTCTAGTCCGCGACAAAGTGTACTTTTATTGGCACGTAAGGTGGGGATGGTGGCCCAATAATCCCCATTTATAGCTTATAAATGATTTCAACCCCCGTGGAGGTGCATTAAGCCGCGTTTACGTGTGAGACACCGTGGGCGTACACGCGTTGCGTGAAAACCAGGACATCGTTCGGGCAGGGACTGCAAATGCTCCACGTTTTAAGGAACTATAAAGCAGGGAGTCTGACTTTTTGTGGCTAACACTGCGGCCATGTCGATGTCTGGTAAGTGTCTTCCCCTCCCTGGGAGAAGATGGTGAAAGTGGGTTCGCTTTTGACCTGGAAAAGGGGATGTATATAGTTTGACGGGATGTGAAGTCTTGTGGGAGGATCCGATGACGAATCAGAGCTGTGTGTGTATGGGTAGGAAAATACATAGCAAATGGAAGCTCTGAGCACGTGAAACTTACAAGGGTGAGCGAACTGAACCAGAGATGTGAAGGGAAAAAACTAAAATTCAGAATGTTGGATTACGAAGTGATTGCTTCGCCAGTAAGGGGAAGTAGAAAATTTGAAGGGGTCATTCCGGTTGGACGGTTTGAAAAAAAACGTTTTTTTTTTAAACATTTTTCGATCGTTAGTATCATCAAGAATGTTACTGTTAAATTTTCGTGGAAGAATTTCGATTATTTTTTAGCTTCTACAGAGGCATTTCGTGGGGAGCGCAGAGGCTCAGCCTCTACAGATGAAAACTTTGAACGCGTTTTTCTCGAAACGTCATTTTTTCACATGGTGAAGAAAAAATCTCAAAATCTATCGAACCGATTGCTTTATCAATTTTACTGCTTACTCTGCACACCTATGACTCTCGCAGGGACTATAACCAAGTATTTTCATTTAGTCTAATCTACTTTTAAAATCGAAAATAGCAAAAGAAAAAAGGCGAAAAACATTTTTTTGCATTTTGCCCGCCATTTTGCTAATTTATAAGATAAATCACTAATTATAGTCCGAGCGATAGCGACAGTCATACTGATCAAGGATCTGCTTGGATTTTTGGGTTCAGAAAAGTCTAACCGGTGAAATGGCCTTCAAAATTTTCAAACATGTCATCAAGACCGCTTTCAAAAGCATTTTAAAAGCAATACTCTTATTACTTTTATATTTTTTATTTACTGTAAAAACGTAGTTTAATAAATAGAAAAAAGTTTTATTACAGTACTATAATTATTTTCGTCGCAATAAATTCCTGAAAATTACAGAATATATCGACGCACTAACTCAGACCCCTTAAATGAGTCCCCTTTTCTGCATTAGTCGAGACATAACTTGGATTAAAAGAATGGTTGGAGTGTGAACAATAATCGAGCAAGTTGGACCAATACCTATTTCATATCCCAAACTGACAGAGAACTTCAGTGATACCAACATGATATGTAGGCTCAATTTTAAAGTTTTCCATTAGCACTGATAATATAAAATTTGAGAAATTAACTTCACTCTCAGGTTTCTAGAAGACCAAATCGAACGTAGCCACGCCGACCCGCCGCTCCCTTCGAGAGCTTTTCGCAGCAGAAATGAAAAACTCCCAACCAAGCTAGACATTTCTTTCGTGAGATCGAATTTAGTATCGACGTTGGCGCAGCTCCTTGTGCCCGTCGTAAAAACGTTACGACTGCGTTCAAATGCGTGAGAATGCCGAGAACCGGAAGTAATCGTCCGAAAAGACGGTTGCAGGGAAGGCAATAATACCCGTATCCCGTGTGTTCCGTGTAATCAATGGACGAAGACGTTGTGCAACGCAATAAAAGCGCGCAGGCTGATAATTAGACAAAGAATGCGTTCAGCAGGGTTGTGTTGATTTTAGGAGTGGCGAACCATTAGACCAGACATGGTCTCAGATAAGGAATCCCCCCGTGAAACCTTATCTCGCTGTAGAAATAACCAATTACCTCCGCTACTTCACCCGACGTCATGAAACATCTTTCTCCGATGAACACGGATCCCACGGCGCCACCGACCACTCTTCACCCCTGACCATTGATTAACAAGTCGCACTTGGTCGCGACTCTTCAAAAAAAAAAGGGGGGACAAGGGAAAAAAGAGCGGCAAAAACTGAGACAGACCCAGACAATTTCCATTTCGCGAGCACAACGGTTTCGCATCCAAAACTTGACGTTGCGTTCACGTGGAGTTGGAAGAGGCGGGGGGGGGGGGGCGGTAGGGGGTGGCCAGAGGTGGATGGGTCGGTGAGGGGGCGGCAGGACATCGTCGTCGACGCGTGCAGCACGTAGGATGATAGCCAAAAGCGGCGGTTGGCAGGACAGGGGAACGTGTCACGCGATCCGTGAGTAATTCGCACGAGTCGTGGCCCGAGCCTGCCTGGCTGCTTAACAGAGTGTTATAATCTATTTACGTTAACATTACCAACGTTTAACGTGGTTGCTCCGCATCCCCGGGGTCAGAGAAAGGGGTTGGTTAACGGGAAGGCGGCTGGAGGGGGCACAGGGGGGCAAGGGATCCCCCCTCTCACTCTCACTCTCACTCCCTCTCTCTCTCTCTCTCTGACGTTCACTTTAGCTGTTTCTGCAGTAGACAGCGCTCAAGAATTGTCGCGGCCACGTTAGGGGTTCTGGAAACGAGCGTTAATTCGCGCGGTCTCTCGCGTTAATCGCGACTTTCCGCTTGCCCTCCGCGAGCCACTCTTTGTCCCATTTGGGGCGCTCCATGCGTAAGATCGAGCAGATCGATTAGGCAGACCCTTTTGGGAATATTCTCGATTTTCAGCACTGTTCTTTATTCACTTAAACCACCCAGTAATAGGTCGTCCCAACATTCACGGAGATCTCCGACGGACGACCTAGGATCCCAGCAAGAAGAACTGAGGAATAGAATGGTGAACGCAGGATGCATGAAACCTCGATGATCAGGGAACGCCGCTTGGTATCAGCTCTCGCTGACTTCGCTGTGCCTACTTCCACAAATTCTGCGACGGCGAAGCCGATGACAGGAATTGCCGAGCGGAACAGACTCTCGAATCACGCGATTCGAGGCGCATTAGCGGCGCACAATGACGCGCAAGTTCAAGTAAAACGGGGCATTGTGCGCGAACGGAGGCGGCAGTTGGCCCGTGAACGGATTACGGACGTTACAAGGCTCAGAGGCGAGGGAACACGTGCGTTCCGTTTGAACGAGCCTGTAGGGCAAAGAGGCCTCCGAGCGTGTACATCCACGCTCGGCGTATGCACGACAATACGGGCTAAATGCCCGGCTCCGGGAGCAAACCGGCCAACTAAACTCCGCGGAACGTCCTGGAAACTTTAGATGCGATTATCTGGAGGGTTATGTCGTAACAATTACGCGGCTGCCACTCCGCGGAATCAGCCGACTGCTAACGTGTTTGCCGCGCGCCCGCCTATTGTCCCTCTGTCATAAATAATTTTCGGGGACGCGGGCTAATGGAAGACAGAAGCCAGGACGCCGGGGGAAGTTGGGACTGCCCCTTTGTCGGCGCCTTCCATCTCTTTCCGGGACGAAAGACTTCGATTCGGGACGATCGGTTGCCGCTCCAACTTCGTCCAAGGATCTGCCGTTCAACTTCAAGACGGAGCGATGTACCGCGCGAGAGTTAGTGTGCGCCGACAAGAGAAATGCACAAAGTTTGGATCACCGATTTGGCTTAAATTTTGCATATAGTTCGCGCATGCCGTACATGACAATACGTCAAATGCATAGGTTGCGCTACTTAAAGTTTCGCGAGAAAACCGTGCTCAAATGTTTGTCTATTCCAGACACTGTGCATGGCTCTGAAACAATTTAGAATAATTAAGCACAAGTGCAACACGCATGCATATTTAGAAAAGGGAGTTTACAATCAACTCAGACTCTAGTGAAGAGAAAAGTTTGAACTCGAGTTTCTTGCCAAATCTTTACTACTTCGCCATGTGTGCTTAAAGCGTTATTCTGTACGGCATGTAGTAACTGTATACAAAACTCGAGTCTGATGATTGAAGATTATTTTTCATTACTTAGTGTACAGGAGCTTGAAACTGACTTGGACCGAGGCAGAGCATCGTTCAGGATCGTAGTGTATGAATTGTAACTGTTTAGATCGAAAATTGGTGTCGCAGTGTAACTGAATTGGAATAACAGGTCCATATGGATGCGAAATTGCACTAATACAGAATTTTGCAAGCGATTTTCGGAATAGTATTGTGGCTACCAATACAAGGCAAGTTTTAGGTTTACCTTTTCAATATGAGAGAAGTTGGGTAAACTGTACAATGTTTGGCACCCTAAGTGGAAATCTCAATTGGAATGTCTATATTTCTTTGTAATGTTTTTATATGGTCTTAATTTTCAGTTATTATCAATGATTATGGATTTCTCATTAAAATAAATCATCTTGAGTACCTATTAAGTCTTTTATTTTAAAAATATTCAATGAAAAACAAAAGTAGACATAAAAGTAAGTACAATCATTGAGACCCTAAAATTTGAGGTTAGATAGAAAAACATATGTAGTTGAAAACGAAGTTTAGAGTATTTAAACAGACTATTTCGTTTACTATTAAATACCTACAACGCTTAGTAAATGTGTATTTCAGTCCATTACTTAGTTATAAAGCGACAAAATATACTTACCTATCCCTTACCAAAATTTTAAGAAAACGCCTGAAACTAAGCCCTTTGTCCCACTTTGTGGCGTTGCCAGATGTAAAATGTGTAGTTCAACTACTGGGCTTTGCAGTGTCATATATAGTGAAAGAAACGTAAGAAATTGTAAAAAAAAGTAGTTTCTAAGCTTGTACTTCTTAATATTTGGCTTTTTAATCAGGAGTGCCAATGATTAGTGCAGTGCCAGCATTAGTGCATTAGTTTACCCTATGTAATACTGACAAAATTCAGTAATTTAGACATCAATGGGAGTGCTACAGCTGTCAGGATCCACTTTCTTGCCAGTAATTGTCACGATTACATATGACACTACTTAGGTGATTTTTTGTGTGGGAAACTATACCTAGACACGCCGGAGATTTCTTTCGCGATTACTATCAAAGATGTGTTATTAGTTTGCCAAAGATTGAACGTGGACTTTCAACTTCCACTAAGCAAAAATGTTAAAGTGTGTCAAGAATCTATACTTCGAGCCACCCAGTTGAAAAGCCCTTTCAATTTACCGTAACACGGGAGATTCATAATTCAAGGGTCTCCGACAATCTAACCACCGCCGAATACGTCTTTAAACCCCCACAGAATCAATCTCCTCACCGATATAGCACCGAACGCTCTATCAACGGCGTATCGAGGCCTCAATTTCCGTCGGCTCTTCCCCTGCCCCACGAAGCTGCAGCCCGCCACAAAAGGCTTCAATGCTCGTGGCGCGAAGCAAAGGAACCGGACGAGCTGGCGCGCCGATAAAAATCCCTGTCCGCCGATTGTAAAATTTTACGATCGCGGGGAATAAAGATGGTATCGTGTCGGTCCGAGAGCAGCGTCTCCCGTGTCGTTATCGGTACCCCACGAAGGGGAAACTTTAATATTTGCCCGTCTACGGATTTCTGTCGCGGGGCCGGGGGAGCAAAGGGGCGGGGAGGAAGGAAGCAACGGGCCACTTCAATGCGTTCGAGGACGATAAGCGAGCAGGAGATAGAGAGATGGAGAGAGAAGGTCGCTGGCGAGCACATCGGACAAATAAAATCTGAACAACCTGCTGCTTCGTTGTTTACCGAGGGATACCTGCGGCATTAACGGCAGGTGGAAGGGGCCGTATATGTGCGACGATAACGGAACGGCTCCCCAGGTGGTGTCACCGATTCTTTTCGTGGATACGCCGCTATGAGATCACGGGGCTACAGACGCCAGCGTTTCAACGACCACAATTGCGTTGCCTGATTGCATCGACGGGGTGCCTAATCGTATATGCCTTCGACGAATTATCTTCTCGGGTGCTGCTACCGATCGATTCAATTAATTTATGGGCGAATTAATTAAAGCTAAACTGATGAATCGGATCGTGCTTTTTAAAGTCTTATGCGTTTGCCCGAAAAATCGACGGGGATAACGTTCTCAGGCGCCTCCCCAGGCTGAAGTTTTCCCATCGTTCCGCGGAGATTTGTCGCGCGCAAAGAAATATAGGAGACAATACCTCTTCCGGCCAGCGTTTCTCGAGGAGGAGAGGAGAAAAAAAAGCGATGGGGAGAGGAATGAAATCGGATGTGACTGCGTTCTCTTCGTATATTACACGGGGCTCACCCCTTTTGCGCCCAGAGCGATATGAGCAGCACGTGTGCGATGCGGTCGTCGTACGTGGTGGCTCGCGGTGAACGCGCACGAGGCGAAAGAGGGCCGTGTGTCGCAGCATGGCTGAGAATTACTCGACGAACCTGGCCCACACCCCCCGCGAATTATACGATTCACCTGGTTCCTATTTTACGACGTTTATATTACACCGCGCTGCCACCTTGGCTTGCTGCTCCGGCTCGCGGTCCGACTTTTCCTCGCTTTCCTTTTATCGCAGCCCACGACGAACGCTTGAAAAGTCGGGGATCCGCTGCCGCTAGTGATCATTTTCGTTTCATAAGGCCTGCAGGAAATAAAACTGTGAAAAAAGAATCACCCAGCGCGCTCTTCCAACCATCAGATCGCTAATTTTCCCAGTTGTTATATGGAGAATAACTGCGACAACGATGACTTCCTAATGCTTCCTTGAGAAATCTATCCGGAGAGAGCATTAGAGAAATGTTATCTGAAAAATGTTCCGCGGCCATTTCTCGTAAGCCAAATAATCGCCTCGAGTGTGCGAGCTCCGGGATCCTTTAGAAAATAATTTACGCCCCGAACACCCTTGAAACAGACGGTAGCCGAGTGCCAGTAGCGAGTAGAAGACCCTTCGACGCGTGTTTATGTATACACGTACGTATGTATACACAGAGGCAGACACCAGGACCTATGACACTGTTCAGTCTAGTTCAGGGTCGCCAGCAAACAGACCGTGATCCCTATTTTTGTACGGGGACCTGTCGCAACAGATGCTAAGCGTATCGACTCAGCATCTCAGCAATGACTCACGATTCGTCGCTGTTTACTTCACAGAGGCCGTTCGATGTTTGAGGAGCTCTGGAAACACTTGGTGAAGGACCTGGGCCCACGTGGAGGGTCCTGTGAATTTTGAATTACGTCGTAAAGGCTACTCTTCGTAAAGTCGGTGGGAACAAGTACTGCTTTGAGGACGAGGCGACTCGAAAGCTAAATAGTAGACCATGTCACGTGTTCGTGTTTAGTGGCGGTTGGCTTGATTAGGCCGTAAATGCAACGGTCGCCGCCATACAGCCAAAATAATAAAGGACCAAGGGACATATAAAGGTAAATTCCATTTCCAGCGTTACTATAGCAACAACTATCGGCAACTCGAAAATATAAAAATATTTAAAATTGCGCAGAAATGTCGGAATAACGTAAACATTTTGTGTTTCGGTAATAAAACGCTCCTAGGGGTGGAAACACCTCCTCAAAGAAATTCTGAGTTTTCATATTATCGCGAATATCTGCGAAGCCGTAAATGATATCAGAAGAAAGTTTAATTCCGTTTTATGATAGGGGTAAACAGTGTAGTTATTGGCCACCTGGCAGTGATTGACCTTTTTTTAAAAAAACATGAATATTGAGAAATAATGTACATTATGCCTTTTATAATGAACATATTCAGACACCTTGTACTTTCATTCGTCGAATGCAATCACTATTTTGCTACTCATTGTTATACTAAGTGTAAAAAATAGATAACTTGAAATCGATGCTTGAAAACTACAGTGCTGAATTGAATAGCCTTACGGTTACATGAGGCAATTCTTAGATAACTTCATGTATTTACGATATATATATATATATATATATATATATATATATATATAACTCTCGTATTCGTTATATAGACACATAAAGGTTTAAACTTTATAAAAACTGATTATTTATTCATTAATATTATACATTATTGCAAAAATTATAGGTGGCCAAGAACTGTAATGTAAATAATATCTTACGACAGTCATTGGCCAATGGGTAGCTAACAGTCATAGCAACAGTGAAACAGTTCTTTGTTGTGATTTTAAGAGGTTAGGTTTTAAAAGAAAATGCTTTTAATACAATCTAAAACGCTGTTAAAAGAAGGTGCAATACTAGCTAATATAGAAACATTTAAGTAGAAAAGGTATTATTTCATAATTAGGTAGGGTATATGTCACATATAGGTTATGAAATAGTGGCCAATAACTGCCAAACGATCAGCCAATCATTGCCTTCGCCTGGCCAATAACTATGTTTTGTCGTAGGTAACGTATTTTCTGTAAATTTTTGTGGATCCTTCTACTCTTTTTTTTTTAAACAAATTCCATTTCTAGACTATTAGAGTCGTTTACAGCTATTAACACTAATTGTGTTCTTAAAGCTATCAAAATAAGACTTATAATTCAACGCTTATGTGAACCTCTGACTTAAGTGGCCAACAACTGCACTGTTTACCCCTATTTGATCTCCCACAATATGGTGACGAAAAATTTCGAAAAAAATGAATGTCTTCAAAAATTATACCCACCACCCTTTTTCGAAAATTCTTTATCACCATGATGCAGAGTGCTAAAATTTTTGGAATTTGCGAGTTGCCGAACTTGATACTTGTAAGTAACATTGCCCTAGGTCTCAAATAGATTTTCTGTTTGGTGGAGAAAAGAGAATCATGGCTCTTAATTATAAGATGAGTAATTTCTATCGTGTATAAATACAAACCTGGGAATAGAAACGAGTAGGTAAGTAGTTTTGTATAAAATTGCTCCAAATTATCTAGTGGATACCTAATGACTAGGAAAATGTTAATAGAATGCTGGTCACCCAACGCTGCACAAAGGATCTGAAAGGGTTAATAATGAGAAGATCCCACAGGTTGCATAAACAGGCCACCAACGTTCAAAGAAACGTTAGGAGCGCGTTGTTGCCTCTGAAAAGTAACGAGAAGGACGGTCGTTCTGCGGCGAATAATAAATTCGCCGTTTGGGTACGCGTGTACTCGGCCACACTAATGCGTGAGGCCGTATAGATTGTTGTTAATGGGAGTTATAAGGACGCATTAGCCTGAGATAAATAGTAATGGGGTTTATTGGCGGAAAATCAGAAAATACGACGACCCAGGGTCGTCGTCTCTCCCTCTTTTCTTGCTCCCCGGCGGTGGGCACACGCCGCTCGCTTTTTCTTGGGGGCTGCCTCGGCCCGAGACCATAAGCGCGGATATATGGACCCCGGCTTTATTATATTTGCTGACCATAAGGAGGCTTCATCGGCTATTTCCGTGATATACTGCTTTTCGAGGGTTTCCGCGATCATTCTCTCCGTCCCGTTGTTCTCGCATCTGAGACTGCCGACTCGAGAGCTTCCCGAGGCCCGAAGCGATTAATTGAGAGAGGAAGAGTATAAGAGTCCTCGGGAAACTTCGGCCTTTCAACCCATTTTTCACAGAGATTCCACGCATTCCCGATTTCCATTTCGAACTACTCTCGGACTGTTTCAAATGATTATCGACCGGATACCTTGGCAATCCTTTGATAACGGTGCCGGGGAAACCGAAACTAGACGATTCGAAGTCACGATTACGAAGGGAAAAAAGACGCCCGTTCAATGCACTCGCCGCGAGCTGCCGTCGAAGCATTTCGCTTTTCAATACCCAGTGAATATTCGCGTGTGGCGAAACGGCGCGGCGGGAGCAGGGGGCGCAGAGGGGGAGCTCGTTCGATGATTAAAACGTCGTTCCATATCGGTAGTCGCGGTGTTATTCAGCACGGTTCGACCGAAAAAAAGGGAGGTCCACAGGGGATGTCGGCTGTGGCTGCCAGCGGGGGAGGGGGGTGGGGGGGGGTGGGGGGCAGGGGACAATTAACGTAGTAGTGAGTACACAATACCTTTTCCCAAACGGCACGACGTGAACTGCACACTTGTTGCTTATCTGCGCCTCGGCGTAGACATGTCTGTAACGCGTTAGGATAACATGTTTAACATGGTAGATAGCTACTTATCAGCCGCGGTCTTGTTTGCCACGGGCGCCATAAAAGTGCGCTGTAAAGTCCAGACGGAATGTCACGGTGCCCTATAAATTACCCCGTCGTTTGTTGAAAACACTCGGCTGCGGCGTTATCGAAGCGACGAACCTTCGAAGCTGATTTCATATTTGCGCGTTGGTACAGGCAGCGAGGAAACTCGTCTCCGGTACACCCCGGAATCGGGGTCATCCTTTGCCCCAAGCGGGATTCAGGCCGGATCCTCCGCGGATATCGTGATTCGGTCGATCCGCGCCAGGATTAGACTCTATCGACGGTCTTAACTTGCCACTGCTCTCCTTCCCGTAATTCATTTAATCGCGCTGCCCACCCGCTGCCTCCCGCATCGGAGTAGTCGACCCAACAACGAGTGGCCATTTTAACCCCTTTTCCTCGCGAGACATAAATAATGATCGTCGCTAATTTGGCCCCGGGGCGCAGCCCTTGGCGAACGTAAACCGCGCAATTATAATGCGGCCGCATTAGAATTTATATCTCCGCCAGCAGACACTCTCCTTCTGTTACCTTTTTCTAAAGCTTACGTCCTTAATCCAGTTGAAATATTTTTCCCGCGGTCGTATTGGACCACCCCTCCCGCCGCGGATTTTCGTCAGGACTTAAGCCATTTAATTAAGTCGGACCCGGCGACGTTGGTCGCTGGCCTGTCGCGAGGAAGGAACACCGTGTATTTACTGAGGACAACATGTATATTTCTCCAGGAGACACTTGTGTCAAATGGTAGAAGGAAAGGGGTTCTATTTCCGCTTAAAGGTTTACGGGCCTCCGTTTGATTTTAGGAAGAAGCAACGATTTTCGGCGAATGTGAAACTGATGCTTTCTGATGTCGTCAGACAGCTTCGATTGCCAGCTTTCTTCGTCTCACTTCCCCATACCCTCTAACTGCACGCATAGGTTTGTCAAGGAGAATTAAGTGATTAAGTAGTTGATTACCTGCAGGCGGTAATCTTAATTCGAACAGATCCTAATAATCGGTGCTCCCCTTCCGTGGGCTTTGATCGCTAGAACATTCCGCGTTTTCTCCACCGCAATTCGGCAAACGAGAGATCGGATGGCGCATTTGCGAGGGATTCGCGATATTTCTAGTGTGTAATGCGCAGCGATACACGCGGCGTTAAATCAAATCCAATTTCGGCTGTTGCGCGTCGCACACCGCGGCGAGGAGTAGCACCTGACAAACTCATTGGTCTGATAAATTGAATCATTCGTTGTTCAATCGCTTCGCGTGTACGCGTGTGCGCGATCATCGAACGTCTGTCGCGCGTTCGTTGCCCCCCAGCAGTCATCGCAATTGCTGCAATCACGTCGATGCCGATGGTTCGAAATTGCCTGCGTCTTCGCTTCCCATTCATTTTGGTTTTGACTCTGCATTGAGCGGTGCCCTAACCATGGCTCGTCATTCGTAAGGCACGATAATTAATGAAACCTAGGCAAAGACGAATGTTTCAAGGAGCTGCAAAGAGTAACAAGGGAACATATTCAACATTCCGATTTTGATTAAATTTTTTGTGAAACGTAGTTCTTAGAAAAATATTCGGTACGTATTTTTTTATCAGCAATAATCCATACTAAAGAGGTGAAAACAGTTCTCAAAGTTGGGGGTTGTAAATGTATTGTATTTAATATTATGGGAAATATTCAGTGTAGGGAGATTTTTTTTTTAATTGTGTGGTTTTGTATGAGAAATTCAGTTACCTAAACAACTTTTAGACAAATGAATTCGTGTGAACAATATACTAAAAATTAACATTGCTTTGCCAATTTTTCTGGCCAAATCGCTTGAGATTCCATAATTTCGTTGATCCTGTTAATTTGAACGTAAAAGTATGAAAACAATTTGTCAGGCGTACATATTTTAAGGAAATGTAGGAGGCCAAAAATCGATTATTTCAGTATCCAAATGTAGGAAAAGTAATTCATTATTGGTGTTATGATTCTAATCTGCAAGAATGATTGTTCATAAAGAAAAAAGTCGAGACTGTAGTGTAATACTTTATTATTTGAAAACAAACAAGATTTTAAATAAATTGTCGTATAAAGAATTTTACATAAATATAATACAACAGTGAATAAAATTGAGTTGAAATAGCAGAATAATTTTATTTCAACAAGGCTTTCATCCCAAAAAGATCGGTCTTGACGATGCAGCCGACACGAGTTACTCAAATCCACGTGTCTCCTCTAATTTTCAATCATTTCTTTCAAAAACAAAGCCCCAAATTAACCTGTTGCCCGAGGAAAGCGAGTTAACACGTCACCTAAAGAGCGAAAACACATTAATAACATGCATTTTAAAATGCACAAGGAACGACTTGGGCCGAGAAACAGACTGATTAACAGGTTAAAAACTAATTACCCTATATTTTCGATTTGCAGAATCACCTCATTTACGGTACGTGTCGCGAATAACAATTCCCAGGCGAGATCGACGAGTTCGCAGCCCGAAACGTATCTCGGGATGAAACCGGGACAGATCGAAGGCTAAACGGAAGATCGCCATGGAGAGGGCGCGTCGAGCGCAGGATACCGGAGGCGTTGGCCGTGTGACACGATCACGCGGTGTGTGACGTGTGAAATGGAGCACGGCCCCTCCGTAATTATATGCATCGAAATGTCCCCTATCCCTCCCGATGGACGGCACGGCACGATCGACGCGAGACCGGCACGAGCGCGCGAAACGTGGAGAGTGCATCGATGCAGCGGCGCCTCCGGTGCACCGCGTGCATCTGCGCCACGCGTTGGTCGCCCGTCTCCCACCCCACAGCGACATGCGTCCCCGGTGCCCCAACTCCGCCACGGATGACTGGCCCATCGTTTCGACTGGTGGAACAATCGGGATCGTCGCGTTGCATTCCCGTGGACACGATTTACCATGATCGCTGGGGGAGGTCCAATCGATACAGGCTCGGACATTCTATTTAATCTTGGTCAAGTATCCCGTGCCTGTCAACAGTCCAGTTTATCCGCACTCGTCTCTACTAGCTCCGCGATTTTTCGGTCTGGCAACGAGAACCAGCGTTCACCACGGTCTCTGATTGCTCCCCCAAGAACGATCGTTGCCCCGGCGAAAATTGCAGAGCGAACGGTGACCACGGTGTCAACGCGCGGGGAGATAACGGCTAGACGAGTATCGAGCAAGCGTTGCACGTAATGACGAGCACGAATGCACGTAACACGGAGCAGCGCGATGCAGCCCAGGGCCCGGATATCGCGGCACATGTGCATCGGCGATGTTTCGAGGCGGAACGATTTCGGCGCGTCGAATTGCGCGCTGCACCGGCTGCACGTGCAATACGCGCCTATTGCACAAATCACACGCATTATTGACTACCATTGTATCTATCCGGGCGACGCGTCGACGAGCATTGTCCGCGCGTTGCACGCCTCGTGTCCGCTTCCTACGGCCAGCCGGCGAAATAAACCCGCGAAATTCCGCCCGCGGAACGAACTCGATCGGGAAGATGTCAGGAAAGTAACGTATCTAACGTACGTATTATATGCCACCGTAATCGTCCAACTTATCATTCAGTCATTAGTAACGTCGCCGCACTGAGGCAACGTTATTAGGCGCCAAGTCGATCTGGTATGACTGCTTTTAGGTATTTTACAGTGATAAATGTGATTTGTTGAGGTTTAAAGGTAGTTCTCAGCATTTTAATTGATTTGAAGACGTTGCATGCCATGAATGTTGGCAGTAGATTGGTGCACTATCACATTCAAAAGGTCCACGATAACAAACTTATTCGAAGGTCAGCCTCCGGAAGTACGCATTCTTCGAGTCCAACTAACAACGAAATACCTGAATAGATCTTGTACTGGTGTTTTGAAAAAAAATTCCAAACTAGTAAAGACACCAAAAAATTGTCGGTGAACCTTTGAAGCAAGAAAATAGTGCAAAATTGATGAAATGTCAGGCTTTTAAACAGAAAATAACGGTTCTCAGTGAATTTGTTCTATCTATTCGTACCAAAAAAGTTATTAAAAAGATGTCTTTTGGTTTTTTTAGAGGTACACCGACAAGAGGATACAATAAACTTTTTGTATGCAAAAGCGGAACTTGTTTGGTTGAATAATTTTGTTCTAATTTTTTCTAATATGTTATAATCTTTTCTCGAAGCTTTAGGAACATATTTACCATACTATACACTATCAATTAAGGGGAAAAAACTCGATTTTTGTTACCGGTTACACCAGGTTCACCCCTTAAGAGAACTACCAGCATCACCGCTATTGCTTTTACGACATCGCTGTATCTTTACACCGCTGGTTTCCAATTGATCATACGAACTAGAAACACTTTCAAAATTATTTCCAGCCTCTGAGCGTTGCAACATGCAGCACGACAGCTTCCGTTCCCCCCTTAAAAAATACGTTGAGGCTATCAACCGATCCAGACGATCGTAAAGACGGCAGGAGGCCCGATACGAGTAAATAAACTTCCCTCCCTTGTAGGAGGCTCTTCTACGAAGGAAAACACGACCGTGTGGCTGTCTTTCTGTGACTTGCAAGTCGATGGATCGAGTGCCCTTCGAGTGGTCCGTCTGCCACCGGGTAGGATCGAACGGAAGCCACTTCTCGATGGGATTTAGGCAAGGGAAAGTCGACCAGACGTTCGTTGCTGCGGACAGACGCAGACAGGTCTGGCGCCAGTCGCGGGAATCAAAGGATCGAGTCGAGATTCGGGGCCACTGGGGACGTGGGCCACTTTCGCTGCCCGTGGGATGGCCACCCCGAATCTTGTACTACACGTGTTAACTTCCTTCGAGAGTCCCTTCCTGAGACCCTTAAATGGAATTAGAATCAGACGTTTCCGAATACGCCACATTCAATTATTATTTCTGATCTGGACCCTGGACCTGATGCTACTGACAAGATAACGTTCCCAACCCGAAAATTTCGATTTTAATAAAACTTCGTGCGAATGCGGAGAGGTATTTCGTCTGCGGAAATTCGCTGTGACGGGCTAAAATCAGCCCTTAAAATTATTGCGTGTTTTCGTTTCTTTAATCTAACTTTGTAACGTTGCGAGATGAAACAGAACTTTAAATATAAGAATTGTTCAGTTTTTTCTGATCTATCATACTACCGAAAGAAAAATAAAGTTGTATTAAGGGGGTGAACTCGCGTAACGACGCGTTTCGTCGCGTTATTTCGGATTTTTTTATAAAGAACCCAAAAATTTTATTATTATTCAGTTTCTTGCTACATATTTATTAATATTTGAGGTATCTTTACAAATTTCGTCAGTAGAGAAAAATGAACATCGAACGCAGTTGACAGCTTTAAAGTAATCGTATAAAATAAATGCTCGTTCCGGTGATCTGAAACAAAAAATGTAAAGAGATTCTGCATTTGTATGCGTTCGGCTACAGCTGGTACCAGAATGATAAATAAATATTGAAAATTAAGCAAATGGCGGTTGCTTGAAAATTAAGTTTCGAAATCGCTGTTTTAATTTTCCATAACCGCCGTTACTGAACAGTAATAAAAATGACGGGTTCTTTGTAAACAAATTCCGAAATAACGCGACGAAAACGCCTTCTTACGCGAGAATACTCCCTTAATAAAACGAACGAACGCCATAACTTTAAGGGCAGATTTCACTCCTTCAAAATGAATTTCTGCAGAAGAATAAATTAATTCTACACTTTTTCTCTGGTCAATCTTTTCCATTATACACAATGAAACTTTAACAGACTCGGATGGAAGCTAACTCCGCCGGTGAAGGTACCTATAACGATTTCGGGAAACTCAGTAAGTACGCTGTCGTTTGATCGTTGATCAATTAATTAATTACTTTGCCCGATGTGTACACTAATTGTCTCTCTGTCGCTTGATACGAAGTGGTTTGAAGTGGAACGTTATCAGCAAAGTCCAACGAAACGGGCAGAGAGCTTGGGAGCCAGGATAAATCGGAGTCAAGAGCTGCCCTAACCTGACTCAAGCGAGACAGGAGCCTCTGAGTCGTCTTAAGAAAACTGCCAGCCCTTCGTGGACGCTTCGAGTGGTCCGACTCGATCTGGCGTGTTTACACGAGATCGTGTATACTCGATACAACCCCTCGCTGAACTAGATGGCTGTTTGTTTAAAGTCCCCCCGGACTCTTCTGACAAAATAGACGTCGATCCATCGTCGTTTGCGCGTCTTCGAATACCTAAATAAATGAAATTACACCGTTCACCACTTACAGTTGGGAAAGCAGTAGCTCTTTCAAATTCCTGACAACGATCTCAAACGATTTCTGAGTCGCGAGTTAGGAGTTTCGCATGTTTTTCATACGTTAATTTATTCCGGATAACGCTAATAGGCCAAGCGAACCGTCAGAAATAGGCGCCTGTAATTATTTCACAGATACAGATCTCCCGTTTCTAAGTTTCTCATTCCGTTAGGCGGGTGTGGTCCTTCTGTTTCGGCGCACGCTTCCGTTTCTGCGATAACGATACATTAACATTCCCAAATGCTTGAAAACACTTACGTCCCACCGGGGTGAGAAAATTGCTCACGATTATGTGATCCACGAAGCGCATTAACGAGAGACCGGTTTTGTATTCGGAAGCCAGCCATTCCGAATAGCAAAGCTGAATCGAGCTTTTAATCACGCGTACGTTAAAGGAATCACGACGATTGAAGTAACCGCCAAGTCATTACAACTCGCGGTAACTTTCGACTGTGAAAGGGACTCTGTGACTGCACAATGTCAGCTGCGCTCCTTCAACTGCCACACATTAATACAAAAGAGCTCCGTTAATATTAAAATGCATTCCTGTATGGCCTCGCAGTTGGTTTTTTTTTCTCGTTTTGCCGCCGACGCTTCGCCATTTACAAACATTGTACACGTTTAATAATAAATCCGTACGACAACAGGGTTAAATGTATTTCTGTCGGCGTTTCTTTCCAGCTTCTTACTCTGGAACGGAGGTTTAGATAAAAGTGAATCGAAGGCAAGAGAAGAAACACCGCGGCTCGTGTTACGGGCGTTGACGTTCATTGCCGCGCGAGAATAGCGATGGGAAGCAAACGGGAATAACCCAGGGGGAAATTATTGATAATCTCATCAATATCCGCGGTATTGTCAGGCACAGGGCGCCAATAATTAACGCGCAATTGTGCGGGAGTATCGATGCAACGCGGGCGATCTGCGACACATGTCGCTCTATTAATAACACCGTGCCCGGTGCTATCGATACCTCGCTAATTCATCGGAAATGTGGATTTGCAGGTCCGCTGCGTTTGCATTTTGAGAAGTCGAAGGATGGCATTAATCGTTGGACGATAATTTCGTTGCACAGTAAGTAAATAGAAGTATGTAGATTGATTGGGTTCTCTAACGTCACGAGATCTGGCGTGCTACTGAATATTTTTAGAAGAAAATGCTTCAAGTAGAGTAACTTATCAACGGGCAAATAGATTGCTTACGCTCATTAAATCCCATTTGGTTTAATATATTGACAAGACCGCTAAACGGATCAGCGCCAATGATCTCGCAGTTAATGACAATGTTAATTCTCTTCCTAATACCATTTATAAAGTACAAATAGATCAGTCACAGAGCGTCGAGATTCATAATGGTATAAGCCACTCGCGCGGTGTTCCGCGTAAAGTAATGTTTTGCGTTTTCTGTTATAAGAAACTCTATGTATATATTGCAGTTGTGGGAACACATCTAAAGGCTCCAAATACTACCATTATAAATATGTATATAGTTAAAAAGAAGTTTCGTAAAATCTAGGAAGGAATTATGCAATTTCTATACACTATTATACAATTTCTTCCTAGATTTTATGAAACTTCTATAATAGTGTATAGGAATTGTATAATTCCTTCCTAGAGTTTATGAAACTATTATACAATTCCTTCCTAGATTTTATGAAACTTCTATAATAGTTTTTACTATTATGTTTATAAGCATTTAATTTATGGACTTAATGAATACAGTTTTGCGAAGATAGCATTACTAAGTGGTTAAAATGATATGTACTCTTTTGTATAATATGTACTATAATATGTTCCCCCCTTTCGTCATTTTGTTTGTCAAAATGGACCGCGATCTTCTATATATTTCATTGGGGGTCCTAATACCAGTGAAAAAGGAATGCTGAATAATTGGTGGGATATATTCGATAGGTGTGACATATCTCTTCTTTTAAATATTCACTGGCCGTGGTGCATGGTAGAACTTCTTTTGTACAATTTTATCCAAACGCTTTGGTCGACCCTCCTTATGAGGGTATTAGGACCTCCAATGAATTTTCGTCATTTGACAAAATCACGAAAGGGGAGAACATATTATACAAGAGAGTACACATCATTTTAACTACTTAGTAATATTATTTTCGTAAAACAGTATTCATTAAGTCCACAAATTAAATGCTTATAAACATAATAGTGTATAATTCCTTCCTAGATTGTATGAAACTTCTTTCTAAGTATATACATATTTATAACGGTAGTATTTCGAGCCTTTAACTGTGTTCCCTGTTCCCTTCCCACAACCGTAATATATACGTAGAATTTTTTATAACAGAAAACGCAAAACATTACTTTACGCGGAACACCGCGCGAGTGACTTACACCGGTATGTTTCGAAATGCTCTGCTCATGTTCGATGAGTGCTAAAGAGAATTATTCTTATTTCTCAGTTAAGAATGAAGTTATAACTTAATTCACCCTAAAAGTAAACAGATGGAGCCTTCAAGACTTAAAAACTCTTATTAACTCAAATTATCAAAAATTAGGACTTACACCACTACGATTCTCAGCCCCCCCACATATTTATGAAACTCCGTCTTCCCAATTATTACCTTTTACTCCTCTTAAACGCCATATCCCTGCTTACATCCACGGTCTCCGCACAAACCTTACACGCGCAAAAGGTGAGACCGTTCAAATGAAGTGAAAGATCCCAAGAGCCTAGGAAGTCCGTTTCAACGTTCACGGTGCCATCTTTATCCGCTGACTGCCGCCAGACCCTTAAGCGCCATCTACCATTGTACGCTTCGTTTTAATAACAGTCCTGCACGCAATTGGTTGGCATTTAAGGAAAAAAAAAAGAGGGACCGAGGGAAATCATCATGTATGGGACAAGCAGTTGACGAGGGTGGTCGCGATACAGCATCAAAACATTGCCTTATTACGGCCGCGCTGAATGTGTCAACGCCGCTGGCTTATAAGGGAAATTTTAATGAACAGGCAGGCATACGCGGATGCCTCGACTCTTCGAAGCGCTAAATACGTCATTAGTCAGCAGGAGCGCCCAGCCTCTTTATCTGTGTTTATTAATTCAGCCATGGGATTGAACGTATCATTTATACCTGGTCGGTGAATCGCAAACGCAACGGTTACCAGTAATACGCTCCGGTTCGGAGGCACACGTGGCTTTTTGCAAGCGGTGTGCCCCCCGCCTTCAGCGGTAGACACACGGCCTCCAACGTTTCGGGAATACCTCCATTCAGGCCATTAAACGCCGGCTGGGAAGCGTGTCGCTTTATAAAGGAGCGTCTAATTGGAAACGGATTAATTCGTCGCAATCGTGGCTCCCTTCTTCCGATTAGGGCTCGTCTGTCCCGGTTCAACGTCGACGACACGACGCTCCCGCTTCCGAGGTATACACACAGAAGACCCGGCGACAGCGAAAGAAGAGGCTGGGTAGAGATTTAACTCCGGAGAAGTGTCGACACCACCGGGACACCGTTTCCCGAAATATTCCCGGAGAGGAGGCTTAAGGATCCACGATGGACCGCGAGGACAGGTGACGCGCAACCGTAGTCCAGCCGCGTGCGGATAAATCAAAAGTATGAAACGCTGCGGGCAGAGTTTCGGGGCATATTTATGGCGTTGGCAATTCAATGATACACATTCCCGGTCGCGCGTAATAGTCAATATTTCCATCAGAAGCATACCTACAACTCACGCCCACGCGGACGAATTGGCGCGGCCGCGGCGGTGCTTTATGAGAGTTCAGGGCGCATTTGACAGCGCGATGGCCCCCGGCTAGTTGTTGCTATTTATTCGCGCATTACATTACTCTGTTACCGAGTCGAGTGTCACCAGCTAATTTGCATTATAAGTGCCGCTGATGTTATCATCGCTTCGCTTGTGCGTTACGGCGTCGCTGACGGATCATCAGCGCGCGCTGGCCCACATGTTTCCGGCAACGAATGCGTGTACGTCGAAAAGTGTTGGTCCGTGAAGGAGCCGCGTTACCACTATCCTAACTCTGCCGTCAGTCGCCGGTGATTGTTCGGTCACAATCGAGAACTGGCTGCGAGTTTTCGCTGAATGTGAAATGAATCACGGGGTATACCTTTCCCTTGGCCAAAGTATAGTCTCCTTGACAGCATTCATATTTTTTTACAATTTTCTCTGACCTGGACGCGGTTGAACAGCCATAAAAAAATATGTAAACATTCGGTCAAAGGCAAAATTGCATTGTTTCCTGCAGCATAACAACCTTTCTTTATGCTGTATCTAGCGTTGAAAGATTAAAGGGAAGATTTACAACTCCGTTTAACCAGTTCGCTGTATCATTTTTCAATTGCAAACGCTTCAGGTGAACATAAAAAGGAGAAAAGATGTATTATCTCGTTTGAACTACTATTCACGCTACACATACTGTAACATTATATATTTAGTTGCTGCTTTTATACGGCCATAGTTACTACATAATACATTTTCGCATCGAATCAACTCCCCCTTTCTAATGCAGAGAAATTTCCAATTGACGAGTCGATTCGTCTTCCCCAGTTAACGAGAAAATCTGTTTGGGTGTATCCTAATGCGCTGATAGAGCCACCATCCGCATCTACGAATACAGTGGAATGTGAAGTTATCTGCACAGGCAAATACTCGACACAGATTTACAAAATAAAGAGTCAAAGTAAATACTTCTCGTGCTCTCGATTTAAAAGAATTATACGGAAGTCAGACACTCGCTGAGAAACACGAAGAACACTAAACGAGGCTAGAAGACACTTGTCTTCGTCGTTGAGTTCCTGTAGCTAGGAAAACACTGTCGCATTATTGTGTACGTAGGTGTGAAAGCGAAGCAGGTAACACGATTCGGAGAATACCTGCGTCAGAATTAATTCAGTCCGCCCGATATTATAAATCACGGCCTATTGGGCCGTTGCGTCCGATAGATGCGGGTTCAGGTAATATTCGTCACTCTCAATCGGCTGTGAAACGCAGAACGAGGACGGTAATCTGCGAATATTCGGGAAAAACTCTAGCACGAGGCGGACAAGTCGCCGGGACGGCAGCCCAGTGATAATTAGCACTAAATAATTTTCGCGTAGAAGAGCCATCCAACGGTCCAGCGGCAGATGTAAATCCCCCCCTGGCCCCTGCCCGCACCCCCACCCAGACCTATGAATTCCCCACGAGTGTCCGACCTTTCCCGGGGATACGTGTGTGCGCGCGTGTTGAGCAGCTGAAGTGGAGATTGAAGTGAAATATGAAAATCCAGGAGCAGCGGAACGCTGGCTGACGCCGGCGTTTTCGTATTGAGCGCGTCGCGTTTAACGAGCCGCATAAGACAGAAAAATATAGGTAATGAACGTGAATACGGGACCCGGGACTTTCTTTTTAGACCAGCGTTCGTGGCATTCACGAAAATCGCTCCTCGTTCTCTCGCCCGCCGCCCCCGCGCGCCCCGCCGTTCCCCCGTCGTCCATCTCGGGGGCTGGGAAAAAACGGGATCGGACCCCGACATCATGCTGCTGCTGCTCGTACATTTCTGTCTTTTCAATGTTATTCCGACAGAAATTCGCTGCTCGCCTATATTTTTAATTAAAGTCATTTCGCCGGGTTACACGGATACGCGGAATTTATTAACAGGGGAAGCATATGTTCGTCCGCCTGCGCCGAACCAGGCCGTCGAATATCAGCAAGACCCCGGGCCACTCGCAGTTTCGCTCCCGCTTTTCAAAATTCCCGTAGCCCCCGTGCCGCGTAATCGAGAAGCATATCTAGAAACACGCTGGAAAGAGGCAGGAGGCATATTCTCCGTCGGGGCGAACGAACTGTTTATTATCGATTATAAATGACAGTTTTAAACTCGCTTGGAGGAGGGAGTTGAAGGGGTATTGGTAAATGGAGGTGTAATAATTTGCAGATTCGCTGCTGGGGTGCGATTTCAATGTTCAAAGGGCTACAAAACCCTCCGTATCACTTCATTACTATACCGCGGCGGGGAGTCATGGGCAGCCGCTCACCATATGCATCCAGGTGTACCTATACACATAACTATGGGTTCGGTGTTCCTCCATCCTCTTGCTAATGTCCAGAAATCTCAGAACGATACGGATTGGAATTGGCTAAACTGCGATGCGAAAATCGGAATCCGAAAGAGTAGGTCGCTGGCTGCGGTTGCGCGTAGAAAGTTTGTAAATGATTAATTTAAAATTTACATTTTATCTTGTTCGTGGTCAAATTTTTGCCTACAAATTTTTTGTTATAATCAGTTTCAGTAAAAATTCTGTACAGCACTTTTTCCCCCGAACGTAGCTTCTATTTTATAATTATTATTTATTTCTAAAATATTATTATTCTCTTCGGAAATTAAAGGTTCATGCCTCTCAGATCTAATAATTTCATTTGAAAAATGCTTACACAATTAAATTATCGTACATAGTGTGCTCTACAAGTATTCAAGTAAATAGTTTTTTTCAAAGATCAAAATAATTCTATGTAAAAATAAATTGTAAAAATCTTATAATTCATTTGTACAAAATAAATGCAATGTTGAAGAATTAATTGTAAAAAATGTGTAAATATTCAAAACTCAATTATAAAAATTCTGTACGTAATGTCCAAGTCTTTTATTAATAAATAAAATCAATACTTTCTATTAATTAATTGTTAAACTAATTAATTCTCAGTTATAAAAAAACATCAATTTGTTTGATTAAACATTACTATTTAAAAAAGGTTACATCAAAATCATCATATACTCGTACAAAGTTGAACTCTTGTTTCCAGTAATAAGAACTTTATTTATTTCTTCTCTTGTTAGATGCAGGAAAACAGTCACACTGTGTTTATATTTCTAACTTAATCCAGCTGTACAAGAACATTTTACATGTAAGATTTTCCCAGGAGCAGAAATCCATCTATTACTTTTTAAATTCTACGTTTGCAAATCAAATGCAATGAAATAAATACAATCATTCCTGACACTTATCCTGCCGCAAAATATTATACATACAATCTGCATTTAAAACTCTCACCTTCAACAAAATTGCGGCAAGGCAGGCGTTGAATTTGTAAAATCACACATTATCATTACTTCAATAAAAAATAAGTACTCTTTAAGCTTAAAATGCACGTTCACGACGTATTGCAGGCTACAACCGACCTACCCTTTCCGGCCATCCATGTGACGTCGCGGCCGCTAATCCCAATACGGAAAGCTTGCTAATTTTGTTCAGAGAAGATATAGAATTTTCGGTGCGTTCAAACCACACACGTTCACCTGCTGAGAACGAACAGCAAAAGTTGCCGCGACGCTGCAGCTAATAGTGCGCATTCAGCGCATTCGTACCATTTCGAGGCACTCCCACGCGTACACACGTAGCGTGCACATCCGGTAATTGTCACGAAGTACGATTAATTTCGATTCCAACCAGACCTTTTGGCAATCTGTCTCGGAAATTATGCACACGCATGTACGAGACTCATCAACGGAGGCCAGTTCGCGTGCTCGCGGAACGAGCGTCTTCGAAAATAATTTGGGTCAGCGTCCCTCAGCTACGAAGCTAGCGATCGTCCCTGGCTTGGTGTAATCAGCCTATGCCGCGCAAATGACACACCCCCTCCCCCTCTTCCAACCGATCGTCACGCGCGGACGCGGCACAATTATTATGTACACCGGGCGGCGCGTACAATGCTCGGATCCATTTCAGAGTGGCAATTCGCGCGATACATTATCCAGTCAGCGCGATTGTCGGCCATACGGATCGCAGTTTCGTTTCCCAGTCCCCGCGCAATAACGCCGCGGCATTTCAACCCCTCGTTCCTGTAAGAGGGGGTGGTGTCACCGACAATATTTTCCTTCGACGAGAGAGGCCGTACCCGATATTTCGCCAACCCCCTTTTTTCTACCGTTCGTCATCGCACCACTGACGAAATAACTCATTTCGAGAACGCGCGGCAGCGCGAAGCTGTCGATAGCAGGCCACGTCCGCGCGTCGACAACGTGTAAACAACGACCGTGTCAACTTTATATTATACGTCGAAAGAGGGAGGGACAGGGAGAGCAGGAGAGAGAGAGAGAGAGAGAGAGAGAGAGAGAGAGAGAGAGAGAGAGAGAGAGGAGGATATAGAGGGAACGGGTTGCAACTGTATTCGCTCGATTTTCGCCGATCCGGGGGTCCCTGTCTCGCTTCGACCAGTTTCCCTTTTCGCGGTTCTAGCCGTGTCACCCCCGTTCATTCCCGTGGATCCTTTTTCGGTATGCGAGCACGCGTGTACGTGAAACTGCCGATGATACGACAGGGGGCCACTCGACTCTCGGCCCGTACACCTGGCAAGTGACACGAAACAAATCTACCGATACTGCTGGCTGTAGTTCGTCATTGGAGCCCCATCGGAGGGTGGCGTCGACGGTGGAACCGAACGTCATTGCGGCGAATCCTCTGCGCTCAGACTTTCGAATTTATTTCCGCAGCTATAGGTTGGAACAGTCGCGGGGGACCCCGACGCTTCTGGCGACTCAGATTGTCGTTCGATTTAAAGGAGTCATAGAACCGGTGGCAGAACGATTGTGCCACGGGAAATTAATGAAATTATTTAATTTGTATTGTTTCGCAAGAATGTCGTTTTGTGCGCCGTAAGATGCAACAATTTTCTCGGCGTAAGGACGATGCAAGTTCCTTGTCTAATTCAATAAGCCACCGAGCCCCGCGCCAGCGGGCCAGATGCAGCTGCGTCGATGACTCTGGAGCTGCTTTTTGCCTCATTAAGACTGTCGTACGAGGAATAATAGATTTTCACGGAACTCTGCCGAGCCGAGGCTCGGCCCTTGTGATTTATCGCCACAGGCCAGCCACAATTTCGAACTTTTTCGCTTTGTTCGTCGTCGCGTGACGTCAAGGAACACATGAGGATCTGCGGATCGAGAATATTTCTCACCATCCAAAGTGTTTGCATATCACGGACCCTGTTGCGTTTCAGCGATGTCCATTCAACTTTCGTTACATGCTCATTATTACACTCTTATCGTAGAACAGGGTTTCCCCTCTTTTTAAGCAGTTCTTAGAATCCTATATAAATGTATCGCGGATGCAAGTGTAATCGAGTCACTTGGCTCATCACTTTTTCTTTGCCTTCAAAACGTCCCCGATATTCTTCCCCTTTGATGGACTTTAAAGGTTGATTCCTTCGGAACAAATCCGAGGGCAAAAACACTGAGGAGGTCTCGCGTGAGACAGGCGAAAGAGGGCACAAGATGGATCGCATTATCGATGCACATCCGTGCGAACCCCGCCCAAAAGTCTGCGAATCCGGGTGGCTAATTATCGCGTTCGTGTTTCATCTGTCTCCGCCGATTGCGGCGATCCTCGGCTCCCTTCGCTTGGCAAACCGCGCGGCTACCTCGGTCTCGCGAGCCACTCGCATCAATTTAAGTTTTTCTCGCAACCGCACGCGAAAAAACGGTGCATGATCTTACGATTGTGTGCGCCCACAAAAGCGCCGACAAGCCGCTGAAAACGCTCAGATTCTCTCGCCCCGCGTAACCTCTCTCCTTCTTTCTCTCGCCCCGCGTAACCTCTCTCCTTCTTTCCCCCGTCGTCGCGATTCTCCGTCTTTCTTCGGCCAGTTCGACCTCTCCCGTTTCTTTCTTTCGTCCAGAACGTTTGATGGTCGCGTTCGCGCCGGTCATCCAGCGCAAGAAGCGCATTATGAACCGCAAATGTGGAGGCCAGATGCTGAATCCTTCTGCCATGATCTTTGGAAAGCAGTTGCAGACAGATACAGCTTCGAATAAAGCTGATTGCATAGGTTGTGCGGATTAGATTCCGTTTGTGAGATTTGGTAGTTTACAATAGGATCTAGGCACGCGTACACCTAACCTGTCCATGTGGGCAGCGATCGGTATTCATGTAACAGAAGTGTTGGTATCAGAAGTTAATTTCAACTGTCCGAGATTAGTGTTAATACTATCTTAGTATGTGAGAGATTGAATAATAACATCAGTGGTGTTGTCTGGGTTATTTAAAATTTAACAAGAAGCTGTACTTTCAAAGTTCCACATGTTTATAGTTCGTTGGACAGTATAGGAGCACGATGTTCCTAAAACGCCTCCTTTGTAGAAAGTAATAAGCTGTAAAGGAAAAATAAAACCATACAATACCATTGCAAAGTTCCAAACGACATTCGCGTTTGAGATCTGGTTTTATATTATAAATATATCTGGCGTCATGATTGTATCTCATCTTCTAGTTATTATTAACTTTCTATAATATATATTATAGTATCAGTTCCTCATTTTCTTTACTCATTTTCAAAGTTTCTTGAATTTCTAAATTCTTTTAGGACTAAATAATTTTTGAAATTTTACATGTAATTTCTACAAATATGAAAAAAACTTGTTTTATTGTTATAATACAAAATCTGTAAAAAATCAACTACTTCTTACATGTTTATTACCTTTTCAACTGTGGTCCATATTACCACAGCAATCTTTGACTGTTTCAACCATGTTTCTGAAAAAATTGTGTAGAAATGACTTAGCTTGAAAATTGTTGAATTTTCACGCAAAGAAGCTATTGATACGTTATCTCAGATCTATGAGCTACCATTTTCACTTCTTGTTTAAGTAATTTTTACATTTTTTAACCGACTTCAAAAAGGAGGAGGTTATAGATTCGATCCGTATGTACTTTTTTTTATGTTTGTCCCCGCATAACTCCTCAGCATATCGACCGATTTTGATGATCTTTTTTTTATTTGAAAGAGGGCGATGCCCCGCTGGTCTCATCCCGTACTGCATCAATATTAGCCAAATATATTGCCAGTTCTGGTTAATAAAGACTATTATCACCTAGTTATTATTATTTAATGTACGTGCGCGCATACCTCCTCAGCATGTTGTGTCAATATATATAAAACTAAAGAGTTAAAAATAAAATAATTACAAAAAATTAAAACCGACTTTAAAAAAATAAAAATGCACTAAAAATTAACAAATTATTTTTTCCCTTATTTAATCTACGATTCTGAATTTTTTGCCGGCGTTTTGTACGTCATTTGCACTGTGTAAATCTGGCGCCGACTTAACAAAATTGAGAGTCGTAGATTAAATAAGGGAAAAAATTATTTTTTACTTTTTAGTACATTTTTATTTCTTTGAAGTCGATTTTATAATGTGTTTTCCTCGAAACAAAAAGAGTGGTCCATATTCATACCTTCTCCCCTACCATCTCCGACATTTAGGAAAAGGATGCAGAAATCCTTGAAATATTCTGAACTATAAAACGATAGGAAAATCCTTATTCAAGGCCTGAAGAAAAAAATCCTTACCTCGTTTTCTCTCGTTCTTTCCGAAAGACTGCTGCTTCTCCATTCGTAAATCAGGATTAATAGAAGTCATAGAATCGCGGGCAGTGCGGAAGAGCGGGATCAGAAGCGAGACACGTTCGTAGAAGCAAATTAGAGGGTGTTTCGAATCGTGGCGGGGCGAGGGCTGTTCGGCGCGGAGAAGAGGGGGTGGAGAAAACGTGAACCCGGGGGATGAACAAATGAAATGAAATGTCGCTGCTCTCGACGAGCGAACGAACAGGGAAGGGAGAAAGAGAGATTGTTTGTCGTTAGTCGTTACACCCTTCCGTGCGTCCTTCCCGTACCACTCCTATTCCCGGTTAGACTGCTTATTTGCCTAATTGCGTGGCACACCCGATAAATTTCGACAAATCGTCGCTTTACTTTACGAATTTTCTTTCCATCCCATACGATTCTCATTCCCTATCGATCGAACACTTTGTGGAGGATGACCCACTAAGTGATGACACCCTGAGGATGCACTATAAAACTTCCAGCGATCAGAAATTCGTTTGTACAGGGTGCAGAAAAATCATGTCACGGTTCACGCAGGTGACCCTACACCTTCAGATCGGCGAAGATCTGTTAAAAAAATCGAAATTCAAGATCCACTTCTCTATTTTAACGTGTCCCACTCACTGGGAGGATAAAACAGTCCAAGATCAAAGGAGCCACGTTTGCTGTTCATTGTTTGAAATATTCTTTGGAACATTGTTCCTCTGACTTACAATTAGTGAGTCAAATACGTTACGATAAAAAAAATTCACCCCGAATTTCAAGGTCGAGGCCAATTTTGCGATATATTTTTTTAACAGATTTCCCCTGTTCCAGAGATCCAGAGGTGCAGAATACAGAATCACCAGGGTGAATCATGACATATAATTTTTGAACACCCTGTACGGTGTCCACCTAGCAACAAATCGCTAATATTGATAATTCCTAGGAATGTAGATAAAGTTTTGATAGAAATTAAACCGAAGAGATCTGCAACGTTGGTTTTCCAAATATCCCTGAATTGATCAATCAAGCAAACTACTTAGACTCGCGATTTAAAGAGTGCCTCGCATCTTCACAAATCTCCGCGCGTGTCGGTTCGTATGGCGGCGGGAGCCAATAGAGGTTCGCTTCAACCGCGAAAAAGACGATTCGCGGTTCCTCTGGTGGCTCGTTAGGGGGAAGGATCAATGGGTTTGCTGCTCGTAATTCCACGGGATTCCATAACAAACGGGAGCGCATCGTTTGGTATCGAACAGAAAGGGGGGGCGGGTAGGGGAACCCGGCGAAGTGGATAGAACGAGGCGTAGGGGGGAAGTCGTCTTGTTAAAAGTAGCCCGCCTCGTTGCCTCCAATATCCGACAACCGCTGCTCTTCTCTCAGGGTAGCTCGAGAATCGAGCATCTCAATAGGCACTCGAACCGCCTGCCGTCTTGTTACACGCGCACGTGTACGAATTTCGAGCATGGTTTCCATTTGGACCTGTAGCCTTTCGCGGGATCGAGATCCGATTCCTTTCAAAACAGGCGGGTCCGCTAGGTCGGAACGCCAAGGAGACGTGGACAACCGTCAATTTTCCCGTGGTAAAGTAACAGCAACACCGTATCTATACTTCTTTTCTTCGGATCAAGTGACCCAATACCGTTCTGAGGGGCGGCGAGGAAAGTCTCACCCCCGCGATGCGATAAGTCGGCTCCGAGGAGATTCTCGCGGTGGATTTAGACTAGTCCAGCCATAAAACGGACACACTCCTCTCCGAGGAACAACTTTACCGGAAGAAATGGCCGGATCGAAGGGAAAGGGCCCATCTTCGCCGACGAGTTTTGGGATTACGGGTATCGAGTTAACGAGGCCACGGACTTCTAATGGCCCCGGGGCTGCTTATTTCGCATATCAGCCGCTAGCCAGGCCGCGTAACGTTCCTGGAACGTAGGGGGATGCCAGCCAACACCTCAAGGCAAAAGCGGACGCGTATAAAAAACATGAAATATCACGGGGCATTTTCTTATCGCGAGCCCGGGCCATATGTAAAAACGAATAAAACTGGTTGGTAAGTTGCGTCGAGGGAGCGTGCCGGGGGTAGCTTCCGGCCAGTAAGACCGAATCTCTGATTCCTCTGTTTCTGGTGAATAAATTTCGGAATAAATCGTGACTGCGCGAAGACGGTCACAGAACAGACCCTCGTCCCGATGCATTTTAAGCTGTATGTATAGGGGTAAACAGTGTAGTTATTGGCCACCTGGCAGTGATTGGCCTTTTTTTAAAAAAACATGAACATTGAGAAATAATGTACATTATGCCTTTTATAATGAACATATTCAGATACCTTGTACTTTCATGCGTCGAATGCAATCACTATTTTGTCACTCATTGTTATACTATGTGTAAAAAAATAGGCAACTTGAAATCGATGCTTGAAAACTACAGTGATTGAATTGAATACCATACGGTTACATCAGGCAATTCTTAGATAATTTAATGTATTTACGATATACATATATATATAACTCTCATATTCGTTATATAGACAAATAAAGGTTTAAACTTTATAAAAAAGGATTATTTATTCATTAATATTATACATTATTGCAAAAATTATAGGTGGCCAAGAACTGTAATGTAAATAATGTCTTAGGACAGTCATTGGCCACCAGGCCAATGGGTAGCTAACAGTCATAGGAATAGTGTCATAGGAATAGCTTCTTTGACGTGATTTTAAGAGGTTAGGTTTTAAAAGAAAATGCTTTTAATACAATGTAAAACGCTGTTAAACGAAGGTGCAATACTAGCTAATATAGAAACATTTAAGTAGAAGAGTTATTAGAGATATTATTTCATAATTAGGTAGGGTATACGTCACATATAGGTTATGAAATAGTGGCCAATAACTGCCAAACGATCGGCCAATCATTGCCTTCGCCTGGCCAATAACTATGTTTTTTCGTAGGTAACGTATTTTCAATAAAATTTTGTGGATGCTTCTACTCTTTATTTTAAACAAATTCTATTTCTGGACTATTAGAATCGTTTACAGCTATTAACACTAATTGTGTTCTTAAAGCTATCAAAACAAGACTTATAATTCAACGCTTATGTGAACCTCTGACTTAAGTGGCCAACAACTACACTGTTTACCCCTATCATAAAAGTACGAGATACGCGTCGACATTTGCTTGACCATTCAACTTCCTTGCCCATCATTAATTCACATTGATGGTAACTCTTTCTATCTCCTTTTAAATATGTATCCTACTTTGTTCCTCACATCTTGTTTTATTGCATCTCTTCATTTTGTTACTGTTTATTGCAGTTGCTACATTTCAGTCGTAATCTTCTTTTCAGGCTTTTTCTATTAACTTTCTATTGTGCCATAGATTAGGATTATAACGGATACAACTTTAATTCTAGGTTCCATGATATATCGATCATGCTGTATTCAAATATGGTGGAACTACGGTGGTGTACGTTTTTTAACGTGAGGGATAAGTTTGAGTGGAAGGACTTCTTCGAATATTGAACGCCTCTTTTCGAAATAATCTCACGAGTCTTCCACTGAGGACATCGAAGGCGCGGGTGCCGCGCGGCGAAGGCGCAGGAGGAGGAGTCCAGAATCGGCCCATTTGCAACGTCACCCGAACAATTTCTACCCGGCGCGACGTAGTTCCATCTTCGAGGTTCAGGGGTCGGCCCGTGATATTAGAACAAACGATTTCATCTTCGTCGCCTCCTCCCCACGGTACGAATCCAGTCTCCCCATGTCTTTCCACTATAAACTGCGCGAAAGAACAAATAGGTAGGGACCAATCAAAGAGGGCGCGTAGTATTTTGCAGTTGTTGACGCTTCTATTATTTCTATAGATCACAAGTTAGATGGACCTCAAAAACCGACAAAAGTCGAAAATTGACAAAATTGTAGAGCTTAGGAAAAGAAGTACGATTTTGCAGGAATTGTTTAATCTATTTATGCAACAATGAAGTATTGAAATTAATTTTTTTATAATACTAGAGGTCCATCGATAATAGTTTGAAAATATCTAGTTGCGTGTCTAAGAGCAAGTCGATTGATTGAATAGTTTTCTCTGAATTACCCCCACCGTTTTGCAACTTCGGCGGCGACGCTGTAGCAAGATGCGTCGACAGCGACTTCTACAATGCATATTGTTAACATACAAATTTATTTTCGTATCTTCAAAAGTTAAATATAAAGCCATAAAAAAGTTCAAAATGATTTGCTTCCTGATTTCTCTAGAAAAAATTCCCCAAAATCGGCCTGTTTTAGCGTTGCCTAAAATATAAGCCTCCCTTAAGAAGTGAAAAGTAAAAGTCAACACTTATCCGTCAAGTAAAGTGAACGACTTTGAATACCAAGTTGTACACTTAACTACTCGTTTCCTGAAGAGAAAAGTCAACTACAAAGGAAACGTGTTCCAAAAATTCAAATTTAATCTTCCAAAATCATCAGGTTTCTACCTAAACGACGATGCCCGCAGATATCCTTATCTCACCCCAGTTCGACCTAACTTGCCGCGTCGAATTCGATAATTTCGCCCTTGATCCGCGAGCGCGCCACCGTTGCCACCGCGTTTTCATCGGCGCGAATGATACCAGCGAATCGACCGGATTAAATGCAGCCCGGCTCATCAGCGAGGATGCCGGATAAATCGTGATTGCGTAATATCGCGCGAGCAGCGAGCAGCGAGTAGAATTGCGTAAAAGCAAATATGCAATAGACCAGCAGAACGTCCCGTATTGTACGATTGTCTCCTTTCTCCTCGCCCCGTTTCGCGGGAAATGCCTGCCTTGCATTTCCCGGCATTGTAACCACCCCGTCGGGTTCGCGGTATTGCCAGCCCCGACGTTTGAATTGCATTACCTATTATTGCTTATTGTTCGCCGCTCGCTTCGTGCGCTGCGCCTCTCCTTCCCGTTACACACAGCTTCTCTGGCTTTTTGGTCAACCCTTCCCCAACCCCTCCTTCGCCCGTTCCTTCTTTCCGCGCTGCCATCGAGCTCGCGTATACTTGGAAGTCATCCAAGCGCAGGTAGCGCAGGAAGACCCGATAGGTAGTAGAGTTATGAACAAATTTCTACAATGGGGAAGCTAGCAACGAATGCCCGTACCTATGTTTGGAACGGTGAACGACTTACAATTACAAGTAGTGAACGTCCATTAAGGTTTGCCGTTCCTAACCAAGCAAGATCTCCTGTGACCTAAGCCAGGCAAATCTTTCTGAAGATACGTATACATATGATCCGTGTGTCTTGAAGTTCTTCAACTACCGGCATTTTTCCTATTGTTGGTACATTGGTTCCGTGTTTTTCATCCTCTTCCATCCTCCTTCGTCCGGTGCTTCTTCCCCTTCTGGTTCCACCTCAGAGAATTCATACACATGGAAGTCACTAGATTCACGTAGATTCAGGATTATGAAATATTTATGCAATATTGAATCCACGCAACGGCGGGGAACTTGTAAAACTGATTCTTTATCGAAGAATCTCATAGCGTCGAGCATGCACCATGCTTTTCTAGTTGACGAGACAGGACCCCCGAGGAGAAGCTTGAAACGGAACCCGTCATTGATCTAATTTGCCAGGCAAATGGCTCGAGACGTATAATCCACGCGTCCCGAACTCTGGGAAATTTCTTACCCTTGCTGCCCCTGGTGTCGTTAGAACTCCTTATATGTTAGCTTCTCTTTCTGCCAGCCTCCGCCCTCTCCCCCGCTCTCCTCCACGGCCGTTCGTTCGCGTCAAAATCTCGGGGAGAGCCGGGGCATTGTCGCGTTGAAATGGCGCGTAACTACGACGATAGTTCGGCAGGATCGGCGAAATTAATGAAAACTCGCACGGGAGTTGGGAAGAAGGGGTGAAGAAAGGGATGAAATCCTCTGCCCGAGGATCGGTTATTTCGGACGAAGAAGGGGGGAAGGGAGGGAGGATCGACTAATCGTGACAAATACTGATCCGGGATTGCCGAATTATAAACTAATGTCTTGAGGAAACTTTGCTCCGAATGGCTTTCTCCCCTTCTTCCCCAATTACAACTCCCCCCGACTGGGCTCTATGAGTTCTGCGCGCCTTTAGTTATTGAAAACCCCCGCACCGGAGAAACGGTATTACATTGTGCGGTGTTAATCGTTAAGAATATCGATTAACTGGGATTCTCCATCAACATGCGCTCATCCCTCGATTTACGTCGAGTATTCGTTCCACGTGGCTTTTTCTACGCGGTTGGAAATAGTGGGAATGAAGTCTGCTGGTACAAAAAGATATGCAAACAGGGGGGGATTATTTATCGTGTAAATCGAGTGCGAATGTAATACCAATTGTAAATTTGTCGGTTACTTATTCAGTGTTATGAAACTTAATTGGGTAAATATTGACAAGACGGGGCCCAGCCTCAATGACGTTGACCTTGACATATGTTGCCAAGGTCAACATTCTGAACAACTTTTCCCTATACATGTAACTGTCGCTCGGAGTTAGTTTTTGAGATATTCTCCAAAAACTGTGATCGGTAGTTGGTTTGGGTTAAATGGACTCCCAACTTTTGGGAGATTTAAGATAAGAAAAATGTGTGAATCTCCCGAAAGTTGGCGGCCTCTCTCCTTACGGGGCGCTAGACCATCTGAGCTTCACCACCTACCGATCACAGTTTTTTGCGAATATCTCGGAAACTAAAACCGAGGACCGATAACATATTTGTGAAAAAATTGTTCAGAATTATAACCCCGACAACATATATATGTCAAGGTCAACGTCATTGTGGCTGGGTCCTCTTTTGTCAATATTTACCCCTAAATGAATTGAAAAACGGAAAATTAACTTTGCACTTCCACTGTTAAAATATTAATACGTTGATATTCCAAAGATTCGATATCTAAACAGGGTGTTTAAAATGAAAGGATGACGATATTATTTTCTATAATTTAGATTGTCAGTAATTTTTTTTTTTTTGGTACACGAAACGAGAAGCTGATTGGGCATATAGTAATCGTAGTGCCATGCAATGTCGAAGTTTCAACGAATAAGGGAGAAAAGGCTCTAGTTTCTTTGTAACCAGCGAGTGACGCGAAAGGGGTGGCTGATGGCGTAGTTAGAGGGCGGACAGTAGCAATGTAGCTCCGGAGGGGAGAGAAAGGAAATTGGATGATATTTCCCGCGACGATCAAACCTTATTGCCAATTGAAAGAGGAAAGTTCGCGGTACATTTGCCGGAGAAATCAGCGGAAGGTGGGGTGAAAACCGGAAAACGGCTCTCGCGATCCGCTGGCGACAAAAATTTGAAGTTACTCACGGTCTGTCCCCGCAGAACGACTAAGAAAATATAGATCTTAAAGACACTCGCATGAAAGTGTATCAGCAAATACATACTACCAAATTCGCATGCCTTTCCCCATAATTATACCAACATTTAAAGTGATAGACCGCCTCTTAAAGGTTGAAATTTAAATTTAAACTGACCACCAGAGTTCATGCTTAACAACATTCAAAACATACCACTACATATTTCACAGTCACGGTGAAGCTGCTTGATCTACCTCCATGTTGGTTTCAAAACTACAATTCCCACTAGTCACAGCTGATATTCCCCCGATTCGATCGATCAGCTATAAAGGTCAGGTCACTAATTCCTCCCCACGTTAAGGGACATGGAAATAACGTATTCGCGCGTTTCCTTTCATTTATCTGATCTCTCCCATTACGAGGTATTCCAGTAATACCATCTGAGCGATCGCGGCAGCGAGGACTTATACTTCCTATTTTCGATGTCCCCCGTCATAATTTCATATATATATATATATAGATATATATAGATCAGAATCCGCAAACGGCCGGGGTTCAGGGCAGGCACGCTCGCGAAAAGATCGCATATGGGGAGGCAGCCGGGTATAATGAGAGAGCCAGAAAGCGTCAGCGGGCGTCTAATGTCGGAAATTATAGCATATTGCCAATAAAACCCCCGACCGTGGCTCGCCCTTGTACGAGGAACCAACTAAACAGGTTTCTCCTGCTCTTCGGGGGCGGCGGGCTTATTGTAACGAACGTCGGAACCACGTTTTGCCATTACACAAGATCTCGTGTCTCTCGGGGGAGCGGCCGATACGGCCGATAGCACCGCGTACCCGATAACTCGGTTACTGTTTGATGCCTTGTGTCTTTCCGTTGGACGAAATCAACCGTCTGAGATGACCGTTGCTCTTTTTTTTGTCTATTTATTTAACCCTGAAAAGTGCGGAATATGAGACTGTCTTTGAAACGCGTGAAAACAACGGCTCAATGCCTTCGAACATAGCTAAATCAGGCATAGAAAATGCCGGAGCGTGTAAAGGCGAACGTACAGAAGGTCGCTGAAAAGCTTAAATAGGAACAAGCGCTTAGTGGTTATTTACAGACTCGACGATTGCGTTGAGTCGAGGTGTCGATGCTTCTTTGCAAACAGCAGCCTCCTGCGACCTCAGCTTGGAGCTTGCGGGAATATTCTGTATATGGTTAATATAAGAGCTCCGTTCTCGCGTCGATTCGTCGGACTTTCATCCATCCTGTCATGCTTCCCTGCTTTTGAGTTTCCTTGAAACCGATACCGCAGGCACAGCGCACTTCAGAGCAGTCAGAAACGTCGCTCAAGGTCTGACGCGCCTCTAAGCTCGGGTCGTTCAGCCTCGAACTGCTTTCTGTCTGAAGCATTCAAAACTGTAGGGTATGGGACACAAGAGAACAGTTAATATTATACAAACGATCGACAGAGGGAACGGCGTTACAACATTTATAGGCAGACGTACCGGATACGAGTCCTCGGTTTTGCACACACCACTGTCAAACACTTGATTCTTGTCAGAAGACTGCGTGTCAGATCGCTGCTGGGCGACCGAGTAATCCGGGATTGGCAAAGGAGCCTCTTCAATCACATTTCTGCAAACTCCGGACCTCCAAAGGCAACCTGTACTCCTCGCCACTCTGAATTTCCCGCGCTTTCTATAGGGCAGTCCCATACGCCTATTCGACACGCTCAGCAAGAAGAACTTCTCGAATTTCACCAACTGCTCCTTCCTTTTGTCGAGTTCAATCCGCAGCTGGGTCACCAGACGCTCGTACTTCTTTATCATCGTGTCCCTGTGCTTTTTGAATAAATCTATTTCTCTTACTTTGTCGAGCAATTGAAGCTTCAAATGATCGATTTCTTCTTGTTTCTCCTCGTTCTCCTCACGAGTCTCGTTCAGAAACGCCGCGAAAGTGGCTACGCGTGATTGGAGGATCGAGATTTCTTCCTTCGAAGACTTCTCCAAGTGTCTACGTATCTCTTCGGAACAGGCCAATGTGTCGTTTATATTACGCATAATTCGATTAGATTCAACGATTTCTTCGCCCAGACTCTTCACCGTTTCGCTGTTCACGGCGTTCGCCGTTGTCACGCCGTCGATTTCCTTCTCCAAAGACATCAGCTCGCGCTCTCGCTTCTCAATTACCGCCGACAGACGCTCCACCTTCGTTTCCAGCATCGACTGCGCCCGTAAGTGTTCTTGCAATCGTTCGTAATAGTCGTTCCTCTCCTCCTGACACTTTTCGAGGACTGTTTCAAGCTTGTTGACCTTCTCGTGCAGCTGGTGCACCCTCAGAAGATCGTTTCGCGCCTTCCCCATTCTGCCATCCATCTCGTTCAGCTCCAGATTCTTTACCAGCAGCTCATCCTCCAATCTTTGCATCTTGGAGACAAGTTCTTCGACTTTACATTCGATAGCCGGCGTCTTCAGATTCATTTCACGAAGCATAGGCAACTGCTTTTCAAAGTAGACTGAGTCCTCTAAAGCGTGTCTAACGCAACAGGAGCATCGATTTTCCTCCTTGGTGGCTGATCCTTCAACTAACTTGTCGACCCTTTCTTTATAATTCTCCGAGCCTGCGCCTGTCATTTTTATCGGTTCACCGCTATTCTCTGCCGAACCAGTCATTTCATCCTCACGAGGCATTAAACTGTCTTTGCACTCCTCTGCTTCCGCGATCCTCTCCAAAGCGCAGATGCCACCTTTCAAATCGTCCACTTGCCGAGACAATTCCGCCACACATCGAGTTTCGCGCGCGTGTTGCTCCTTCAGCGTCGTGTGATCGGCCTTCAATTGTTCCATCCGTTCGTATATCGTGACGTCATTGTGCTCTACTGATACAGAAGTTTGTGTGCTCTTCTCGGTCGTCGCCCGAATAATCAGACTGTCGATCACTCTAACCAATCTGCGACTAGTTCTGCAGCTGGAACCGAGGCCGGAATCCTCTTTCATGCTACCATCGCTGGACATAGTTTCGAAACAGTTATTCGCCTCGACGTCTGACACGTTTAAAGGTAATTTGATCGATGACTTTTTGTCATCGAAAGTGAAACAGCGCACCGTTTTAGTGTCCACGTGAACCTGCGTTATCGGTTCAGCGATACCAATCCCGTCACTGCAGAAGAAGTCATTGCTGCGCGCCGAGGTGTCTTGTCGAATCGAACGAGGGGAATCCGTCTTACCATTGATTTCAGATTCTCGCATTTCTGCCAGCTCCGTCACCAGCGATTGCATCTGAAGCTGCAAATTGTGAGTCACACATTTGTCAGCCGTCTTTTCAAGCAGTTCGTTCTCTAGCTTTCTGGCTCTGCTTATATTTTTTTCTCGTGTCATCCTCTTTTCGTCCAATTCTGACTCTATCATCGTCAAATTATCAGATACCCTGACATAGTCCTCCCTCGAATCATTTAAATCTTTCTCCAGCGTTTCGATGGTCCTCATTTTCCCATCGACCATACGTTTTAGTTCCTCAACCAGTTGAACAGGGTCGTTCTTCTCATCCTGGACGTTCAAACATAACTCAGGGAAACGCGTTTTAAACGTATTACGGAAGTCTTTTAGCTCCTTTTTGGCCAAAGCCAATTCGAAACGGCACTTATTCCTGTCCGTGCTGAGCAGCTCGTTCTCTGTTTTCAGCCCACGGACCATCTCCCTTAGAACCACCACTTTCGAAGTGACCAACGAGTTCTCCGTTTCGAGGTTATAATAGATGGACCTGGCCTCGTCCGCGTAATCGCCGCTGTCAGACCTCTTCCTCTTCTTCCTGTAAATGATGCTGTCGATGCGCTCCTTGTAAAGAGTTTCCACCTGGCCCACTGACCACTTCAACAGATCCCGTCCCTCGTCTTCGATCTCCTGTGCGCGTTTCTTCCAAGAGACATCCAACTCGTTGATAGCGCTCATATACTGGTTAGCTAACTCCTGCCTAATCTCCAGTTCGCGGTTCAGGCGATGGCGTTCCAGAATCTCTACGGTTTGCATTAACCTCTCGTTCCTTTCTCGTAAATCCTTGTAATTGAAAAATGAGTCGTCCTCTATAGGTGACATTGCCTGTCCTTCACACTTCAGCATGGCATTCTTCTGGGCTTCCAACTCTTTAATAAGTTTCTCATTCTGCATTTTGAGGCTCTGATACTCTTCAAGATCGACGGTGATTGTCTGCACGACAGATGTCACCATGGAGGCACTTGGACTCGGTGGCGATGCTTCATGAACGACTCCTCGCTGCAGCTTCTTCGGTCTCAATTCAACCCTTCTCGTTACCGCTGACACACTCAGGACACCAGGTATCTCTGAAAGCAAGTCGCCTCCACTGCAAACCGCCACGATAAAGGTAACTTTCTCGCGACCGGTCAGAACTCTTTGAAGCATCCTCGTCAACTTGGATTCGCGGAAAGGTCCCGAAATCTGTTCACCGTTCGAATAGCTATCCCTGACGCTTTTCAGACACCTCCCAAGCACCAGCAGGCTGTTCTTGATGCTTCTCGACTCCGCCAACCTGACGCCCTGCTCTTTGTGCCGCTTGATACGTCCAGAGCCAGCCACGTCGCAGAACGTCAGCGTGCTGACCTGCACCTCATCCGCAGCGTCCTGCTTCTGACATCTCAGCAGCCTGATAGTGAAGAATGTGTGGGATCTCGAACTGTTGACATTCAAGGCGGTGGAAGCCGTTGTCATTCTCGACTGCGCGGAGATGAGCAGCTGACAGGCTTCCAGGGCAGTTGTTACGTGCACGAACTTCAAGCCCTTCGCGTAGGTCGTGCCGTCCCTGCGCGTTGCCATTCTCAGCGGGCGTCTCTCTTCGTCGTGAATCACCAGAAGATCATAAACATTGTCATTGTAGATCTCCGCGACCGACAGCCAAACGGAGGCCAGCGCGATGTCGCAACAGGTTTCTCGATCGTCTGGTTCTGGAGTCTGAGGGCAGGAATTTTCTAACGATAATCGGGCTTGCAGATACTCATCTTTTCCTACCACTCCGGGGTTCAGTATACTCGCTTTATTTTGCACTTCTTGGGCCCTCTCGTGCTCATTCAAGGGGACAATCTGATTGTCGTCCATTACCTTGTACCACGGGGTCAAGGTAGAGTTTACCGTTGAGAATACGAACTCGAGGCTGCGGGGAATAACGCCTGGTGACTCTGGACTCCCATACAGAGTGTATGTCTTCCCTGAATTCGATACTCCGTACGCTAGGATCGTTGAGCTTTCGCCGAGAAGAAAATCGAGTACACGTTGCCTTACACTGTGATCGAATATGTCTATTTGGGAGGCATCTGCATCGAAGATCCTCGTGAATGTGAACTTTTTGCTTGAGCTATCGTTTCTCTTGACGAGGAGGCTGGTCGCCGACAGCACTGTGTAATGTTCTGCATTCATTTCTGGAGAATGTGGTCTTATTCGTAGGTACATGTTGCTGAATGAATTGGGGAGTGTGGACCTGGACGTTGAGCTCATTTTATTATTCGGGGAGGCGAGATTGCGGATTTCTAATGGCGTTGAGGAAAGGAGCCGGAAAGGTATTTTGAGGCAGAAGAAAACCTTAGGCTAGACAAAAAGTTGGGGGAGAAAATTAACATTTGAGAACATTGTAGATATATATATATATATAGAAAGTATAGTGTTTTTCATGTTCACCTTTTTGATTCAAAAAATTGCGCTGCAATGTTTATGGATTCGTAATGGCGGTGGACTCGAAACGATGAACTCTGCTTCTACGCATTTTTATAACGATTTTCCAGTTTTCTTTAGGTTACCCAATACGTTACCGATATCGAATGAATGTAAGTGAACGTTGGTGCAATATCATTTCATACTTTGTACTATCATTTGTTTGCGAAGTACTCTCATTCGTGCAGTAATTATTCTAATATTCCTTTGGAAGCATTACTTACTTCGTAGAATTCTCGACTTAGACTTATTTGATGAAAGATACGTATTTTTTCATCAAATAGACACGGCAAACTTTCCAATTGATAAATTTAGGATTTGGGAAGATGATCTGAACTGAATTGGACAAATTCCAATTTGTCCCTAATGTGAATCTGAAACTCAGAATTTTGCATAGTATTTTCAAGGACGTTTAGAGTTAAATAACCCACCATACATTAATCAATACAAAGCTAGCTAAAACTTCAACACTAAATTTCCAAATTCATCTTTAGACAATCCTCTGTTGTATTGTCGTCATGTGAATTGTCGCATTCCTGTAATGTGAACATAGCTCAATGTAGCTTTGATTCGGAGGGAAATTTAAACTAAGGAAAAGGCGAGAAACCACACGAAGTTGTTGTTTTTTCTAATAATTTTTATTTATCATTAATGAAATTATGTAACCGCTCGTTTAAACAAACAAATGTTAATTATTTATGTTAACGACCAAAATTGAACATTCAATTATTCTAATACGAGAGTTGACTCCGTAAAGACGTGTTAAAGAGATTGTACTAAATATATTAATTTATTCAATCCAGAATATAAAGTTTCTTTTAAATATTCCAAATTCGCGAGTCCGAAACCAGAGCGCATTCACCGAGCAGAATGCTTCAGCGTTCCACGGGCCTCGATCCCATTCTCTAGAATTGGACGCCGTTTCTCAAATAACTATCCAACACCTCTCTCATCGCTAAGATAGCGAAGAATAGAATGTCCCTAGAACGAGTGAAGCTGTTTTCCAATGTTTGGTAACACTGTACGCGAGAAGCAATGTCTCTCAATATTGTTCCAAATAATCAACACCCAACCGTGCGTCGAACGCATCAGTCGGCGAGGATGTGCACACAGAGATCCCAGCCGTCGGTTGTCTCGAAATATCTTCAAAGTCGGCAGCCAGGGCAATTTATACGCGTGTCGTTCGGCCCATTAAACGCAGCCAATCAAAGAGGAAGCTAATAGCCGAGGCCGCGGGGTCCACGAAACCCGAGCATAATCTGGGCATCGGAATCGTATCGCGAGCACAAGTCGGCCACTGTTGCGTTGGAAGACGTCTCGAACGGGGGCCGCGAGTTGTGGGATCGGCGGTGCCTTTCAGCCCACAATCGACCCCTTGTATCGACGGCGGCTACCACTAGCGCGCGTCTTTAGAGATTTCGCTTTTGGTTTTCGCCGCTGCTGTATATCGCCTCATCGCACACGCGCGTCTCTCCCCCATTCCTCCTCACCCTGAACCGCGATCTGGCCACCATTGCTGGCCCCTTCGGTTGCACAGTCACTGGCTTTCCTATGGAAGAAGGAAATTTCGCGGTTTTCCAGGTGAATACGAGGCTTCCAGGGATTTAAACGAAACTCAGAGAGCGACCAGCTGGGATCCAACTGGTCTACATCTCAAATACCTACCTGTAGCTTCTAATGCACTCTTCAGGATTTAAATTTCCTCTGCAATCTTCTAGGTAGGTACATAGGTGTGGAGCAGCGGAGGAGAGGGCCGATGTAGCAGGGAGCGCAGTGCTAAAGGAAGAGATTGCAGGCCTCCAATAGCTCGAAGGACCTTTGAGCACTTCTGTCGTGATAGATACGTCACTTTTGATCTACGGGCGAAAGTCGGCGATACTGTCCCGACCCGGGGCTCGTAAAAACCTCAAAGGAGACGAACAGAGAATGGGTGAAGAAAAGACATCCTTCAGCCCCGTGGTACACGGCAGTACAGGGCTCGTATATAAGCTGGTGTATGAAAAATAACAGCCGTTGCCACGCTCCCTTCTATATCGGGCGTTAATGCTCCCGCGGCGGATTGATGTTCCACCTTTATGGGTTATTTATTTAATACTGACAAATTTCGCTCGGCACTCTCGCCATCGGGACCCGTTGACTGCCAGGCCGCTTCTTTTATGGCGCCTTTAATGGCGCTGGAGAACGAAACGGCGGCGAGCGCGTCCGTGATTCGAAGGTCTGCCTTTGGAGGCTACTGTTCGACTCCCGTTCGAACGCTCTTCGCAATATTTGAGCATGTAACTATTATAATAATTTGACCGCCTTGGTATGCTGGTGAATTCAATTTTTTTTTCGATAACCGTCGGTATAATTATTAACCTTTAGGCTGCCGCTATTTTTTCGTAAAAATAGTGGTCCTTTTTTTCCAAAAATTTTTATGTATGAGTAGTCAATAGGTCCCATAGAGTCGAGGGGGTAGAACCGTGCCAATATAGTGGCTATAGCGGCAGGAGACGGGAGGACGAAAAATCAAAAAATTTTTTTTGTTTCTAAAACTTACGAATAACCTTTATGGTATCTCTAATTATACTCCTGTATATATATTTATTCAATTCGTGCATAAAATCAGTAGTACCAACATAAATACCAAGATATATATGTATACACAGAAAAATTTCCTTTAGCGCTACCCGGAGCTAACGACGGGGACGTATAAATTTTGTAGCTCCATTTCTCTTTTTATCCTTTTTTATCTTTATTTTTATTTTTATATTTTTTTGTATTTTTTGTATTATTTTTATTTTTTTTCCCGTTTTTTTTGTATTTTTTTTACATATGTGTGAATTAATGCATAGGGATTGATTACATGTCATCAAATTACGGGTATACGCAATGCCAATATAGTGGCTATAGCGGCAGCCTAAGGGTTAAAGTCACTGTAGCTAAGTAACCTAGACCAAGTAGTTTAGTATTATTGTAGTTTTTACTAAAATAGGAAGCTTCGAGGAAAAGAGTGAGTTGCAGTACTTAAATTCGTTTCTATTACTTTGAAATGAAATTACGTAGATGTCACATTGTTCTCCTCCTCGTGCACCGTCATAGCAGAAATGGCAACTGTCGTTCAGGATACAATCCTTCCTTCTGGCCTTTACAGAACACGAAATGTTAAAATCAAGGTAACCATTAAAAATGGCTAGAAATAGTATTATTTGTGATCAGAAGAATAGGTGTGATACTATTATTTTTGCAGCCACATGAAAAGTCGTCTAAACGACGTTGTACTTGTACACGCCGGAGGTGCTTCTTAATGAGCGATCAACTCTCAATTTAACGGCTACTTTGCGCTGTAGTAACAAGCACGCTGACGCGTTATCTCTTCCTCGTTATTAACTGGTTACTGCGTGTTTTAATTGCTCGGTACGATAGACTTAATCACGCCCGTCGCGTGCCCATTTTCTTCTACAATGATCCTAAAAAGTCGATTTCCGGTTGACGTTACCTAACCCAAACGCATCGCCCAGATCCACGTAGACAGACGCTTGTCTGAATATTATCTTGCCAAAATCGGTTCGAATATTTACATAAGACAGAAAGACAACTTCTTATCATTGAATAAAATGTAAATAAGCTCGGAACAGGGAACCGCAGTATTAGAGGTCTTCTATTTTGGTTCTGACGAATAGTGTTCTGGAGACTCTTTCTGAACCTAACCTCTTTTTGATAGAATAGAGGAAGAGAATGTAGAATTATATACAACAGAACAGAATTTGAGGGAAAGAACGAATTTATAGATGTTTGAAACGCATCACAGGTTGGATGTATGTACGCAGCAAATCACCAATAATCACAAGAAACATGACTGGATTAGATAAGAATTAGATAAGAATTCAAGCTAGGAAATTGGTTAAAAAATGAACATAGAACCCGGCGTCTGTCTAACGTTGCCCTAATAACGCCAAGTGCCGCTAATTGCAGAGAAGCATAACGCAATGTACAATCAAGCTACAAACTACAATACGTCAAGCAATCCCTTCTTGTGAGCAAGCGGTAGATGAAACAAGTATCTATATATACCTACTGATGACGCAATATCTCCTTTTCCCATCTTCAAAAATTGAACCCGAAGGTGGGTTATATCCGCGTTAGGTGGGTTCAATTTTTATCTAAATATAAATTTTGAATAACGGATAAAAGACAAAAGAAAATGTTATTCGTTGTTCGTCGAATAAAGATGACCCGAGTTATCTTCATTGGAGAGTAACGAATAAACGGATTTATCAGATGGCAATTTATTCCACAAATAAAGGCAGTTTCTTTATTCGTGGGACCTTTTATCTTTGCCATCGAATAAGGTTTTCATCCAGACTTGAGCACAGCTCAGTTCAAGATTTAGAACCATACGTTGCGAGACGTGTTTGTCTCCCAAGTCAACACTCTTCTACTCACCAATGAGATTCTACCCAGCAGATTTCATTGGCTATGCATTCGTTGGCGAAGGATATCCCCCAGATTATCAATCTTAAAGCCCAAAGACTCCGTCGCGAGGCTGAAGTCCGCGTCGTTCTCAAGGAGCTTCGACGTTCCGGCTTCCGGGGATATTAGATTTATCCATTTGTTTACCGAAAGTCTCATAAATATAAGCTCCCTTTGACAGCGTCCCACGGGTCTTATCCAGCACCGTGATCTTGCGTGGGTGGCGGGGAAGATGAGGCCACGACGCGCAGATAGGCGAAAGAGGGAGACGTCCTACTAGAATCGATCCGTGTACCGTTCTGGTTCCTCGTGCCATCAGTATTCCCAATTAACAGGGTCCTTTCGACGGGGGTAGATGGGTGGCGAGGGGGGGGGGGGGGGGGGTGTAGGATCCAAGAGCCGGGTTACATTTATAAATATGATGATCGTAAAAGGAGACATTACCATTCGATGAGACGGAGGCGTCTTTTCGGGTGATTCCCGCCGGAGGAGCTCATTGCGCGGGAAAAGGGACGAAATTGATGGCGTCACCCCCTCCGTTGGGGTGGAAATTTTACGGATCGGACCTGGCGTAATCTACGGGGAATAATTAATGCGCGCCTCGTTGCTGTGAGCTTATCGAACGCTTTGGTACGCCTTGAGCTTCTCAGTCGCGACTTTCGTTGGGACCTTTTGGTGACTGGATCTTTCGCAGGAATACCTAATAGTCGCCATTGTTTAGGACTGCCCGCAGGAAAAGTTTCTGAATCAATCAACTGGGAAGGGAATGGGACACTAGAAGTTGCCCATTTTATTTAACAGAACTTTCATATTTCGACAGCACAGCTTATTCATCTTCCATAAAGGATTATAAAACCAGACCAAAGGATTATAAAAAGGATCTAAGAATTTGTTTGTTAATGAAGATACTCTCTCATTCGCAAAAGGCTCCTAGTGTTAGTGGTCCAAGTGTTAAAAGGGTCATTTCACACTTTCAAGAAACTCTCAGTCAGCCTATGACCTTGATAACCAAAAATCGTTATCAAAGAACTATTCCTACAGGCAGAGTACTTGCTGGTGCTAGTACGAAATCCAAACAACCAACAAGGAAACAGAGGCTTTAAGCGAGGCGAGACATTATAGGGGTGTCGCGAGGGCTGATTAAAGACGATGGAGCTTGGAGGGAAATTGTTAAAGAGGGACTAGGTGCTGCAAACCTACCCCTAGAAAGAAAATTTCTAGCCAAAAGGGATCGATGCTCTGTCACACCGAGAGTTAGGAATTTTCATTAACCTCGAGGAAGGGCTAGAGGATATCTACTGAACATCGATCTGAAGAAAAGTTCGATAAAAATGATCGAGAAGAGCAGAGGTGGCTGACAACGAAGGTAAGTTGGCGAGACAACTGCTGGACGCAGATCACGATCCAGCCACAAATCATCGACGAGCAGCCCGGTGAACTGTAATCAGTGTTCATTAGCTGTACGAAAGCGCGATTCCACGGGGTTTCTCCCGTGGGGGGATCTTTTCAATAACTCTTGGTCGCCTGTAATTGGTGGTCGGCGATATCTCTCGTGGCTCCACTCTTCGTCCTTTCCTTGCCCCGGGGCCCTTCACAATGTCGTATATAACAATATACCGGACTGTCTCGTCCTGACCGCTATAGATAGAGAAACATTAAGTGTCCTGGACACACAGAGCGCCAGCGTCCCAACACACAGCGGCGAAAAGGCCACGGGATAGAAAGCTACGTATCGTCGGCGAACAACGGGGCGGGGGTGGTTTGTATTGTTGCCACATTGGCTACCAATGCCTGCCCTTCTTTCGTTCTCTGTCTTATGGGCGCCTTCCACCCAGCAGCTCTCATTCTCCCGATGGCATCTATGGCTGAGTGTTTGGTAGGAGGCTGGAACAGTTATATACACGAGGAGATGGTTTATGCTAGAGATTAAATGGAACACTCAGCAGGTCGGAAGACACAGATTTCCTTAGGCACAAATGGTTGCAACGGGGCTGTAAGGACGTGTTAAGTACTTGGGATTAGTTGTTTCTCTAGGTGGAAAAGCAGTAGTGATCTGTTATTGAACATAAAGCAAGCAGAAAATTAGATTTGTCGCTTTCCGTCGAAGCCCCGATTTTTAAGTTGGGTATGAGATAAGATGACGTCTCATTATGGTTTTCAGTGCTCCTGGTGAAGAACTTGAAGCTGTTTGAGAGCCACTGACGGAGAAGCAGAGGATTGAACAGGGTGTAGGACAGACCCAGGGGTCTGGATGGACGCGCATTGGGTCATAAACGTTTATATTGCGCTCAGTGCGCCAGTAATACCGATATTGGCAAGTTATTGGCCCTTTCCTCCGTATCAGGCCGCAAGGTAGCCGCCAGCCAAAACGTATCTTCGCTAATCCCGAAAAGTATCGTTGGGTCGAACAGCGCGGAAAGTTTAATTGGAAATATCAGGAAAAGCCGAAGTGGCAACGGGCAGGGGTAGAAGCAGGTGTCCTAAACTGGTGCATTAACCCCTGAACCGCTTCTGGCCAATCGTATCATCTTGTTAAGACAAGATCTCTTTGTGTCCAACTCTGGAGGGTGCTATGGAATCCAAGATTGTTAGCAGAACCTAATTTGCGGGTATCTTAACGGTTGGAAAACGAATCCACATGAATCCTAAGGTGCCCAGGCGAGATTTCAAACTGCTTAGATTGGCCTTTTCCGGTGCAAGTTGCAGCACGAATCTGTTGATTTCCATGGGTTTCTGAAGTGGAGGAAGAGCGCGGGAAACGAATCTCCTTCCCGCCAGCGATACTTTACCAGACCCAATCAACTGATATCGCGAACTTAAGCCCCCCCAAGAGCCGCAACTCCTGATACGACGGGTAGTTCGGCCGTGGCCAGGGCGGTCTGATCACGAGTTAGTGGTTCGAGATGGCGAGGAAAGACCGCGTGGAAGTAGGAGCAGCCCAAGCCGACTTTATGTCGGGACGTAAGCCGGTTATAGGCGCTGCCGATGTTATTTGATGGCCAAATGCACTCCGTGAGGCGACCTAAACTTCCCTCCAGCTCGATCTCTATCGTCCAGCCGGCATTTTCCGCTTCCACCTTCATCGTCGGCCGCCAACGGGGAAGGGAGACGACGCGCGGTGTATCCACTTTTTAAGAAACTTCTGATATTGGACGGTTCATGGGTGGAGCTCCTTGAGAGTCTCAACTCCAAAGCTGGTTGGCCGGTTGGGAAGGTTGAAAAATTGTTGGTCGAATTCTCAGAGTAGATGAAAGATTCAGGAGTTCCTCGAAACCGAACTAACGCCGCGCCAGGTGCACGAATCACTCAGTGAGGACGATCGTTCGCCATCGCGCGAACGAGAACGAACCGAACGCGTGTTAATTGTGCGTTTCAGCGACTCCCCCGGAAAATCCCGCGGCTGGGAAGTGTGACAGAAAGCGATCGCGCGGGAAAACGCGAGGCGCCGCTCGCGGCCGCCCGCGTAAAGTGACGAGCTCACGGATATCAAAGGGCCATCAATAGACAATCGCGCAGCCGTCGCGACAAAGGAAAAAGCATCGGACAAAGGGTGGCGAGAGAAAAGGGAGATATCCACCTGGCCTCTTCTGCCAGCCCCGACTCGCGCTTCGGCGAGCGTAAAACGCGCCGCGCATTTTCCGCCCCCGCCTCTCGTATTAATACCTAACCGCGGCCGCAAAACTTAATGAATTCTTTAGCGAGATCAAAAAGAACTCCTGTAGGCCGATACGCCGAGCGGGAGCGTTTCCCTCTCCTTCTCGCTCCCTCTTCCACGCTCTCTGTCCTCTTTTCCTTCTTTTTTTGAAGAGCGAGGAACGAAATTGAACGGCGATATTCCCAGTACGGTTTAACGACGACGCACACCCCCTGCCTCGGGCTACCCTTACACCCTGTGTCCTGTGTTTCCCTTAACGAGGCACGTTCCACCGAACCCTCTTTCCACCTCCGCCCCCCCCCCCCCCCCCCCCCCCGTCCCCCACCTTTCACTGCTGGTGGCGGCCGCTGCTCGCAGATACGAGGTGCCGGCGCATTATGCTCGGTTTCATCGCGAGCAACGTCTCACGCATTAATGGATTCCTATAGCCGCCAGCCTGGCCCCGTAATGAACACCCAGTCTACCGTGGCCTGTCTTTTCATCCGGGATACGCTGCGCGTTTGGCGACTTACGTTTCATTGCCGGTGATACGTCCCAATAATGAGGTCGATATCCCGCCGTGGCGGGCGGTTAAACGACGATACGTCGGCGACGGCCGTGGGTATTTCACGCTTGCGGAACGTGGAAACGGAACGTGTCGCAGAGTGAGCGAAATATCAGGATTGAAAAGGTCGACGGTCGTTATCAGGTGGGATTGTGGTCAGGTGGGATGGTGTCACGTCATGTAATACTCGAAGGGTGTAGATTCGGGTAAGGCAACGTTTATTGATACGGTGTTTTTTTAGATAGGTCCGTGCTGTTAAGAAGCTCACCGCTACCTATGGCCCGAATCCTCGCTGTATCAACAAGGATGCGTCGCCTGCATCATGGACGTCCGGAAGGGCGCGAAAGGGGCAGTTGCCCCCCTGGCGTCCGAGAAAGAATCTCTTATTTTTCAACATTGATATTTATTAAGTTTATACTAAAAAAGGGAATATTTTTAAAGGTTTTCAATTTTCAATTAAATTGGCACTATAAAATGGGTTGAAAAAGCAAGAGGGGTATATTTTTCTTTACCATCATTACAAAGTTGCTCCCCCCTGGAGAAGATCTCCGGACGCCCCTGGTCTGCACTGACGTTAGCCCAAAAAGTGTTACCTCAACTGTTTCCGCCTCGACTAAGGTCGGCAACAAATATATTGGCCGGTGAATTCGTTTTCAGGAACAGCGATCGAGGCGAAATCAGCCACCACCATCTGACGATCGTGGATTTGTCAGTTGGAGTTGCTAGGCCCTTGCAGGGTATGGTGGGGTAACGGGAACGCTGCTCGGCTCCGCCTGAACCTAGCCGTTTGGCTGTTATTTATTCTTAACGTAATAGTTGTGTGCGTTACGAAGCTATGCGCAGACCAATACGAGATGAAGATATCGAGAAAGAATCAATGTTCTGACCAATAAAGCTCCTGAATTTTTTCGGAGCTAACGCACACCTATTCTGATGCGTGTATTTCTACGCTGACAGCTCGGTGTGGCCTACACACCAGAAGCTTGGCAACTATCCCCACCATTTCTGGCTTACTCTTGTTCTGCGAAGGTGAGAGCGAGATGGAACGAGAGAGAGTTAGAAAATGTTGAGAAAAGGAGCACTGAGGCAGGCAAACTAGTTCTTGATCAGGCACTAATTTTTTATCAGTTCATGAAATAAATCGTTCTTTTAAGTTTATGTCAATAAATAATTGTTTGACATAATTACTAACATAAAAATTGATAATTCAAAAATATATGTGTTGTCTGTGAAAGCAGCTGGTATTGTTAGTTTTCGTGAAAATAAATGTGTAAGTTAACCCACTTGAAGAAAGTGCCTGTTGAACGCCATCTCTTACTGCTCGAAGTAAGAGATCACCATCGACGCCACAGTCGATTTCTTTGCTCGTTGCTGCGGTATTAAAGGTTATTTTCATACATTTTGCTTACAATAGTTTACTTTACAATGTGGTGCAAGAATTTTAGTATTATATGTATTATTTTACTTTAAAAGTCAGTGATCATTATTTAGTTCCACTTTTTACTTGTGGAACTAAATTTTGATCACCTGAATAAAAATTAGGTTAGGCCATTTTAAAATTATAAAAAAGTTGATGATTATACAATGAATATTTATACAAAAATTATCTAATCAAATATTAGTTCCTCACCTGATAAGAAATTAGTTCCCATGTATTTTAGATGATCAAAAACTAGTTCCTAGTCACCTTATTATTCCGTACCTTATAAATAATTAAATTATACTTATTTTCAACTTTTTACAATTTTTCCTTAAAGTTTAAACATTAATTCATCTTTTAGTATAAAAAAATGTTTATGATTTAAAGTTTTATTAGGTTAAAAATAAATATTAAAGCGGGAAGCCCTCTAAACTGATCAGAAACTAGTTCCTTAACGGTACCGACCTTAAGTAAGCTTATCAATGTAGAAGAATCATGATAATATTAAGAGCAAGCATTTCCGGAGTCGCCAGATGGAACGTTTCGAGAAACTTCCTGTGCAGGCGGGGTCATTACTTTTAGAAACTCCTAGTACACACGGAGTCACCATTCGGGCACATAAATAAGGCCCCGATGAACTCCACAATACACTTCGGCTCCGACTTCGGGGGGTATCATAATTCTGTTACTCACGAATCCATCTCGCGTACTCTCTTCCGAAGTGTAAAACGTATCTCATATTTAAAATAACGTTTGTTAATTACAATTACCTAAAACGCTCGTGTTTCCCTACAGCGTAACAGTGTTCAATTTGCGGGCTGCGGATTCGATTCGTAGGTAAGGAAGCGTTCCTCCATTCTCCACAGTTGCGTTTAGTTCTGGTTGACACTTGTGCCACAAGTGTTTCAACTGGATAAACGTTTTACAGCTGCGGCAGTGTAGAAGTTCCAGCGTTTGGACCATGTCCGTTTGATCATAGATCTTAAGAAAACAAATGGGGAGGAAGAAAGACATACGAAGAGGGCGAACAAAAGGAAGCAGGCAAGAGAGATAGGAAAGATGAAAGGAAAGAAGAAGGAAACAATCGATCAAAAACAATTTCTTTAGGCCGCGTGCAGACTTGAGGACTAACGCGAATGAGGCAAGCCAAGGCAGCCCCAAATGCCTTGTGCTGGACAAATTGCGATTTTTCGTTCTGTGCGTTTTAACATCATAGAGGATACATTTTATTTATAATAACGTAAAGTAAAGAATCAATTTTGATGTAATTCATGATATTCGTTGAAACGACTCCTATCAGAGCCGCCGCCGGCAGCGAAAGTGGTAACAGTGGAAGGAATGTTTAAGGGGTCAGGACAATTTTCTTCAAATTATGTGACTCCTCGTTCATGAAAAAGAGATGTAGATTCTTTAAAACAGATATTTCAGTATGCAATAAAAGACCAGCATTTATAATATTCTCTGGAAGCCAGGCATTTGGGGACTTCCAGAACGCACGCTACTCCATACTTGCTTGCGCATTTAAGATATACGAATCTGAAAGGAAATTAATGTACAGAGTGAGTCACTACGAACATCCATCTTAAATAACTCACTATTCATTGATGTAATCAAAAAAATCCTCAAACTCATTGACCTATACATTCTGCCTCGGCTTGCCTCATTCGCGTCCTCGTGCTCGAGTCTTTACGCGGCCTAATGTTTCTATATTCAGAGAATGCCTCAATAAAACAGAGCATGTTCTACAGAGACATGAACTGTTCAAACAACAGAGCTGAACCACACGATTCATAAATAAATTCCCCCTCCGTTCGACTTTACTACCAAGTCTACACACTGCTGCACTCACCATTAACACCTATGAGCACCGGTAAGAGAATATTTCAATGAATGGAAGCCAAAATGTAGCCCCGTGCTGAGTATGATACACAGGAATGGCTAAGAAAGCCTTCAAGACTCCGGAAAATCTGGAAAGGAAGACAGCGGAGGTCTGCGGACGTCCTGAAGGAAGGACGGTCACCCTTGCAGCACCCGCGTGAATTGGCCGCGACTGCATGTCTTAAGGTGATTGGGAGTTATGACTCCTAAACCGTGCTTCTGGTCGTCGGCAGGACTTCGCACACAGCTCGGCTACCGCCTCGTAAAATGTTATGAGAATTAATGTCGCCCTCGGGCTGTCTGTCGACGCGGTGTCTTCGTCGACAGTGTCCACCCTCGTCGTTCGACGACGGCGACATCGCCGCCGCGCAAACGTCCCCTTTCGGTATAGCCAATTTCGTCGTTGCGGTGACCACAACTTTTGTGGCTAATGGAAAAGTCGATACCCGATTGCTCGACACCGGTGGCATTAAGCCATCCACGGCCGTATCGCCGCGCGGGATCCTTTTAGGCGCCCTTCGACCGCCTGTTCTGGATTTTACGATTGCTCATCTTCCGCTGCCACGGAAATCATTCCCCGCTCTTTGCTTCCTTTCTCACTCCAGCCAAGAATTAAACGGATACCACTTCCGATGATCGTTTGGGTTGGCTTACCGAAGGCTCGGCACATTGATTACCGAACGGCGGCGGAATCTTCTGAAGCGTCCACGCGCCCTTAAGGGTAACTTTCGAACTCTTTCACTATTCGAGAAACCGGCCCGATAATTCGTAAATCAAGATACGCGGAAGCGAGGAGCGGCACGCAACGATTCGTGATCGTAGGAAGACGCCACGCATCGGCAATCGTTAGATGAGTGGCCGCTTCCGGTCGCCCACCGCTGTTCCAGCGTAGCGCGCGTTAACTGGCTGTGTCGCGGCCGTCAGTTTAGACGATGATTTAGTGGATGCATTGATTGGGTCGATCAGAGGCCATATCATCTCGTTTAAGGCCTTCCATCATCGGTGCCGCTATTTATAGATCGTATGTACGCGATCACGACGATCGGATCAATTTTGCGCCCGTACGCTTCTTCCAGGCTCGCATCCGTCTAAACAATATTGAACCGATTGGAAGATTGTGCTCAGGAATTTTCATTGGCCCGGTTGGGTTGGTCCTTATTGTCACACATATTATTGGCACACGATCTTGTTGGTGCAAATACTTTGTTTGTAAGATTTTATTACATTCGACGATAAGTACTTAATGTCGCCTACAAGTTTTTCTAAATGTGTCTAATACCCAATTCTCAGAGATACAAAGCAGACCGGCAGTGTAAATATTGAGGGGTTTAAACATCTTGGCCAGGTCAAGATGTACTACATCTTTGAGAATTCATTTCTATATGACAAAAGCACTTTTATCGATAAAAATTTTTCAATGAAAATAGAGACATCTTTGAATAATTTCTTTTTAAATATCAAAACATTCCGAAAACTTTAAATGCGTTTTTCTCGACACCACTATTTCCCAAACCCTTTATGCTGTAATTTGAGTCAAACTGTATGGATTTTTATACAAATTTGCACAGATGTTCCTAAATGTCTACTCTATCGCCCGACCGTTAATTTTTCAGATTGGTTGAAAAATAACACTTTGAAGCAAAAAGCTCATTTTGTGAATAAAAAAATGGACTTCATTTGCGCATAAGTCGGGTAAAAATGAAAATATCGAAAAAATTGACGGTCGGACGATAGAGAATACATTTAAGAACATCGGTAAAAAATTGTATAAAAATCCATAGAGTTTTACTCCAATTACAGCGTACACCGTTTCGGAAAACGTGCTTTCGAGATGAAGGTATTTAAAGTTTTCGGAATGTGTTGATATTTAAAACAAAAAATTGTATATATTATTCAAAGATGTCTCTACCTTCATCGAATCATTTTGATCGATAAAAGTGTTTTTGTCACTTAGAAATAAATTCCCAAAGATGCGATATTTCTTGACCTGGCCAAGGTGATCTAACCCCTTAACGACGAAGTAGACTGTTACCAACGGAACTCGCGCGGACAAACGTCGAAACACGTTCTTCTTTTTTGCGAAACGATGCACGCATGAAAAAAGAACCGTCGACTGATCAACCCTAGGAGTGGGAGGGGGGGGGGGGGGGGTGGTGGAGAGAAACGACAACCAAACCGCAGAGTTAAATCTCCTTGACTGGCGGGTTGCAGGATCAACGGGTAATTAATTAGTCCATCTCACGAAACCGATGGCGAAACCCTTCGAATCGTCGGCGAGGAGGAAAGTTCAAACGATGGTCGCCGCGGCGAAGGGTTGGTCGGCGGGGGGGGGGGGGGGGGGGGTGGAAGGGTCGACGAGGCAATTTAATTAGTAGAAAAACAAAGGAGCCCGGGCCTATCGGTATCGGCGACGCGACGTTTTCCCATCGAACGCTCGTACGTGCGGAGTGAGTATATAAATCGACCACCCCCCTCGCGCATCTGGTTGCCACCTTCTACCGTTCCCTCTCTTTCCTTTACTCCTCGTTACGCTCGGGCAGAGCTTCAATATTTTCAAATTAGAGTGGCGATGATTTTTTTCCCCGGCGAAACAAGGTATTGTTCGCCCCCGGTCCACATTTTAATCAATACAGTGGCCCCGCCGAGAGGGCTCCCCTATCGGTCGGCTCTGTCGGCTTCAGCTACCAATAAAAATTAATATCGCGATACATAATGCTGCGCGCGGAAAATACTCGGAACTACCCTTCGAATACCAGCGGCCAATGTCCCTTTACTCGTCCACCTGTCGATCTCTAATCTACCCCCCCTGCGCAGCATACTCGTTACTGAGACTCCCCCTATTAATCCCTTCACCTCCTCCAATTCAACGACAGCATTTTAAAAGTATGCAGTGGATATTGGATGAAGCGCTGCTGTCGAACCATTGAAACATATCGAGAAGTTGCGGGAACATTCATCCTCGACCCTAACCAACAACGAAAATAGATCGCCGTCAGGTAATAATTAAAACATTTTTCTTTTCGTTCCTTCTTTAGTAACGCTGGTCCAACGAACCGTGACGCTCTCCAAGAGGGTTCGGAGATCGTTTTACATCGGACGACTCGATATTCCAACCTCGTTTCGGTCGGTTCTTCTGGCGCGGAATTATCGAGGGGCGGCGTGGCGCGAATTAAGGCTTCTTGCGGCATAAAAAATCTGTGTAATCAATTATCGAACCTTTTACCCCATATTTCACGGCCAATGAGTCGCCACCCCCTGCCCCTCGAGCCTCTCCCTCTAGTCGACTCTCCCCTCGACACTTTTTAGCCGCGGCGGCTGCTTCTTACACAGATTTCCAGCTTCCCACCCCCCGCAACTTTCTTCTTTTCGCTGCGGCCGAGCCTTTGTTTGGGATATCAAATATTTATTTTCTTAAATAACGCAGAATCCCCAACAGAGGAGCCTCCCTTAATAAATTATCAGCGATTATTGGCTGCGCACGCCTGCCTACCCCCCAAAGCGAACCGGTCTTTCCTTACTTCCTACGAGGTAAGCTGTGTAGAACGCAACTTTCTGCTTCTTGGATTCGCTGACTGTAATGCTAAACGAGTCCTCCCTCCCCATTTTTTAGTCGTGAGAGATAGAATAAACGAGTTTCTGGGCAATTAGGTATCGCACTCTCCGTTGAACAGGTTTTGCGAATTTTATTATTGTACATTATTATTATTCTTATTTTCAATTTATTAGCTGCCTGTGTCTTACTACTTCATTATTTTATTTCTTGTATTATCTTTTCTTTACTTTCCCCATTCTCATTTGCTTTATTTTGTTACTATAAATCTTCTAATAATAATTTCAAAAGGACATTGACAAACATTCGAGTATTTCAATTTATGCACCATCCTCTGTTCAACCCAAAAAAGTGAAAATTTTGAACAGGAGGTAAGTGAAGAAGACGTTATATACATAGGTGTTAACGATTTAGTTTACAGCCAAATTGAAACTCATTCTTACTCAACTAGGACTTTTGAAAAAACCGATTTTCGAATTTCAATATTCCCAAAACCGGTTTTCGAATTTTCCCCAAAAAATGAAAATAGCAAATAAATATTTATACTTATTTTGAAAATTTACAGTTTTTTTAATATTTATAGAATCACAAAAATATAACAAAATAAAATATACTCTGTCTATACAAAACCAAATAAAAAATAATAAATCTACAAAAAGTACATGGCATACAAAATCAAATGAAAAAATGAAATAACTAAAATCCGTACAAAATATAAATTATAAATCTTTAATTCATTTAATATTTTCCTTCAGAAAATATAAACTCGTGAAGATTAATTTTACAGTAAACTGTTACCTACTACAATATGCTGGTGTCCGATGCGATTTCTAGTCAAAGTTATTAATGCTTTTAATTATAGAAGTTACTTCATTTTTACATATTAAAATTCCAGTATATAAAACCAATTTTGTAAATGTAAATACCGGTTTTCGAATTTTACAAATTTATAAAAAGAAGCCGGTTTTTAAACCCTCTTTTTTAAACCGACGAAACCTATACACAACCCCCCTGTACTATGTACTTTATTTTACTTATCTGACGTAAAAGAACATCGTAGTAGGTATGTACATAAGTACATACACACTCTACCTAATAGTCTAGCAATAATAGAAGTGCTTGTATGCAGTACAAGAATAATTTCAATGATATACCCTGCACTTTCTCGAATTCCAGTACGCTGCAAAGTGACATTATCGACGCGTGCGGACGTCTATCGAAGAAAATCCAACAAAATTTTTCGTCGCCATCAGTGGACCACGTTTTCTGCATCGATTATTCACGAGGTGCTCGTTGCTCGGCCACTCGAGTGAGCTTCGAAAGCGCGAAAGGGTGACGTTTCAGGGCGCACGGAAACAAGGGTGAGAAAAGGCGTCCTCTTTGACACGGCATTGATATAATATTAATCTGAGCGAACGTGGCTCAAAGGATAACGAGTCCTTGTTCCCAGGAGTACGAATTCACGGTTGCGCACCATGAAAGGGAAGACAAGGCCGTGGAAATAAAATGAATACATTCGCGCGAGGCGGTTAATGATTCCAGAAATATGTTAAATCAAGTTGAGCTGAACGCACTAAAAAAACCACACTAATTAATCCCAAGAGAAAGAAAAATGAAATTCCTCTTCAGCCGTCAATCTATGTTCGAATTATACATACAATACGACCCTCTAACGCCAAAGGTCAAAATTACATGGTAGTAGATAATCAAACGAAAAAAATTTTGTCATGTCTGTATTTTCTAAAGTTGCAGTGTTACGTAAAAAGGAGTAGAGAATGATGGTGACAACTTTTAGCACTTTCATCGTCATAGTTGATCGCGTTGCCATCGAGAGTGGTCGTTTTCACTCGAGTACTCACTTCCTCTCCCCGCGATTTCGTAGCTCGTTTTCCTAACTCGCGCGGTGACGTTGTACGCGTGCACTCGCCTTGACTGCGGTCCCGTCGTTTGTTTTCATGCTTGCTTCACCGTGGTGAAAAAAATGCCCGGAAAGTGGCTGCCAGAACGACGGCGTTCAAATCCAGCCCGGTGCGACGGGGTAGCGCGAGCTGAAGGGGTTGGAAGCTTTCCTTCGCGATGTCGCTGCGACAAGCCAGTCGCTTCTAGCGATTGGTAATATGTATGTACATACCGCGTAACTTTAATCTTCTGATTAGGTACGTACTACGTTTCAAAGTAACATCATTGAAATAGTAATTCGTGGACGATTGCGTTGATCCAGTATTGAAAAAATCGACTGCAATCAGACAGAGCGTTTAATCTATCACAGGCAACCAATTTGAAATTAAGCGAACAGTGGAGTGATCGATAAATTCCTCGGTGTTTACTCCCACGCTAAATGCTACTTTCCAAACTTTCCGTTAATATCCGACTGAATAAATGCCACCGCGCCCCAATCCTCTCTTCCTAAATTCTTAATGCAACAAGCCCCGCGGAAAATACTCCGAGGCCTTGAAAATATCTTTAAGAAGTTTAAGGTCCTCCCGCGATAGCAGGTACGTAAATATTGTATGTAAAACGGGACATCAAAGGGATTCTTCCGTAGTATAATACCTGAAATTTCGCGTGCCGCGGGAGGGAGTAACGAGCAGGAGCAGATCGCGTACGCGCGTGACGCGTAAATGTCCACCTTTGTGCGTTCACAGGTTCATTACTACTTCCCCGTTACTTTTTCCCATTTCTATCTCTACGGAGCAAGTGAAAGAATTCGCTATCTTCTGGCGGCGGAAACGAAAGCATCTGTCAGTAGGGGCGAAAAGGGGAGAGAGGGGAGGGGGTTAATTCACTGCCGAATTCGCGCGACTCTCGCAAAGAACGTTTACCTTTGGACTCGACAGAGTTTTTTCGATCCGCGACGCGAAATTCGACAGAATTTTTCGACGGGGACCTCGCAAACGGCAGAACGCCTAATGAATATTCAAGAATCCTGGCGGACGCGTAATCGTCAAAAGGACGACACCGGTGAAAAGCAGCAAAGGAAGAACGGAGTTCGACGCTCGGCCAGCAAAAGGGACCGCAAAATCCCTGCTGGCATCCGCATTAGGACGTTCGCGGAAACTTTGTTACATTTTTGGTCGAGTCCACGCGATACTACACGCGGGCTGTCCGAAATAAATGGATCAAAGGGACGCTTTTGAACATAGCAAGAGACTAGCATAGTGGCGTCGCAGAAAGCTCAAGCAGCCCTTGCCTCATGCTCTGTTTTCCTTCGACGTTTCTTCCGCACTTTTGCCTGGTGTCAGAAATGCTTCGTATTTTTTTTTCAGACATTCAACCCATAAGGACCGCGACGTAAGGTCGGTGTAGCATTTTCATGAGAATAGGAATCTTCAAATGATCCGGGTTAATCACTCGGTGTTGGTATCGTTCAGTTTGATTTAATTGCTAGAAGCACGGATGTGTAATTTACTGACCTGCAAAAAAATGTAGATTCCAGTGACCACGTAAACCCTGTTAGGTTGAAGAGATGATGCAAGATTTTCGACAGACAATCGTGAGAGCAGTAAACGGTGTTTACTGTGTTGCGGTTAGGACCAGGACGAAACTGGTTTCCATTCTCGTTAAGCTGGTATGGCGGACGAACTCGACGCGACGAACGTTGCTGCCTGTTAAAGCAGCGAAAAGGAGGCTCTCGGGGTTACGCGACGAAATTTTTGCTGGAAAAACTTTATCAGTGTCGGGCAACGAGGGAAATCGTGAATGCGCACAGAGAAGCGTTTTACTGAGACTGAGAACCAAAAAATATAATCTTTAACGCGGAGGATCGTTCTGCGAAGACATTAGAAATGCTCCATTTTCCTCGAGTGTGTGCAGATAGAGTTTCAGAGACAGGTGACCAAACTTGAGCAGCGTTTTCCGCTCAACTTAAATAGTTACCTTAGTAGGGGTCCTCGCCGAGGTATAAACACTCCTTGAGTACGATAAGAATTGTCTGTTGTAAGACTATTTACAGACATTGTTAGAATTGACAAAACGTCTTTGAGGCATGTCCACGGTAATAATTAGAGTACTATAATATTAATTGTATAATATAATTGATGCTGCTCTGCCGATCGGAAGATCAGTGTAATTATTATTAAGAAATTCTTGAGCAGCAAAGATTGTTTGTATCACAGAAAGTGACCCGAACACACTCCAAGAGCTTGGTCACCTATTTCGCGAAAACCCTAGGCAACTGAGATTTTGGTAGGCACAGAAGCGCCAGTGAAGGTATAGCCAGCGCAACGTTAATTGGCCGTTCAGGACCACTCGATGGCTCTACTCCTACTACCCTCGTCCCCTCAAAGGACTCTCAGGATCCAAAGAGCACAGTCACTTCGATAATACGAAATGCAGTAGCAACTGAAGAAAGTAATTAAAACCCTGCGAGTGGGGGGCTTTATCTTGCGGCGTGCGTGTGCTCCTTGGGAAAAGGAAAACGGGCTCGGCTTGGAAAGGAGCCGAAAAGCGTGGCAAAGAGTGAAAGGGAGAGAGCCAGGGACGAGGAACGAACGTGAGCTGAACCACAGAGGAAACAAAAGGTGCCGCCGGCGAATTAAGAACGATATTTTAACGCTCGACTTAATTGCATTAAACCGGGCTGCGAGAGGGAGTAGCGGGAAAAGACAGAGAAAACCGGCGAAGGGGAGGGGTTGGGGTAGGGCTGTCAAGAAAAAATAAGAAAACAGGCAGGACGGAGGGGGAGTGAAAGCGAGAACGGAGGAGGAAAAGAGACGCGGGTCAACCTTCGTGGCTGTTCTACTTCGCGATTGGATGTGCTTCGCGGTAATACGTCGGATTTTCAAAGTGCTCCTTATCGCGGCGGCGCTGCACCCTTTGAGCCGAAACAAAGAGAGTGCTCGCTCCTTTTTTTCTCTCTTTTTTTTCTACTTCTTTTTTTTTTGCGAAGTGGCCGGGGGTGAGAGGCAGAAACGGAAGAAACGGATTACGTTTTAGACCTCGACTGGAAGGCCGAAGGGAGAGGAGAGAAACCGCGAGAAGCGTACAGGCGGCGCGGAGGGGGCGGAGAGGGCGAGAAGAGGGAAAGTTCTCGAGAAGCACGCGAGGCGTTCCGCGGGGGTAAAAGAGTTTTCTTGCAGTGTTTCCCCGCGGTTTTTCGCCGAATGCCCCGCGTACGCGCAATAGCCTTTGAAGTTCTTTGTTTGAACGGCGGTTCAATGAAATCTATCCGCCTTGGTTCGAACGCGGGGCAACCTGGGGGGCGGTTTTTTCCTCTTCGCCTTTCTGTTTTCGTTAAAAAGTTGGTGTATTTTCTGTACCGTGTGGTTTTGTGCAGGATGGATGGATATCATTTTATACCTTCTTGGGCAGTGAGTCTGAACAACATGGAACAGGAACACGTTTATTTACACGCCAGTGCCGTTACTTTTATTCTCTACTTGGCCGAGTGGAAGAACTTCTTATGATTGTCCAAGGTGAGCGGGCTTTTGAAGAACTTCTGGCACGTGTCGCAGAAGAATCGATACTTATTGTCGTGGCACTTGAGGTGCTTGTTCAGGAGATCCTTCCTGGCGAACGTCTTCTCGCAGTAGCTGCACGAGAATTTGTCCGGGTTCACGTGGAACGCGTTGTGCCTGGTCAGGTTATCCAACCTGCTGTACTTCTTGGTGCAGATGTCGCAGGTGAACTTGGCCCTCTCCGAATGGCATCGCTGATGGTACCTCAGGTACCGTTTCTGCGCGAACGTCTTCCTGCAGGCGCAGCAGACCACCTGGTTCGACTCGTCCTTCTTCACGTACATGTGGTCGGCCAGCTCGTCGCTGCTCGGGAACTCCTGCTTGCAAAATTGGCAAACGTACCTCTTCGGTTGCTTGTGTTTCTGTATGCTCTCCAGGAACGTCGGGTCGGTCATGATCTTGTAAAGAAACGTGTCCTTCAGTCTATCGTCGGCGCATCCGCGAGGATTCGGCGGGTCCTCCTCGTGACAGTCTTTTTTACACAGGTTTACAGCCTCCATTGGTATGATCCCCTTCGACTCCTCCTTCTGACATTTCGAGCGCTCCCTGCTGGAAGGGCCTGCCGGGGAGCAGCAGTTCGCTGCATTCGCGACTGAAGACAATGTCTGAAAAATATTCAATTGGAAATTTACAACACGTCGACGGAATTGAAAGTACTACCTAGGCAGCTAAATCGCTCGAAAATCAAGTTTTTCTTGCGAATTAATTACAAGGAGATGAAAGCAAGCACAGGGTTTTCCTTTCATACAATGTTTTTTACTATCACGTATAGTAAATAATATTTTTGTTCGTATATATATTTATTTTACAAATGTCGCCACACGAGGTCGATTATATAGTGTTTTAGAAAAAGCTTTTTGGTTTTGCACTGATTTTGAGCTTACATGTAAAGATACGATGGTTTTCTTGGAATATATTTCTCGTAGAACCTGCAATTTCGGACTGAAGCTCGAAAAAAGGAATTGAATCAATATTATTAAAATAGCGACTGAGAGACGGCGATTTTGATGATAAATGGCGATTTTCGAGGTGCACTATGACTGTTTCTTTTTTACCTCAGAAACGAAAGTTTTTACGCTTTAATGTTGAGGTTCGGGGCAGAAAGAAATATATTTCGAACATGCTGTAAAAATTTCATGTCGATCCGAACCTCCATTTTCTTGCAATCACTGCAAAACGTCGTCATACATATGTATATATTATCAAAAAAAAATTTGTACAGTTATTCATCTCCTTGTAATTAATTCGCAAAAAATACTTGCTGTTTGAGCGCTTCTTGGACTTCCTAGTCACTAGTGACTAGGCCCTAGTCCCCTTATAGTCCAGTGAAATTAGACGGAAATATGGCCAATCTGCGGGATAATTCCCGGCAAGCTACGAGAAAACACATACAATCATTTTTGGTACAGAATTTCCTAAGCTACCAATTTCATAATAACTATTTTTGTCATAAAACTGATAACTAATGAGATATTCGCGAAAAACTGCTTTTCTTTACCTTCAACCCTTTGTACAATTTTTAGCAGATGTGGGATCGATGGGTACTTTTGACATATTTTAAAACGACGAAATAAAGGTACATACCAAAATGTAGCTTTCTGGGAATTATTCCACAGACAGATCCTAATTTCACTGCATTATTAATTAGCTGCGTTAGAGTATTTACGTTATTGTTGTAGTCGCTGGAAGCGGTTTCCTTATGGTCCTCCTCCGACAGTGAATAGGAGTTCTCGCAGCAGCTCGATGGACCAGCCATCGAACGATGATTCGAAGTGTTTTTCTGCGCCACTTCCTCCTGGAAAGAACAGATGTTAGCAACCCCAAAGACGTAGTCAAAGGACTCGAGATTCTATATGCTGTGCACATTCTGTGTTCGCACTCGTGACAATTGAAACTGTTGTTTCGAGAGTCTTGCAACTTCGATCTTAATGATAATCCCAACTTTGCATAAATAATAATAATAAATTCATTGACTGTAGCCCTTTGATACAGAAAAGAAAGCAACAGATAGTAGATACCGCGAGCGCAATACAGAAAGTTACACACAAAGAAGAATAAACAGGCGTCCGTAGCTTAGAGATTAAAAACAAAGATCACAGATAAATCCTACAATAATTTCTCCTAGTAAAAAGACCGAACAAGCAGAATTCTTTTGCCTGAATCGTACCGTCTTTCAGCTTAATGGCGCAAGTCACTGCAACTGACAGCTCCGCAGTGAAATCAATCAACAAGTTCGGCGTGACATTCCGTCTCCGGTCTGTTTACATTTTCGCGGTGATTTTGGGGAACGCATCGTCACGACGTCCACGAATACGCGCGTAGATGGCCGTGAATGGCTCTCACGCGACAGCTCCGAGGCTTACATACATACATGGCGTACCTTACGTTTCATCGACATGTCTAACGCTTTCGTCGAATAATCCAATGCTTCCTTCTTTTTCTCGTCGTTCATGTCACGATTCTCCGATCGTTTTGCTCTCGAGTTACCCGCGGCGCTTTCGTCGGTCCCGTCCAATTCATCCTCCGCACCCTTCGACGCTGCTTGTCCACCGTTGCTCGAAGATTTTTCTAAACTTTCGGACGCAGTCTCGGACACTGATTCGACCGTCTTATTTCTTGGAGTTATTCGTTGCCTCGGCACTGTTTTCACCCTCATTTTTATTAACTGGTGCGTAACGCTGACCAAACCGTACTTCCATACACTATAATGTTATTGTGATTAATTTCGTTACGGGAAATTTCGTGGTACCCATTTTGAAATATATGCAATGGAGCTATGGACAAGTTTTTCTAAGGAATTCAAGAAAAAACGGAAAGACGTAAAGTTAGGTACTTGGTTCGACGGGGTAGTATTATGGTGGGAAAATTATTTATTATTATTAACGAGACGTAGTCCAGCATATACGAATAGTTATAATAACGTGCGGATAAAGAATATTGCTTTCAAGATTATTGTTCTCAAGTTTCCCATCGCTACGCTTTCCCCTCGAAACTGACAAATTTTTGTAGCTGTCACGTTCTCGTAAGTTCAAACTGAAAGGAGTTACTCAGGTGTGAAGTTTTAGATGCTCCAACCTCTGCACAAGATTCCCCACTCTTTAAGATTACAACTTTCGAAATTCGAAACAAGAATGACGTGAACTATTACTTTGCAGTATTAAAATACAGTGACTGAAATATTACTTTATGCTTCGTTGTCAATATTATGAAATAAGTAAGGAATTCGAGGGATACACGTGCGAGGTGGTCTGTATGAATGAAGTAGGCTGAATTACGTACACTGTCAAAAATAATTAGAATATTACTGCCCGAAAGACGATTTGAGGAAACGATAGTTTCTCTGTATCATGCACATGAATATTCTCATCGAATCTCTATCACAGTATAGTCTGCTTTCGAAACACTACATCCACTGCTGAAGGACGAGACAGTGATTCTCCAATTTCTTCGAACAGTGTGTCCGCAATTCAGCATTATCGCAATCCTTCTAATTCAAATTTACAGTTCACGTGTAAAATCACGGATGAAGAAACGGCACTTACCCGTCAAGATTGCAGGAGGTACGTCCAACTGCACCAGGGGGTGAAGGATCCTGGGTTCAACGAGGTAAGAAAATTTCAAACACCTTGATTTACACCATGAACGGCGAGCCAAGCGCGTTATCGGCGTGATAGGCTTGGGCACACGACACACATTTCACAACGCGTCGACGGTAACTGAGAAGTAACACTGTTTGGCCGACCTCGGGCTGACTTTGACGATTGCCACAACAAAGGGCGGCTGGCGGAGTCGCCGCGCGGAAATCTAAGTTTGCAAACACCGATGTGCCTGTCGACCCGGCACCGATAGCTGATAGAAGCCAACGCTTATCCACATTGCTGTTCGTAATTCGTTGAATTCCGTGGCATTTCGTATCGCGGATAAAAGGCTGAACCGACAAACGCGACGATAGAACACAAATCTCGCCGGGGTTGCCGGTTACCTTGCTTCATTCCACGATCAACGTCACGCTTCCTACGAAAAATTCTAAATTCACTTTTAACAATAACACGAATACCGACAACAAGGTTATCGTCATATCGCATAGAAAATAGTGCGGCTCAGCTCGACAATTATAAATCCCACTGCACAATTTCTTTTCTCGAGAAGGTTCCAAATTTTTTTACCGCGAATAGGAATTAAATCTGTTCTGGAATAGCGAAAGTCAGATTAAGAATCAATTTCCTGTACTAGACCGAGGAATTCAGCTTCAACTCCAAACACACAAACGCCTCGAAGATCGATACCCGTTGCGCGACACTTTGCTTTACTCCCTTAAAAGTATAACTATTTTCAATGACACGAACGCGAATAGATGCACGCGTATAACCTTGAATAAATTATAAGCATAACTGCCGCAACCAGAATTCACGTGCTCAATAATCTTTCTTCGGGAGAGCATTGATTACACACAGATATAAAACTGTGGTGACGGGCAGTGGCGCGTTACAAACGATCGTTTGCCATAACGAATCGGTTCGGTTCGCGGAAAGAAAGTAGCCGTTCGATCGCACAAAGCGATCGCCGCAACGGGGAGCGAAGGAACGAGTCGTTGAGCGAGAAACGAAGACACGGGAGGGAGAGGACAAACAGACAGACAGACAGAGGGCGGAGGAGGACAGGGCAGAGATGGGGTCAAGCATAAAATTGGCAGAAAAAGCCTGGATGTTTGGTAGGATGTTTCGTGCCCCTCCCTCCCCCCGGCGGTCCCGGTCGTTAATACGGCATAAGGAGGAGGCAGGGTTAAGCGAGGGTGAAGCGAGGATTTTTAATTGTAGTTCAGATCCGGGATATAACCCCCGCCTGGGTGTATTGTCATAGCGGAGCGGCGCTTTTCTTTATTTCCCCAGTGGCTGGATGAGGTTATACATTTTTTTTTAACTACGGCAATACCTCCTCCGCCTTTCTTATTAGCAAAGCTAATTGGAAATACAAATGGTTATTCACGGTAAGAAGGAGAGCTCGAAGACCTCGCTGCAAGTCGAATAGGGGGGGGGGGGGGGGAGGGACAGGAGGGGACCCGGTACATTTCTCTCTCCCGCGTATTAAGCTTGTATTTGCCCCGGATAATTAGGACTTTTTCCACGACCAATTCGGATGAATAATTGATTTCGCCCCGTCGGGGCACACCCTGTCGCTTCTCGGACCTCTTCGAATGACAATCACCCGAAGAAAAATACAGATCTTTCGGATGAAATATTCAAAACAAGTCGGATGGGAACGGTAAACGCGGAGGAGGCACCATTTGCTTGATTGTTCGGGAAAAATATCGAATATAAGCGTGGAGATATTCGTCGTCGCGCCGACGAACTCCTTGGGCATGCTTGAACCTTTGATAACGGAAAGTAACGTACGGTAGAAGTATCTTTTGATTGAACGAAGAAGACGTGTAAATTAGCAAGCTGCAATTAGAGCGAAGCATAACATTATACTGGAACAGATAGGATTTTCGAGATTCGAACTCTTCGTTTGTTTACTTCTGTATTTCTTCTGAATCACCTGACTTGATCTAATCCCTATTTCCGAAATGAATGTTATTAAATGCATTTGAGGCTGCTATAAGCGTCTACGTTAATAATTTCATAGCGCATTCTACACTAAAGTCTTTACTTCAGAATGTAGTTCATTACGCGAATAATTTGTTATTTATTTATTTCCACATGAATGGGTGAGACCCATTTTATGAGAGAAGAAGCTGAGAAGACGCAGAGCAGAGAAGCAGCGTTATTACAAAACAGGACATAAGAAAATAAAACAGAACTAATCAAAAGTGACAGAATATAAAAAATATAAAATAATAAACATGACTTAAGTCCTATTAACAGTTGACGTCGCTCTGTATACGCTGGCTTTAAATGATGAAATAGATAAACCTTGTTCCGATGCAAATTTTTCAGGTTGCAGATCCTATGGAAGGGGTCCGCAAGACCAAACCTGGAAGTGTAGAAGAGAGGTCTAAATATTTCCGCATGTTTGTTGAACCGACTTAGGGACATTAGAATTAACTAAACCGATTACGTGTGGTTACGATTTTGGTTTTAAATAATCATTATAACAGGATAAATAACACTTCAGAAAATTTGTCCGGATATGTCAAATGTTATATTCTTCATTTACTATGCATTATATGAAGAAAGTACTTCAACGATTATTAAATCACATTTTCTATAATCAAGGTAGTATATCATACCCTTACAATAGACACTATCGAGGTGTCCAGCTCCATTTCTTTCCTTGAAATATGTTGTTAAACACAAAACGCTGAGTCACGTATTTTCTTATTTTCGCCCAATCCCAATTCCAAGGGATGAAACAGCCCTTCAAATTTCAAAGATCCGCGTTTCCCGAATGAGTGTTCTGCCACTATAAACGCCAAATATCCAACAAATTACGTGCAGTTTAAAAGAAATACGTATTCTAGAGTAATCTGTGTGTTAACAAATGTGAAATTATCAACCGAAAGAGTGGGGGAGTAGAGGAACCAGAAAGCGTAAAGAGGGTGGACGCTATACAGCTTTTCATTTTCCTGTGAATGAGATGAAGTAAGTAAACAATATAATATGATGCTATCTATTATGCAAGTTTTATTTGCTAAATTCTTAATTACGTAAGTTTTTATATAATGATTTTTAAAGCTTGAGGAGCTGCTTCGTCCCTTGAAATTGAGATGAAACAAAAATAAAAAATACGTGTCTTAGATTCTTGTGGTTGACAACATATTTCAAGGAGAAAAAAAATCGGCGCCGGACACCTCGATAGTGTCACTTGATAGAGGAGCCATCTTCGTCCGTCATACGCACCACGTGACACAGTACGTGAGTACCAAACAGGCATCAATTCGCCCCGATCAGTCAGTCGTCATGGCTAACAGATGCCAGGAAAGAGCAAAATTGTTTAAGAAATTTCGTGGAGGCGTTATCAGGTGAAACTGTCGAAGGAATACATAGTCGGTCAAACGGCAATCTCGCGGCAGCCCTCTTTCAGCCTTCCAAGCAGAAACGCCCGCGGGACTCGGCAACTTTTTTTCATCAGCATTTTACGGTTATACCGGCGCATTAATAATGCACATGCTTAATATAAAAAGAAGCCCGCGAGTCTCCGTCTAATAAACTGGAAGAATGCTTTATAACCGGCCGCGGTTTCGGGTCACGGGGTTGCCGGGGGAGAGGGTGGCTGGAGAGTTGGCCGGGACGTCGGCTGAAGGGGGTGGTTTCCTTCTTTATGCCCACGGAACGGCCAATCTCTCCAGGGTCGCGTCGAACGAAAGTGGCCGAACTTCTTGGGAACGCGAGAGAACAGACAAATCACCCTGCGACCTTTTAAAGAAACCCCCTTATTTTGCTCCCAGCCGTGAATCAACCATCAAACACTTCAAGGCGATCTTAAAAGAACGCGATCTAGGTACGTGGCGAGGTATGTATCATTTGTTGCCCACACTTAGTGAGTACTGTATACCTCCAAATCTTTGAATCTCATTTCATTACGAAACTCGTTTGCAGAACGTTCCTTTTCGGAAATTTAAGAAAATTTTTACCAACCCTCCATTTCATTTTTAATATCCCATTCGAATAACGACTTTTCCCGCGAGCTAGAGCAATATTTTCCTATCATTTTCGCCGCGGAATAAATTATTCACGGCCGAAGACGGCCGCCTCTGGTTATATCGTCAGGGTGACGTGTTCGAATGTAAATCATTTTCAGCCGAGCAATTTTCATATTCATCTTATCCTCGAGAGTCAAATGAATTTTTCGCTCTTCCCCTCCCTGCCCACGGTGGAGCTGATTTCCGGAGTTGCGGCGGAGAGGCGAGAGAGAGAGAGCGAGACTTTTTGAAAAATATGAGTTTAATAAAGAAGAAAGTATGATGTATGGTCGGCTGCCAAGGGAGGGAACCTGCCTGGATCAACCGACTTCGATACCCAGATATTGTATGTGTAATATAAGCAGATGAAGGGAATTGCCGCGATGTACTGGGTGTCACGATATCCAGCGAGATCTTCGACGTCCTTCGTAGTCTCTCTCCAAGGTTATATTCGCAGTCTCTTCTTCGCCCTGCTACGTTATTCCCTTCTCAACACCATGTTGGATTTCACAACAAACGCAACGGGAGCTGGAAACGTCGTTTCGTGCGATGAAACGGCGAAAAATGAAAACGGAGGAGAATTTTCGCGGGAGGGTACAGTTTGGTACGGTATGGGGGATTTCCATGGAAATCGATGATACTGGCGAACGACACGCGGTTCCGAAGGAGAGAGAATCTGTGAATAGATGTCCGTAACTTACCCAGATAAGGGCTGTAAAACGATGTCGTAGCTATCTGCCAATACGGTTCGCTTGCTCGCCCGTGGAGAAAGCGAGGGGAGGGCCTTGCATCCAGGTTGCGGCCAGATATAGGGAGCAATTCCGTAGAAATTGATGCCATTTGAATAGCGCCCGCGATACGACGCGTTTCCGAGATAGTATCGTTTGTATTGGTGTTTACAGTGTATCTGATCTTTATCTGCTCCCGCGACTTTTTTTCTGTTTCCTGATTCCTAAGACGTCAGGGCGACGAAACAGACGGTTCAGGTTCTGATGTTTCATACGACACGTTGATTTTATATGATATTTTATTGATAGTACAATATTATCTTTGTAATTTTATCAATGCTCAAGTTTAATCCACCATTGATGTCTCTGACAGCATATCCATTTTACCAATATCCCCCCATTTTAGGCGAGTTATCTGAGAGAGAGAGACAGCTGGAATAAATAATATCCCACGATGTGAACACAAAAAAATCAAGCTCAAACGGTGGAAACAGTTTCTTGTACGTGATGAAAGTGCCAATGAAGTAATTCTCTACCGAAATCCAACCTGATAGTGTATTACGAGATGGAAGGAGCAGCTGCCCAAACGTCATCACGCAAATATTATCGAACGCAGTTTTTTGATTGCAAGTTTGAAATCGTGTTTGCAATTAGCAAGGACGCTGATTGTAAGATGCAAAGCCATCGAATGTTCGGTCTCCAGGAACTGTTACCGCGATTAGGGAATCTCCCTCAGAATCTACGTGATCGACGACTGAGTTGGTCGCACCGCGTTATCTTCACTGGTGTTTGTCGCGTGTATTGCCGAAGCCAAGGTGCGCAGAATGTTCAGTGGCCGTCAATGGTGTTTCTTAGCTTATGCATAAAGTTCTTTCGCCAGCATCCCCGTCAGACTGGCCCCTTCCTCTCTCCCTGCTGGCTTCTCATCTCTCACGATTTCAACCTCCCCCGTTTCATCGAGGCTTCAACCCCTTCTTCGACGACTGGTAGTAGCAGGCAGAGCTCGTGTCTCGCTCGCTCGCAAGTGTTTCCGCCAGGATGTATCGCAAAATCTATACGACGAGGGTGCGAGGAGGCGGTGAGACGAGCGGGAGGAGGCGGCGAAGGGGGTGGGTGGACGGGTGGCGAGGAAGCCAGGGGATGAGACGGAAGAGTGGGCGATGTGGCGCGGAGGCCAGGGCGGTTTTCGAGAAGGGTGAGCCCCGTCACATTTCACTACAGACTAATAACTTCTGAATATTCATTTCGTGTTTCTCCTTGCCTGCTTGCGTACCCGTAAGCAAGGCTAATGCGACGCTCACAACGCCCTCGATTTTCTCGTCTAGACAGTTGACCCTTTTCTCCGGCGATCTTTATTTTCCAAGGGCTTCCACGAATAGTAGATCACGTACTATTGATAGCTTTCGGATCTAGACTACTTGATATCCCGCGGCTAATTACTCAAGGCTGTCAGTGGACATTGTATTGGGAACCATGGAACGAGAATGTGGAAGACGTCGACTTATATAGGCATAGAATGTTTTAATGTTTGGGTTTCTACTTCTTCCCTTTTTAATTTCGGTAAAAAGTAATTCGCAATCACTCGTAGACCAGTGTTTATCTGTGTCACGCGACGTTCTCGAATGCGATAGAAGCGAAGAGACAGAGCGCTTAAGACAATAAACTTTTATTTATCCGCCAGCCAAGTGGATCGACCGGTCGATCGAGAATTCCAGTTGCAGGATTTCGTGTGAGACGAGCTTAAGGAGCGCGTAACTCTCCTTCGTCGAAGCTAGAAAAACAGAACGGCTTGAAGGCGAGGGAAAGCGAGAGACGGTCGCCATGGTAACTATGAATTAAGTAATCAATGAATTATTATTGACATTGATGTTTTCGTACCGCCTCCTTGCCCCGATACTTCGAGACTTTATGAAACACCGTGGCTCGGTGTTGCTGATTAATACGTCGAGGGGGTGGGCTTCATTGGATTAAAGGGGAGGCGGAGATTCGAGCGATTCTTTCGTGCTTAATTACTGGCAGCCTGAACACCGTTTACAGGGCTGAGTTGACCGATCGAATCGATGAACGCAGCACACCGCGTCTCGTCACTATTAGCAGAGTGGAAACCTTGGAGTGAGAATTTCGCATGAAAAACATATTTCAGACTTTCTGTATCGTTACTCGGGAGTGAATAATCATTTGCTGTTAATTCGGTATTGAAACAAATACTTTCGGTGAGGAATAATTTATTATTATATAGCGTCCAGAGAATTTATGTTGATAGGGATGAAAAATTTCAACGGAGACACTAAAGTGCCAAGAATCGTCTGCTATCAATTAATTAGCAGATACTCCCTCTAATTTCCAATTTCCCTTTTCGCGTAGCTCCCGCCTCTCCTTCTTATCGACAAAGAGTCGTTCCTAATTCGAAATGGAACTCGTAGAAAATACGATAGGATGCTCGAGCTCGTAAGGGTGGAGAAGACTGCTCGCAGGGGTGGCCGTAAGAAAGGCGTGCAGCGGAATGCTTCGGGCCAATAGAAGAGACACCGCGCCCGCTTCAATTCCGCGATCTCTGCGACAAATTAGCACAGACAAATTTCACCCTCGACCCCTCTGCCGTTTCTTCCTCCGCCGCGTACTTCGCTGAAATTTCCTTCGCGCCCCGTCGCCCACCTTAACGGAACATCCGGCAGACTCTCTTTCTCGATTCCCTTAATTGGGAAACGTAAGTTCCTACGCAGCTATCGCGATACCGGCAAGGGCGTTTCGTACATAAAAAAAGAGAGGTTTTTTCGGAATGTGTTTTCTGACGGACGAACACGTTTCAGCGGGGGATCGAAATTCGTACACAGATAGGTGTTTTTTTATTGGCAGGGTACTTGTCCGGGTCACTTGTAGGTGGAATGTAAGATAAAAGCAATGACAAAAGAGTTACCTAGGGTAGATGTACCGTTTGTGGCCATTGCACTGGTTTTGGCCATTTGCATAATTATCTTATTTTCAAATTGCTTGCGGATCATTATTATGCGCAGAATTTTACATCATAAATATTTTGTTTAATATACCGCCAGAAATATAAGGTTACATTTATTGCTTACATGGAAAAGTATTATATTTTTTAAGAAGTGGCCAAAACTGGTACAATACCTTAAAGTGGCCACAAATGGTGCATCTACCCTATATGAATGTCTGATTTATTTGGTCGTCTTTTAAGGGGGCGACCATTTTGTATCCATCGTTTTCTATTTCATTTTCTGCATCTTCTGTTTCTTTTCCGAATAACTCTCTGCTATTTCCTCTTCTTCCTTATAAGAAAAACGACGATTGGATATCTATCAGACTTACATGGAGATATTAATATAATCAGAAGGAAACAGCCGTGGAATTCTTCCATCATTTTGTAGCTCTAGCTTTCTATTATGTTTTAGTGTGAAACCAACGCTAAAGTCACTCTCATCTAGGGTTGCCAACAACACTATAATATATAGTATTCTACTATTTTTTTATCTACTGTAATGTAGTTGTTAGAAAAATATATGTATAGTACGTAAAAATACTATATTTCCAATACATCAATAAAATTCCACAGGTTTACTTATTTTTTTATTCTATGGCTACATAAAAACTTTAATTTGCGAATTTGAACTTTCACAGAGAGGATTTTGTCTATAATGAATATGAAGTGTGGCGAGAAGAGAGAAACGGTGCCAGTCTGTCTCTCATAAGAAACGACCTCGTTATATATGTTAACTCGGTGTTTCGCTGCAATCAAACCTTTGACATATTTGTTAAAGACAGTAAATTAATTAATAATGCAAGGTGCACAAAAAATATACGTTTAAAAATCAGATGTTTTAATGCTGTTTGATTTTATACCACTTTTCTCTGAAAAGTACCTACTATATTCTTCACAATGTATGTACTATATTTTCGATCACATTTGACCGTAAAGTATTATATTTTCCCGAAAAAAAAACGTTGGCAACCCTACTCCCGCCAGCAAGCCACCAAGCCACCCTGTGCATACCAAATCAATTTTCCGCTCTTCTTTAATCCTATCAAGCCATCCTAAACTTCCTTTGAATTCCGGTTACGTCCACATCCGGCGCACTGTTGCCGATAAGATCGAGGGAAAAGCAAGCCGCTAATATGAAAGAGCCCGATGGGCCGAGTGGAAATTGTCCAGCGACAACTGACAATCGTGAACTCGCCCTTTGCCGCTTCCTATAAAGCCATGGACCACGCAGGCCAGTATGCGCGACCCTCCATTGTCTCCGGCGACCCCCCTCCGGTTAGGAAGCGCGCGATAATAAATATAGAGAAAATGAAAAATTATTAAAAACTTCCTTTTTAGCCTTGGTAATCCTCGTCGCCCCCCAGAGATGCCGCATTAAAAACCTCCCCCGCCGCGCTCCGGCGACCTCTTTTTCGCCTCCGCTTTTCTCCACCCTTGTCCATCCCGACTCCGGAGATCCTACGGGGGCTGGGCGTCCGGACACGCGAATTATTTATACGCAGAGAAGTCTCTCTGACGACATTACCACAGTGTTAGCATTAAATCATAATGTACGACTCGCTGCCGCTGGACCGACGTGATTCGTCCCCTCTGGCTACGGAATCTTTCCGTCTGGATTTATGGCGTCTTCCTCGAGGCGTCTGCTAATTCGCGAGAAATCAAATGTAACCGATAGATACGAGAGGAGCAGGCTGCAGGAGCGAGAGGATGAAAATAGTGGGCGCTCGGGACAGGGTATAAGCGTAGACTGTAGATAGACAGTTGTAATGTAGTTTAGTTACTTCGATATATCTTTAGGTGTTGATAGGTTAATGGTCAGTTAATGGTGGATTGGAAAAAAGAAGATAATTGAGGAGAAGTGCGTTTGTACATTTTCAGTAAGGTTTACATAGGGATGCTGACTTAGGCCAGGGATAAGGTAAATGTCCCAATTAGCGACCCAGTCCCAATTATTGACACTTTATCCTTTATATTTAAATATCATTTCTTTTCGGTTCGAAACGTGCGTTCAAAGAATCTTGCTGACGGTTTCGCTTATGTATATCATAACATATAATTAAGTAATTAATAAATGTTTTCACGTGTGTCAGCTACAAAGCCGTGAAAAAGTAGTTTCTTGTTACCGAACTTAAGAACGGCCAAATTTGAGGTATTAAGTATTTGTTGCATGAGTATATTAATGTAAGAAAAATATATTCTAATAAGTTCAAAAATAATTGGAAATTTACTTTGACGTAGAACGAGAAACCAAAAAGTTTTATTTTCTACATGTTTAAAACTAAATAAGTAGGTACATATGGATATCTATGAACATTCATTTGTGTCGAAAAAAGGCCATTTTTGTTTTTATAAGAGTGTCAATAATTGTAAAGAATATGTTCAAGATATCGCAAAATCGGAATGTAGTTCTTTAGTTTTAGGTATGTAAAAAATAAAACTTTTTGGTTTTTTGTTCAAGTTCAAAGTCGTTCGGCAAGATGTTGCGTATCACGGCTCCACCGCTGCCATTATGTACGAAAAAAAATGCAACTTTTTCCGTCGAGAGTTGTACAATAACAGGATTTATATAGAATTTTCCATTTATTTCATTATTTCCCTCAAAAAAATTACCAAACGTGACTATAACCTTGCTTCGTCCAAGGTGGCCTAACCCCTTAAAGGGATGAAACTAGCTTCCAAACTCCGGTACTGCAACATAACTTAATCACATAACTAGGAAAGTAATAGAGGTGGAAAAAGATGTTAAACGCAAAATTGGTTTCATATAGGGCATAAGATGGTGCAAACAAAAACTGGGAGAACTCAAAGCCGCCCACTTTAGCTTATTCTCACATATATGTACGTACATACATACACTGCGGTTAATAGGTCAGTATAACGACACCTGCTCTGTGTGGAATAATTATGAGAACCGTTGTTAATTTATTGAAGAACTCTAACAACTGTTGCTTCATTTTCCAGGTATTTTTATTTAAAACCAGAAAATAAAAGCAGCGACGAGTATTCAATCCGTATCAAATATCACATTTTGTGCAAATACAGTAGGTCCGCTGATACTTATGAACGACAGTGTATATTCAGATATTTCATTCTCGCAAATTTCCACAGTAAAGTAACGTTCACTGCGACTGGAGTAGTAACGCCAATAAAAAATACAACCGTCATAACGTCTGCTGTTTCAAAGCGCGCGTGTCCCATTCCTCAGACGCGGGGATGTTGGGAAGTAGGACGAATCAGGTAAATATAGGAATCGGTAGTTGAGTATACCTAAGAACTTACGAGAACAGAATCGGTTACAAATGCCATCTTGTGACGAGGATAGAAGATATCGCGGCACACCCATTCTATCGATTAGAAATGATCCCCTCCGACCAAGCATACCTGGTCACCCAATATCTTTGCAACAGACAACTTAGGAACTCAGCAACCAAAAGAATATCTATTTTTCCTGAGCGCGAGCGCGAGGGTAGATCAGAATTCATCCTCCCAGGAAGTCGGCAGGGGCATGAAAGGCAGCGTCCTTTGCGTCCTCGCCGATTGGATTTACCAATTAATCGCCAACAAGAGAGAAGAGGGGAAGGGGCGAAGCCGGCGGACCGTGGATGAAAGAATAACGACGCGGAAACGAAACGAAATTTAAATATTCTCGCGGTATTGCCGGCATTCCTCTGAGCCCTCGCCGGCTCACCGTGAACAGAGAACACCGCGAATTCCGTGTAATTGCAAAATTGCATTAGCTTTGTGTTCTTCTGTCGTTCGTCCAGACGTAAGAGATACCGTACTGTGCGTGGTGAGCGCGTTGCATCAGATGATTCATATGGATTTTTCCGTTTCGTCCCGACGCGAACGATAAGTATCGTTCTCTCAGGCCGGCGTCCCGACCGCCGCGAGATAAATCTTTGCAGATTTTTTTGCGAACGGGAGAGCAATCGTTGATCACCAGGCGTATAATTAATTAACGAAATGTGGCCAGTGCTGTGTAACCCGCCTCACTGTCTCGTCATCGGAAGTCGAATCGTACAAATTTCACATATTATTAAGGAAATACTAAGTACCTTTTCAAAATATTCGTATTCACATATCAGAACTTTTTCAAGGATCTATAAATGTATTTAATGCTACTAAGGGATTCTATAAATCCTAGAGTGGGAGGGTCCTGTAAAGCTTTTACTACTTCCTCATTTCTGATACACACGCCTCCCAATATTATTTAATTTAATCACTCTACCAACACTTTATCCTCCTTCAATTTTCGTAACACTCAGATTCCAGTTGGTTCTCGTTAAATATGCACAGTCGAGCACACAAATCTACGCGCACGCGTGCATAATATTCGTCTCAGTAATGTCAAAGATGCCACAATTGGTACAATACCTATATGTATTTGACAGGAAATGAACGGAAGTTTCTTTCAGAATCCAAAGTCCAGCCGGAGAGCTCCCCTTAATGGTCCGCCGAGCGTACGAAGGCGCGCAGTGTACGTCGAGCGGCAGTCCGCTAAACGTTCGTATTAAAAAATTAACATGCACAAAGGCGGTGGGGGAATCGAGAATCGCGACTGGGTGCAAAGAACGAGCCCCCCTGCATCCAGGCTCGAGGCGGCCTCGGTCGATACTTACCCCTCCGACGAAAGAGATAAAACCGGACGGCCTGTGTGTGTGTGCGCGCGCGCGCGCGCGCGCGCGTTTCCCTGTATGTATGTATGTATGTATGCGATCACCTGAATTTCAGAATTGCAAATTCTTTAATTCACGGGGACGCGGTGGCGACGTCGACGTCGGCTCGCCAGGAAAATACCTTCGCCTGACCTATACAAACATCGCGGGAGACGAGGGATGTGTATTCAAAAATTTACATAGGTACATTTTGATTAAAGTGTCCTAGAAAGCAAATCTAATACAGCGGCTGGACGGTACCTGCTCGCGTTCTTCCGTTTCTCCCTCGCCCCTTTCTTCGTCGCGGCACGCCGCGGCGTTGCGGGGTCAGGATTATTGCGTGTCCTTCGGAAACTTTTCACTGGACGGCCAATCTGATAATCTGATGCGGGCACGGAAAACGCCCGAGTGTTTTCCGCAACGACCGTCCCGGGATTCGCTGCTGATTATCGAGATCCTGGACGTGATCGATAGGATCCTTCGCGGGCGATACCGAACCCGCGCGTCTGTCGCACTCGCGTGACGGAATTAATTGTTGAAAGTTGCCTCGCCGCGAGGCGCCTGTAATTCCCCGGCGCGTCGATGCCTCCGATGGTTCTCGTATCGCGCCACGGGCGGTCCGGATGAAAGCCCGGCCAGCTACCAATTCCAAGATAAATTCCAAAGGACAATTACGAGATTTTAATTGCACAATACGCGGTACACAGAGGGCGTCGAACAGAGCGGAGGGACGAGAAAGGCAAGGTAAAAAGGAGAAGAGAGGGCAGCGACAGAGGAGCCGGGCGTTGCGCGGCGATGGTGGAAAAGGTGAAAGAAGAGAAAGACAGGGACAAAGGGGTGCGATGGGTGTGGAGGGGGGGGGGGGGGGGGGTGGGGGGTGGTACAAGAAATGACCGACCGAGCACACACGAGTATAATTATAATAACATTACTTGACAGAGATGGCAGCGAGAGGCGAGCCCTGGCCGGACAGGCTCCGGCGAGCATTGAAATATTATACCTACCAAAGAGAAAATAATTAAAATTCAACCCTTGCGCTTGCTTGGCTCGCGTACGAGCACGGGGAGGGAGGAAGGAGAGGGAGATAGGAGCCTCGCGTACGTGTCCATGTGCGCGCGTGTGCGCGCGTGTGCATCGACGTACTTACCCCGGCGTAACCCACCCCATCCTTCGCGGGCCGCCCCCGACTCCAAGGATGGGGTTTCCCATATTTTTTCCAGTGCCGTAGGTACCAGGTATTCTAGAAACGTTTGTTCGTTACGGACGTGCTTCTGAGCACCGTTCCCGCGGTAAGTAGAAAAATCTACCGCGCGCCACCCTCGCGTATCCGATTATCAAATCCACCGTTGTGCGCGTTCACCTCGCTGTCGTTCAGAATCTTTTTACGCGCGGCCGTTACAGTAAAACTTTCCAACGGGATTCCCCGCGATATCGCGCTTAAGGACGACGGCGGTCTCCTTTGTAGGAAATAGCAAATTTCGGTTAATGAACGGTATCGCCCGTTTGGGGTTTGGGGAGAGATGCGGGGCGGGGCGGCGGCGAAGGTTTGAGGCGGAGAAGGCATAAAGCTCCACGGCGACGCGCGGCCAGGGAAACTTCTTACTCGTCTAAACGCAATACCGGCACTTCGGTCAAATATGCATTAATAAAGCCGTATTAATCTCGCCGGGGTGGGGGCGAGGGGGGGGGGGCAGAAAGATAGAGCGATATTATCGAGCGACGTCCCCGTTGAACGTGTCGGTTCACCTCCGTCGTAACTTTTTCATGAATAATCCCGAGGCTAATTTGAATAAATTATAACAGGCGGCGTTTGACCGGGCCCGAATTCTCCACGGTGCTATTGATAGCCGTGAAAACGTGGAACGGAAGGGAAAGGGGGAGGGAAATCTCCCCGCGGTTCTCCCATTAATTCCTTTGTCTTCCGTTTGCGGGCGGAAGTGATTTTCGAGGGCCTCCTTCGTCTCTCTTTTTTCGCGGGGCAATCCATTAAAATATCAATTAGGACGTGGCCAGGACTCGCGTCGCTTTTCCCCGCCCCAGGATCGATGACTCCTCGTCGCTCCCTTCTCGCTGACGTCGAGGCGACTCCTGTAACTGCACAATCGTGCCGCGATGGAATCGAGTCGGTCCATTGTGAGCCGGGAAACAAAGAGGAAAGGTGGCTCGCAATACAGAAGCGGGGCGTACGGGACCCTCTTGACGCCGCGCCGAATGTTTTCCTCAGCGCTTCAAGCATCTTGGCCGCGGTGGCCCAACGTGACTGGGCGGTGTTTTCGAATTCTCTCGAGAAATACCACGTCGAAGTGCAGCAACTTTTCCATGCACGGACGACTCTCTTAACGACGGCTAATAGAATATGTATTTTAACAATGTTAGATCGACTTGGGACTGTAAATTGTCGTAAGTAGAGTGGACCGATTTCGTCGAAATGTCAATAATATTCGAGATCTCCGCAGCCAGATATGAAATCGCGAACCACTTATTTCTCGAAGGGAAACAGTCACGTTGATGTTTGTTCAGAAGAATTCAGATTCGGGACACGTGGCAATGGGACTAAAGGCTGTCCTCTGCCAGGGAAAAAGCGCTCTATCTAGAAAACGGCATCGTAATTCCAGTGTCTGAACTAGCATTCTCGAAGTATCGAGTTCCTTCGCAGCCGATAGCATCTACGGAGCCGTCGTACCCCGAATGGAAGATTCCCGTGTTGAATGGAGGAATCGAGGGTTGCCACATCAAGCTCGAATGCAGAGAGGAATGAGGGAGAGCGGGGTGGGGGAGGAATCGTCGTCTGCGAGTGTTATTTGTACCGTATCGAAGAATCCCCCCCCGGACTTCAAGCCCACCCCCCCCGAGCCGACTCACCATTTCCCCGGCTCGTTTCGTTTCTCCGGCGACAAATAAGCAACAGAACGAACACGGCCCTATCTCGCGCCGTTCACTCGCCTCTGCAAGCTCTCCGGATCCTTGATTCCATGTCCCTTCACTGAAATTTATCTCCTTCGACCCCAACCCCCGGCCGGCATCGTTTTAAATTTGAATCGGATCCTTATCTTCGCCCATCCGCCGTATTCTAATTGTAATTGCGACGCAGCAGCTTATTTTGCCCGTAGACAGACGTACAAGCAGTCGGGAGGAGTTTCTGTTAGGTCCGTAGACTTGGACAGAGGTGATCCAAGTAATGAGTCACTTCATATTCATCCTGTCACCCGCGGATGAAAATGAGTGGAAGACTCAAAATTGAAGGAGCGACGCGTTACAGCGATACCGCAAGGCTCTGCCGGGGCCCAGGGGAGGGGGGGATCTGTAGTAGGGGGGGAATTGAAAATGAGCGTAAGAAGCATAAAAAAGAAAGCGAGGCACGAGGCAGATTGCCGTGGAACATTCTTCGGCAAAGGGGCAATTCATTTTCGTATGCTATATCAATTTCTTGCTTCGCCTCCTTTCCCCGTCGCGTCGCTGCCTCCCCCCCTCGACCCTGCAGCCCCTCTCGACCGTCGCCTGCCTCCGCCAACGATGCTCCCATCCTTCGATCTATACTCGTTTCATCCCTTAAAACTGTTAACTCCGGCAGACATCAAGGGGAATGCGAATTAGCTCGGCTGTCTTATCCGCGCCGATAAAAATGACGATGAAAAAGCCGAGCGAGCTCGTTTCGTTCTCCCTGCCTCGTGAAACTTATATCTTAATCGATTCCCTGCCCTCCCTAGCATCCCCGGCCCCTCTATCGTTTAAAAATTTCATGTCTAAATACCTGGCCACGTCTCTTTGAGACGCGGCAAAGCGATCTGCGAACAACATCCGTCGGAATAAAGGAATTTCATTTCCCTTCCACTGGATTTAATTTTCGTCGCGCGCGCGCGCGCGCGAGGCTACGATGGAGGATGCAAAATTGTTGATTGGTTGGATATTCGTAAATGCGGGGCTCCGAGTGGGCTTCAACGTGGATTAACCAATGCCGCCCGAGTCACAGAATTCGGAATAGAAGAACCTTGCTATATACGTCCGGGGATTCGGACTTGTTGGCTTGAAAATTCTGAGGCTTTGAGGCTCGATGCCTGGACAGGGGTGGACCCAAGCCTGATTACGTCAAAGTACTGAAAAGCTTGATGTATTCCGTAAAGAGTAGAAGAACCTTGGCTGCGCGAGAGAATGTGGAAGTTTGACATGCTCGACTGCGAAATTCGGGAGTCGCAAGATTCTGTTCTTCAGCCACCTGAACAAAGGGGCGCCAAAGGGTTTCACCCGTAGGAAAGTCGAGCCACGATCGATCATGCATTATAGACTGGAAGCCGACAGCCGGTGATAGATCGTGGTAATTAAATAACTCGTTGCGATCAGGCCAGGCTCGAGATTCGGTCGCAGAGAGGGAGGTACCGGGGTTAGGTTGCAGAAGGGTTCGGCGGCATGTGCACGTCGCTCCTGGACGGGGGTGTAATTGACAAGGCAATTGATAATCGCCATCTAGTTGACAGTATCTCCGGGAATTAGCGCCACGCGAACATGGCAGATTGAAGGGGATACTATTAAGACGATGGTCAGAGAAAGGAAGCCTCTGTTATGAAAATGGCACATTTTTCAATTATTATAAGCATTGTTCCCATGCAGGTAACGAAGTTGTCAGAATAACGACAAGGTCATAACAGTATTATTCAACTATTGAGACCACCTCGTTGAAGAAATCTACAGCGGGTTATGTTAATCCTTTAAGAGGATATTGCGCGAGATATAAACTAAGCAATTTGGTTTTCAAAGCATCGTACATGTCCTTCTTACTGTAATTTTTTTCGCCACAGAGATTCTTAGCCGGCTTTTAACCCAGCACCGTCCGCACTAAGCTTCCCAAGTATGCATATACCTTCTACAAAGAAACTTAGCCACCCGGCTCAACAGTCATCGCTACTTTTCACACTGGATATCAAGTTGCTATGTGCTTTACCTATTCCCATTATTACCAGCACACCCTAAGCGGTGTATCAATGGACAGCTTATCGAGAAATCGAGAGTTCAGGCCGGTGAGGCACGATCTAATTAATAATCACTGAGGCGGGACCGAAGGTCGGGTCGAGTCGAGCCGACTCGCGGTCCAGCGGCGTTTAATTATTTCGACGTGAAATATGTATAGTTCACGAGAAGAGTAAGGGGTTGGGGAACGGGTGCACGACGGCCGTGCGGCCTTATTCGCCATTGTCGAGGACCGTAGGAGTTAGTCGAAAGGGCAGACGGCGACGAAAAGTACTGGCTTCTGTTTAATTTCATTTTTAACTTTAGCCTATATTTAATTAAGAAATATCACGGAACTGGGTGTATATACGAGGGCTGTTGGACGAAACAGGGGGTTGAATCGCACTCTCTCTAACCGTTGAAGACTGGATGTGAACTAAAGAAAAAAAATTCACACCCAATTTGCGCGGGGAAATTTGAGATTCGAGGAGGAAATTGAAGGAATCTGGAAACGAACGATAAATTAATTTCACCAAACACTGCTACACTGCGTTCCACATTAGAGCATACTGGTTTCGCGCAGGGATACACTGTTGATTGGTAGTAAACCGGCAGAGAAAGTGCTACGACCAATCACGAAAGTGTTACGACCAAAGGCGTGTGTCAGATCCGTGGGAGCTACGCAAATCGGTCGCAAATCGGTAGGGGCGTCGGTATGCTCTTATATGGAACGCAGTATAATAGGGGTAAACAGTGTAGTTGTTGGCCACTGAAGTCAGAGGTTCACATAAGCGTTGGATTATAAGTCTTATTTTGATAGTTTTAAGAACACAATTAGTGTTAATAGCTGTAAACGACTCTAGGTAATAGTCTAGAAATAGAATTTGTTTAAAAAAAAGAGTAGAAGAATCCACAAAAATTTACGGAAAATACGTTACCTACGACAAAACATAGTTATTGGCCAGGCGAAGGCAATGATTGGCCGATCGTTTGGCAGTTATTGGCCACTATTTCATAACCTATATGTGACATATACCCTACCTAATTATGAAATAATACCTTTTCTACTTAAATGTTTCTATATTAGCTAGTATTGTAGTATTTCACCTTCTTTTATATTGTATTAATAGTATTTTCCTTTATAACATAACCTTTTCAAAGCATGGCGAATGGTGGCCAACAACTGTTGCACTGTTTCTATGACTGTTAGCTACCCATTGGCCTCGTGGCCAATGACTATCCTAAGACATTATTTACATTACAGTTCTTGGCCACCTATAATTTTTGCAATAATATATGATATTAATGAATAAATAATCCTTTTTTATAAAGTTTAAACCTTTATTTGTCTATATAACGAATATGAGAGTTATATATATATCGTAAATACATTAAATTATCTAAGAATTGCCTGATGTAACCGTATAGCTATTCAATTCAATCACTGTAGTTTTCAAGCATCGATTTCAACTTGTCTATTTTTTACACGTAGTATAACAATGAGTAGCAAATAGTGATTGCATTCGACGCATGAAAGTACAAGGTATCTGAATATGTTCATTATAATAGGCATAATGTACATTAATTCTTAATATTCATGTTTTTTTAAAAAAAGGCCAATCACTGCCAGGTGGCCAATAACTACACTGTTTACCCCTATATACGACACTACAGAACTTTCTTTACTGTTAATTGTTTCCGGACGATAGAAACTATTTTGTTTCCAATGTAATAAAGTCCATGTTATTAATTGTATTGCAGTATCAATTAATTCTAGTATTAAATGCAACGGAAGCTGTGTTGGAGGTCGGGCTGGCTCGCGTTCAAAGATATAGCGATCGATATGGTAGTCACGTCGAGAACGCGCCGAAAGATCCACCCCAGCGAGGATTTCTTATTCGAAGGGATAACTGCGACGGTGCACCTTTCCCTCGACGCGAGGGGGTGGCACGGGGACCAATTTTCACAGCGGCGAGATATATCCGGAGGTCTCGAAGGGTTGGCGGCAAAGATCACAAGTAATTGAATGGGGGAGGGCAGGTGGGGTGGTCTCGCTCCAACCCCCGTGAGTGTTCAACCAATTAATCCACTTCAATCCAGAAAGCAGCCCCGTGAGCATCGAGGAAGGAGCCTTTTTTTTTTCCTCTATTACGTCGCAGACACCGCCAAGATGTATTGAGATCGAAAGAGACACCTTTGGGATTCGAAATGTCCTTACGGCCGGTTCTTCCTTCTTTCCTCCCTCGCATTTCCATTGATCTTAATCCCTTTCCTGGTTGTCTGTCGACGTTTCGCCTGTTCAGATGTCGGGGATATTAGAAAATTTTATGCATTCCGCTCGACGTGTCCGCAGCAGCGGAAGCTGGGGATCGCAGCCACGCCAATTAGAGGCGAATATCGTTGATAGAATCGTTGGCACACGCGTGGTAAGCGGGCTATCGTCCCGGATTGGAAATCCTGAGTAGGAATTCGACGGGCCAGCCGCTTCTGCGGTATCAAAGCAATCCCGCAACACCAATTAAGTCCCTTTTCAAGCCAGATCGTCGGCGGGGGAGGGACGACCCCGGCCAATAAAACAAAGTAAATCCACGTCTGGTCTAATCTCGTAGATAGAGAGGCATCGGGGGCAGGGGGAAAGAGTTTTCTCGCCAGTACATAAAGTAACGATTACCAGATATTCCTGAGATACGGCGGAAAGAGATTTCAAACCCGACCCGCCGCAAATCCTCCCCGTGTATCCCCTAATAATACTCAATTCCGTCGGTGGATTAATCCGTCGGTTTACTCCCCATCCCCTTCTGCGACGCGACCGAAAGTGTCTTCTCATACGATCTGTGACGCGGATCCTAAAGTCCTTGAGCCCTATCACTGTGACGTAATTAAGTCGCGCGTTTGTTGGACTTGGACGCGCGCAAAATGCACACCCAAATGGAACCACTCACGCCTCGACTTGGAATATTAAGAAGACTTACCGCAGGTGTGTCAGAATATTTACAAAAAAATGTTAAACACTTCGGGGGGTGTTTGTGGGAATTATGTAGTCGCTTTGTCTACGTTTATGTTGATCACAAGTGTACTGGGATCACTTTGTTTTTTTGTTTCAGCTTCTCTGCGTTCACATGCGCTAATGATCATAAGATAACTGGGATTATAGTCTCAACAAATCAGTTGGCCGTTAAGGTACTTTGCCTGCTGATATCTAACCCAAAACTGACCAATCCGAAGTGCCGTTTTCATAATAGAACCTGTCGAGATACAACCGCTCAATTTCTGCGTTGTTAAAATGTAGAATTTTATTTGGAAATCCAGAATATTGTTATAAAATTTACAATTGGTGGAACATGTACAGTTAGGAAATTAATTGCATTTAATCAGGAAACCCTGGGGAAGATAATCAGATTTCGCGTTACATGCCGAGTATCCTAGTTGTTGCTGCTTCTAAACTTTATTTACATTAGACACGGTTCGGATAACCCTTAGAAAAATATCAGCGGAGAGAAAGTTTAAAAATATTAACGATGCAAGGTCCACGACATTTTTTTACCTTTGTTTCGTCACATATTCTGTACAGAAAAGACTCAAGCATATCAGGATGCAAGTTTAACGCTTGAAATATGATTAGAAATAGTGAATACATGAGCTGCAAACCTCGTTAATATATTGAAACACTTATTTTTAACAATATAGTGGTTACAGAGGCGCGTCTATTCGCATTTCTTGCTTGTGAGTGCACAGCGCCGGCTAATATTCAAACAGCTCCCGCCAAAGTCGGCCCCCGATACTTCAATTGCCTGTATCTCGATAACGGAGACTCATAAAAGGTAAGAAACTTTGATATTTCTTTTAGCGTAAGGAATGCATAATTCGACTTCTGCCAAAGCTTGAAGACGGCCAGTGCCTGTGACAAAGAAAACCATAGTGGAGTCCCAATATTTTCTATTATTGAGTGACAAAAGAAATATCGAGGACGATAAAACGCCGTAATCGTAGGTTCGCCAACAATCAGAATATTCTCTGTAGTCTTTCTTATCGTGTCGACGCGAAGTTTGGTGAGCGAAACGACCGTCTCCGTCGAAGTTCGTCGGCCAAGTTCCTCCGTATATCGACGGGCAGCACGGTGACGGAGAAAAGAGGAAGTTTATAGTAGACGGTAACGGGCCCCGGTGTACAGATTGTCGAATCGGGAAAGGACAGGAGAGGGCAGCATGCTAATTTATGGCACCCTGGCGCTCCATTACGAATATTTATCCGCGGTGAGTTTAATCTAAACTTGGAGAGTCCTCGTCGTCTTCCACCGCCCGCCGCCCGCACGCCGCTCGCACCGGTCTGCCACCCCTCTTTCGAGGGCGCGAGTCATCTTCCTGCAGCTACCTTCGTCGTCTACTTTCTCCCTTCCGCGCGAGAAATCCTCGGCTCCTTAACGACGTATTGTCTCCGCGACTTATCAAAACAATTCGTTGAACTACTGTTCCGTGCCCTCTGCCGCCGTGGAACATTGCTTCGTCGCTGATTAAGGGACGACATACACCCGGAGGGGCCTGAAAACTGACGTTCTTTTAGAATTTTTTTATTAAGAAAGGTATTAACATTACTGCACCCGTAATTTTCTTTATTAATTATGTCACATCTAGTCTGATACTCAATTTTTGTATGTAAATATATTAGTCGTGTAATACAGTTACAGGAGCTAATTCCAAGTGGGTTAGTTTCTTAAAATATGTTAACGAATATATTAAGAAATAGCAGCACTCTAAATGTGACACGTAACAATTTCCGGACATGAAATCTTCCTTCCTTATGCAATAAAAAAGAAACTATGTATAAAATAAAACATCCGCACTGTCAAAAACAGCATTTGCTTTTTGCATTCAGGTAGAATCTGTTTATTAGGAAGTAACCCCTATTACATGAAAAAATTAAGTATTATACCCAAAAGGTTATATAATTAATAAAAAAAATTACGGATGCAATAATATTAGTACTTCTTAGTACTAGACTTAGACCGTCTCAATCGAGACTTATCGAAACTGAACTTCCTAACATTCTTCAGCTATTTGCTTATTTTACTGATTGTGGGTTTTAAAGGCTGAAATACCCTGTCCACGGATCGAGGGATTTAGCCTTTTAAAGAAGGATATTATAAGGGTGACACGAAAATGGAGCAGTATTTGAATTGTTTTGCATCACTTATCCAACTGGTGAAGCGGCGAGTCTGCAGACCTTACTCCTATGATGGTTATTCGATCTTTCTGACAGATTGTTTAGATGATTTCCCGAGAATCGTTGCAAACACTTATCGCGTACTGTGAAACAAAATCGTTAGGATCGAAGTGTGTCATAAGCAGGCTCGTAATATTCCACTAACATGATAATCTTGCGGAAGAGAGGCAAGGCGTGCCTCCTCCCGGTTATCTCCTTATTTCTCGCCACCCTATTTTTCCGAAGCTCCTTTGCATATTAACAATATCGCCGTTCGGAAGAGACGAGGAGCGGCGTTCAGGATAAAAAATTATGGAGACAGGCGAACCCCTCGAGTTCCTTTCCTTTCCTTCGGCTCTCCTCGTATTTTTCTTCATCTTCTTGGACCAGCCATCCCATCCCTCCCCCTTCCCCGATTCGCGAGCCTTTTTTTACGATACTGCCAATTACACGCCCGTTTGAATTCACTATCCGACCGAGGCGAATACCCCGATATAAATTTTTATCGCTCACCGCGGGGTTCCGCTCACTGCACTTCCTGTTCCTCTTTTACGACAGTCTTTTACTCCCACGACTTGTCGTTTATAATCTTTGTCTCCACCGATTCCGAACGTTTTCAATGCACGGAGCACACGTAATTACGCTGGAATTTTCTGAACAATCCGTTTGAAATCGGGCTAGATAAATTTCTGATTGTGAGATACAATAATGTCGAGGAAACTGGAATCGTGATTGGGTATCTAAGAACTTCGCACAGGCTACCGAGGTTAGCACTCTTTATTATTGGAAATGTGGCGAGCGGAACGCGTCGCAGCAAGTTCCAGGAAACGTAGCGCGTCAAAACAAACGGTCGCGGCGCGCGACCTTTCCTCGCCCTAGCGGAGAGCCGTTCGAGATCGACGTGGAGGGGCCAAGCGTGGCCCAGGCAGTTAGTCTCACGAGAGCAAGCGACGCTACTGCAACGTTATTCCAAATAAATAGATATAGTATTTATCACCAAGCGTGTCATCATTTCTACCGTACCAGTAACCCTACAGGCAACTTTATGAACGTCTGTTACTGATTACTTTTCAACTGCTTTCCTCTGAAATTATTACTTCCCTATTGCTGACTGATTCTCCGTTACCGAGTAATTCTGAACTGATTGCTTCTCAATTATTGGCTACTCTCACTCCATTCCACGAAAACACGGCAAATATCCGACAGACAGTTGCCTTCAGAAGAAACATCTGGCTTTACTTTGCTAATCTTGCGCCCACCGAGCGAGAGACAAGCGTTAGTCCCTTTAATACACCGCCAGCCCCTCGAATATGCGCGGTAAATGTGACAAAGTACTCACGGAAGGTTTTCGAGGGCGATATTACCCCGTAATAGATATTACGTGTCTACCAGCTCGCATATTAGATTTTAATATAGAAGATACGAGCCCAGCGACGAATACTTTTCCCTTTGTGAAAAATTCACGTTCGCTGCAGCTTTTAATACGTAATACTGTCGGCGGGACGCCTCGTCGAGCGTGCACCGGATGTCGCGCGTCCACACAGAGGATATCGAACGTGTGAGAGACGTCACAGTGCCTTCGATGGAGCCTACTTCCGTATCCGTGCAGGGAATTAGAGCCACATCGGTCGAGGGGCCTGCGAATTTCATTTTAAGTTGATTTAATTTTTCTACGAAAAAATTACCAAATGTTCTTTAAATATTGCTCTTTTAAGTGCAAAATGTTCTGTAAAAATATATGCTACCATTTTTTTCAAAAAAAATTCACAAACATTCGCCTCTTCTCAACCGCCTGACTAGGTATAACCCCTTAAGTGAGATGTTGCTTCAAGAAGTGCACACTTTTAATACGCTTTAACTCACATTGGATAGTGTAAGTATTTATGTCATCAACTATTCGTGAACAGAGTGGAGCACATTTAAGAAGTACCTGCGAACAAGCATATTCTGTCATATTCAATGCTTGTGGTCATGCGCTTTTTACAGAAGAGAAGTTTGTTTTCCCTAATAGCGATAGGCCGTAGAAGCTATAACATAGTGTAGGTAAGTACCTGTGAAGTTACATGGCTGCCGTCAAACTTCATATATAGAAAACGAAAACGAGACACCTATCCATATTTTCATCGGACACGTTCGAGAATGAGTTTCCCCTCCGTTTCGCTCCAGGAATCACATCGATTCCGCGGCTGCACTGTCGTTGCTACCGCGCTGCCATACTCGGGCGAAAAAGGGTTTTTGCGCAAGCTGCAATCGAACCGCGATTTTCGAGTGGAAGATGGCGGTCGCCCATGGTCCCAGACTTCAGCCAGTGTTTTTATTTACATCGCATTATTTACTTGCCGTGTATCCTGCGAGCGAACGACGGTATAAAGCGGTCGGAGGAGACTCGGATATAAGCACACAAGCCGGTTCATTAGAGACATTTGAGCTCCTCGCGAGGATGGCGGCGTGGAACGGATGGACGGGGGGTGGTGGTGTTCAGGCTGCAAGAGAGAAACGGGTTGGCGACGGGGGGTGGCGTGGGTTTGAGGGGTCTCTCGCTGGGGTGGTTGGGTGGAAACAGACAAAATCAACAACGAGTAACGAGAACTCCGCGATATTAATCCACTCGTCGAGTTTTCAAACTTCCTACAAAGGCACCGCACCCCTTCTCACCACCCTCCCCCTCGCCCATCCCACCCGTTGGATTCACCTTTCTCTGGCAGGCTACATGTTTGTTAACGAAACCATATAATCAATATTTGAGTGTCACTCCAATCGCATCAACTCGCTACTAATAATTTTCGCCTCGTATTACGACGATTAATGGAGACCAGATTGAATGCTGTGGCAAACAGGACATTACTGTTCGCTGTACTACCGATCGGTGGACTAAGGGGCACACTGATTTGGGGCCGCAAAATAAGATCAGCTATTCGAAGGTTAAACGCTCCCGCGGTGTACCTAATATTCCTCCACGAGGGAAGAACGTCGCAGGGAATCGAAGCCGCTGCTGTTACTCGAGGCGTAGGTGAATCGGTTCAAGTCGTTTCAAGTGTCACTGACTTAGTGGCGGTTAGTCATCGCCGTCAATTGACCCGAGATGATCGTGTCTCGGGTATTATTGCACCGCCACGGTGTCAATTGCGGCACGCGCCGGCGATTCATGCTGTTCGTGATCGGCTCGCGAACGGTTACGTCACCGTCGAATGGACTCCAATCATCGAGGACGCGCGACCGATCGTAAAGCGTTGGTATTTTTAGCCTCGTTTATTATTGGCACGGATGTCGCGGCTTGGTCGCGTAGAACAGTGAAATGTACATAGATTAGACGGAGCAGACATTCCACTTAGTGGACGATCTATTGACATAGTAGTTTTGTTTATACATAAATAATTGAAGGTTATATAGATTATTGCAGTCAAAATGATCGGTCCGGGCTGGTTGACTAATAACGTTGATATGGTTTAAATTGTTAATTTGTTATGCAGAAAGCGATTTTTATTTTTTCTTTAAATTTCATTATGTTATAAATACATTATAATTTATGTTTAAATAGAAAAAAATGTTCAGTTTAGTAATAAAATATGAAAGAAAGAAATTAATATTTCATAAAGAAACAACTCCTGTGACATTGTGTTATTTTATTACCTGTGAGATAAGTTGCTAATAACATTTTCTTAACTGGTAAGTCAACCAACCCCGATCATGGGTCTGGTCGACCAGCGTGGAAGGTGTTAGAAAAACATTAAAATACCTTAATTGTTGTCACATTGAGTCAACTTTAATAATTTAATCAGATAGCCAATTGTATGCCCTATCAAATATACTATCCGGTTTAATAATATTTCGTCCACATAATTTATTAAAAATCAAACACTGAAAAACTGGCCTACCAGCCACGGTCTCCCCTACGTATGCAGTTATACACTCATCAAAAGTATCTCCGTAACAGCATTTCTACTCCTCCTTATGGGAAGAATGCACCTTGTTGGGCCGAAAAATAGGTAATTCTTTGTGAATTTTTTGTACCAAAACGGTTCGACAAATTAATTTGAGGATTGGCAGGCTGTTTTATTGTATGATAAAAATATTCATATTGCATATTTCTTTTTTGCACTACAACTGAGAGTTCGTTGGCGCTTGAAGAAACAGGCAGTCAGAATCAATAATAAGTATCATACTCATTTTTCATGGTTTTAATAATTCTACGGAAACCGGTAGCACATGGAAGACACAACATCCCCTTGATATTATAATTAACGCTATGTATGTTTGTGCAGGTAAAAATCGCATTTTACAAGAGAGGAAACGATAAAACGTTGAGCCATTTTGCGTTGCGGGTATACAGAAGAAGTTCCACGGAAATGGACCACTGGGTCGAATGGGTTGAAATAATTAATTATAAAGTTCACGTGGAAAACGCGATGAGAACTGAGGATTTACAAAAATATGAAGTCAAATCGAATAGCCTCGTCTCCTCTTCAACGTTGGCCTTGCGCATGTTGAACGAAGACGTAAGTCAGACATAGAAATGTTAATTCGACATAATATTTTCATAGGAACCAGGTAGTTAAGGTCTGTTTCCTAGAAATTCTCATTATTCTCTCTCCACCACTGGTAAAGCATGGTTCGATTACTGTAGTCTTTAAAAAAACCATTCGTTGGAGCACTGTATTGGTGTATTTTGCCTTATATTCCCAACTGAAGGAGCTAATTAGCTGACAGTGACGCCGGCATTCAGGAACGATGCCCTGAATTGTTTATGGAAGCATCCCGCGATTCATCCATTTGGAAGCGTGAATCAGAGTCAGAAATAACCGTGATCGCCAGCATCGTCAATTGTATCGGCGAATTGTCATTTGATCCGGAGCTGCTAGCTACGAACTGGGTTAGCAGTAATAATTTCACGCTGTACAGCTGTCATCGGGCTTAATTAATCCGCCCGCTCGTGGCTGATATCGCGCGCGATTGCGAAACGGCGATTTTAATTGGCTATTTCTGCTCTATGCAGCGGTGTAACCGAAAACAAATCGAAATTTCCGAACGCGCATGAAAATCTTCAATTCTCCATTGCTCGAGAATACGTATTTTCGTCGTTCTCGATAGTGATCGACGCGTCCTGAAACACGCCTGGGTCGAAGGAGAGCAAAGGTGGCCGACGCCATCCGAGCAGAAACCTTCTTTTGACTCCTCATTTTCGACTCCTCGCAGCTCTTACGCCCGTAAATCTTTCTCTCTCTCTCTCTCTCTCTCTGCCTGCCAAAGGGTTAATGCGTCCGACTGTACCCCGAGAGAAAATCTCGAAATGCAATATTCTACAATATTCACTGACGAGGGAAGGTTGGAGGACGAGGTAGGTAGGGAGAGTTGGACTTTTACCACGGCTCAATATTGGTACTCCGACAGCGTCCTCCCACCTTTTATTCTCCCATCGTCGATCTCCTTCCGTCTTTCCTCCCGGACTCGCCGGGAGGAAGTTACTTGACAACTGCTATTTGCATTTCTATCCTATTGAAGAAAACATCTAATAAAGTTCCGCGAGAAACGTCGTCTCAAAGAAGCGGCTTTGCCTCCAGGAGCCCAGTCGGATGCTCGTACTTTCAGCCGTTACTCTGGCAGTGCGGAACTTCCAGCCGGAAGTTCGAATAGTTCGATGGCCGCGGATAATTGTAGCCGCTGGTTTCTTCGCAACGGCCACGCTCGCGACAATAAAATTGACGAGAAGTTTGTTCCTAATATCGGCTTTTCGCTTTCTATAACGAGATAATGTACACTCTATGTAACGAGCTAAATATAGCTGCTGCTCTAGCAATATTGTAAACAGGAAAGTTTGTCAAATTAGTTTCGAATTAATTAATTGATTGATTAATACACCACGTGAAGTTATATAAGGCGCAGGGTGCGTCAAGAGGAACAGATTCGTACGTACAAAAAAGAATAGGTATGTGTAAGTAGGTACATCGGGATTTTGATGATTTGTAAGTGTTTTTATTAAAGTATAGCTTGTTACCCACTCTAATTTCTTGAAACGTAGAAATTATCGTAGTAGCGCGTAAACTTAGAACAGAGAAGAAGTTTGATTTATCACTTGTGACACATTCTCGAACGTGTCTAGTGATTTACTGATCGAAATATTCGAAGGAAACTCGAACGTGGGGTTGGCGTGTAAAAGGTAAACGTGGGGATGATCGTGGCTGCATGAAATATGTATTTCAATATTGGTGGCGTCGATACCCCGTGCAGCCAGAGCCGTGAAATTTTATGTCGCATTACAGCCACCAATATGTCTCCAGGAGCAGAGGCATAAAAATTGTCGAACGTATTAACGCCCCGTTCCGAGCGATCTTCGCCCGAGCTACGGATATTTAATAAAGTTCCACGCCAGGAAGCGATTCGTCTTCCGATGCGACGATACTCTCGATGGCTCTCCTCGATATCGGGGGCGATCATTAAGACCAGCATTAAATCTCGTCGAATCGAATCGTTTCTCCTATAATCGTTCATCGAGGACAGCGACGCATCCATAAATTCGTCGGGTACGGCCGTAAATATTTCGCGATTCCCGATGGAAGGATCCAGACGCAATTTGCGCGCCCCATTTCTTCGATTTTTAATGGCACATGTGTTCCCAAAGCCTTAAAAACAAGTTAAACCAGCAAGAAATACAGCCACTGAGTTTCCAATGCTGCATTGAAAGCGTTTCTAAATTTCATCGACGATATTTGAAACGGAAGAAGAGGCTGAAGGCAGTCCCCCTATAGCTCTAAACGCACAGAGTAGTATCGCCCTCCGCGTTGCGTTTTAATTAAAGCAATAAGAAGAAGGTGGCCACTGGGAGAAGAAGAGGAGATGGAGACCTGAAAAAAAGGGCTTCGTTACTATTTATTTCTAATTATCTTCGATTCCGTAATCCAGCAGGGGGGTCCCAGTCGTCTTTCTCCTTCCTTTCTCCACCGGTCGACCAGTAATCGAATAATTAAGCCGTTGATTGGAGCTTTATTACCCAATCCGCGAAGTGAGTTTTTATTGGTCCTCTCGAGCGCGTCGTTGAGTATTTAAAAAGGGTGATTGCCTCTCGCGATTTCGAGGGGGGAATCACCCGTGAGATTGGACGGTGCATAATGTATTATCGCGACGTGGTATATCCCAATTTCTCCGGCGTTTCATCGAACTCGCGGATATTTGCGAGGTAACGCGCCGCTGTAACGAGAATCGCGACGATCAAACGTGACCACTTTCGTCGAACGCTCGCGCGCACACGCGCCAACGCATGACCCGGCAATATCCGAGAATCGGAGTCGCTGGGAAATGATTTCAATTGAGCGATTTAGTTACGATGCCGCGGTCAAAGTCCAGGTGTCATTAGCGATATTCAGCCGTAGTGATCTGTCATTAATCATTTGCACGGTTCGTCAAATTGAAAGGACGTTTGGCAACGCTCAAGCGACCTCTATGAGCTTGGATAAGCGTGAAAATTAATATACCGTATAACGATTATTCAATCACTCTTTTGTTGGGAACGTATTTGGGTTACGGAATATATTTTTAATAGGTACTCTTCGAGACGAAAGATAGGGGAGACTGGGCTGGTAGGCCAGTTTTTCAGTCTTTGATTTTTAATAACTTGTGTGGACGAAATATCATTAAACCGGCTCGTATATTTGATAGGGCACACATTTGGCTATCCGATTAAATTATTGAAGTTGACTCAATGTGACAACAATTAAGGTATTTTAATGTTTTTCTAAAACCTTCCACGCTGGTCGACCAGCCCCATGAACGGGGTTGGTTGACTTACCAGTTAAGAAAATGTTATTAGCAACTTATCTCACAGGTAATAAAATAACACAATGTCACAAGAGTTGTTTCATTATGAAACATTAATTTCCTTCTTTTTTATTTTATTACTGAACTGAACATTTTTTTCTACTTAAACCTAAATTATAATGTATTAAATAACATAGTGAAATTTAAACAAAAAATAAAAATCGCTTTCTGAATAACAAATTAACAATTTAAACCATATTAACGTTATTAGTCAACCAGCCCCGACCGAACATTTTGACTGCAATAATCTATTTTCATTTATTATTATAATTGAAATCAATAAATATTTTAATTTTCTAAAGTTAAATTTGTGCGACTGCATGCAGTGTTACAACCGACCCGGGGTCAGGGACGGTTGTAACACTTTCTCCGCTTCTCATTTTTTATTAATAACCGGAATATTAGGTACTTAACATACACCGAAATTTTGTATGGCCCAAATAATGTCAGATAAGTAACATTTTCGTAAAAAAAAAAATTGTTGTTGCAACTGTAATAGTTTTTGCGTAATCGTATTTCAAAGTCAAAGTTTTACTACCGCCCCCGGCCTACCCTAGTTTTAGTTGTAGTTTAAAATAATATACTGGTTATATGTAATTCGTTTTTTTTCATTCTTAGCATTGTAAACCAAAGGACCCGATACCCGTGAAATAATAATAATAATAATAACAACAACAACAACAACAATAATAATAATAATAAATACTACAGTAAAAGTTTAAACAGCAGTCAATTTCTCAGTTTTATATGCTATCTCAAATAAAGTCGAACCAACAATCTTTCAGTTTAGAAAATATTCGAGGTTATATCAAATAATGTAATACCTACAATATCATAACTATACAAATCAGACCAATGAACCACCACCTATCGACAAAGTTTTCCCTACCTAATTTCTAAATTATATTATAAACTAGACAAGCGTTACTACAAATTAAACGAAATTTCATGATCCATTCCATCAAAAGATTCAAGAATATTCATATCAGAGATGCCATCCGCTAAGTATACCAGAAATCGCACAATTAATATAAAATAAGAGCCGCCCGATAGCACTCCCGACTTTTACCTAAGGGTGGAGAGTGTGGGGGGGATCAGAAACGCGTTTTCAATAATTGTGCGATTTACTGGAAGAGATCGCGGGGAGGGCGACTTCGCGAGGCGACTGGGGGGTTGTATCGCATCGGAGGGTGGACCCCGATGGCGGCATTGATTTTGCAATGTAAAACATTTCAGCGTTGAGACGAGAGGGGTGCCGCAGATATCCGACTCGGGCGATTTTCTCGGCCGGGAACGAAAAGATATTGATGGTTACGGGGATTTGATGGCATATTGCTCGACTCGAATCGCTCTGTGATGTCTTTGGTAACGGTTTCCGATGTCTGTGCGCGGCCTGTCTGCCGTGTATTAAGAGCAGGGGGTGGCCAAGACGATTTCAAAGTAATGCGTCACTGTCAGGAGCAGCGAGGTACCTCGATTTGCGCCCTCCACGCGAACGCGTGTCGCTCGAATCGTTTCTGCGGACGGACTATTGAATCGCGCCTGATGGCGTCCAACGCGTTTCACGGTTGCATCTATCGACGAAACGGAAAGGGTGTTTGGAAAGCAAATCCACTCGATTTGAATACGTGGAGTGGCGCTAGATTTGGCGAAATACCGGTTTAAGTCAGTCAAGCCTTTCTCAGCGGGATCTTCTGTTAGGAGAATTTCATCTTCCTAGTTCGAATCGCGATTAGAATGTATGCCGAAATGAATGAAAATTTTATTGCGTGTACTTTCGATTACATCTTTATGAGTGTACTACCAATGGATGGACGAGTATTTTCTGATGAGAATGAGCCCAAATACGATCTCATTCGCACTATTTTTACTTACATGTAATTCGAATCAATTTTGAATTCCGTAGACTAATTGTAGTGCGTGAGATATAATTAAAAATAGTCCAAGTGTAGTCGAGTTTTGGCTCATTTTCGTCAGGAAAAACTCGCGCAACCATTTTGAATACTTTTATGGGTATTTAATATAAAGAATAGAAATTAAAATTTTCATTGTCAGAGGACTGATCTCTGGCTTGCTGACAAAAAACAATGTCACTTTGAAGAGTGACATTTCAAATTGTTTTTAAGAGTGCCGAACCTTTGACGGCAATATTCTAAAATTTCTCTATTCACGTTCTGAGATTCAACAACTTTGAACAACTTTGTCTACAGAATTCAGGTTACAGTTAACCGCTAAATGCAAATGCAAAATGACGAAGAATAGAGAGCCAGATCGATCCAAGAGGCCCTCCATCGATTGAAACGAATGAGATCACCCCTCTGCGGTTTCTGGAAAGGAAGAAGGCTTGAGGAATACAAAGATGGTCCGGAAGAAGGACAATCCAAACGAATCACTGGTCCGTGTCCGGGTGACATTTCATTCTTGCACGGCCAAGAGGGCATTGTCTCGCTTCCCTATCAGATTCTCTTATTTCTATGCCTTGGCTCGCCCCCTTGAGACCGTACGATTACTTCCTTTTTGTTTTCATTTAATTACCGATGTCAAGGGGTTGCGGCGCTTCCCGGCTCACTTTTTCCATCCCCCCGCGGCCGTTCCTCCATTATTCCTTTATTTATTCCAATTATCCGCGCGACGTGAATTTGTCATTGCCTTTAATTTCTTGCCCCCATCTCCCTGTGCGTCCCTTCCCGATGGAAAGTTTCGAGGAACTGCGTTGACCGCGGGGGAACCTCGGGATAAGATGGCAGGCAATCTTTATTCAATTTATGTAGCGTCCCCTTCAAATCGAAATAACATTTTACGCATAATTTTAAATTTAGTGACACAACAATCTGCACTCCTTCTTGAATCACGAATACTTTCAAAGTGTTTTCGAGATCAGGGGAATGGGAGGAACTACTTCGGTTCGTGATAGAGACGCGCCTTTTTCACAGATTTCGAAATTGTACTTCTCTAGCATTTTTCGTACATTAATTTTAGTGTTTTTGACACACCTCCTTTTTCGAATGTCGTCAAAGTTGACTTACCTGGGTGAAAAAAAATCATGGATCAGTTTTAAGGTCTCTAGAATATATTCCAATAGTTTTTTTTCATTGAAATTTAATCACAGTTTTTGTAAAAAAAATTCTAGATTACCACATGTCGAGAAAAACGAAGAAAGTCTTTAAATAGTTGTAACTTTTACAAATTTCGATATTAGAAGATAAAAATCTACAGAGTTGTCGCTCGGATATAACATTTTGAGAGAAAAAATAGTTTGTAAGCCAGCTTCGGAGAAAAAGTATTCATTCTGCATGTAGAAGGTACAGAGCGTGAAATCAGCTTATGGGTGGCTCACACCCAGAGTGTCAACGAAGGGTTAATATTCACTAGCTGTCGTTAGTAATAGGTATAAAAATAAAGTTTCTGTCTTTGCGAATAAAGTGTCAAGTAAATTGGCACAGACACTTTGCGATGTATTCGTGTTATTAAAAATATCCGCCTGACGATTTCGAAGGGAGTCGGCAGATGTTGAAGGTACAGTGACATTGACACTGGCGCGACTCACCCATGCCACCCGATATATTGGCAATCCCCATTTACAAAATTGCGAGGACGCTCCTGTATTCGAGGGTTGCCGGTGTCCTTGGACGAGGGGCTCGCTTTTCGGGCACTAACATCCTTTATTGTCAGGCCGCATATTCGGCAGTTTCCACGGTTTGCATTCCCTTCTCAATAACGATATGCGTGCTTTCTCTCTCGTCGTACCCCCCGGATGGCAAAAAGCAATGGAAGACGGCAAGATGGAAGAGGGAGGAACAGAATAGCACGCTGTGGTCGGCGCGACGAGAGCTGAAAGCCGGGTCTAAAAGGAGAGAGCTCCATTTAGGAATATTGAAGGTATTGATTTGTTTTGAGTAATGGGGCTGTAAACCGTGACAGCGAAGCCCTCGCTCGGCTGGAAATATTATTTCGAGACTGGCGCTCGGCCCAGCCGGTTCGAAGCAAAATCTCTGCCCAAAACCGACGAAAACGCTAAGCTATACGACGCTGACCTGACGGTTTAACCACCTTTTTGGATGATTGAAAACAGAAAAGATGGCTGGAACTAGCGATCGACGCGTGCTGCCGAGAGGGAAAAGGAAAGCCAGCGCGCGGATGCAAATGGCACGGAGAAAGGGGTCGGTCCATCGTGAATAAAAGATAAAAAAGGAATGAAAACGAAAGCTTGCGTGGCCGTCGTACGTGCGTTCAAAGTTTCCCCTCGCCCGCCCCTCGGCCCGCGGCGGCGGCACGGCAGCTTCGATATCAATATTCTAAAAACATCCTTTGTCGTGCTGGCTGCAAAAAGGCGTGACGCTCGTAATGCACGTTCCCGCGGCTTGCAGGGTCGTCTCCAGCTTGGCAGTCCGAGCCCTCGCGCGGTATCCAACAGGTATGTATCGAACCATCCGTGTATGTACAATGTACATAAACCAGCCTCGACCCCTCCAGGCAACGGTATGTTCCTATTTCCCGAATTTCTGCGCGTATCGCGCACCTGCATGCGGATAACCCGCGGCAATGTCACTTATACTAAAACCAGATTATTATTAACTTGTCACGATGCCCTGCGTGTTATACCGGACGAGTTGTCAGCGAGTTGTAGGAACAAACATTACGTTTAAAGTCACCGAAGGATGATCATTGTATCGAACGAAACTTCAAGGTCCATCTCCTTTTGTGCGACGTGCGGTGTGTTTCAGAACTGTGGGTATAGGTAGAAAGGAACCAGAGAGCTATGTAATTAAGTAGTAAACGTTGGCCCACGACTGAATACGCCGATGCACAACGGTTACTTCAACTTAACACAGCATGTAAGGAGGGACCAAGGAAAATGACAGCGAAGTAAGCTGTATTAAAAAAAAAGATATCTTATTCTTTCAACAGAAATATGCCCTGCAATTAACCCTCCACGAGTCGGTTGCGTCTGTAATGTAAGACGCGAGAATACGCCATTGTGCATAGTATCTTTGCTTTCGCGATTTCCTTACGCGTTTCCCTCCCCGACTACTCGCTTCCACCCTTCCGATGTTACGCCAGGAAGGGGTGACGGTCTTGTAAACCGCGTGTACAGCCGTTCACCGACACCTGTTTACTCCCTACGGACAGTCGCGTGCACGCACGCTGGAAGCTGTCGCTTCATGGGGATGGTAAAATCGGCTTGTTACAACGGCTTCCCAGAATAAATTGCAACGTTCCATTGAACCAATCAAGGCTTCTCCCGGCTGACGGATGTTATAGATCGGAAAAATGGTTGCGAAGGGTTGAATAAAATTTCGACAACCTGATTAATCGCAAGGCAAAATTGTGGAAATCCAATGATAGGCATCTCGTCTCAAGGAGTTGTACTAATCGTATCTTGTACAACTATATGCAGGTACATTCTAAAGATCTGCTTACTATTGTAGTTATCACGCTAGATTTGCTGAGGTTGCAGACTTGTTGATCGCAAATAGCTGGATCATTAAAATCGTTTTATAAATCAAGCTAGGAGTTTTACTCACAAATAAGGGATTTCTCCTTCAGCAGAGCTAGGCTGGCCATACGTGAGAATCTAGACCTTGCAGAAGCTGCGGCAATTGGGCTAAGCGGGAAGCCTGTAACATAATTTATACAAAAGCAAACATAAGCCAGAATTGCCTTCAATCGAAACGAATACAATTTTATAGAAACAGGGGATAGAAAATGCTCCCAAATAATGACCATGGCATTGTGAAATAGGTAGGATGAAGTAGCCGAACATGAAACCCATTTCTTAAAAACATAGTTGACATAACTCTTGACTAAGAGCAGTTTTATTAAAATTCGATACACGTTTTAAAAGTAGAATATGTATTCTTTAGTAACGTACTGGAAAGTATTATAACAAAAATTTGGTTTCTTCATAATAAAATAAAAACGAAAGTCATTCCAATACGCAGATAAAAAAAATGGGTTCCTAATATGAGACCCCAGTTCGGTTTTTCCTGAAACTTACTTTTTCTTTTATAAATTCGGCATGTGAAATCTATTTCTTCACTACCGCAATCTTCGTAGGCCCACTACCGAAGTCCCCATGGGCCACCACGTCCATCGTAACACTTTATACGTACACTTAACCCATTGCTCACCTAGCACATCCGAAGAATACAGACCTGTGCAAAACAAGCATTCTGTATCATAATTTTCTTTCTTAATCAGTTTCATCATTCAGAACAATTTCTTCTTCACTCTCATCAGTAGAACTTTCGCGGATCTCATATTCAGAAACAATAACATGATAACCATTAAGTAGCTTCGAAGTTAAGTCTTCATCATTTAATGACTTACAACTAGTAAGCCTTAAACTCCATTGCAAGCACCATACAACAGTATTTCTGAAAATCATTATACACTTACCGCTTTAGAGGTATTTGTAATTTAATCGAACCACTCCAAATACTTTCTGCAACGTATTTCAGAAATATGTGGTTACTCAAGACGCTTAATTGATCACAACAGCACTGCGCAGACAAATCAACAAATGCACGGTTAGTTAGTAAAGAAATAGCATCGCTATGAAATCAAGAGTTCTGTAGCGGAGATAAACTGGGGTCTCATATTAGGAGAGGTCGTCATATTCGGTTACTTTACCCTACCTATTGAACTTTGAATATTCTCAATTCAAATGCCTCTTCCCCGTGGGGACGATTTCATCATTTTGCAAAAAATCTGCAGCACTTGAACGTATTTATCCACCCAATCTCTCAGGCTCTCTGGCCAGTATTCTCTAGCAGCCCGTTTAAACACAAATTCTCCCGAATTCCTCGAGCCATCCGGAACACCATCATCGACCGTACCGTCTAATTAATATTATTCCCCATGCTCGCCTTTGTTTCCAACGGAACCATTCCGTCGAACGCGATATTAAAACGAATAACGAGCTCTCCGGCTCGTGGGGCTCCACTGGATACCATCTGGGAAAATGATACGGAGAAAATTTTAACATCCGCCTTCGCCCGTGTCTGTATGCGCGCGGCTACGCGGCTGGATAGCGTGTGGTACACGCGTGTGAGGCGGGTTTTTTTTTGCACCTTTTGGTCCGAGAGAATAATTAAAGGCACAAAAGAGTACGCCTAGCGAATTACTCCCGGCCGCTGCGCCACGATTGGACGGTTATTCTCATTCCGAGATTCTCCCGGAACACGGGGTCCACGTCAGACGCGGAAACGTTCAAAGGGTTTCCGCGGAGCGCGGGAGGAAAAAACTAATTAACTTTTCGGAATAATTAAGATAAGACCCGCTGGAGATCCGGGCCGAAAGCTCGCCGCTTCCTCTTTATTCTTCACGCCCGAGGAGTCCAGCCGAATCGGGCGGGAACGGCTGCTGGAAGCTGGCGATCGGTCGATTAAATCGTTTGCACGAGAAGCAACGCGGGGCTATCTTTCGTTCGATGGGACCGTGCCGCCGCCCTGAGATTCCAAGATGTTGGCACAGTAAGGTGACTAAGTAAGTAGATGAGGGAAAGGTACCTAGACATTACAAAACCAATTGTAAACACTGGTTTTCTTCAGAACGAGTGTAAGAGACTTTGGCGTAAGTGCTCTTTGTTTGTGATTTTATAACGACGGTAGTCGAATTTTAAACTATTTTAACTACGTATTGACAATGGGATCTATGTTTTTATAACACTTTTAACTCATTCTCAGAATGACCTTCTATACAAACTGCCAAAGTTTCTTATACTCGTTCTGAACCAACCTGAATATACCTATGCAGGTATATGCATTTATTGTAAACATAGGTTTATACATTTTTTATGGGAAAGTTACAACAAAAAGTATGAACTGATAACTACCTAACTAGCATTTCTCGAGGTGGGTATAACGTGAGAATAAGTTGACGATAATTATCTAATCATTTATTTCATTTCCGCACGTATATAGAACACGCTGCCATAGCTTCAGAGTTGGGCAAAATGTAATCTAATTATAAATTACAAATTACGATTAAAATTGGTTACACGTTATTTTCGGTAATCGTTAATTATTTAGGTAGTTGACCACAATTTTGTCATTTGACTTTAGTTCGTTCTTTCGCATTAGGTATTCTTTCATTCCTCTTCAATAAAGAGCATTAAATCCTTCACAAAAATAACGTATACGATGATTCGAATAACTATTATTTATAATTATGTAGGATGTCTCAGGTATTTTTCGCCAAACTATGCAAAGTTGGGCAAAATCTAATTACAAATTACAAATTACAAATTACAAATTACAAATTACAAATTACAAATTACAAATTACAAATTACAAATTACAAATTACAAACTACAAACTACAAATTACAAATTACAAATTACAAATTACAAATTACAAATTACAAATTACAAATTACAAATTACAAATTACAAATTACAAATTACAAATTACAAATTACAAATTACAAATTACAAATTACAAATTACAAATTACAAATTACAAATTACAAATTACAAATTACAAATTACAAACTACAAATACAAACTACAAATTACAAATTACAAATTACAAATTACAAATTACAAATTACGATTAAAATGTAATTGTGTAATTGATTACACCTTATTTTCTGTAACCGCTAATTTAGGTAGTTGACCATAATTTTGTCAACTACCTAAATTGGCCTAAGTTGACCACAATTTTGTCAACTACCTAAATTAACGGCAACAGAAAATAAGGTGTATTCAATTACACAATTACATTTTAATCGTAATTTCTAATTTGTAATTAGTTTACATTTTACCCAACTCTGCATAGCTTGACGAAAAGTACCTGAGACAACCTGTATAATAATTGTAAATAATAGTTATTCGAATCATCGTATACGTTATTTTTATGAAGGATTTAATGCTCTTTATTGAAGAAGAATGAAAGAATACCTAATGCTAAAGAATGAACTAAATTCACCTGGACACAGTAAAACTCTCTACCTACTTAGAAAAAATTTAAATCCCGATTTTCAAGCTGCACCTTAATATTCTCTAGCTTCTGTGTCAATGTTGAGATATTTTCCGACAAATCAGACTTCCCTTTCAGCTGCAAGCGGAAAGAACGGAAAAATGAGGGAGGAAGGGGCTCAGGCATAATATAACAGTTTCCGCGGGGCGGAAATGGCATGATTAAAATATTGAATTCGTGGAGGAACAGCGAGAAGCGTTCGAGTAAGAAAGTCTGGCGCGAATTTCAATAAGGCCGCCATTACCGGTAGAATTCGCCTGGCGAGCAATTAAAGATATTGCTATTGACCAACTCTCGATGAAGTTAAATTAAAGTGAAATCAGAGCTAGCACGACAGCTATGGACTTTGCGATTTTTCTTCTCCAACTTTCGGGATAAAGTAAATCACCCCATTACTGCAAGCGAAAGATTACGATCATTTAGAGACAAGTATGTTTTATTGATCCACAAGAAAGATTCACGAGAAATTTGCCGTTATGGTTCTGAAATTGAACTCTTGTGTAATAAGTGAGTTATGAGCATTCTCTTTCATATTGGGTCTGCAAACGATTATCTTATACTCCAATTACTTAATTTCTTAAATAATAATATTAGGATATTTGATACAAGTTATAGATTTATGTCTCTGAAGAAGGTCCCAGACCAGATTAAAAATATGAATTTACTTCTTGCATTCACTATTCTATCCTTATTACTGGTTATGACAAGCGATGGTTTCAACTTCTTAATTGCATTTTCTTTTATTAATCTTGGTGAGCTACTGCGTATTATAATATTCCACATTGTCTATTAAAATCTGTCTGCTCTTGCGCTAATTAATATTAATAACTTCGTGACCATATATATATATATTAATCACAAGTTCATTCACTATTCATGAGTTCTATACCATATTCGACCATGAAACCTGGTATAATATTTCAATTTTTAGCCGGTCTGTTCGGGGCATTTAATTATTCGCCACTTTGAATGAAGACATGGAAACATTTTAGTCGATAACGGAGATCGAATAACTAATCGGGACTAGCAATAAGTAAGACTATATGTATAGCATCCCACCTAAGAGTAGACCTACGCCCCTACCGATTGGCAACCGATTTGCGCAGCTCCCACGGATCTGACACTCGCGATTGGTCGCAGCCCTTTCCCTGCCGGCTTCCTACCAATCAACATTACATCCCTGCGCGGAGCGGGTCTACTCTTAAGTGGAATGCAGCAGTTGGAAATCCAACCGGGCGCAGCTGTCGCGTAAATCCTCCTCCAATTTCAAATCCGCTGTGCACACTTCCCCTTTCGTCTGAATAATTTCTATCGGAACACAGGGCCAATCCACGCGTTCTGCCAAAACTTGTGCGCAAGATTGGCGTGTGATCGTTGCTTGAGAAGTGTTGCGCCGCGCGGGGCCGAAAAGTAGCAGAAAATAGAAGTCTTATCCGCGGAGGAAGACGGCGCAGGAGGAGTGGATGGGAGCCGGTAGCCGCGTTGAGGCTCGGTCCTCCGTTGATAATTAGCAAGCAAGCTGAACGTAGGACTGATAATTCTCAACAATGGTTCATTACCGTCGTTTAAATGTGCACGACAAGTGCATTCGAGTGGTTGTGCCTGGCGGCAGCGTCGTCGGAGGCACCGGATAGCTGCCTATCTGGCCATTTCCATACATCTTTCATTGTGTTCTTTGTCGCGCCTAACTACAGATCCGCGGACTGACATTTTTATGGTGGAACAATGGGGGGCGAGGCTAATGCCAGGGACAAGGAGGAAAGACGGCGGCGGGAGCGTGACGGAACGGGGGAAAGGGGGTTGGAAGAGCGAAAGTAAGGGAGATGAGGATATAGATAAAGATAGAGACGGGGAGAACACGGTGGGGAAAGGCGGGGTAGGAGGCCGATTTGACGTCAACCAGAGCATCGTTATCCGAGTAAATAGGCTGTCAGTGTCGTCGACGGCCCCCGACGGCCCCCGAACGTAATCCACGATTCCGTATTGTTGTACTTTATTCCCCGAGTGGTCGAGGACCGAGCACGAATGCCTACAATCCTCCGCGACCGGTAACCTGCCTCAATCTCCGCGTCACCGACGTCGAAACGGAGAAACTGCCTTAAATCCTCCGGAGGAATCGAAATTGATAATTCCGCAGCTGAAAGCTGGCGGCCCCGCTTGCCGCTACGAGGAAATCGTGGCCCCGTGGCTTTTTCACGTTCTCCTTCTTCCGCCGAATCCAAGATCCAATCAGCTTCAGACGAAAGCGAATTGTTCTGCGGAGAATAAACGAAACTATTGAAATCCCTGCGCGTGGTGCGTGGAAGGGTGCGTCTCGTACTGGGCACCGACTAAACTTCCATACTGTCAGGCATCATCCGAAATCTGCTACTGCCACGCAATATTGCTCCGTCGTTTTCGATCCATCGCGCGACAGGTAGGTTAGCATCTGTTAAATGAATAAAAAGTTTCACGGAACGTCCGTCAGGATGCCGAATCAAGTCTCCGTGGAAGCGTGAAAGAGGAATTCAAGGACGGAGGCACGTGTTTCGTAAATAAATAATTAGAATCTCCCTTCGGCGTCAGCGCCACCTTCCTTTTTCCGCCCTCCCTTCAGAGATCCGTCTTCCCGAGCGGGTGAATGGCAGTGATTGGCAGTTAATGACGACGTTTCACGGGCAACCCTCTACAGCCTCCGATATCCAGCGTCCCCGTGTCGGGCGAGTGTCCTGCGAGCGTAATTTCTAACGAGTCGCCCCGTGATTTTATTCTCAAGGATCTCAAAAACACGGTCCAATTTCGCCACGGTCCGTCCTTCTGGGAATCGATCGAAGAGACGGCGAGATTGGGTCGTTGTGGACGCTGATTGCCGATATTGTAAGATGTCGAGGCGGACTCGGTCATCCGTTTAGGGGGAAGATCAAGGAACTTTCATTTCGTGTATTACTTTTTATTTCCCATTTCGTGTAGGAATAGCATTAAGGGGTTACATACGTTCTGGGCGCCTAATAATTTATCATTTTTGGAATTTTTTTTCGCGAGATGTGTGAGATAAATGGAAAATTTTATAATTGTATCTTGTTTTTGCGACCTTTATTCATATAAACAGATTTATTTGACACACTTCTGTCATATATTGCCGTTCATTTTCTGCGGCTGCAGCAACCTCTGCACCAAGCAGGGGGCCACCTTATCAGCATCGCCAAGTTACAACCTTTTTTCACGAAATTTGCGTTAACTTATGCAGAATCACATTCTCTAAGGGCCACTGGGCCATTTTTACAAATTTTTAATTTTTAATATTTTATTGCCATTTAAAGATCGAAATTGTAGACGAAAAATCGACTGCTTTCTTAAGAATGGCATAATTATCTTATTTTCTAAAAAAAAAAATTTGGCCCGATGGCCCTGAGAGAATGTCATTCTGCATAGATGAACGCAAAGTTCATTAAAAAAGGTTGTATATTGTGGAAGTTATCATGCTGATAAGGAGCCCCCCTGCTTGGTGTAGAAGTTGCTGCAATCGCAGAAAACGAACGGCAATATATGACAAAAGTGTGTCAAATAATTTTTTTCATATGAAAAAAGGTCCCAAGAACAAGGTACAATTATAAAATTTTCGATTTATTTCACACGTATCGAGGAAAAAATTCCAAAAGTGATCAATTTAGGCACCGAGAACGTATGTAACCCCTTAAGCAATGTAGGTGACAGTTGTGTAGGATTTGAGCTACTAGAAAGAACGAAACTATTAAATTTGACCGGTTTTGAATAATTAAAATTAAATGAAAACGCCTCTACGTGGATCGGATTTCACATTTCCGCATTCCAATTAAGCAACCTTTTATTATACGAGTATGTATATACAATTGAGAATACAACTTGTACAAATAATAGATTTGTTTCGCATAATGAAATAATGAAATAATATCCTCTGTACGATTCACTAGAATACCTACAGTGTACATTCACAACAAGATTCGTCACTCGCAACTGACAAGCCTGAGGGTGCATGCACTTCCCCAGCTACTTTCAATCATCCAAACACCCAACTTTACCGGCTCCTCCATATTCCTGCGACTCATAGAAATGCAAAGACAGTGCAGGCGTTCAAAGGTCTCATACAAGTTACTCCGTGCTGATACTGACTGGCACTGCCTGTTTCTATTTACCTACTCAGAGATTCTCATTCGATTTCCGGTGTATCCAGCGCAACGTTTCAAGCTTTTTGCCTGATTAACTCGATTCCATTGTGGCAATTTGCATAGTAATAGCGTTCCACTGAAAGTCGATGCGCCAAAGCTGTCCTATTTAGATTAAGAAACGATGAATTGTCGTGTGGGTCGATGCAATCGTCGAATGAGCGAAATGAGAACGGCTGCATCTCTTAATGGCGCCGCAGTGCATCGGCTATATTAGCTACGGCATAGTTAGGGTTTAATAGCGAGTGTTATTGATTATAATATCGCATGATTGGTACAATCACGTCGCATTGTACCCATCAATGCACGACATGCAACCGGTTGGTTCGTTGTGGAGCAACCAACGCACGGAAACGAGGGGCATCAGGCTATTTCCTATTAAACCGTTTAGAACCGGTGGATTGCAATCGATAGTTGCCCACTTTGAACCGTCGATGCAGAAAATTAAAGGGGGATTGCACGGCGATATGGTTTTCTAATTTGACGCTTTGATTGCCTAGAAACGTTATCGTAACGATGTCTGTGTAAGAAATGGTAAATCCTTGAATACAGTGTTTCGTTAGAAGTACATTTCTATCCCCACTACTTCTTTCGCAGTCGCTGCGGCGAGTGCGAGAGACTGAGAAATAGAAACGGCCGAGATAGCGGCGGCGTCGCCTTGCTAAAACAAGATGACAAAGAACAAAGGCTCGCGATTCGGCGATCCATGAGCGTTTTCAGTGTTCTCATGGCGCGTGGCTCGCCCAGGCTCGCGAATCGGCGAACCATGAGCGTTCTTACGGCGCGTGGGCTCGGCGAGTCTCGTGCCAAGCTCGCCGATCCACGTGCCTTCAGGTTTCACCTTTACAGGTTCGGCCTGTTCCCCAGCGTCGGACTTAAAAAAGTAGACTCTCACTGCGCCTCGCCTCGGCACAACTTCTTTTCGCACTCACATCTAAGCTCGCGTCGCCTCGGTTTTCGGTACCTGGAGTTATCTGAGCTTGCCTCGGTTCATGTGTTTGGTCAGTTGCTCCTCGCCTCTCTTCCTCAAAATATTTTGGAGGAAGAATCCGCGGCTCGGAGTCGCGCCGAGGCCAGGCGAGGCGAGGCGCAGTGTGAGTCAAATTGTCAAACTACATAAGAAAAGCATAGGAAGAATAAAATGAGCCGAGGCGAGGCAAGGCGTAGTGAAAGCCTACCTTAACGCCATAAAACTGTATGTACCTTTATAAATTGTATCTAGTGATTGATCAGAGGTAGTCTACTGAGAAATCAATCCTGCCAGTCATCTGGGAGGCTGATGCTATCGATCATACATTTCGTGACATGAAAGTTGAATGTTTACCATCATCCGATGATTGACGAAACACGTGTACGTTTGAGTTTGACCATCCCCTCAGCATCCTCGAAAGAAGATACCGAAAAGAAGCAGGAGCCACCACGGGTGCGGCAAGAACGGAAGAACAGCGAACGAACAAGACGACTGTGACGCCTTCGGAATTCGTCGCCTATTAAACAGGACATCGACAGTAGGTATTTAGAATAGCTTTCACGCGGCCACTAATGATCGCCTGTGAGCTGATAGGTGGGCAAAAGACACGCAGGAGCGCTCAGAATATCGCCCAAAAGGAGAGAAAAAATTGGAAGGAAACAATGAACGATGGTAAGTACTTAGGTGCACGTATGGAGCACATAGGGTAAAGGACCCATATACCGGACATTTAGTGATGACATGAAAGTTATTTAGGAATTTCAACATAAGTTTTCATACATTCTGGGAATTCTTTGCATTGAACTAATTATTAAGCATTGCCGTAAGTTCGGGAATTTTTTATTTAAAAATATAATTATATATCAAAGAGATATTAGTAAAAATGTACAACAAAATTTTGTCGTAATTACCGGACACACTTAAAGCTTGAGAACTATTTACCGTGCCCGAGCTACCGGACACTGTCCCGGATACCGTGCTGGAGCTACCGGACACTGTCCCGAAGAATCGAAGAGGTTAGATCCTTTGAACGTCGCGAACATCCGGTAACTATGGAATCAACACGAGTATTGACCCATATACCGATCACCGGTAATTGAAAATGTCGTACAATTTGACCCAGTCCCCGGATTCGCTTTCTTTTCTCAAAATATTATTAAATCACCTCCATATGCAGTTTTTACTATCAATTAAACCTAGTACTATCACTACATATTCATTTTTGTACATTACATCAATTGAATTATTATTATTATATCGACTCTTAAATGTAAGTGATGCTTAGCCATTTTGATAATGAAAATGGTTAAATGCCGATAATTGTGAGAATGAGAATTTCTCTACATTTTTGACATGTTTAACCTACATTAATTATAAAAACCTTCATTTATTTAGAAAACTATAATTTCAAATGTTATTATAAGAATATTACATGTAAATTTATATAGCCTGGATTTTCGAAATCATGAAAATGAATATTGTGTCCGGTTATTACCGGGGGCCGTCCGGTATATGGGTCCTTTACCCTAGGGGTTTTTGTTTCTCCCGCCTGCCCCTCGTATCGACTGCCTCGGAAAGATCAGAAAAGACGAAAGGATGGTGCTATATCGTTGTCCCGCGTACAATTTTTTGTATGGACGACCAAGTAATATACAGAGTATTCTGATTTCGTGAGAGGGATCAATGCGTTCGCCAGATTGAGAAGAATGATTCGGTATGAACCTCACCCCTTATTCGAAGAGCACCTACCACCCTAAACATAATTTCCTCTTACACTGTCGAAGAATTTTCGTTCGTCAGCGTATAAAGTAAAGGTAGCAGTAAACTTAAAAGAGTATCTTAATAGTAGAGTTACTATTAGGTTTCAATCTACCGAAATAAATGTGAACGAAACAAAAGAGAAGTGACAAAACAGAAGCTAGTTACGTAGGATGCCGCTTGGGAAACAGAAAATGATCCCCACTCCAAAAGGAGAGAAGTATTACATGCAACTTGTAGGACCCTCCTTGAATTAAATTATTTATAGCAAAAGAAATTACACCGAATCCACAAATGTTGGAAATAATCAACACGATCGGTTTATACACGACACCCTATATACACGTTCATCTACATGGTTCGATTGAATAATCTCCACGCGAGTTCCTCTACCCGCAATATCGCGCCTGATTATTTATCACCCACGAGACTTAGTCATCAAGCTGCCAACACGTAGAAAAAAGGAAGAGAAGAAAATCGAAGGGAGAGGGTGCGGAGAATGGGACCGCAAATCGGGGTAGTGCTTTTCGTAAGGGTGCTGGCGGTACGTGACAACTGCCGAAGATATTCGCTCGCGAAAGAGTATAAGCTTAATCCTGCCGCGACAGCGGCAGAAATATGAGACCATATAGTCTCCATATATCATTCGAGTCTTCTTCGACGTATCCTCCACCTCCCCGCTGTGCGCGGCAGACTTACATTAGACGAGAAAACAAGTGGTCGATGCTTGGTACTGGGGCGGAGAACTGGAGCTTTGTAGGCAGAAGGAACCGAGTAAGTAACTTAGGGTACACTTAAGCGATGCGTGAACGCAAAATGTACTGTTCGTGGCGACACCAAGTTGTTGATCCATCTAAATATGCTCGGATCCGTCGCACACCAGGGTCCAAAACCTACACAGAATGCCAGATGGCATCCCCGGGCTTTTGACTCCCGATACTCAATTGTGCTCGCCTCTATTGTCTTTACAACTCTATTTATTCCAGCCATAACGGCGTCGGAGATTTCATTCCAATCGTCGTTGAATCGTTAATTCTGCTCTCGAAAAAGCTGCTCGGGGCAACGGGGATTCGTAAGTCTCGTTTCGAGCGGGGCACAAGGCGGCCTTGTTTTGCGCAGTTGATCGCGACAAACGAACGTCGGGAACGTACTCAGCGTTTCCATCGACTGAATCTTAATTATTTGCAATTTTACGGACGGCAGAATATAATTATAATAGGAGCAAAGGCTCGTGTCGCCGTTGGGGTCGCGGCCGCAGTTACCTGCCCCCTGACCCCAACTCGTTTCCTGTTTCCACCCCCTTCCGGAGCCCCGATTCGCCGCGCTCTCCGCGCTTGCACTCAAACGTGCTCTCTCTTTTGCTCCATCCCTCTTTCTCTGCGTCGTCAACGACCCTCCTCAGGACCGACGGCGGCGGCAGCGGCGGCGGCGGCGGCGGTGGCGGCGGGCGCACTTGCCACAAGCATTTCATCAGAAGCGCCGTGTAGTTCCACAGACCACTTAACTCATAAATGAGGGATTATTTCATCGTGTAATCGCGTATGGGCCAAAAAGCATTACAATTAACGCTAACCAACTGCTCGGCGGCGACGTCTACCCGCCGCACGGCGACGTCAAATGGAAATGTGCCGCGGGGTTACCGTCAACGTCGACTGGCTCCGCTGTTACTCGTTGCCTAGGATCGGAACCCTTCGAAAGGACTCGTCTCTGTAAAGAATTACGCATCGTAGAATCGATCGCCAGGAGGCTTGTTGCCGGCGAAACCGTGGGACTTATGTAGTTTAGAAGGCACTACCGAGGCTGCCAACTGATGTTTAAGATGTAACTATTGTGGAGAGAAACCCGGAAGAACTCGAAAGAAAATGGAGAAGAATGGAGAAAATGTAGAAAAATGAAACATGCGAGAAACGAAGGCCTATATATGAAGACGTCGAATATGCCAATAGCTGAGCAGAAAAGTGCTTCCTCATCTTTTCAAGGTGGTATTCGTAGGTATTCAGCAATGCTTGTCCTTCCTATAGGCATAAAGGTAATCACCACAGGTTTGCCTATTGTTCTTGACGATCGAAGATCGTTGAACCTCAATATTCTTCTAATCAAGGGAAGTTCTGATCGCAATTTCCTTCCCGAAGACCACAATCTTCGCAATTACCGTAAACTGGGGTGACTTTGCCCACTTTTTTTACTCCGACTGAGAAATTAGCATATGATTGAATTCGCTATTGTTTTTTTCGTTTGACCTTGGAGAATTTATTGCTACCGATTACAAAACACCATACGTTCTAATTACTTCACAATAAAATAAAATAAAGTTCTTCCGAAAAGTGGGCAATATCACCCCGGCGCGGGCAAAGTCAGCCCAGTTTACGGTACGTTTCTTAACTACCTCCAACATTATCTGGGGATCTCAGAAGTGGATACTCACAGTGATTTCTCTACCTGCGGTATTTGTCTGTCGGGAAATTTGGAAATCACGTTCACACGCGACTGACAGAGAATACTCGCGGAAATATACGGGCGAGGCACTCGAAAAAATTATCTCGCGTTGTTCGCCGGAGAGACCGTTCCGCTCGGCAATCTCGCGAGAACGAGGGTCAAGATTAATCGACGGGACACGTCTGTATTCCCGGTTTGGCACGAGTCACGCCAAACGGAATCCTTTCCATCTTCCTCGAAGCGTATTGAGAGCCGTATGGCGCGCGCGCGCGCACGCACGTGCACACAGGTACAGGGCAGGTATACCGAAAGAACAACAGTCAAGCACAGGAGGGTCGAGCTAAAGGGTGTATGATTGATCGCGCCGTGGCATGCCAGATAATGCAATTTTATTTCATTTGATTCCGCGGGGGTAATTGCTATTTTGGCGCCGAACAGCCGACGGGGTGATGTATTGGACCGACTCGTCCTTTCTCATCGCCTCCTTCCTCGCGCGCACTTATCCTCTCCACCTTTCCTCGCCTTTTCTAGTCCCTCTTTCTATCTGCCGTCGTTCCGTTCGCGCGATATATTAACTCGGAGCGGGATTATTGCGCCGAGGGTGGCGAACGGCGGATCGATCAGGTGGAGGAAACGCGAAAGACAGCGAAATCGTCTGGTCGCCATCTCGTTGAGGAGATTATGGAGGCTGATAAATCACCGGGCAAGTCTGCTTGCTATCGAGTAATCCTCCTTGTCGTACGGCTCGCTAGGGTCGCGTGGCTCGTTGCGCCTTCGAGCAGATTCGCTTCGCGCGATGACAATCGATGTGCAGAAAGAAAATGAAAAGCACGCGCTCTGTGAAAAATCTTTTCCGCCACGAACTCGGGTATGTAAATTACCAGAAACCCCGGGATACTTTACTCTCTTTTCGGGAGCGACTCGAGGGGGAGAGTTCAATTTCGAGCAACGGCGATAAGTCCGTACTGGGGCCAGGAGGAGTGGCACGATTATTACTATTGCCATTATTGTTGCGGTTACATCGACCACGATCACTCAAACTCGTTAAAACTTTCGGTATTAGTACCGACTTCGGTCTGCATTTCACCCTCCTTTCCGTGCACTTCCAGAGTCTCTGTTCCCCGCCGCTCTCCATGCTACGGTCAACTTCCACGCACACCCCACATACGCCTTCCAACCCGATCCTTCGAGCAGCAATCGCTCAGGATCTCGTGTAAATAGAAGTGATAATTCGTTTAGCGGATTCATGGGCAAGTTTGCTCGCCTAGATGGACGGAGATTTATTTAATAAGTAATACTCTTTATTTCTACGTTCTCGGCTCGACAAAGGCAGGAGAAGTTGAAATGAAAAAATGCGTCGCAGATGAACCGTTTTCTGGGAAAAGACTCTTAATATTTTCGGTCGATAATTAGCGCTATAGGCGCCCTTCAGCGCGAATGAGGCAGAGTGAGGGTAATACTCCGCCTCCAGAAACAACTATGAGCTATTTAATTGGCTGAACGTTTGGCAATCTTTTATGGAGAAACGGTTCACTTGTGGCGCGTAGTTTGTTTTAAAGGTTTTATTCCTTTGTGAAACAGAGGACGTAGAAATATGAATATTTGCCGGGGCTTGAAACACTGTTATAATATCGATTTCAGTTCTTCAAACGGTTATAAAGAACCTTTATTCGGAATAAGTGTTCTGAAGAATCGAAATTTCCAACTATTATCTGATTCCATAACCGTTATTTTTTCGGTTCCATATCGGTTCCGAAACGGTTTCAGAATCAATTCTTGTATCGACTTTTTCCTAAGTGATAGTAGTAATTATTGTAGCTACGGATTAGTATATGTACATATTTTTTACAAAATTCTTATAGGAAAAGGAGAAACATTTATGCATATCAATGATTTTTAATAATGCGTTGAAATAAATAAATCAGCTACACATTTTTTACATTCACAAACACACTATATTATTCAGAATGGGAACTTAAATGTTTCTCCTGTTTCTATGAGAATTTTGTAAAAAATATACACATATACAGTAATCTGCACCTACAATAATTATTATTAATGATATCGACTAGAGAAAAGTCGATACAAGAATTGATTCTGGAACCGTTTCGAAAACGATATAGGACCGAAAAAATAACGATTATGGAACCGATATGAGGAGGGAAATAGGAACCGTAACCGAAGCAGATAATAGTTGGAAATTTCGGTTCCTCATAGCAGTTGTTTCGAATAAAGGTTCTCCATAACCGTTTTAATCAGAACCTTTATATAAAACTGTTGAACAGTTATTTTCGGGATCGTTTCAAGCCCTGATATTTGCCGGTTTTGAAACGTGAGAGCTTCTCTGTACTCTACTTAATGCATTCAAAAAAATGCCTTTCTATCCAGAGGGCGACACTTAAGAAGTATTTACGAAGCGGTAACTCGGTGGATGCCAGGAAAAAGATGAATCCTTCGTTCATCAATCGTACCGCAGACACATCGAGGGTAAAAACGGGCAGACAGCTGGATCGCGAACCGAATCTCCGTCCCGTGTTCGAGGACTCTTGCGCAGCCTTTAATTTCAGGTTCTTCGCGGATATATTGGACGCGCGTCCAATTCTTTCGCCGTTCTTCTCGAAGGACGGCGCTCGTAAACACACCGAGACTCGACGGGACCGTGAAGTATGAGGCTAGCGTGCGGACGTTAGAAAGTATCTAGGAATACGGAATTAATCGCCTGTTTCTCTGCCATTCCGCTTGCACTCGCGTACGCAGACACACGTACACACACACAGACACAGAGTGGCATACAAGCCCGAACCCCGACGCGGAACAGTTTGCCCGTGGATAGAGCCGCGGGGCGTTACGTGTGGAGTGGAAGCCGCGAGCTCGTAGAAAGAAACGGCGATATAAAAATAGATACGAGTCGATGGCGGTGGCGGAGGGGCTTTAGGGGGGGGGGGGGGGGTTGGGCAGAAAAAAAGGGAGACGGAGGCTCGTGCAAAAAGATACGAGGAACGGAGAGGAGAGGAGAGAGAAACAGGCGGGGAATGTATGGAGATTCGGAGTCATGCGATTCAACTATAAAACTCGGCGAGTTTTGCAGCTGGCGAGGCGTCGTACCTACCGCCCTCCTCCACGCACCCCTGCAGCCCCACCCCCACGTCCACACTGCTCACCCCTTTCCTTTCCTTTTCGCCGTTCCGCAGTTATTTACGGTTTGATTCGCCTTATCTTCCCTACCACCCCCGACCACGGCGTCCCCGTTCTCTCGTTTCTCTCTTCGCCCGGAAACTACCTGAAGGAAGATAGCTAAACCATCCCCACCCCTCCGCATCACGGGGGTGTCTGGTGCAACACACTTATTAATTGCTGTACCGCTGGGCTCGATATTCGCCGTTCCCTTTCGTCCTGAAATCGGGACTCGAGCTCTTCCTACGGTGTGCCGTTCAAGACACGAACGGTTCTTTGCGCTCCTTGTGGGACCCGACACGGGAACAGTTGATACTTAACTGTTGCGGCCTGCTATTGCGATGCTCGGCGAACAGGGTGCAGTTGAAGCTTATCCAGTTTAATTTGCGAAGAAATTTCGGGGATCATGTCCCAACAACGAGCGATGCTTCAGCTTTGTGGGTATATGAGTGTGCCCTTTTGAAACAGCGTTCAGTTGGTGTAGACTATAATTTGATGTAGACTCGTTGAACCATTCGCAGACACGAAATCTATATGCGGTACTAATCCCTTAGTGCTGCACGAATCGTACAGTGGATTACGCCTTTAAAGCAAATACTTGCGGCCTCGTTAAGGTAACAATGTTCAAACAGATGCTACGGTTTCTGTGTAACGTTCCCGAACCCAGCTCGCCGTTTGTCTCAAATGGGTACACTTTCTTCGGCTTTTATAAAGCGAATGTTTCCGCGAGATCGAAGCGAGAGCCGTGCATAAATAGAATGTGTGTCCAGATGTTAAAAAAGAATAATTGCAATCCGGTAATTGTTGGGACAGACGAAATGGGGATAAGTAGGCACGAGGGCAAACATCGACGTGCGTTACGAAAAGTAGCACGTTTGTCTTCGTTGCTACCTACGAAAACTATCACGTAGCATGTTCCGTTTGTAGCGACGAAAAGCAGCCCATTTGGATGGTTGGCTACGAAACATCGAGTGCGTCAACTTAAATTTCGGGTTAGGCATAATAACAGCTTCGCTGAGCCTCGCCCGTTCGGTATCTGCGTTTTGAATTCTATTGCGTTTGTATTTGTATATTATAAAAAAGACGAATAAAAGACGATTTATTATTATTATTATTATTATTATTATTATTTAGGGTAAGTCCGGGAGAGTTCGACCACCGGGAGAGTCCGGCCAGTGTTGATATCTTAAGACTGACGCAAGCTAGGGCACTGTGTGTCATTGACATACAAGAAATGAAAGCGCTTGTTGTTTATGCACAAATCCATATTTGAATTATAAGATACAGTTAAGACTTTATGCGAGGTTGAATGTTTTTAGACCAAGTTACAGTGGTAGTGATATTTGAGAAACAGGTAAGTTTATTTACACTCTTCCGATATTGGGGATACAATATGCATATAACTACAGTGTAACACCAACAATACGTCTGTAATCGTTTTTAATTTTTTTTTATAAGGTGGTCGATCACTCCCTTGATTACTGGGTGGACGGTCTAACCCCGACATGCGGGTGAGACCGACCAGTTGCAGTGCCAATGTTTTTCGTTGAAAATGAAAATAAATATTTGAAATTATCGCACACTATAATTTACGTATACTCTAAATTGCTTGGGCTCTGCTTTAATGTGCATAAAACGACAAAAACGTGAAAAAAAAACGATGCTACAATTTCTTTTCCAAAAAGTGGTCGAACTCTCCCGGACTTACAATATTATTAAATACCTTCCGAAGCGATTTTTATTTAGTACTAGTTCGGCAATTTATTAAACCTTGAAATACCATACTTAAATTATGTAGATTAAAATTTTCACACGCGTTTCCGTTTGGAGATTAAATGGAGTTACTATTTAATAAACAATATTCTTAAAAGTCGAATTTTTCGATGCAAAATGTACTTCAACAATTTAAACTAACCACGCGCCGAAACGTGATAGTTTCTGCAGTAGGACCCAAAACGTGCTGTTCTTCGTGGCCAAACAGGATAGTGAAAGTACGAAATGTGCTGTTCTTCGTGGCTAAGCAGTCAAATATGTTAGTATTCGCGGCGGATGACCAAACGTGCTAATATTCGTCAGAAACGATGGAATGTGCTTCTTTACGTGGCAAACGGAAATGTGCTATTTTTCGTAAGAAAAATGAAACGTGCTACTTTTGCGTAACGCACGTCGACATAATTCACACCAATAATTGATTGCGATCATTGTATGAATGAACACAGCTATATATACCATTACCCATGGTGTTCCTTCTTTCTTGCTGCATCCACTATTTTCAATTGCGCTCGGCGTTATCTATCAGACACGCGTTTGAATATACATGAAAATAAAGGTTCTGCCAAGAATTGTAAGCTTCCGCCACGTTCCCTGCAAGAATTCGCCAAATTACATGCAGCATACGCTGGAATATTCATTATGAAGAGTAATTTGCGCGTTTGCAGAGGCTACACCTCGCCATAGCTTAACTAAATCTGGATAATAACGTCAAAGCAGCGTGCCACGCGCAGGTAATCAGAGCGACGGATGCTCCGGTGAATGTCGGACAGATGTGTCCCGCGCGATTTATCCGCCCTATTGAGACGCCGATCTTTCGCTGATCCTCAGAAGGTGGATTCAGCTGTTGGTCCAAGAGGACACTGACCATTGGAGACGAGGGACCGGCGTTAAAGGGCTTTGAAGGGGCTCGAGCGGGACGACTTCCGGTCGTGGGCCAAGACGCTTGTCCAAATTTCGGAATAGACGATAAACAGACGGGATAGGAGAACATCAGAGGGAAGCTCAATGGCTCCCGTTTCTAAGACACCGCGAGTCCTCCCGGCTCTCAGCGTGGATATGCTCGCGCGTGTATACACACAGTGTAATTGAATGCATACACAACCAGTCGCTGAGACACTGGCGCACACCATCGCGATGGATACATGGGCCGAGAACGATCGTAGCCGGCGTATAAACGCGTCTAGCCCGGATCTCAATCTTGGCTAGAAATGTAATTACGCTCAATGGACAGACGGTATTCCTGGTAACGGATAAATTTGTATCGAATGGAATTTCCCCTGGATCGTGGCGCGACTGCAGAGATCCTCGCGGCTGATAGCCGCGGGAGAGGCACGGAGACACACTCGACCGGAGCGGAGACAGAGAAAAGAAAAGATCGGCTCGGCCCGAGTGGCGAGGCACGGCTCTAACGAGACCAATTACTGGCGGAAGTTTTAGAACAGCCCAGGGCCGCGGGGTTCGTCTTCGCGATCTTCGAAATAGAAAGATGGCGCGGCTGTGCGGGGAGGTACGAGGCGGGCGGGTGGGAATGGGTGCCGGCTGGCGCAAACGCTTTCGTTATCAGTTGGCTCTGGCAGCGAAGCCTATCCATCCATACCACAATGCGGAGATATTAATTATGAGATATTACGATAAGACCCGAACAATACGCCCGTATTGAATGAGAGATCCTCCTTCTGCCGTTCTGTCGCGCGGAGCGGAGTGTCTTACCACCCTCTTCAATGCTGGTTCAAGGAATACACACCAGCAAGGCCCTCAGCACACATACCCCGGCAGCCTGTGCATGAACCGCCTGATAAGCGAGTGCGTGTAACTACAGCCGATTATAGATTTTCCGGAATCGCCTAAACTGAATGCGCTACGCTGCACTCGACGGATTTATGGCGGCAATATTAATCGCGCGCTCTCCTGATCGCCGCGATAATCACTATCGGTAGTTACTCGGCCAATGGACATTCGGACCCAAATAATTGCCACTTAACACTACTATTACCTACCTGATCAACTCATTTCGATAATTTCATCAACACTCGAAGCGTTCGTTCCGGGCTGTCAAAACTCGGAGTGCAATAATATTCGATACCCTGGTGGTTTCATTTGAGGTCTTTAAATTGCCTAATCCGAATACATTTAGAACCTCTTAAAACACCCGCCCACCCCCCGGCTCCAGTGGTGTCTTCAGGGGCGATTCAGAGGCTTACATTTACGATAGATAGCGGGGGATACTCGCCGTCGAAACTACGAAGCGGATCGATGGGGGCCTCGCCACGTGGGGTAAAGGGTTCGTGATTACGCGGGCTTCGGGATAAGGACGCACTTTGGTTCCTTTTACGACCTCTTCTACCATGGATTTACGACTTATCGCGCGGCGGCGAACGTCCGCGATCATCCGCGGGACGGCTCTTTAAGACTCGAGATTCCTGGATACGATGATGCGTCTCGGTCTGCCATGAAAGCTTTCCGTCTGTACCGACCACGTACCTTGCCCGTCCCATGCGTTTGGATACCATTTATTGCCGCTGATATTCCTGGCTAACATCCCGTGTTGCAGCGTATTAGTGGAACGAAACCGTACAAGACCAGACGAACTCCTCGATTGCAGCAAAATTTGTAGTTTATGGTGGTGTTTCCACGTGAGGTGGTTAGCGGGCTCGGTGTTCCTGGATAAAAATTGCACGAGCGGTCTTAGGTGATGCTAAGAAGGTACAAGGAGTCCGTGGAATATAGGTCTTAGCACATAACCTCCTAAGAATATAGGTTGCTGTATATCACGTTGGACTTTAGAGGTTAGAGTATAGGCCCATAATCGTCATCATAAGTGGTCATGTAATGCCCCAGATTATACGCAGCATATCTCAGACATCTATGTTGCACCCTTTCCAATATTTACTTGCACTTAGCTTGGTGGTATTAAAAGCCACCAGTACTCTCGCAGCATCGTCCGCAACGGGATAATGGCTTGAGAAACAGAGCAGTGGCGCGGTATAGGCTCCCAAATCACATGTTCCAGAATTGATTTTTAGACCGAAGGATCGAGGGAACCAGTGCATTAAATGGATAAATAAGAGCCTTCCAGCGCGCGCCAAAAACTACTTTCCGTCACGCGGGGCACGCTTATTTCGCCCCTTCTCCACCCCCTCTTACGAAAACGTCTGTTTATCGAGAACATTACGTATGCATCTTTTGGGGTAAGATTCCCCACGTGGCGAATCGAGGAAACTTCCAATCCTCCATTCTCGACAGTCACCGATATTCGCCTCCGATTCGCGGAGGGTGACATTGGCCTTAGCATTTAGGAATCTACAGATACCCCGCATTCCCCGATTCCGTTGGGGTCGAGAGGGAAACTTCTCTTCTTGTCATTCTCCATTGAGCTCTGTTTTCTCTGCCACGGAATCGGTCGGATTCCTAAGACGTTGCACGTGCCCGATTTCATCCCTGATCCAACCCCAACAGCGGCAGACCCTCGTCTAAGAGAGAAATTCAAATTCTTCTGGCCGTCTCTCGGATTCCAAGACGGCTGGCACCGATTATTGACATGTCGCTCTCCCGTTATTGTATTACATCCTTTCCTCGAATCACGAACGAAAGAAACACATTTGAAATACGCGTCATACATACGCGATCCGAGCGGATAACCTCGGACATTTTTTTAACGCAATTCGCGACGATTCCTGGCCATCCTCGACGACCGCTCGCAATTCGCACGGGAAATTCAAATTCTTCCGACCGTCGTCCAGATTCCAGGGTGCGGTCTATTGAAAATACCACTTTGACACGACTGGACAGTGGACGGGCCGGCAGAATGTCAGCGGACGAGCGGCGCCTGAACAGCATGAACGGTGGATTCTGTCATGCGCGTTTCGCTTGTTCGATTTTTGCGCTGTGGCGGCTCAATGTTGCGTCTTATAGGCTGCTTTATGAATCGCAATCGATGAGGGCGAACACGAGAGGCCGTTCTAAACGCTCGGCAAACACTTTTCCGCGACGACCAAGCGCGTTCGAGGCGACGGACGATCTTTTCGATTACAGCACTGCGTACGTAATTGGATGAAGGATGATATCCGCGCTGGCTGTAGTTGAGATAACAGAAGCCAAACGGCGGGAGACATCGACAGTGGCAGGAATTCGGATTCGACAGCAGTAAACCAGTACTAAATCTTGAACAATCAAACGTCCATTGTTTGCCTAGCTCTGTCAGTCGGCGGAATACCAATTCCCCGGTTTCTTGTATTGGCGTGTACACGCAGAGGAGCCTCGGCTGCGTGGATGCTACAGCGCACCATACAAACCTCAAATCTCGCGCGTACACACGCGGGCAAGTTCGAGGACGTGTATACATAAGCGACGGTTATATCGTGCGTCTCCAGCGTAGCCACGGCCACCGCCGCGGCACGTGGCGCGATCACAATGGAGAATTTGACTGCTTTTGATTTGAAGGGAAACAATGGAGGCAGACGCTACTTACTTGCGAGCGGTTATTTCGGCAACCCCGCTGCCTATAATCTTTGTAGATTACCGCCAACCCACGCCGGGGACGAGTCGTTGCAGTTTTATTGTCCATGTGTATTTCGTTCAATCTCCGCCGCGGAGTAACCCGCGAAATTTGCACGTTCCGCACTTTACTGCCTGTACGCCGCGTTTCTAACCGTACGGTGACTTCATCGACCGCTCGATTCGGTAGTTCGTAGATTATCCTTTCGATATTTCCCTGTCGACGACTTGATGTTGTACAGTCACGAAACGAACGTTTTACTGCGGCCAAGTTTTAGCCGTTCGAGCGGCCTTTTAAGTTGCCGAGCGACTTTCACACTTCTCGAATTGGTTAAGAAATTGAAACAACGTTTCCTGTAGTCCTCCGTTTGTGATCCATTTGAGTTCGAAGGGAAGTGACGGTGTATCTACTTATGTATACAGTGATACGTTGTGTACGATTAGTTTCTAGGTAGGGTAATTCCGGGGGAGATGGCCATAGTTTCGTTGGGAGTCTCCTATAGCCAACGTATTTGAAATAAAGCAACGAGTATGGAGGGTAGTATGGGACAAAATTTTGATCTTTTGTCTACATAGGGTAAAGGACCCAATTACTGACACCTAACCAATTACTGTCACCTTAAGCTATTTTACTTAAAGTAACGAATAAATAAACGTTGTAAAGGCATACGCAAAAAGAATGATGAATTCAACCTATAATCTATACTATAGATTATGTACTATAGTTTATTTATTCGTTATTTTAAGTAAAATGGCTTAAGGTAACAGTAATTGGGTCCTTTACCCTATCTCTTAATAACAATAAACGAAAAATTATTATGTAATGGACAAATTTCAGAAATAAAAAAAAGTGTCATTGGCCATCTCTCCCGCAGTGCCCGGGAAAGATGGCCATATGTAGCTTCCAGGCTAACCAGTTGAGGGCATGGCCTGGTTATCACGGATATTTAACAGAATATGTCACGCCTAATTGAATGTTTCCTATGTCGAAGCTGCCTAACGATATACTTCTCCTTCCTTTCAATACAACAGTTTTTCATAAAAGATGCGGACTTACAGATGCCTCTCTTAATTTCTTAGACGCTTGAACGGAGCAACCAGCCGCGACTCGGCGCGAGAACTTACGAAAACAACGTTCCAGCGAATTGGCAGCGTTCATTTTTTTCGTCCGCTGAAACCTGCCAGGTTCTCGAATCCACGGAAATCAGGTTCGCGGGTCGCGGTAGCATACTCGAAGCCCGGCCTTTGTCTCGTTTCGGAACTGGTGCGGCGTGCAAGAAAAGGAGAAACGGTTGAAAGAGCGACGAGGGGGTGGCAGGGACGGGAGCAGGGAAAGAGCGGGGGAGGCTATTACGTAGACGTAATTCAAAAGCGGGAACGTATGCTTCATTTATTAAAGAGATTGCCTCGAAAGATTGCTGTTTCGCGCATGGCTACGTCTCTGGCGGTGGCTGGTGCTCTCTCCCTTCCGCCGCAGCCGTCATCATTATTGTGTCGGTGCCGCTGCGGCAGGCATTCCGAATTACGCCGCGTTTATATTCAATTTGTTTCTAGAAATTACAATTTGTCGGGAATTGGCGCGTAGACGACGCGAGAGGAGACGCGGAGCGTGAGCTCGGCGTGCCCCCCGGCTCTGTCGGCAATCGTCGAATTATTTTTCACGCTTGATTCCCCAGATCGGGAATTTAGACAAGCAAGGAGAGCGAGGCGTGCCTTTCTGCGCTGTAACAAAGCTGATCGTGAGAGGTCAACGAGTCTTTCTGATCGCGAGAAAAGAGAATATTTATTCGGAGATATACCGCTTATGTGTATGCATAGAGGTTAGAGGACTCCTAGTACCGCTAAACCAAATTTCAAGAATGGAGAGTAAGATATGTACTACAGATTCAACTTGTGCTTATCGTACTTTTGTCATTGCAATAGACAGGTTTTTCTTTATTATTCAGAGCACTGTTAGTATTTGGGTAGGGAGACCGGGGCTAAAAGTTCCGGGGGTAAGTTGTTCCGACGGTTATATCTTCAAAATGAAAAGATCGTTGTACTTTAAATTATTCTTTCCGAGTGAGTTGATCACGCCACTCTGTCGCCCATTTTAATAACATCCGCGACAGCGAATCGTGTGGTTGTAAGCAAGGACCTACTAGTCGCGTACAAGATAAGTAAAAATTTTTCTATCATTATTTCTTGGTCTATTTCAATTATTTAACGTCGATATTATTGATTGATTCGCTCTTATGGATCAAATGACATTTAAGAACATGTTGTATTAGTGTTTATCGTTTCAATATATGTATAAGCAGAATAATTTCTCAAACTGCTACATGTATCAATAGGAGCTAGTTGTTACCGCGACTTGGGGCACGTTGTTACCGTAACAACTTGCCTCACCGCAAGTGTATAAATTGTTCCTGCTGTGCTTTTGAAGTTATACGAACGAAATACGAAAGGGGCACGACTTCAATCGAAGTTATGCGTAAAGATAAAAACTGTCGATAGAGAATTCAATATCTGCCACATGATTCTATCGAGATTTATTAAAATACTACAATCTGGCCAAGAGGCCACAGTAGGCTACAAGTAAAAAGCTCAATATGTAGGTTCCTACATACAGTTGAATGTAAGGCTGATTAGTAGATTATAGTTTTTATACCAAAGATAATGTTTATGATTATTATATTGTTTTGGTTTTCTTTTAAAGATAATACATTTTTGTTGATCCGAACCTTCATAAACAATCATTATTAATAAAATTCTGTTTTATTGCATTAAAAAAGGCAACTCTTATATCTTAGTAACAACTTACCCCAATGCGATAGCAACTAGCCCCATAAAGGGGTAAGAAGTTCCGCTTCGACCAGCCTCAAATAAATGACTTTCTATGAAACACCTATTATAATATATTCAATAGCTTGAAATACTAAAATATAATAAATTTTTCGAAAAATGAGTCAATAGCGAATTTTTTATGTTTTCTCGAAATCGGACCTTTTAGCCCCGGTCTCCTTACTATGGTAGACTTTATAATTTAGTTTACTGTCCAACTGATATAAAACTAAAATTTCTTGGTAAATCATAACACCAAAACCATAAAAGTCTATTTTTAGACGGGAAACAATCTATAAACTGTTGAATGAATGGAAACAAGTTTCTCACTAACAATAGTAAATACGTTGAATATTTCCTTAATTCTGTTACAAAGAATTTATCCATAACCTAGTAACGATATTAATCCTTGCTACACAACGAAACTTGCAACACTACACAGAAAATTAGAAAGATTTGATACCCCCTTCAACAAGTAATCGAAAGTAAAAGATATGGAGTTCTGTCGAACATGTTTCAAAATTTGATTACGTTTCTAAAGCACTCATCAGTGCTGATAACTTTACCTCGAAAAAATGTTCAGAATAATCTCTCAGCGGAAAGTTACACAGAGATGCGCCGCTAATAGTCACCTCGCATCGGCTCGCAAACTCTGTCTGACCAATGGCGATCCTATATCACTTCCTCGCTCGCATTTCACTTCTCGCTCTGATGCCGGTCTTACGATCAATCATACTTCCAAAGTGTCCACTATTTTGAAACTGTCCAGCAGTAATTAATCGACGATCCTATTAAAAATCCATACCCAATGCTAGTAATTGTCCAACCAAAGAGTTTTTGAAATTTCCTTCCTCGCGTGAAACGAACGAATTCCTTGGTAGAATGGATTTTAACGGAATTAGCGAAATACCACGTACATTAGATTAAGAGTCACTGCGAAGCATTACACGAAAATACCGTTTGAAGGGAGAGAAACGGAAGTCGCTCCGCGGTGAAATGGTATTTTAGTAGACGCGGGTCATTGAAATTAAGCTCGGTCGTCCCGGCAAGTGTGGAGGCAGCCATTACCCGGCAATTTGGGATCATCCTCGAGACATCAGAAGAATGGCGAATATACTTAGTCGACGTGCACGGATAAACATAATCAGCGGTGGATGATCTCGAGGCCACTTGAGGGGTACACTCGGATCCGGCTACCCTTGCGTGAAAAAGAGGGAGGAACGGGCGCGGGCGAACGGAACGCCGGGGTCTCGTTACAAGTCGAGGGGGATGGTAAAAGATACTCGATTCTTTCAATTACACATCGCGTGCGCGCGGATCGGTTACGAGCCCGATTCAAGTGCCAGTCGGGGAACTGAAAAATTTCAGAGCGCACACACCAAACACGTGCTTCTCGCTGCCGAGCCTCCTCGCAGGCCCTGGCACGGTCGGACCGGAAGCAGAGGGGGAGGCAGAAAATATAAAATAATTCCCGCGGCGACATCATTTTTCGGTCGGTCGGGCGAAAGGAAGCGGCCGGGCTTTCCCCCGGCGAAATCCCAGTTGCCTGGAACGAATTAAAAGTTGCGATGCGCCAGCGAGGACCGGCTAAATTGCCCCGATTAAAATTAAATATCAGCCTGATCAGCAACGGGCTACCGCCATTTTCCACGGCGATCTCTTGGAGGTTCCGCTATCGATCTCGGCGCCGCTTCCCGTCGGGTGTCGCATCTTAACGCGCGCGCTTCGCGTTCTTTTAAATAGGAACTTGCGAAATATTCATGGACGATATTCAAGCCCCGTTCAAATACTCGGTTGCGCACATAGACGCTTAGACGCGTGTGTCGCACGCGCGCACGGTCCTGTACAGGTGCACACACACACACGCACACACACGCTCAACCCCCTCCAGGCCTCGGAGGTCGACCGAGGCGTGGGTGTATTTAGGTTGGCGTACGTTCAGATAGACAGGGATGGCGTGTAAAGGGGCTGGGGCGGGCACGGGAGGGAGGGATGGGGTGGGTCGGGCTGGACGGGGATGAGACGCACGTTAGCGCGGTATCCGCGGGTTTCGCGCTCTGGCCCGCCATAAAAGAGCCCCCACCGTCTGCGCATCGGTGTATCTTTAGAAATATTGGTTAGATTTACATATTTTACCGTAAAGAGAAGTACCCGGGGCGAAGTAAAGGAGGACCGGTGTCTGGCGCGGAAGACGCGAGGGGCGAAGGGTGGGTGCCGGGCGATAGCGGCGGTGGCCGTGGCGGTCGCGGCGGTGGTGGATACTGGGGAGGAGTTAGACGGGAATCCAGCGGAGTTGCTTGAATGCGGGCGGCTTCAGAGATGCTAAATATTAATACCTACTAGTGTTCCTTTTATGCTCTGTCTACCCCCTCCGCCGCTCCCACCCCCCCGTGCCCAACCCCTATCGCTCTTTTCCACCGCGGCCGCCCCCATCGCACGTAGATACGCGTGTACGCTCTCTCTGTATCTCTTTCAGCGGTGTCTTCCCTTCTCTTTCGCGGCGCATATCGTTGTCCCTTTGGACGGTGGCGAGGCAGCCGCGCGAGCGTTTTGCAGACGTTCGCCTCCGGGTTCTCTCATTCGATGGTCCGGTTTTCACGGCATCGTTTCAGGGTAATAACGAACGCACACTCGATAATACAAACGCCGGCTCGGACCGCTGAGCAATTTCGCTCTTTGTCGCGGACCGGACGGTTCTGCTTATGCCCGCTCCCCCCTGGTGCCCGCGTCTTTCCGCGGCCGAGGGAGCGAATTTGAACGTTTCGGTTTCCCCGGGTCCGCTGGAAGAATTATATCGAACGAGGGCGGACAGTCGTACCGCGTGGGTACCGTCTACTTACAGCCTGTAAATAACCAAAGAGTGATTAGCCCTCTAAAGCAGCGGCGGGACTTTCTAAATTTTCAGCGATCGCTTAGGGCTTAGAGTATTCGGGGCAATTTCAACTGTCTAGCCGAGTTTCTAAACGGACAGAAGTGTTCTACTCGACGAGTATCCCTGTTTCGAGATATCTTCAAAAGGACTGAACACTGCGAAGGTAAATAACGTAGAGACAGATGCTTCTTCGGCTTCGATAAAAATATCAGCCTCTGAGGAAATAGCGGACAAAAAGTACGGCACGAGAAAGGAATTTCGTTTCCATTAACCAAAGAATTCGATACGTTCGAGCGCCACCCGTTCACACGTGCCCGACTTCAATAACGTGTCCTCATGCACGGAGGAGCACGCTGGCCCGCGTCAATAATATCTCCATATTTGACAGCAATTACTTTCTCCTCTGCCCCGCCGGTGTCCGCCCGTGGTAATAACCGTCCAAGAGTGTGATAACGGGGCGAAAAGGCAATCGGTGGCGAGGCTTGTCTCTTTTTTCCCCCGGCGAACGGAGGGACGATTTGAAAAAGGCGATCGCAACAAGTCACCGTCCCCTGCCCCTGCGCTGCTTCACAAAGGGTTGCGCGGCTCGCGTCGAACCGCGGCGCCCCGCTCACGCGATTCAATTAATAAAATTCATTCGAATGCGTCCATTAATTTTTCTCCTTCAGCGGGGGAGAGCGGCACGGCGAAGGGCGGCCAAAGGGTTTCGAGGCGAGTCGAGCGGCAGCAGCCGCGTCGTTTAAAGGAACCCCGTTGACGGGCAGGGGGGGGTGGAAGTGGGTTGGAAGAGGGTGTGGGCGCAAATAAGGCGGGTCTTCAGACCTCGAGTATAAATAAAAAACGAACGAACGAATAAATATCCGACAAGGAGCGACAAGTCGAGTGCCGGCGGTTCCCGCCTCGTTCTCAACCCTTTCCTCCTGCCTGTCGCAAGGGCTCGACGACGACTACGGGAGAAGAAAGAGCCACCACCGCGAAAGGACGTTTTAATTAATATTATTCACTTCTTAACTAACGATCAAAAGAAAGTGTGGCGGACGCGCAAGCCCTCCGAAGGAGAATGGCTGACGTAAAGGTCCTCTCTGAATCTTCGTAGTCACCGTTGCTCACACGTCCCCGTGCCACATGTGGGCGTTAAGGGCGTGTATTCCGGCGAGAATTCTCGTCCGGTTTGTTCGGACCCACGAGAGTATCGGTCAGTGTATTTCTTTTTAAGCAATCGAAGCCTATATAGGAAACGAAATGCACCGTGCACGTAGATTGCAATATCTGAGGCAAACAGGGACTGGTAGAGGAAACCACGATGCCCGCGGAACAATAGCGAAACAACGGACTCTATTTCCCATTTCGAAGCGGACAAAAACTGTTCCCGAACGTTCATTACGTCCCGGCGGTAACGATTGCCCGCGAAATTTCTGCCGCGGAATCGAATCGTTCGTCGCGTACGGTGGAAAATCCAATCCGCGTGGAAGCAATTTCGCCGGCGCAGCTCCGCTGCATCAATTTGCGCGAGACGCCGTCTACTTGACAAACGATCGAATTCTCTATGCAAAGAAATCTACCAGGGATATTCGTCCGCCTCCCACCGCCTTTGCCTTCGAGTCGAAAGCATCCAGGCACGCTCTGAATACATTTATACACCGCGGGCATGTTCGTTCCGCGTCACCTCGTATCCTCCGCGACGTTACGACGGCGCGAGGTAACGGGAACCGACGGATGATGCATGAACACGTCAAACGCGACGTTTCGCGGTGACGTTTCGAAAAGCCGGAGGTTTTCAGTTTAGTCGGAATCGATGAGACCCAGTGGGACATGCAAGTAAAGGGATGGAGATAGATGATGCAGAGCTACTTGAACGATACTCGCTGAAGAACAGCCAGCGTTCCGAATGTATCCCTGTCAGTCAGAGTTATCCACTAAAATTTAACGTTTGGATTGGATTGGGGAGAACACTTTAATTTCCGTTGAAATAATTCAATTCACGGCTGCACTTCAATTGTTTTCCACTGTAGATTGTGACTGTAAAATGATACAGAAACATTTGAAAAATTTTGCAGTAGCGGTGAAGGTGATAGCAACAGTCAAAGTTCTGATGAATCGTGAGTAGAGAACGTTTCAAGATTGATCAGCTGGGTTTATTTTCATATCCCTGGGATCGGATGTCCTCGGTTCGAGATTTCTTCACCGAGCAACGGCTCCAGTTTATCGTCGAAGAAACGGGTTGCCGAGTACTTCTTCTAAGAAGCCAGTAATCGCAAAAACAGCGTCGACTTCTTGCTCACGAAAGCGGAAATCAGCGGCGACAATTTGTTGCCCGCCCTCGAGCCCCGGCTGTTTCCCCCCAGCGAGGGCCCCTTCTTCCGCGATCCGATTTTGATCGGCAGGAAATCGCATTGAACGCGATAACTCGAGCCGCGCGGCGACCGTGGTAGGAGGGTAGGAAAACGAAAGGAAGAACGAAACGAGCGAGCAGCAGGGGTTGGCGGACTCCTTTCAGAGGGAGGTTGAACTGATTTTCCACTCGTGGGATATTCAATAAGGCAACACTGAAAGGAAAGGCCTGGAGGAGGCTGGCGGAGGGACACCAGGGGGGGGGAGGGGCGTCAGACACGGAACAGTCGAAGCCAAAAGACGAGGAGGATGAGCTGATGCGTACATACGAAAAGAGCCGTGCGTAGAAGCGTGATGGGAGCAAAGCCAGAAATCAGCGGGTGATGTGTATCCAACCACCCATCCATTCCCTATCGACTACCACCATTAACCGTGTGTACCTTCGTGAATCCTGAAGTGGCTCGAAGGGTTCCAGCGTCGCGTCGAGAGCACGACGCGGTGAGATAGTCTTGTCCATGGTTGCCTTCAATTAATCGACGGGACTCGGCTCGTATTTCGAGCCCCGCGGAACAGTCAGCAACTCCTTGATCACGCAAAAGTTGCAGAATGGAACCGCTACGTCCTTTTTAATGACGATCCAAGAAGGCAGTACCATAGGTAGGGTCTATGGAACGTCAAATTCTTACTCCCAAATCACTTTGAACGTTTCTGTAGTCCTGCATTGAACCGACCGACGAGGAGAAGCTTAATTGACTATCAGACGATACTCGGACCAGGGGTGGGCCAGGGGATGGCCCCTAACGAGGATAACCTACGTGAATTACCGCACGTTTTCTGAGAAACAATTATTCAAGTACCGCCGGGCACATCTCATTTTGCGCTCTTCCCAATTCCACCAGAGTTTCACCTTCTTTGAATTTTTCAAAAAGCCGACAGGTGAGATGGTCAACGCTTTGACGACAATCTCCAGTGGCAATAAACTTATTTCAACGCTTTCGATCCCATGAACAAGTCGAGTTTCCGCCGAAGCGGAGATTTTCTTTCCGACTGACGAATAAATAAAATTTCAAGACCCGGCACTGTCAAGACGGTGACAGTTATCGATCTACCGTCGAACGCAAAGCGCGCGCCGCTTCCTGGATACCCTTCTTTTCCCGTGCTTCGAGTGCATCATCAAGCGCTGAAGATGAAAGGTGGCTGCCGCATAAAAGCTATTCCCAAATGCCGAGCGAAGGCGAGCGGCCGCGCGCGCACGTTGTCGGGCGAAGAGGAGCGGCTGAAAGGGCTCGTCGTGCCGACGCCGGCGACGCGTCCGACGGTCAGCGGCACGGTATCAGCGTATACTTCCCGTCGTCGTTGCACCGAAACACGATGCAGCCCCGATGCGGGGTGCGCACACACGCGATCCTATGCAGTCAATAGATAATACACCGTGGCGGTCGGGAGTTCTGTGAATGCCCGGCCCCGAAGATCAAACAGCAACCTAAACCGCTGTTTGTTTTTCATCACGCCCCTGATCTCTTATGCAACCCCCGTTTTATTCAGAATTTAGGTTAGGTTGGCCCGATATGTAGGTACGTATGTATGTATACGCACATAGGCTCGCGCCTCTCATAGACAGCGTCCGTGTGTCGGTGCATATCGACTCGTTTTGCCTCCGCGAATCCTCAACGTCTTTCCTCCTATCCGCCTCCGCCTTCTCCATGGCTTCTCTATTATTCCGTCTTCCACCCTCCTTCCGCCCCGCCGGTCCATCCTCTAGCGGCTCTTCTACTTTTTCCCACTGTCAGGAAGAACTACCCGGGGATGCATCGAAAGTCACCTATACACAGGTGGCCGTGCACACGGTAAACAGTACCGATTCATCTTTGGGGATCTCTGTGGAACAAACGCGCATACCGCCGCCAAGAGGACGAGCCAGAGTATATGGGATGCGTCTCGGAGGGACTGTCGTTGCAAATTACTTTGTCTCGCCTGCCTACGGACGGCGACTTCAATTGGATACCGATGCGCGGCGACGAAATTACGCCGATTTCTCATCCGCGACGATTGGGATTCAACAAATTTTCTCTCAACGTGCCGCGGGTCGTCTTATGGATTATGGTTGTCCTGATACAGAGGAGTATCTTAAAAGATGCTAATTCTATCAACATCCTGCGTATTGGCGTCAAGAATAGGGGAGGTAGATTAGTGTATCTCAATATTTATTTAGGTTAGGATTAATTGGAAAGTAAGAAAAGTATCAAATTGTAAGGAATTAACTTAATTCTTCATGAGGGCATTCAATATGTTTCCCACCAAATCAACATGGACGTAGGTGTATGGATTATAACTGGAAAATATGTAGATGCTTCAAGGTTGCTTCGCGTAGACATCAAGGTTGGGAAAAGGTCAGTGGAGGTGTTCTTGCTCCTTTTAACCTCTTAGATATGACGCGAACTTTTAATTTTCTTTCTGCGATAAAATTGGTATCTCGTTAAAATATCTTGGAAAACTGAAGCTGAAGATGATACAAAGATTTTCAGGAAGTATGTCATCGTTGTTTGATCACACAAGAATATAGTAAAGACGAAGCGGATACTTCAGTGACGTGTACGGGCATCGCGTTGAGTGATTCAGATATTCCTACGAAAGTGAGTTAGGGTAAAACTATACAATACGCCCCACTTTTAAAGAAACATCTATAAAACCAATATTTTTTAATAATTCCTCAAATTTTTTGTGTAAACACGTTAACTGTTCATTACTCTTCACAACTACACCGAAATGGTGAAAAAAACATAACTGGAAATAATCATTTTCCTGAACCTTACATGGGGCGTTTTGTAACACAGTCGTCAGGTAAAACGCCCCACCTCTGTGACAAAACGCCCCGACATAAAAAAGCGATTACTTTTTATTATTTTTAACAAAATGTTATAGAATATATATTATAAAAGATATTATTAACAAAAATAGAACAGTATTGATTAAAATTATTACATTATTACATTATACATCCTGCTGCATTCATTAACTCCCATTTCTTTACTTTTAACCTTTTCCATTGCTTCATTAAGCTCATTCTCTGACCAGGATGCTCGTAATGTAGTCCTTATATATTTGCGTGACATTTCTGTTATCCACGAAAAAGAAAAGAAATACGTTACTCGTGAAAAATATGATTTTGAGGTGGGGCGTATTGTAAATTCTTTGCTGGGGCATATTGTAAATTCTGGGGTTCAAAACACCCGGGCTTAAATTTAGCAACAACGTAGTGAAAAAAGGTTTGGGCAATAACAATTTAAAGAGGTTAGTTTGTCTACTTTCGAAATATACATATATGTAAATTTATCGCAAAAACAATAGTGACTTAGAAAATTGAATTTCTCACAGACTCACCGCATATTATCGGATGGCCGAAAATATAAATTCCTGTATATTTCTTTAAAAGACGTAATATTTGTTCGTATTTTTATTGCAGCAGTTGTGGCCGACTGAGGCAAGTTTAAATCTGACGATCGCGTCGATGCATCCTGGTTTGTGTGCATAAAATAATGGTGGGGCGTTTTGTCAAATGGGGCGTATTGTATAGTTTTACCCTAGAGCAGCGTCGAATTTAATGTCTACCGCGGAAGCTGACCGAATAAGGGGAACCACCTGAGCCGACTATGCCCACCGATAAATGTCTCACTTTCACCTGAAGGTGGCGATCACGATCCACGATGGCGCCTCGCAAAGCGCGTTACGTTCGCGCTTCGAGCCTCCCGCGTTATCCCCATACAGGCAAAGTATCCGAGGGCATTATCTTCGTGCATAATGCATCCACGCACCGGCAGCAGAGGCAAACCTACCCCATTTACAGCGCGAGAGCCGGATTCTCCCTGCGAAAGGGGGAGGGTCTTCTACCGCTTTTTCTCCAAGCCAAGTATTTCACGTTATTTTATTGTGTTGCGACTCAATAGTAGCTTCCTCTGCTGGGTCTCGCGCGGGAGAGGACATACCGAAATGTATGACGGCGGGCGAGCACTGCACATACGCGCGAGAGGATCGCACGCGATGGAGCGGGCCGAGGAGGGTGCACACAGATATACCTGCCGAGTACTCAGCATTAAGTATTCAACGCAAGGGGATCACGTATTATCGCGGACTCCCCGCGCTCTCCGTTTATTTATCGCTATATCGCGGTGAAAAAAAACGATAATGCTCAGCCCCTAATGCCCCATCTTCGTTCCAGATATTCTATTCGTTTCGTCGCAAATGCCTGGATCTTAGACTTCTTTAGATTGATCCTAGGGAAACATAGAAATCACTCATTTCCTAAAGTACCGTGGTCCGTGAAGCATGTATCCGTAGATAGTATTGAGTGAGTGTGATCGATAGATGGCAACAAGGTTTCAGACTTTTGTATTTTAATTTAGTTGCCCAGAAACTAATAGACTTTAGAAAAACTGTACAGAGATGTTGGGATATATACGTATGTACTAATTTTATATTTGTAAACTTCTATGTAACTATGCTGCTTGTACCTGAATAAAGCCACATATAGGTCTGTGCCAGGATCGACATGTTCTTAAAAAAAAAATTCAATTCAGTTGTACGTTGTAAGAATTGTACGTATTTATACACCAACATATCAGTGCCGTCTTATCGTTTTCGGGAGCCCTCAGGCGAGCTCCATATGTGACCCTCTAAATTATTCTAGATTAAGTAAAATCAAAAATGCCGCGCAAACACGCGAAGTGAATAAGCGTCAAAACAATTAGATAAATAAGATTAAACGTGGGGTCCATTTCACGAAAAAAGGGCCTCCTGATCTCTGGGGCCCTGCGGCGGCCTCTGTCGCCTCCAGGTTAAGACGGCACTGCAACATATCCTTTCTGCGAAAACAAAAATTTTTCTGACTGTTCACTGGCCCCGCTTAATTCCCTCTCGAGCTTAAAACATAATTCTTACGGCCGGGTTAGATAAATCTTTCGTAAGATTAAAGCAAGGTCTTAAAGCTCTCCGTGACGGCGGTTCCGCTGGTCAGCTCCAAAGGTCGTCCATGTCCAGAACGTGGCCTCGCGAAAATAAGTTTCCCCGCGCGGAACAGTAAAAGGAGCACGCCGAATTGGGAAAAGGGTAGCGGAACGCGGCGCTTCCGCTGAACGGGGAAGCGAAAAACAGGCGAGAGGGAGCGAGAAAGGCAGAGGTTGTTTCGCAAACAGTTAGGAAACGGCTAACGCCGAGGATAAAGTGGTATCGGAACGAGACGATCGTCGAACAGATGCCGGGCCATAAAACAACCGGCTTCCTCTTTTCCACCCCCCAATTCGCCCTATCCACCCCCGCTGGAACAAGCCAACTAGCGTTTCTCCTAATGGGCCAAGACAAACTGCGCCCCCGCCGTTCGGTGTTTAGTGTCTGGCTGCAGGGGTTGCTCGGAGAATTTCTTCCAATACCCATTATCTCGAAGCTTCGTCTTTCTACCCCTCCACCCCCGCCGCCTGTCCCCACCACCAACCCCAAGAATCTCCGTTACCCCGTATTTTCTCGTGGTTTCTTTTATTTCGATGTGTTTCGAATTGCGCGTCGAACGCGATAAGGGTTGCACGGGTGCTGTCGGCTGGCACTAGGGGTTCTTTAGAGATTTTCGTACGTAATATATGCGGCGGTACTCCGACCTCTGGAAAATGAAAAATTCCCCCCGTTCTGTTTTGCCGAGAGTTTTGCAAAACTTGAAACAGTATAGTATTTCACTTGTACCATGGGAAATACAGGGATACGTTCGTTAATAGGATTCACTGTAGCGTTGCACATAGCATTGAAGGATAAAGCAAGAATGTTCGCTTTATGAATTTCTAATGTGTGATATTCTTCACTTTAACCTTTAACAAACTGGTATATATTCTAATTAGTTTATGTGCATACTCTTTATTACAGTTATACCTAGTCCACACCTGTTGTCCTTTGTTCCTCCGTTCATTCCGTATTTTTCCGTAGAGATTGGGTCCTGCGCAAGAATCTTCTGAATTCTGTACAACTGTTCATTTTAAAACTCACAGAGTCAATTATTCCTCAAAAGTTTTGCTCTTCCGTATCAAACTTTTGTTTCATCCAACCTCGTGTATAACCCTCGTCAGACGGCGTAGGTACAATTGTACATTTTGCGTTTTTAAATTGCGATAACTATTTTTCGAGAAGCCGAGGAGGGCTGAAGTTCTGTGACATCTCTACATTTTTGGTCTAGATTATATAGACCAAATTTCAGAAAAATATCTCAACCCCCTTCCGAGATAGGGGGTCGAGTCGAGGGTTGCATCCATAACAGCGGCATAGGCACAATGGCGCCCTCATATATTTTTCATGAAGATAATGCAAGAAAAAAAGAATGCGATTTTTTTTTAATTGTAGTGTTCTTTTATTAGAAAAAAGTAAAAAATAGATAATTTACATTATAAAAGAAAATTTCGGAAATTCTTTTTATTGATTCTCATTGAGAATAAATGTTATCAATTTATCGTACAAATTATACCAACAATGAGAATATTTATATGAAATATGTGAGTGTGCAATTGTGCCTCTGCCGTCTGTTAACGTTGTAAAATTGTGCCGCCTGACGAGGGTTAATATTCCGTAAATACCTACGTGTCCGTAAAAAGCTGTTCAGTTGAATTTTTGCAGGCAAAATCTGAGGAATACTCGCCGAAACACCTAATACGCGCGCATCGAATGAATACCCGAACTAACCCCAGCCTAAAATGTATCGAGGTCCCGCATACATGAATAATATCCCGAATGCTAATAGAGGAATCGCATTGAACATCCACGAGAAGCACGAGTGCCAATCCCATACCTTCCCTTCCTCTTCTCCTTCACCTTCATTACGGGAATCCGTAACTTGGTTAACAAATGCGACCTCCACTTCGTCACCCTGGGCCACGGGGCTCGAATCGATCAACTCTCACATACGCGGCCGTTGTTCCGTCGTGTCTGACGGCGGAACCAGCCTGAGGATCTCGCAAGATCCGCAGCGAACGCGGATACGCGCGATTCAATTGGAAAGTACCTCCCGAAATGGAAGCTTCCCAATTACGCGTGACAGCCAGGCCCTTTCATCGGGCCAGCTTTTCATACCGAAAAATCATCATCGTCGCCGTTTCCTCCGGGGTAGGGTGCGCGTGTCCGGAACGCCACGAGGGATAATGACACGGGGCAGCCGTTATTTCTCATTAAAAACAAGGGATTCATCGTTCGCCATTATCGCAGAAGTGGCGACACTGTCTGGTGTGGCTGGTTGTTCGTTCTTCGGGGCCGCGGATACGGGCCGAAGTGTCCCTCCCGTCAATACAGCGCCGCCTAACGGCGGGAACAAACGAGTGTCATTGAGAGGTGTCACTTCGTGGCATATTCGTTTGTATTTTACGCGTGCTCGTTACTATCTCTGCCATGCTGCCGCATTGTCGCTGAGCGTCGGCCGCACTCGAGTGCTTCAGCCCTGGCAAATTACAAATAATCAGCAGCCGGAGCGTGGTCCGACCCTTTCTCTCTGTTCCACGGTGCATCTTCGTCTCCATCGTCGGCACTTTCACCTCTTCGCCCCTCCGGGGCGATGCGGGGTGAACGTTTCGATTCATTTTCCCGGCGATATAACGACTCGCGTCACTGATCTGCTCAGTGTTCCGTGCGTCTACGCTCAATGGGACATCCTTGTCTGCGCGGCCGGAGGGAGGACGGGGCAATCGTTTCGAGAGGCCAGTCCGTCCTCGCGAGGAAACCACCCTCCGCGAATATAACACCCTCGAATCCACGGGATGAGCAACGAAACAAATGGATTAATAAGGAAGAGTGGGCGGGAGAATTGGGGACTTCTTTGGGAGGTGTCTCTCCGTTGCGTGCTGACACTTTTCTATCTCTCACGTTTCGCTGTTATTCTTCGGCTTCTGTTCGCTTCACTGACACCTGAAATTTAAGTGACCTTGCAATGACCAGGGAAGGCTGTCCATTCTATCGTTTTACAATAACCGTCCGTTACATTGGAACTGTCCAAGTGTCTGTTTACTCGCGTGTTGGGCCGTTCCGCAGGAAACACAGCTGTGAGCTATTGTTGCTGGCGTTTGCGTTAATTGGTAATTTGACGAACCCCTCCCACGGTCCGTTTCGATGCTGCCCGTGGTAACGGTAGCCGAGAGCAAACGTGATTTCTCGCGAAATCGAGCAGATTGACCTGGTATTTCGGTGTTACGCGTAATTTCGATTTAGCGTTGACCCCGGCTTGGCAAGATTATACACCACGTATCTCGTGAATGCAAATATATTATAAGTCTATTGATTCCCTTCTGCTTTTGAATCCACTGGCATCGAAGTGAGAAAATGTTGTATAACACTGTTTGCTCTGATAACAACTATTGCGACGGGCAGAGCAAGCTACAATGTCCTCATCATAACGATCAAGGTATGCAGATTTTCAAATTCGGATAATTACGCGCGTTTATTTCCTGTGTTTCAAATAATCGTTACGTATCGTTAACACCGGGAATATTTTTTCCACTTACCAACGTGTTGAATAATATGCTTTCAAGTGTACATTTGTAATTGTAAATGATTTGTAAAATTAGAACCAACTGGGAATGAAATAAGAATTAACCCTCATCCGTCCCTAGTGTCAATTTGTCAGTTTTCCCGTAATAAGTTATTCTGTTCTATTATTTGTAATTCTTGTAAACAAGCAGTATGCCCCGCACATCGTATTAATTTATGCGAAAGTTGTGAAAAATCTGAAATGCAAATGCACTCATCAATTTGAATAAAAAAATGCAGAAAAATATTTTTAAAAAATAACTGTTTACCTTGTCATTTTATCGATCTTATACCACTGTGCCAATTTGACACCGAGGGACAGACTCAGTTCGTGAAATGAGGAACGGATGAGGGTTAAGAAATGGGAAATAGAAAGATTAATGGTGGCGACATTTACGTCTGCACAGATTTTTTTTTTCGAAATTCAGTGGAAGCAAAGGAGACACTGAAAGCGATCACGATGAATGGAACAACCTGTATACGGAATAGTCTTTGAAAACGTGCGGACAGTAAGGGACAGCGGTTCCATATGAAATTCTCGACGAACGACCTTTAGCAGATCGCGTAGCTCATAAACGTAACGTAGCCCAAAGCCATATCGACTACTAAGCTGTATGTAGCAGGAATATACCACGGTATATGCGGTGTATACGCCCGTAATTGCCTTTACCCTTAATTATCTATCCAATTAGCCTGGAGCTATTATGATTAAACCTATACTGTAAGTTTATAATAACAATTAGTTACTATCGACCGCCCTTGCGACATGATAATTCTCACTTTCCGCACTGAATCGTGACGAACCGATCCTTCCCCAGCTCCCTATCGTGCCCCCACTGTAAAATACAAAACCGGCCTATTCGAGAATGGATGAATTTCAAATTATTTTCCAGGATCTGTTTAACTCGATATAAAATTATCCGGATCTTGCACTTAAGGTTATTCGAATATCCCCACACAACAACCGTCTGATGATGAGACAACAACTCCCGTCGTTACGCTGAATTAAACATTTAGATTGCAAAATAAATATTGGCCACCAAAAATGGAGCGCGAAGTAATTATGATTGTTCATATAACAAACTGTTTGGAGAACCCTTCCATACAGCAATTGCTTCGGGATATCGAGCGCAAAGATATTTAATAATTGCATTATTTCAGGCGTGCATAATTGAAGATTGCACAGGAGCGTTCCGTTTCCGAACCCTCGTCGGGAAAACACGCGCTGCGATTGCGTAATCGCGATATTTTCGAGTGGCAAGAAGTCGAATAAGAGGACTCTCGCGACAGAAATATGATGTTGGTTAATTTAGTGGTTCTCGCCACCCCCGTGCGCTCCGCAGCAGTTATTATACCTTCGGATAATTAACTCGATTTTTCTTGCACGAAGGAGGAGATAATTGCACCGATGAGGTACAAACGTTTCAGCTCGTTAAACGTGTTATTCCTCGGTGGCGAAGCGTTCAAAGGCCAATTATCTTTGCCATGCGCGTGCACACGCAGAAAGGGATATATCTGCTTTCTTTTTTCTAGAATTTCAACAATCCGCCGGCCGAGAAAACCGTCGCGGCCGAACGGGGCCCATAAATTCGCGCGGGCTGGGCGCCCGCGTTATCGATCTGGGGAATCGCCAGCCGATAATGATTTCCGTAGGAACGAATTATTAGTTCATTAGGTGGAGATGGCCCAGTGAGTGGAAAGTAACGACGCCGAGCTTTTTGCATAATGGTCCCCCATAAAGTCAGTGATGCGTTCTATCCTCGTACTTCGAGAAGTACGTAAAAAATCGCGGCTCTCTGGCGATGTTAATCAACTGGGAATTAGCACTCGCCGACTTTATGTTTCCTTTGTTTCACGGGCCATCGTGCGGACTTTATTGAATAGGAAAAACGGGAAGTGCATTGTACGCCAGGAGATCTTAAATCACATTCAAGTTGATACAGTAAGTCGTACAATGGCGCGCCCTCGTGATTCCTCTGGGAACGTTTGAAATTTTAGTGCTTCGAAAAAGTTAACTTACTTCCGCAGTAAGATTAACTAATACGTGCATCCTGATAATTTCTATATTACGTTCCTATGTATGCTTTCAATAGCTTCGGGGATAACATTTGAAGGGTTGGTTTATCGTTTAAGTTACAGTAATTGTAGTTTCTTTTTCGTGTAACAGCCCCCGAAATTTATGAATTTTTTTATGAAAAACTATTGTTAATATTGCATTAAACTCTAGTGGGATATAAGGAGGCATCTTTGAACTGGCAGAAAATGATTTTTTCGATGTCGATCCTTCTTATTATTTATTAATTATTGTGGAATATCTTCGACGATGCTGGCATTTATTCATAAAATTTTAATTTTAGTTTTTATTTATAATACTTTTTTCGCCGATATAAAGAATAATATGAAAAATTGTCTAAGGACAAAACTTACTTCTTCTTTCAAACGCTATAACTCATTCAATTTTTCATTTCTTTTTCTTTAAAGTGGACCAATACCAGCGTAAACTATCTAGCTTTAAGAAACTTCTATTTATTTTGCAATCAGATGATAGATGCTACACATCCTGCTAGCAGGAGTTACATCGTCGAAGAGGTGGAAAAGAGTCCACAATAATTAATAAACAATAAGAAGGATTGACATGAAAGAAATATTTTCTGCAAGTTTAAAGATACCTGCTTATATCCCAAAAGAGTTTAATCCAATATGGCCAATAGTTTTTTCAAACAAAATTCTTAAATATCAGTTACTTTTGGGGCTGTCAGACGAGAATCCCCCCTTAAAGAGTATGTGTCTTTTACTTTTGGTTGGTCCACACCACCGCATACTTTCATAAAAATTACTGAAGGTGCTTCTCGAATGCTCGCCTGTAAAGATCACTGGTGGAACCATGAATTCCGGTAGTCAACAATAGAAAATCTGTCAGCGCTCGCATCTGGCTTCGAGAAACTCGATATGCAAAGTGGAAAACAAAACTCTGCCCTCACTGACGGAAGAACCTTTGATTTCTCTCGAATGAAAGGGGTATGGAAATCACCAGCACGTTTGATCGAATGTACGTTAGACGTCTCGATTACGATCATCGAATTTCTCTATCGTGTTTTTGGGGCGGGGCAAGAACGTTAGAAGGAAGCGTTGCGCAGAAGAAAATTCTAAATTGTAAATACTTTCGATGACGTGAATATCTTTAAAATCTGCGAGAATTCAGAAGATTATGACCTACTGCCTAAAAACTGACTGGGATATGTAAAAAGTACTTGTAGTAGAAAAGTATTATCTTTTCTCTATAAAAGAACAGTATCAGAATCCTCGAAGAATGTAAAAGTGCGAAAAATCTTACAACACCATTATTGAAAATATTTGCTTTCTAAAGATAAATCAATAAGTGTTTGACAAATCAAAGACACGTTAGACTACATGTTTTAACAGAGTTTTTTTTATAGAATTCTGCTCAGACTACAAGAATCAATGAGTAATAACACATACGAAAGAAGGATTTCAAACATTACACTTCCAAATTATCTGACGGATTCCGTTAGTAGGTACCCACTTAAGGAGTCTCCTTACCTTGACGGACGAAAAATGTTGCGACTTTTGGGAATTTTTTAAAACAAAACCATTAACTACATTTACTTCCAGCTTTGTGGCGTCATTTGTCAATCTTTAGAGAATAAGAAAAAGAAATGTATGCAAAAATAGTGGTTATATCCGGAGTTATAGTGCTTCAAATGGAGCTCCTTACAAAAATCATGTGCGCATTGTTAGCATAAAATCAGCCGTTGTAGTTGCCTGAAATAGAAAATTTTTAAATTTGTGTAACCTGTATAGTGTGGCTTTCGCCGGAACTAGATTCAATGAGAAACACTGGCAGCGTCTGTTAAAAAAAAAATGGCAGCGTCTAAAACAGACATCGATTTCTGAAAAAAATCTAACTAATTATAAAAATATTGTTTTGAGAAAAACGCGTTTAAAGCTTTAGGTTTAATTTTTTTTAAATGCTGCCTAAATGTGTATAGGCATGACGTTTTCAATTAATATAATTTGAGGGTTTCTCTTAAAAATAATCGCAAAAGTAGGGAGACCCCTCAAGTAATTTTCAAATGGCGCGAAAGCAGGAAACATTCATATTTACTGATATATACGTTTTCAAGCCAATTCCTTATCCTTATCACTCGTACTTACAGGCACCTATACTTACAGCACAACACAGCTTTCTTCGCGCGGCGTGCAAGCTGTCCCCGTTTGCCCGTAGGAATCATCTGGAACAGTGTCTCGAAGACCGCGCGAGGATCACAAAGGTCCCAGGGCGTCCTTTTCTCCCAGTAACCATTAATCGAAGAGGACGCATCGCAGGGATAGAAAATAGGGAGTCCGAACATTCTATCGAGGTTCAACGACCAAGCCTGGGTTCATAGAAAAAAAAGAAGGAAGAGAGGGCCGTGTGCCCGTGCACCTTCGCTCCTTTCACCCCCTCAGCTTTCACTCAGGCCACCTCTCCTTCGGTTACGTATTCAAATACGCTCGCGCCGGCGAGCGCACGTTTGGCGCGGTTGGATTTCAAGGTCTCGCCGCGCGGTCCATCCTGAATACGCCCACAAATTTATCATTGAGTATTATTCATTGAAGCGTCAATGGTGTGGCATTTGAATATGAAAAGAAGGAGCCGAGTGAATGGTCCTCGCGGCCGTGTGAGAGCGCGCGCGCCCGCGCGCGCGGCCACGACGAACCGGCCGGGGGGGAAACTAGATGGCAGGCTTCGATTATTTAATCGATTCAGAATATTCAGGGAGCCCCTCCCGCCCCGGGGGGATTTCTTTTTGTTTAACTTCCTGCAGATATTCGCCGGTGAGAGACCATCGCCTTCGGGATTGCCTGCGCGCGAAGGTGTGCGTGCGTGTGCCTCGGCCCTGACCCCGGTAGGAAAGGGAAGCAAGACGGCCAGGCTCTCGTGAATCGTGCGCGTCGTCGCGTGACAACTTATGAAGGAAACGACGTGTCACGCGAGTAAATGGTCCTTCCACTGTGCCCGGAACGCGCTGAAAGGAGTCGCGATCGACTTTGCCCGTTGAATGACTCACAAGCTGCGAATTCGGCTTCATTGTCTCTCGAGAACAGGCGTATGCATATTCTGCTCTCATAATTAAAAACGGCCGCGGAGTTTCGCTGTCGACGTTGCCGCGGCACACTTCGGAAGAATTCTCAATCTCTACAATGCGCAATATTATGTTGGATTTCCTGGCACATAGCTACTGAGAGCCCTTCGTCAGGGTCAGATTCTTGTGGGAGAGCAGGGATCCAGATACTTACGTCCATTGTTGTACGTGGCCTGTGAAAAACGGGGACAGAGGTTGGGGAATATCTGCCCTACAGTCAAAGGAATTAATGTAAAAGGTTCTATGACTCGTCGTGGCAGAATATAATCGCATTGGAAGTAAGCAGTTTTTATTGATTCATAAAAGAGGATCACCATTAAATAGAAAAATGTCTGCTAGTGTGACCTACGGAACTGAATTATACACTTTGACGTGTACCTACTGGACTGTAGAAGAATTAACAACGCAATTCGTGTTTTTATTCGTATTATTCTGTTTATTCGACTGACTTTACTATTTCATTCTCACTGTTTAACCGAGCAAGTAGGTGACGCAAATGAAAGTGTCATCTGAAATGTCACGAACCACTTCCCTATTCTCTGTTCATTCGAACTCCTAATGAAACTAATAATAAATCAAGCCACGAGTAAATTAATAGATAGACACATTACTTCCAGCTGTAATCGTGAACAGCTGTTTTGCTAAATTGGAACAAGATTGATAAGATTAGGTAGATGGCGTCCTAGAGGGCGCAGCGGTCGAATGGCGTTTAACAAAACACCTTTCACGAAGGCAGGCACAACGTAAGACTATTTGACTGATTCGAGCATATGAGAATCTGTAAGGAAGACAAATGCTGCGTCGAACAACGGTGTGGCATGTCTGACCGTGGAAGGGATGCTTTATTACGAAAAGCGTTCAGTCTCGTTTCTTTTGCATCAAGCATGGCAGACGTGCTCACGAGTGGTGCGCGAGGTAAAGCGGCAAAGACGAAGCGCGTGATTTCGAAGAGCGTCGGGGATTCGAGATAGGATTGTCCGCACCATCGGCTAGGAATCCCATCAAGTATCGTGGTTCCCCCGATGGCAGGAGTGTATGGCGGCAGGGAGGCTTCAGCTAGTTAGAGTTTATAATAAGGATCGGCCCGTCGTGTATAGCACACCGCTGCCGGGCCTACTATCTATTTATCGGGTGAAAATGTCTTCGGTTCAAATCCCCGTGAAATACGGCCCGCAGGAGGAAGCTTCCCTCGACCCTCCTCGATCCCCGCTCTTCCCCGCCGCCGTTCGATCGGTTATTGTTTGGCGGTCGCGCGCGCGCGGGGCCTGAAAAAAATCGAACGTTTTCGTCTTGAAAAGGGGATAACGACGGGAACGGAGGAATAGCAACGTCCCCGGGATCTCTATTCACCACGGTCGCTTCGTCGAGGGTGGAAAAGGGGTTGACGAATTCGAGGGTATCCGGCTGATTCTGTTTTACATGCTACACCGATCGAGAGTTTCGGATCCGGGTGGCTTGTCTGAGAAATCAAGCTTGCGACGAGGTCTCTGTTTGCGTGGGCGGATCTATCAGCTGAAGATCGTCCACGATTTCTAGCAGTTTCATTCAGCAGAATGCTCGAAAAAATTATTCTACAGGTACACTTTGCACCAAAGCGCGTTGAAAATTGTTGGAATATCTAATCCTCCCTTAATCATCAGTTCCACCGTGACTTTACGGCCAGGTTGAAAATATCTCGCGGAAGGAGTCCGCGTGGTCTAGACTACAACGATCCTTAAAAATACTCTTTGTCCGCGTCCACTCGTCGCCGGGCGCTCTAAATCGGCCGCGACTATTCTCTTCCGTTTCCGTTCCTACGGCCACGGGGATTACAATCCTAGGGGAGATCGTTTGCGGCCGCGACGTGAACGCGAAAACGGCGGCTGAACGAGAGTAGCACGCGCGCGACAAGAATTCGTCACGCGTCACGTAATTCCGAATGCTGGCGGGGAGGTGGCCGCGACAGACTCGAGGTGCATCCAGCTGGATATTAAAAATGCCGCACAATGAGCGTCTGTCGTGCGCTCAAACGTCGGGACCACGGCTTTTTCGCGTAAGAGTTAACGATTCCGCGACGACAATTACGATTCCTCTGTGCCAGCCCTCTCGAGGCTTCGAGCTTACGAATTATTATTACTACGCGGCAACTGTAACCGGTCCGCGGTGGTTCTTGGATTTCCTCTTGGCGGGCTGAAGCATACGGTTAATTGAGCGTGATAATTTAATGGTTCCTTCGGTATCGGGCCGGGGAAAAATGTGTGCATCGACTTCGCTGGCGAGACTCGCGAGCACGCGCGCGCGCGCGCGCCAACCATTACGATTCCATTATGCTCGGTTAGGCGCGTGAAACGGCGAACGCAGGAATTACTGTGTCGCGCACTGTGTGTTCGGTCATTAGACCAGATGATGCTTTTTTTTCGGCGAGTTGAAGCTTTTCTTCTCCCGCCACGATCTCCTGCTTTCGAGGGAGGTAGAATATTAACACTTAATCGCTGGTCGCTTCTTGCGCGTAGCCGTCGACGGTCGTGGGCAATTTCAACTGACCGCAACGAGAAGAAAGAGACTGACACCCCGTTCTTAGATGTATCGCATGACGAAAATCGCACTCGCGAATATAGATGAATAATATTGGGTCAACTGTACCTTGTGTCTGAATTTGTAAATACTTTAAAGGGGGATGCTGGAAAATGAACATTATTGCCACTTCTTGGAAACGAAAAATTCATGCAGGACATTTAAGAGTACCTACACCTTAAGGGGTGATTCCGCCTTGTTGGGCCGAAGAATAGGTAATTCTTTATGAATTGTTTGTACAAAAACGGTTCGACAAATTAATTCGAGGTTTGGCAGACTGTTTTATTGTATCTTGAACTATTGTTCTGAATTTTTGTGGGACAGTGAAAGAAAAAACATGGCAGATACAGAGAGAGCGTTGAAAAATAATCGGGTGGCCCTGGCGTTGACGAAAAGTACTGGAAGAGTTATTCGAAAGCGATAAAGGAAAAAAGCTTCTTAAACTATATGAATGTGGCTACGGGTGGTAGTAGATTTATTGCCGTGTCTGTTACCGTTCCTTTTTTATTTAAAGAAGTCTTCCCGATTCTTCACACTCAAATCAAGGCGCTTCATCTTCTTCAAAAGGCTGGCATTTTAACATTTTTCTATTTTTCTTGATGCATCTACTACCACCCGTAGCCACATTCATATAGTTTAAGCATCTCTTCCCTTTCCCTACTATATTTCTTAACCTCTCCTCTTCGATTTGCTTGCCTCTCAATTAATAAGTAATCTCAGATTCTCAAATCATTTACCCTTGTTTATGGATTCTACAGTAAAGGAGTAAATAAATAATCAGTGTCTGAGACCTTTGTCACTTTTACGCATCAGTGTTTTATTCGGTAAATTCATTTCCTCGTCACTCTTAATAAGAAAGTGGAAATACTTGATGTGAGCTGAATTATATACTAAGACTAGTTAAATGGTATCCTTGAAGGCGCAACTAAAGCTTTCTGCAATCCGCAAGCGGGTCTGCACCCTCCGTCGTTTGAACCATTTCATCAGGTCTCAAATCCATTTTACACCAATCAAAATCCAATCGAAACTTCTGCGTCTCATTCGCGGATACGTAGGTATTATCTCAGGGAAAGTAGCATCTTCTTTCGCGGCCCGTGTATTACCATTTCAATTGAAAACGCGGAATATCCCGCGGGTCGGGAATATGGTGTTAAGACGGGGGTTCAAGTGCTTCGAGTCTCTCAATATTATTACGCGCGATGCGATAAAAAGGGGCAAGCAAGCGTCCGCAGCCATGGGTGGCCTTCGGAGCAGTGGCGTTTCGAAAAGACGGTGGCGATTTTTTTGTCACTGATCAAGCCGTCAGTGGAGGAAAGGCAATTCGAGGACCACACGGAGTTCCGACGTGTCACCCAGGGATGAAAGAAAATGGCCAGCGATCATTAGCGACGGTGACTCGCCATCGGTGGACGGTCCTCGTTAAACACTCCACTCTCTTTTGACGTATCCATAATCACCGATAAGAACTTGTCGGGGCTCCGTTGCCCTTCTTTCTCCTTTTCTTTTTATTATCCGGCCGAGAGCAGCAGCATTCACCGCATCACCGTCGCGACGATTTTAAAATTCAGTTTACGACGAGGACTACTCGTGTCGAGAGCGTCCGACTTGTTAAATCCTGATGAGGCATTAACAAATTTAATTCCCGACACACCGTGGTTCTTCTGTCTCGTATTCCTCTCGCGATTAATCATTTCGTCTACGAGCCCAGCGGTGACGCGAGATTGCGCGCGACAGTTTTTCGTAATTTTTACGGGCGAAATTTATCGCGGAGCGAGGAGAGCGTGGCGGAATGCGATTCGGCGGGTGTTTACACGCGGATCAACGTTATTTTCCGACCAATACCGGCAATCCTGCGCGGGGCGTGTGGAAACGGCGGGTAATAACATTCGAGAATGGCGTTCCCTCTCTCAATTTTGAAGGTGCACATTTACCACGCTCCAGTGCACGGAGTTATTTCCGATAGATGTTGCGCGCGGCACGAGCGCTCATTTAACTCCGGGCCAGATGCTACAAAAGTTATCTCCTCTAAACTCTGCCTTCGATAAATCTCATTACTCGCTCCCAGGGCCCCGTATCGAAGCTGTATCCACTTTTCCCGCCGCGCGGCCCCTCTTTTTGCCTCCCTTTTTCCCCTCACGCCCCTCCAGCGTTTCGTTTTTATACTTCCGGTTCAACCGGCGCGCCCGTCAATTTCGCGAAAAAAAAAGTTCCGCGGACAGGGGGACACGGTCGTTCGCGCGGAGCGCAACCGAATTAAAATCCGATCAAAGTTTACAAATTGACACTTCAATGTATGCACGAGGTAAACGAACTCGAAGGATGCTGCTTATTTCGTTGTTTCTACGGAGCACCATCCGTGATCGCGCCGGTTTAAGTTGAGAAAGCTTTGAATGAGAAGCTGTTAGCTGACGGATACTCCGCCCGAACAAACATCTTATTCAACAGCCAAACCGATAGCCACATTCACGTAGATTAAGAATCTCTTTTCCTTTTGAGTTCTGCAATGTTCTTTTTTACACTGTCACACAAAAATTCAGAATAACAGCTCAAGATACAATAAAACAGCCTGCCGAACCTCGAATTAATTTGTCGTACCGTTTTTGGACAGAAAATTCCCCAAAGAATTGCCTATTTTTCGGACCAACAAGGCGCAATCCCCTCTTAAAGTGTCCGAGAATTTGTGCAAATTTATCAACTATTTTTCATGATAAGATAAACTGCATAAATGTATTTAATTCTTCTCTTATGGTGGTAGAAATTGCACCAACACTCGGGTTTCAAGCATCAACGACAGCAACGCTTGAGGAACGCCGATAATGCGGCATTATCAGCTCTTAACCGGTCTTAAAACAGGAATACGCTTCTCTGTAATTAGTGGCAATTAATTAGTCCGCATCACAGGCACCACACCAGTGACTCACGTGACTATCGGCTGTAAATACCATTCAGCGACCATGGGGAATCATAAAGCCACTTTCATTTATTAATTACATTTCGCGACGTTAGTTATTAAAAACTCGTGTAATCGATAGCTCGCCGCGGAACGCGTTGCTTCAGTTTTAACACAATCGCAGCCGTGGCACACGAACTGGGCATTCACACTTTTTGCCCCGTTGCATGATTTAATGTGGTAACAAAAGGGCGAATCTGCATGGATAAATAAAGTACCGTAAAGTGAAAAATTTCGAGCTGCAAAAATGAGATTAGTGAACTTTACTCTTTTATTTTGAGCAGATACTTTTAAGGAGGAGAAGAGATTTAGGAACGTCCCAGCTGTTTGGCCCCTTAATACGACGGCGTGTCACATTAAAAATGAAAATTGATAGTGGAAGATTCATTGGAAAATCATTATACAAGAAAGAAAGATAACTAGGGGATTTTGTAATGATCCGCAGGTATCTCGGGCAATCCCAACTCTGTTCGTGTAATACACATAAACATATATCTACATGGGGGAAAGAATTTAACAGCAAAAACAGTAGACAGTCCGACGCCACGCGTAAAATTTAAAGGGGACGCAACGACTTACGAGTAAAGATTGAAGAAGGCCCAATCGAGACAGCTGGGTCAACCTTGAGGCTCCAGGCCCATCAGCGTCGACCTTCCTCTCCTCCTTTCAGAGATCTCGGGCGGTTCAAGGTCTTGAGCGGGAGCGTAACGATATTCCCATGCAGGCAACCCTTTGACGGTTTGATCGGCGCACGTTGCATTGTCCAAGGGTTTTATCGGGCCACCGCGGGGTGGGAGGAGGATTGGAGGGGGCACCCAACAGAGAGAACAGAGAGGAATCGAGATCCATGGAAGGGTGCACGTTTCCCGGTTGCGGAGAAAGCGGGGCCGTGGTGCACCTGCGAGTCCCGTTCAATGGGACTTCTCGTAGGAGGCTAATATTTAAATGCAGGGGCGGTGGAGAGGGACTCGAATGGCAGATCGGGCCCACGATCTGACCTCCTGCATTCAAATGGACCGATCGTTAGATAATACCAGTGATCGCGTAACCCACTGAGGCCCATTGTGAAGACGATACGCATATCCGTCTGTTCTGAACTGGTGGAGCTCGGTTATCGAGCATCGCCCCAGACGCGTCTACCTCGAAACTTTCCTCGGTGAATTCGTGCACCGAGAGAAGAAGTATATTTATTTATCCGTTACAACGGATGGGATCCGTTTACAACCTGGACTAGCCCTTTAACCCTAGAACGACTTAAGCTAGGTTTATGCCATTACTCCTAAGGTTATTTACAACTCCTCTTCAGCGATTCATTCTATCTACGACGGAATCACAGTGATATTCTTAAGAGAGTTTGGCGCAAACATTTGTGTCGTTCCATTCGAAGAGTAATCTATGTCGGTCAGTTTGAAATTCAAAATCAAGCAGTAGCAAAAGATAGTGTAAAAGACGAAGCTAAAGGTGGGATTCCCTATCCGCGATCGGCCGCGGCGGCCGGCGGCGGTCCCACTAGTGCAATGGAGAGCTATGCATCCGTGTCTCCGTCGAGCAACTCAAAGCGTTCAGCCGTGACAAACTGAACAGGATCGTCGAGAAGTCTAAACTGTCACGACTAAATTAAATATGACGTCCAGATCACGCACACCGATCGCGGACGAACGGTGCGGTGTCGCCTGACTCGCTATTCACCGGCCGCGGCCACCGTCACGGGCAGGGTGAATATTGCAAATCCGCCGGCAATTTCGCAATCTCCTCGTCTCCTTTCGTTCGAAAGCGCGCTAATTAATTAAAGCTCGAGTCGGCGGTGCGCGTCGATATCAAACGTCAGCGAGGACACCGGCTACGTGGACAGGAAATGGCGGGGGGAAAAAAGGAACGAGGAGAGCAACAAGGAGGAAAATGAGAACGCGAACTCGGCGCGGCAGTAGCCGTGTTAACAGCAGCATCGAGAGCAGCAATGGCACACGGGACGGGCAACGGAAGAAATAAGCAACGCAACAGCGAAGGCAGCTCCCTGGCTGATTACGTATTAATACGTTCCTCTGGATTCCGCGCCGTCAGACCGACGGACAGACGGGGCAGACGGGGGACGGGGGAAGGATATGACGAGCGTCCCAGTGCCCAGGGCGTCTCGTGGGACACTCGGCCGCCGGTGCTCTGATGAGAAAAATTACTAGAAATAAAAGGAGAACAGGCAGCGCGATTATACAAAACGGATATTACAACGGACCAGCGGCCGCTGTCTCTTATTAAACCCTCCACCTCGCCGGCTGGTTTTCAGTCAGGATCGTGAATTCAATGAGACACGCGGCGATACGGGGGAAATCTCTCCGCCCTATCCCTTTGTCGCGATGATGCTGATTGAATGGAGACCGGCGTCCAACTACTCTCAGATGTCTACTCAGCCGTACACTTTGGAAGATCATTGTAAATTGTTACGGATGTTTTGGCACGTTTAATGCTGCTGCGAAAAACAGCACATTGGAAAATCGGTTGACAAGAGGGAGCATTCCCCGGCTCAACAGGCGGCGCATAACATCCCACAGCGTTAGGACATGGGAGGTTCTATCGCTGAGGAGCGGCACCTGTAGTTTCACAGACACGCGTAAGAAGCGCAGCGTAAAACAGTTGAATCGATGTATTAATACTCGCGTACAGGGTACACTGTCTTCAACAGCCACAAGGCAACGACAGTAACCAATGATAAAGACACGAACACAGCGAAGGTACATACCATCTAAGGCTGCCGGCCACTTTGATGCTCGCTACCAGGCCGAATTAGGCTAAGCAATCGGAAGGACAAGCCTTGCCTATCCTACAATTGCCCAAACTCCTGCCCGAAATCCCTCGGAGGTGTGTACCCCTCGCTCCCCTGACGTTTCCTCTTTCCGTCCTTCCTAAGATGAAACATTCGCAGCCCGAGACGGCGCCTTCTACGGGGCAAGGGAGCCATTGAAGGGAGAGAGACGGGTACCGCGAAGCAAAGGGGTGGGAGTGCGCGTGGTAGTTGAGGAAAGTGTACCGGGTGGCAGGGAACCGTAGAAGGTCGACGAAGACGGGTATTTGTGTAATATTCCGTTTGTCTTGCCTTCAGAGCATCCGCTAATGTACACAACACTAGCACTGTAACGAAGACACTCGGCAGAGAGTAAGAGGCAGCCACGACGATGGCAACCAGCACCGCCACTAAGATTGTTATTGTACAATTTGCTACGTCTAAGGCACATCCAACGTCGAGTGTGAGGGCAGCACCTTTGGACATCAGCCCGGGTATCGCACGGGGCGTTTGGTCGGTGTTCCTTTTGTGCCGCACGCTCTCCCTGCTCCAGGAAATTCTATTGTCCCTGAACGTGCCACTTGCGCGCCGCTATTACATCGATTGGCAACGAGCTGGGCCGGCTCTCGTCACAGAGAAGTTGAACCAAACACCGTCCGGTTAGCTTGCCTTGGGTATCGTCCAGGGTTTAAGGAGGGACGCTGCCTCCTCAGCGAAGCCAGAAGAGGATCGCGCGGACTAAAGTTTTACTGTTGATCAAGATCAAAGCGAGGGATCACTGTTCCATGGATTCGGCAAAGGAATTCAGGAATACAGATCGCAGAGATGACTCGCGTTACGGGCAACAGGCAGAAGCATTTCCCGGGGACGGAATTAAAGATTCGCAAAAACCTGGGGCGCGAAACGGGATTAGCAATGGCTTTGAAGCAACGCGCGGGATATATCGGGATACCTACCTGGAGCTACGCGACCGGAAGTGGCTTTCGTTCAATCACGCTTACCGATCCCGAACCTCTCCTGCCATCACCAATTTATAACCGTGCGAGTTACAGAATCCTCAACCATTCCGCCAGCGAATTGTGACTAACAGGATCCCCCCTGTTTGCGTACGACTAGTCTATCTACTAGGCATAGCGGCAGAGCAATAAAGTGGCTGTTCTTACACAAATAAAACAGCACTTAGTATGAGCACGTCCCTCTCTTTCTTCCTCCATCCCAACGTCTCACCCTCACTCCCTCTCTGTTTGCGACAACATAGACAATGGGAATGTGACATGTGCCCGGAGTCCCTACAACAGCAGGTAACGCCGCGATACGAACTCGTATGCAAATCCACTTGAGTATGCACTTCAACTGAAGCCACGGAGGCATGAGTTTCAGCAAAACTCTCCGGTTAAATCAGAGGATGCTCGTAATCACTCGATTGTACGCGTCTTACTCGCGCTCTTGGGGTATTAAACGCGGCGCCACGAGCTTGATGAGGGCTGAGGGGGTAAAATCATCGAGCCCGTACCAAATACACGGAGAAGAAACTTTTTCCATTCCATTAGCGAAGAAACTTTTTGAAACACGGCTATGGAGAATGCCAAAGGCAAGAGATTCTGGTAAGAAAAAAGAAAGGGAACTGAATATTAGTCTACTTTAATTGATCCACTGCTGTCAAGTGTACGGTTTTTTTAACATGGTGTGCTGTGGTTCTAGCAAGTACTACTAACAAAGCTAAATGGCTCCTTCAAGTAAAATTGATTTCTGAACCTGGCATAAACTTTTGCAACGAAATTATTACTGCTAATTACATTCAGTCGTCTATTCTCTTTATCGACTCCAGTGCCTCACACCTTTTATCTTACGCCTCCATTAAAGAGGGAGGCCTACCTAGAAATTTTCGAACAATCGATTTTTCGATTTTCATATTTTCTTGAAGTACGACATCTTGAAAATATTGCCCGAAAGTGTCAAGTTAATCCGACCAAAATTGACAAAGTTATACGCGTGAAATGAGGTAGGTGTTCCTCGGTGTAACGCTCAGACTCAAAACTTTAAACGCGTTTTCCTCAACATCATGTTTTCAAAGTCGGTGACACACATAACTCAAAAATTAATGAACCGATTCACTCGAGACACTGCAGGCTTATTTTAGGGTTAAAAATGTAAGCGCTATCGGGAGCTTTCCCTTTCCTTTTGCCTAGGTTATTTTCACACTCAAAAAAACGAGGGATTTTTTGCTAAATATCGGTGCTTTATCTTTGCACAGCCGCCATTTTGTCTCAAAATAATTTTTCCAAAATCGGGTCTGATGGCACCTAGATAATTTCATAAATTATCAAAAAAAAAGTCAAATCAAGAAGAGTAGGTACTGCTTAAACAGCACAGGTCTCGTTGAAGCAATAAAAAAACTGTGCCAAAAAACTGCATAGTCTATTTTACTGTGCAAGAAATATTTCGTACAATAAATTGCAATTATTATAATTATCGTTAATAATTTCTATCGATACGTTTTCTAACACTGTAAGGTATGTTCTGACAATCTATGAGATGTTCAGGGTACGTTCGCGGATGGATAAGGGCGCAGGACGACGAAGAAGCGCCGTGGGCCGATTACTTGGGCCACCCTGAGTACAAACAGCGGATCTGCTTCGTAAATGCATGAAACACGATATGAAATGCACGAGTTCGGACGTTTTGGCATCCGGACAAGCAGACAATCAACTCATCGAGCCGTGTGGATGCATTTTTATTATATATTATAGACTGCCCGATGCTTTCCTCCATATCGTACGTCACTCACGGTGTCAGTCGCTAACGTACCGTCTCGAACGTATTTCATATACCGGGTGCTCCGCGAACAGATCGAAAAACATCATTCTGGGCGTGTGGCAACCATCGTAAACCATTGTATTTAAGCTGAATTTACGTCCCTTTTGGTGTGCTTTTCTCCATTTGTCTCTTCTTCTGCTTCTTTGCTTTCGTAATCTCCACGTCTCCCCCAAAATGAACCCTATTTTCTCCTACATTCCTCGCCGTTCATCTTTCACCTCTGTTTTATATCCACTTCGCGAATACTATGTATAAACTTTTATCGTGTTTTGTTATTTTTATGTGAAATGACTGCTACAGCTACATGCATTGGCATTGATCCCTGGGTGAATTTTAAAGATAACTCAACACCCAGTATAGATTTCGGATATAGGTGTATCGAGCCGTATCTGCCTGTATCAGCCCGTGCACATAATTACCATCTGATAGAGTCCGTTGTCTGTCGGGGAGCTGATTTCAGACTTGTTCTTGTTGCGGACCCGTCAAACGCATCCCCGTGGCGGTAGGACGGTCGATTCCCGAGACAGAGGCCCAAAGGGCCGTATGGGCTCCTTCTGGGCCCCGTCTCGACCAATCACCGACCCCTACACTCTCCACCGTACCCGTCGAGCAATCGCAAAAGAGAAAAAACGCCACTCGATTAGCCTCGCTCGACGATGGATGCATCGGGCAGCTCCGAGGGCCCTGGACCGCTTCGATGGCCGATCGAAACTCGATCAGTCAGCTGGGCGACTGAGACATCTTCAAAATGGGGACTTAGGCACCCTCGCCGGCCATAATTTCGCCATATATCTTAACATTTAGCTTAGTACAAAGCTCGTTTCTAAACAAATCGTGATACCTATTTCGTAGGGAGCGAAACAGTTCTGGAACTCTTATTTTTATCAAAAATTTATGTTAGAACTTTCGTTTCGTTTAAGAAAATATCCGTTCCTGTGGAATTTTTATTGAAAGAAATGTTACCCTTAGGAACTTCTTTAGAAAATGGTCTCGTGGAACAGATATTTTAGAACCTATATAATAAAAGTTCCTTGGAAACAGTTATATTAGAACATTTATTAAAAAAGGTTCCATAAGACAAGAAAAAGTAATAAACTATTAGGTACTAGTTTCATTTGACAATATAATAGGTATCATATTCTTCGTGTTTATTTAATAAAAGGTATGAAAATCACAACATAAGTAATTAATAGTTTCATAAGAAGTATTGAACAGAAAAGAGAACTTGTCAGAATAACACCTAAGTAACATTTTTTTATAACTTACATTAACCAAAAAAAAGTTTAAAAAAGTTCCACAGTCCATGTTTCAAATAGAACCTATGGAAATGTTCCAGAACTCTTTCGAACCCTGCTATTTCGTCTTTTTGACCTGTAGCAGTCTATGGAAGTTAACAAAAATGATATAGTTTAAGGAAAAGGAATTGAGTTTTAATCTACGTTGCATAGAGTAAGAATTTCTACATTATTCCAAGTACAAATTTCAGCAACATTTCTACAGGAAAGTCAAATTCCAAAGAATAATAAAACCTAACTAATTACCACTTGCTCGCTACAAGTTTCAGTAACTAATAAAACGAACTTTTTGATACTCGTTAAGGAGTTCCACTATCACCATTAAGACACTCGATGAACACTACCAAAAATGGAAAGGGATATTCGGCAGGTAAGTCGAAAATTCCAAAAAAATTTGAATCTTTGCACTTGTAACTAACCATTTCTGGTTTCAGTAATGAAATGGTCCTAGGGGTGAAAATACCTCATCAAAGAAAGTGTGAGTTTCATATTATCGTGAATATCTGCGAAACCGTACAAAATATTGAAAGAAAGTTTAATTCAAAGTTTTATGTTGTTAATATCCTATAACATGACGATAAAGAATTTCCGAAATAAATAATTTCTCAAGATTTATCCCCACCACCCCTTTTACCGAAAAGTCTTTATCACCATATTGCAAAATATCAAAAACCCTAAAACTTCGAATGAACTGTTTTTTTCGATATCTTTTACGGTTTGGCAGATATTGACGATAATATAAAAAAACTCACAATTTCTTTGAATTGGTTGTCTCACCCCTAGGACCGTTTCATTGCCGAAACAAAAAATGGTTACGTTATTAGCATCACTGAAATTACACTTTTACAATGTTTCCAATTATTTTGAGTCATGATTACAGTTACAGGTTCTCTAACTTATTGTTAGGTAAAGTTTGCGTTCAGAGACCAAACTCAGACATTCAAAAGAGGTGCATCAAAAGACGAATGGAGGAGAAATGAAAGAGTTTGAGGGGCCAATAAAATTAGCAAATCAATAACGAAACCTTCGTTAGGAGCAGTTTTATGAGAATGAAGCCTCATCGTTCCCACGACGGTAGACGAGACTCTGAAGGGCGTACCCTTCATTGAAGTCGTCGATGTAATGCAATCGACGCAACACCTGTTGAAAATGCAGATTTGCGGTGCAGCTGCTTCCGCCGTGGCGCGGACAAGCAATAATTCCCGGGTAGACGAGGAACTCGTCCACAATTTCGTCGCTTCTTCTATTCCCTCGGACGGCATCCTCTCTCTAGAAGACAAGCCCTCCCGCTCCCTTCTACGCGCTTTCTATTTAAGAAAACTATCGTTTTATTGGAGTACTCCATTTAACAGAGCAACATGGTCTGTTACTATACAGAATTTGGAGAAAGTCTACTTGAACGGGGGATTTCCAAACGCGTGAACGTCTTCACCGCGACATTCCCCTTTATTAGATTTTTTTGTTCAAAGACAGAATACCCTTTGAACTCGTGTCACCTATGGGAGCACATTCTCTATATATACCTTCAGAATCGACACCACCAGCACCGTGAAAAGTCGGTCAAGTGAATCCAGAGTTCGAGGCATTCGACGGAGGAAGGATACTTTCCGCTCGGGGGAGTCGAAATAAATTTCGATCTCGTTCTTTTTTTCTCTTTCTTCTCCTTCATCTCGCCACCTCGTCCGGTTGATGGAAGAAGAAGAAAACAGGTTCCATGGGTGTTACGCGTGGGAGACTCGGTCCCATCGAAGCGAACACGGGCCCGTGAATGGCTCGACAAAGTCATAATAACAAAAGAACTGGTGCGTGTGACGTATCTTTGTCTCGATGGGTCTACGGGCTTCAAGCTGGTGCTCGCGTACGCGTGGCTGAGCGTCGTTGTAATGTTCCAAGTAGGAATATACATTCGATCCTATAAATAACCGGATACGTCTCTCTGTGAGCAAGTTTCACAAGGCTTTATTAAAAGATTGTCATTTTGAAGGCTCAAATTTCATTTGGCTTGATGGAGCTGAAGAATACAGAGCAACAAAGGAGAGCGGACCACATGGAGCAGTAATTGAATTAGATTCGTTTAATTTAAAAGAAAATATACCGTTCGAATTTGATACTACTTGTGCGGTTAGCTCGTCGAAGACTTGTCACTACTTAAACTTCGTAACGAACTACTGGAATGCAACTTTCCTTAAATTATGGAATTCCTTCGTCGTTGCGTGTCTTTCTTCCTCAGCGAAATTCGATTGGAGCCCCTTTGCACTATGGACGCAGCAACAAGATGGTTTTCATTTCATTGAAGCGCTTATGTTTCATTCTCCACTAAATAACTTTTGCAGCAAGACTTTCGATGGATCGAGAAGAATGCCAAAATACACAAATCCCTACGTCGATTTATCACAGTGGGCGGAAACTAGAGGATGCAAATTGTTGTCGCCAAGAGTAACAACAGGTTCGTCAGAAGCAAGATCAAGTAACAATAAGCCACAAGTACGAATAAGCAGATCCTTTGGAACTGGTTCGTTCTGAATGACTCCTCCCTGGATCACCTGTCGCTCGATGACGATCAGGAGAAGGCGTAGGGCCATTGTCGAGCACGTCCGGTCCCATATGAAGCCCATTGTCCGTGACTTATATTTATTCATTAACAATTACCGGGTACTCGCGATACTGGTCTGGGCATTGTGCACCCTGATCGCTGCCGTTTGTCAGAGGGCATCACGATCGGGCCGTGAAAATTGAAATAAATTAGACACCGAGGGCCCAAATGGAAGATTGAAGGCGGGTAGCTCGCGTCTGCGATCGAATTATCGACTGCATTGTTTGTAACGTTCCAAGGAGCAATGGAAGCAATGGAAGCGACGGGGGAGGTTCCCTTCGACAGGGTTGAAAGCTGAAAGCAGTGGATTTGTGCTGTTGATATGTGATTTCTTCGAATCTGGAGCTAAGCCGTCCGTGAAAGGACAGATCAAGGTGGAATCTTCCAGAAAAATAATCTCTCGAGGACTCGATCTCGGATTGGTACTCCCTCGAGGGATCCCTTTGTCACAAGTTTTCTTCGTTGTCCCATTCTGCCGACATGCTTTGTAGGAAACCCGTGAGAAGTCTTCCCTTGCTTTGCGACACCTACGAAACTGTATCATCCTGGACATCTTTGGGAAACAGACTTCTATCGACTGATATCAAATCATTTAGATCTCTGCGAGGCGAGAAGAATTAACCTGGCCTCGTCGTCAGTAGGTATACCAGGTATTTGGAGCCTGTTACACAGTATATATGCTGGATGAATGTACTTATACTTTACATTTATTTGATGACACAGTACCCTTTCTTTCTGAGTGTGTCAGTTTTCAGCCTCAGCTCTGTACAGTGCCTCACACTCACAAAGAGTGATATAACTGAGAATGAAGCGATTCAAGTGGGTGTAAAAAGTATTTGCACACTGATTAATTTCAACTAAAACGTTATATCATTAGGTTTACTAAACATTGTTCATGCAACAAACACGTTGTGTATATTCTGTGAGGTCTCTAAAAAAATATCAGACACACGAACAGAAGATACTCGCATTGTCTACATAAGTATCAACAAATAATCACGAAGTAACAGAAATAAGTATTAATAATAATATTCATTAATCCCTAGGTACTACACTTTGGTACAGACACAGGTAAAAATAGTATTAGTATACATCTTAAATTGCAAAGAAATATACAAATATTTGAAACATTGAACATAAAAAGTATCGACAGTCGAAACTGGGTAGGTACTTATGTAGTTAGCTGTACGTGTAACCAAAGCTTCTACAAACTCACTTTTCTCGAAAACCAAGTCTCATAGTAAAAACTGTCTTCTACATTTTCGATGTTTTTATATGTATTATAAAATAACTCCATTCTCCATAATACGACTCATCCGTTGGACCCCAAATACATGGACGCATAGTAGTTTCATTCAACACATTTAGCTTTACTTATAATTAGTAACTTAGATTATCAACATTTCTCTTTCCTGGTGAGATATCTTTCCTAGATATCACGGCTACACTCTTCAATAGAAGATCATTACGAATTAAAAAAAGTACGGAATGAATTTCTTTGATTGATGGCTTAGTTCCTGAGAAAAATGCTGTTAAACACATATCTTCTTTGCCTCTAGTTAACTGCTCGTTAAACATCCCTTCCTCGCAGCTTTGATCTTTACTTAACTGTCGGTTTTTACTTATAGATACGACAATCTTACGATAGGGAACTGTTTAAAACTTCCAAAAAAATGACAATTATTATTAATCCTGAACAATGAGATATCGTTAGAATTGTACTAGAAACATGCTAGAATTAATTAATAATTATTGTATACAGCTTTGCTAACAACATCTACAACATTATCAATTCTTTTTATAAGAAATATTATTACGAACTATGTTACTGTATCACAGCATTCTGTCCAGGTCACCCACTATGAATTCTGACGAATTTAATTAACAAAATCCACAATATCATGGTTTCATGCTCATAGCTACTTTCCCCGAAACTACACAGCCAATCACAGAACCCTATACATTTATTACTTGCTTTCTCACGAGCTTGCATGTCCTTCTCAGCTGTGCCAGGATTTATCGGACACCTTGTACAACAGATAAGCCTAAATTAGCACAGGTGAGCGTATTCCTTTCAGCATCCACCGATCCGCTCGTCATCCTCGGTGTCCGTTATTAGCCACGTCTATCCGTCGCCAGAATTGACGGATGAACACGCGTGGGAATTCAGTTTCGGGTGGAACTTGAGCCGATCCGCTCGGCAGAGCCGCCGACGGGTGCCATCAATTAACTAATGATCGCTAATTAACATTCCCCCAGGACGCTAATACCCGATAACGCGCCAGCCTTACGTTAACCATCGTTCGCGAAGCCGGAACAATCTTGGCGGAGGCCTTAGTTTGAGTTTAACCGTGGCTCAGCGCCGTGCTGAGTAATCAAACAATTACGAGAGGGGCGGGAGGGTGCAAAAGGTGGGCACGGCTAGGCCGTTGGTGGGGGAATTCCATGGATGAGCTGGAACCTTCCCGAAATTCGGGGAGAATGGACGAAACGAAGGGCGAAATCGGAAGCTGGAGGTAGGGGGGCGCGAGGTGAATTCGAAACCACGCTCGGAAGACGGCGATTTCAGCAAAATAACGCTTGCCAGTCGATATTATCGCTGTCTGCAATCCGGCAACTCGCGAAACGCCGCCTAATTGACTGTTAAATTATCGCGGCGGAGGAGTCTATCGCCTTCCCTCACCATAGTTCCACCTTTCGCTTCGCATGGACTACTTTGTTCCATTCAGAAGGGGGTGAAAACGACCGAGTATGGGTTCGGAATACACATTATTGGAAATCCTTTACGATTGTAACTGCAATAAAACTTCACACCGTGCCAATTTGCTCCTCTGTTTGAAAGAGGTTACAGATTTTTGTTATAATTCGCGGAAGGTTCCGACAAAAAATCCCAGCATCGCCGCTCAAAGGACATTCTGAAATTCTGAAGGGTCAGAGTGCATTCGACTGAAATTCCATCCTATCTTCCAACATCGATATTCTCAAATTCGCGCTGCACTTCGGTAGACTGTAAACTGGCGCAGATTCCTTCGTCACAAGATTTGCCGATACATGTGTACATGTGCCGCACAATAAGGGAAAGGTGAAGCTAATAAGCTGCGAAGTTCGCTTCACGGCTAATCCAAGGACAGAAACGGCCATCGTTCACTTTACGGCTCGTAAAACTCTTCCGAAAGAGAGGCAGGAAGGAAAGCGCCAGCATCCAAGAAAGTTCGCACGAAATTGAAAACTCGATGGCATGCATATTCATGGTGGTAGCTTTAATATATGTTTTATGGCCTCCGCCGTATAGTACTCCATTCCCTGTTTTGCTCCTCCTCTCGTATGACCCCTTATCATCCTTTTTCAGAACCGGAGAATGCACGCTGACTGATACTCGCTGTTTCGATACGCAGCTTCCAGTTGATCTTGTTTTGACGGGAGGATTCTCTACGTAGAGGCTATACGAATGTGCATAATTATTATCGTTTTTATATTACATACATTTATTACGTCACCAAAATTTCTAAATATATTCTATTGTTAAAGAACAAATTAAGGAAGCTCATTTTACCCCGGTCTCCCCTACGTATGATATTTATTATGATAATTAGGTAATTAGTGTCGTTTTGAAATCGTGTTTAAAGAAGTTGTTAGTCTGAAATAAATGATTTTTGATTCTATATATATTGAGACCTTCAACGTCTGTTTTATTTAGTACATACGTTTAAAGTCTGACCCTAAATTTCAGCGCTGTGTAGAATATTTACCGAAGTCAACGTATCTCGATAGGCATACGTACAAATCCCGTAATCCCGTTCTCTTCGAGATTATCGAGTGAATCGCATCGATAGAGCTGGAAAGGTAGTGAAAATGTAAGATGGAGGGAGGGTTATCTCTCGAAAGGAGATTTTAATCGAGCGTCAAGCCGAGACAACGAATTTACGATCCGGCCATGGCTCTTTAGCGACTCGATTTAAGGCCGTTCGACGAGCCAAACGATACGGTAATTAACATAAAGTATTAATAACGATTCTATCGCTGACGGTCCTCTTTTTTATGCCAAAGCGCTTTTTCCACGGTTTATGCGCCCATTAGATTTTACGATCGAACCGAAAAATAGCCGAACGACGGCGCGTAGGGGGCCCCTTCAACTTTCATCCTTCTTTGCACCTTTTCTACCCTTTCCCACTGTCTGTCGTCTTTCCGCACTATTTACAGTTAATGACGTAATAGACACAGTTCTAAGGGGTACATACAGTCTGATTAACGTACTTTAACACCACAAAATTAAGTCTAGGGTCGATCAAAGATTGAACTAGGACTGTGGTGAAACCGAAATGGCAAGAATTGTAATTGGATTCATACTGAACTAATAATGAACTACAGCTGGAACTGAAGTGAGAGTTAAAACTGGACTGAGATTAAATAAGACGTTGCAGTAGGTTTTCAGGACCTTTTAAAGCACACGTGAGGCTCAGAAAATAGTTTAAACCTCAGGGAATTGTTGTTCAGTCTATGAAGCAGAATTGCTCACACACAGTACAGGAAATAGAAGAATGTAGGTCATGTGGAAATATGCATATTCAGTGAAATATTGATGACAGGTGATAGCTGTGATAACGGAGTGGGTGCATTGAAATAATATAAACAGTTACAAAGATTAACAGAGTAGTAACACACCCCCTAAAATTGTTTTCTTTTGGGTTAGCGTATTGCTTTTTATTTAACTTCTCACGCTAGTTCATTTGTAGTCTCACAATTCCGTAAATAAGTTTCATGTGAATAGACACGAGCTATCGCCACGCGTATAAAGACGTATTAAAAAAAAAGCTCGAAGCCATCGAGTGTCGCCCTGTAAGAAAGCACGAAAGCGGAAAAGGGGTGTGGTACACGCAGAGATATTTCAGTATTTTCTACCGACGAATCCCGGGAGCTGAGTTATGGGATGGACGCTCTAGGTGGTCCCTGGCAAGATAATCGAAGCTCGAATAAATAAAACTATTCTTCCTCGTTCAGAAGCTACACTTCCCTAGGCGACTCAATGTACTCTTTTTCACTGCAAGACGCGAAGTTACGAAAATGACAAGCAGGGCAGTTAGCTCGCTTGTTTTAATCACCGATGTAGGGGAGACCGGGGTAAAGTGAGCCTCGGGTTAAAATGAGCTTTCTTAATTTCTTCTTTAAGAATAGAATATATTTGGTGGCGTAATGAATGTATGTAATATAACAATGACAATTATGCACATTCAGATAGCGAATAATGTAAATTCATTTAAAAACTTAAAAATTAATTTTTAGAGACTTACGATTGGTTTTCTTTTCAATTTAGCTTTTTGGATAAATGAGTCATAAATGTCTTATCTAACTCAACATTTTTTCTACGTATTTAAAACAACCTTACAAACGTACATGTACACGCGTTTAAGAAGACATTAATCCCAACATTATTAAATAATTATTTTTCTACTGAGTACATATTCGGGGTAAAGTGGCCGGGGTTAACTAAGCTGCAAAGAACAGATGCGCAAGTGAAGTGCGCAATATTCTAACCTGTCAGCTGGCTAGAAAATCACGCGGCGTGATGGAACAGAAACTAACCTAAAAAAAATATAAAATCTGCCACAGTTTTTGACAATCACGGTGAAAAAAAACAGAAGCTGACGTGTTACACACGCCAGTTGAGCGCAAGGGGTTAATAATTACCTATATCCTTAATTAAAGTTCTTATTTTATTTCAGCTCACTTTACCCCAGATAGTAGCTCACTTTACCCCATATATGGGGTAAAGTGGTCGTTTTGGCTTTTTCTTTTCAAGTTGAATTTTAATATACTCTAAGTATATTTTAAGTATTGCTATTCGTCATTTATCAACAGTAATGTTTAAATTATATTATAAATCTATTTCCACACATTTTTATTGAAAGGGAAAAATTGTATTCGACTTCAAACTTTTTCAGGCTCACTTTGCCCCTATATACGATTATAAAAAATCAATTTCGAAGAAGAAGCGTAAAGAATTTTTCTTTTGCTACAAATAAAGTATCTGTCTCCTCCAAGTACGTATGTATAACTGCTAGTCAAGGTATCTGCTTCGTTGGAATCTCTTTTCGTATCCGTCAAGGTGCCTGCTTCATCAAGATAGCCAGGCTTGGTTTTAGGCAATAAAAGTTAAAAAGATACCCGCATGCGTATTCGAACAACTGACATATCCTCTAAATGAATATGCAGCAGGTATCGATAGCTTTTCTGTAAACATTCACGTTCGATTTAATCCCGTTGGAGTCTGGATGCAGTGGTATCCACGGGCCACTGGTCCAGGATTGCTGTCCACTTCGTTCTCGATTCCAAATATCAGCAGGTGGGCATACCTGGCAGCTGTGCCGCCCGACATCATGTTCACGGTATTATTAGCCGTTCAACAAAAATACGAGCAGCCGTGATCGACACGAAATTAGCTGTCCGATATTAATTATCCTTCAATCTAATTGCGACGTCGAACGGTCGAACTGTAAGGTCCAAAAGTGTATCGTCCCACGGGGCATTATTAATGGTTGCATCCGGTTGGTGAGTCATTTGTGGCCTTCCCAAATAGACATGTACGAGAAACTGTCAGTTGTGTCTCGAAATGCCGAAAAATCGAATCCAGAAACCACGAAGAAGGATCAACAATGCTGCCACCGTACATAACCTGCCATTAATCTGTATCTAGCTTCTAATTTTTATAAATATTTTTCACTATCCTGACTTACTTGATTACCAGCAAACACTGTATCATTCCGCCAACACTGTGTCATCTGTACTCCATGAATCCTGAATCACCCTGGCTTCCGTGTCCTCCATCAAAACTTCTTAAATCTTGTACTAAAGGCTTGTTGTATCATCCCTCTCCTACTTCCAAAAGTCTTAAAGAGACACTGCATTTCCTCAGTTCCAATTCATTACTATCTCAACAGCCAGGTCAGACTTGATCTAGTATTACTTCAGTTACAATTTCTACCAGTTCCTATGCTAAGGGCCTTTTCACACGTTTTATGTACTAATTCCCAGGCGGATAAGTGTTTCGCATTAAGAGCTACGATACATAGGTAGGGGCGACCGGGGATAGTTTGGACACGGGGTAACATTGGACACTTTTACAATTGCCCCCCATGATTATTGCAACTGTTTGTTTAGTTTGTGCCTAAGGTCGGTATCAGATATATTGGCCGGTGCTCCTTCTGTCAACGTTTTCTGACTCGCTCTCGTTCCATCTCGCTCTCACCTTCTTAGAACAAGAGTGAGTCAGAAGTGGTAGGGATAGTGCCAAGCTTCTGGCGTGTAGGCCACACCGAGCTGTCAGCGTAGAAATACACGCATCAGAATAGGTGTGCGTTAGCTCCGAAAAAATTCAGGAGCTTTATTGGTCAGCACATTGATTCTTTCTCGATAGCTTCATCTCGTATTGGTCTACGCATAGCTTCGTAACGCACACAACTATTACGTTAAGAATAAATAACAGCCAAACTGCTAGGTTCAGGCGATGCCGAGCAGCGTTCCCGTTTCCTCACCATACCTTCCGAGGGCCCAGCAACTCCAACTGACAAATTCACGATCGTCAGATGGTGGTGGCTTATTTCTCCTCGATCGCTGTTCCCGAAAACGAATTCACCGGCCAATATATCTGATACCGACCTTAGTTTCCCTATTTACACATCACATACAAAAAATATGCACAAACTAAACAAACAGTTGCAATAATCAGGACACTGTGGAGGCAATCGTAAAAAAAGTGTCCAATGTTACCCCGTGTCCAAACTATCCCCGGTCTCCCCTGGGTATAACAAGGAACATCGCCCAATTGACAATTTCCAGGGTCCAATTTTTTATGAACTTGGCACATGGATAGAACATTAGTCAATATTTAGTCGCGTTTTCTTCTTAAGGGCGGATTGCGCCTGCTTGGGTCGAAAAATAGGTAATTCTTTATGAATTTTTTGTACAAAAACGGTTCGACAAATTAATTTAAGGTTTGGCAGGCTGTTTTATTGTATCTTGAACTATTGTTCTGAATTTTTGTGTGGCAGTGGAGAAAACATTGTATTATAAAACTATTAAAGTATAATCTTATATCGTAAAGAAAGGGATAGAATTACGCAAATGTGCTTAGGGACGTAAATCAATTCGTAAATTTCCATGTACAACTGTACGAAATCCTAGTATCCTAGTACTTTAATAAAGTTAATATTTTTCTTTGTTCCTAAGCAAGTCCAAAAATTTGGAAAATATGTGTATTTATTAGTTTACAATGACTAACGCTAAAACAGCAATCTGACAGGCTATGGTGACGTTCCCTATAACTCATTTCAATTTCTGTACACGCCATGCTATAGCTTATGAAACACCAAGTCCCATTTTCCACGTTAAACATTTCTTTCCATCCCTATTAGCTTGCAAGAAACTTAACTACCTAGGTTTCCCATCCCCAACTATATGGGCGATTCTCACCGGTTTAACACGAATTTCAATCAATAAAAAGCATAGTTACTTAACTAATATTTCCTAACACTTTACCCATGTGCCAAGTTTCATCAAAGTTGGATATTGTCAGCTGGTTGACGTTCGTTGTAAGTTTCATAGGTTGTCAAATCAGATCCAGTAGACTTTCAGTGCACTACTTGCCGACGCTGTGGTACTCTTATACTCGTGTTCTAATAAACGGTTTGTTAAGCAAATCAGTAGTGCACCCTTTTCTTGCGTCCATTACACGATCTTCCCTAGCGCGCGTCGAGCAGATAATTCCAGCCGTTTCCAAGCATTCCGTCGGCGTAATTCGGTCTGGAAACCTCTTCGAAATTTCGAGATACACATCCGCGGGCACGAGTATCGGCGTTTGCAAATCGGCAGGAACGTGCGCGCTGAATAATTCAAGGGGGGCCGGCTTTGATATCGCGGGTAGAACGCAGTAGCGGTGTTCGACGTCTTCTCGGGACGGGATCAGGGGCAAGGAGAGGGGAACGAGTGAACAGCAGGCAAGAGAGGAGAGGTCAAGATTGTCGCGAGCCTTCTGGTTCTTGCGCAACGCCACAGAGGAACGAGAAATCCACGATTTACATATTTATTCCACGAGGAAGATTCGACGGATAGACGGAAAGCGTCGTGACGCATTATCGAGTCACTTTCGTGGGAGAAATTTCCGATCGACCACTCCGTGACCGAGCTGTGACGATCTTACATATCTGTCCATCGTATTGGATGGGATTCACCGGACAGCCCGAAGAAAGGCAATCAGATGCGAAATCGTGACTGGAAACGGCGAATTTGTGGCATTGAGGAAACATCGGTGAACAGTGAACGAAACGAGAACAAAAAATGGATGAAATTTCACTGACACACTTAGGATTTTCTCGGAAATTAACACTGGGATGAAAATATCGCATTCTACGCTCTTTATTTATTCTTTGCATAACCATCGTGGTACATCTGCGTACCATCCTTTTGGCCGCGCCCTGTATAACATTCTGTGGATCACGAAGGAATCCTTTTGATATGGGCTGTCCAGCAACTTCCGTCAAAACTAATTACTCGTTACCGCGCTCGTTTTCCATTTCAATGTTCAAATTCATGCGTGCGTAGTCCGACTTGCTTATTTTATCACTAAGGACTAGGTATCATCATATGCACTCCAGAAAACACTTCATCTATATAATATTCGGATAACGTTGGTAGCATTTCAAGTTCAGTCCAAATTCATACGTCTGTTTCATTTTTGGAGAGTGCTTGAACTGCAACGTACTTGGCTACGATTCGACGACACTCGTAAATATAATTGGTTCATAAGTTTCTTCCCCGAGTTTGCAACAAAACATTCAAGTTTGATGGGGAACTATCTTTGAGGCTACTTGCTTCATCCTTATGAGAGGGTATGTTTTTCTTCAAATTGTCGCAACAAGTTCTTCTTTAACTATCATTGTACGATAGGTACTTCAATTACCAGGTTATCGCGAGTTGGGAGGAAATATAGTGATGCGCAACTTTATTCATAATTAATATTCACATAGCACTTACGCCCAAATCGCCCGCAACGCCCGTGGTTAACATTCGAAAATTTATGAAAATCTCTTGAAATATGGAAGAGAAATCTGTGAAAGAGCCATTATCGAAGAACACAAGTTTCTAACTGTAAATTACGACTCGAAAACAGGAATATATGATTTATAATATTCATTTGATTACAAAAACGGAAAATCCTACGGTGGTGGGCGCGAGCGATTTGGGCGTAAGTGGAATTCGCCCTGTTTGATATAAAAAGTTTCTCGAAATATCAGAAACGTGATCTTGCCGTCACCATACGTGCTCTTTTCTTAATTCCTGCGCCATTTCCCGCCTAATAAATTTAATTTCACACTTGAGAAAAATTACTGCGACATGGGGAGGGGAGGTGAAATATCCACCGAAGGAGCAGCGTGGTATCGCTTATCAGGGCAGACAGGGCTTGTCGTGTCCTGAATATATCGCGTTTCTTCGGGATCGCGCGTCTCCGTGTAGCTCGTGGCGGTTTCGCGAACCTCGCTACTTAACAAACTTACCCCCTTCAGCCCCTTGCCGTCTGGAAATTCTTAACGCTGTTAAGATATGTTAATTTTGTTTACCTATAAGCTATTAAAGGGGCCCTAACGTGCTTAAACCTAAACCAGTTTAGTTTTCGCCGGATGTGTTCACCGGAATACAACGGGCGCGACCTCGAGAAAGGGCTTTCGCAAGCACGGAGGGCGTGGGGAGATGGGGACTTTCGCGACAGAATTTACCGTGACGCGGACACGAGATCTTATCGATGCCTCGACGACGACGAAATTCGAGATTTGATCCCCCATCGAAAAGGATTACCCCGGTTTTCCGATGTAACTTCGCTGGGGCTTTGAGAATTTTCCGGACTCACGAACGGAAACGAGGAACTCTTTGGCGGTGAGACACTGTTCTAGAGCTACTTGCTGATAATAGAAAAAGTGGTGAAGAGAATTATGTACAGCGTAGTTGTGGTACGTAAAGATTAAAGAATTTGAACAAATTTTAGGAAATAAGTAATTAAGTATCATACACATGCATACAATACACATATTGTAGGTACATAAATTCGTCGAATTCTACGAACGTATCGATGCATACACTGGAATACATAGATTGACGCTTTGAGCCCAATGCTATGTATGAAAATGTTCTTGTAGCTGTTTAAGGAGCTGTTTCGGTCTAGAGCCCATACAAATAGGTGGTCTTTAGGAATTAATTAAAGGAAAACTAGTACATATAATTTAATGGGACTGTTTGCATTGTATTAAGGATGTCTCAAACTATAGAAATATATTTTTTGCTTTATAATTAATCATTGCAGACGGCACTGGGGAGTCGTTAAAGTCGAGGCGTCAAAAAAATCATCCAAATCGGTGGAACCTGTAACACCTAAACCATTGGTTTGAAATAAAAAACAATGTCAGATTATTAAATGGTGTAAAACTCGTTCGTGGACAGGACCAGAAAAAATTACAAAAATGACATTTTGTGAGAAAATAACGACACTTGAAGTTTGAAATCATTTTTCCCCTATACTCTTTGTCCTTTCAACGCCATTAAAAATGATAAATATTCAATTTTTTTTAATTTTACTGATCTATCCACGAGCCAGAAGTATATTCTTCAAAATAAAAGAAGGTTCAGTCGAATCGGATAATAACTTTTGAAGGTACAGGTTCCACCGATTTTGAGAACACTGTTTCGAGAAAAACGCGTTTAAAGTTTTACGTGAGTGCCGAGTGGCCGGGTGTTACCCGTGCATTTGCCGCTACTCAAATGGCTATAACTTCGGGACCTTTACGAATTTCAAAAATTCCTTTTAAACACGTATTCCTAAAAGATTGAACATTCAAAAAATGAAAAAAAAAAATAGATTTTTCGATCGGAACCTCCCCTTAAAGTGGGTTTCGAAGGATTTGAGACAAAAGAATGCTGCAGCTGTATTTTTTTTAAAGAAAATTCAAAGAACAATTCGATACTTTAAACCCACTCACGCTGCTTAAGTGCTCAAGCAGCTGTTATTATTAGTCCCAGCGTCATCATTACCAACACTTGAACGGCTCGAGTACTACGCTAGTAGTATTAAAGTGACAAAATTATATTCCAATTACTTACGATATCCGGTATAAAATGTTATCGATGTAAATTGACCCACGAAACGAGATTCGATGGTCAAGAAGAGGCTCGCACGACTACAGCTTCGCAGCTGCGCTTATTACTAATCCACGGCGGAACAATTTAGGTGTTTGCCATTACTAATAACCCCGGCGAGCAAACGCAGCATTATTAACAGGTTCGCAAACATCTTCTGTATTAGTGATCCCGTCCCCTCCCTATAACCTACATAGTCTTTCCGTGCACCGATTTTCCACCATCACCAGCCAGCCAGCACGCCAACCCTTATTCCGATCTCTTGTACAGATATTTGCCGTGTCTACACCGTCCAAATTATCTCTGGCGATTTGAAGATAAAGGATTTTCACCGAGCCACTCAGATATACACGACACCCGTGGTAGAATGGAGCTTGAGAATCGAGGGCTGATAAGTCCGTTATCAAACCTATGAAACCCTTGCAGCATGTACTCTCAAACTAAGGGCGCCTTGACATCGTGTCGATACAATTATTGCGCAAGAAGAATAACTCTAATTTCTGACAAATTGTGTGCAGGAAGAGACCTTCCATCGGTCACCTGAACTCCAAACTGTATTGTACAGTTTTATACTGTATCTTAATATATAAAGCAAAAAGTGTTTGTGTGTTTGTCTGTCGTCAAAAAACTTTCCAACGGTAAACTATCGGGTCTAATCCAGACGAATGTGACTATTTTTACAAAGAAATAAATAAATATACAATTTTTTTTTATAAAATCACATTCTAAATTTCTGGCGAAGTCAAAGAGCAAAGCTAGTACTATATAGTTCCTTGAAGAATAATTCCAGTGTCTATCAAATTTGAAATAAAGAAATTTTCGACGTATGTAGGACGCCACTGATGAATACATACTAAGCACCAAACGGAGCAAGCGAATCATTATGAACCGTATTGGCAGTTAACGATGGAAGAAACTTGGTGGAGCCACATTTTATCACTAATTTCGGCGAATTGGAAACGGAGAACGGGACCGTTCCACCAGCGGTGCAGCGTTGTGGCGTCTTCGAATTGCCCGTGAAAGCTTATCAAGCATTAAAGTAGGAATCAAACCTGTCTGACGTACGCGCGAGATTACGAAATATTCGGAGGACCAAGGGGATTGGCTAAGGTTCTTTTAGCGCAACGCAGTTGGTTTCGAGTGGTCGAACAACGGGTTGCATTAATATTCCGGTAGCATCGTCGAACGGAGCTGTTATAACCCATTCCCCGTGATTCTTGATCTCGTTGCTTGGCTCGCAACAGAAGCGGCCTTCCCTTTGCCTTGCAAATCTTTCCACGAACCGTGCGAGTGTTTTTTGGGACACGCGAGCCACTCGTTCGATCGTTATTTCGCGCAAGGACAACGGAGTTCACAGGTTTATCCGAGAATTCGTTACTCCTGCCAGCTACTGGAATAGACCAGTCCGTCATCGTTTGTAAATCGAGGTTCTGCTTCAACCGGACAGTTTTAAAGGAGCGTTCGAACGGTACAATTTTCATCAGAGAAATTGAGCGCGGCACTGTTTGGGCGAGCATTAGGAGGCAAGGGCTCCAACCAGTGGTATTCATATTCATGTTTTCTCTATGCTTGACGTTTCATGAAAGCTTCCATGCGATGAAGATAACCAGCGGAGCATCTGGGAGTCTGTACTTGCCTATGAAGCGAGATCAATAGGTTTCAAGTTTTTGTAGTGTCTACACGCGTAAACCTATACACATATACCAGCAGGATGTTCAAGCCGAAGGAACACAAATGCGTCGCGATGAAATACTCAATGACAACGTATTCACGATGAACTGTTACGGTGGCTCTTTATACCCGCGACAAAGCATAAATATGGCTGATTCGCCTGAGGCCACCTTTGTACGGGTCTGTACAGGCCGATCCACTCGCGAGATACCCGCGTGGGACGCGTATTTATGGACCGTATCAACCGTGATAAAATACGAACTCTCGTACGAAAATGAGGAAAAACCGTGGAAAACGTAGATGCCAAGATATCGATGATCCCCGGATGATAAAGGATAAAAGGAACACGGCAGAGGCATCCGCTACTCGCTGATGGATTTTCTATTTCGTCGGACGATTCTTATCGGGAAACTGCTGCGGTGGAACCAGATAGAGTGCAGTTTATCGTAAGCAACGCGTCCGTTGTCGTCGTTTCGCGGCCCAAGAAGACTACAATGCGCGACGTGGCACGCAGTGTTTCCTTACCGAATAAACCAATGCTCGAAGTGGAGGTGGCAGACTGAATGATCATCGAGCGTGTATGCGTATTTCGGGTTCCATGAGTCACGGAAGATGACGGTGTCGTTGAATCGTACGCCGTGCTGGGAGTCAATGCCAGAAATAATGTCGGCAGCCTCGGGCTTCGTCATAGACGGAGGTGATGTCCCAACATCATCGGTGAGCGCATTATATTTAACCAACATCTTCTTGCTTCCTCCTCCTCCCCCTTGCCGTCTTTCGCGAAGCTTCTGATACGCTGCTAATCCTCTCTGATCATAGCGTTTGACGACAATGTTGGCTACTTTGCGGGATGTTATGCTAGCAGTTGTCTCCGAAATGCAAGCCAACGGCACAGCGTGGCGACAAACTGGTAGCGCAAAAGGAAGAAGAGCGATTTTCTGTGCAACAGCTAAGCGTCAATTTGGTCTCATTTTTCCGCGAGGTATCGCTCCTTTCCCGGTCCTACTGCCAATTTGTCCTCCAGCCCTGGGCGCTGCGTTAAGAATTCACGCGGAATCGCGGCAAGGACTCGAACTGGACCAGATACACGCGGACTTGAAGAACTGGATACGGCGTATACGGATTTGTTATCCCCCGATCACCAACAGACTCGAGACAAATGCGCCTCGCTCCCCCCCCCCCCCCCTTCGACCCAGGGGGTAGGGGGCCGTACGGGGGTCGGTGATAAACAGTGTCGCTCATTCACAATGGCCGGCAAACACGCATTAAAACCGACTAATATGAAGTGTATTAATGCGAGCGGCATTGTCTAACCCACAGTGTACACGGCTACTGTCGTGGAGGCTGGCTTTATCCCGCCGTGGGGGGTCTTACGATCCTTACGTACGTATATAGGGCCCCCTCGATATACCCAGTGACTTTTTAAAAGCCGCCCTTGGAATACATATCCTGTACTGGCTGTTCGATGCCTCGGCAACGGGTCTACCGCCTCGGGACAAACGAACGAGTTCGTCGGTCCAACGGAAGATTCGTTGGGGTCTCGAAGAGAAGTGTTGCGATAGGTTCTCTAACACGGCATTAGCAATGTGGGTACACAAGCTACTTGGTGCACAGAATTCTGTCGGTAAATGAGATGATAAACAAGTGAACTCACCGTACGTATCGACGGATGTAGGAAGCGGAAGAGTTCCGCAGAACACTGTACACTTTTTAGCAGCGCTGAAGACTCTGGAGCTGAATAGATTTACTAATGCCGAAGGCTTGAACAGAGAATCCTAATCAAGCCCCCGTGGGACATCAATATGGCTTTACCTTACCCCGGAGTGATTTGCAGCGTTTAGGGTCCTCGTAGCGGGCTAACGACCGCTCGAAAAGAATCAGTGAACGGATAGGAGAGTGAAGTATGCTTGGAGAGGCGTTCAAGTACAAGGTTACGGAGGTACACCCCGTATGGGACCAATCGCAGGGTAGTGCTGCAGGCTAGTTCTGCCCACTGGTCTAAATTATGGGGTCGCTGTCCAGCGCGCCACGCATAAATGATTGCCCGTGTTATGTTAAACATCCAACAACGGAGAGCCCGGAGAGCTCACCCACACGAAACACCCGACGGAGGTGGGAGAGCGCTTGGACGAGGGAAGAGGAGGAGGAGGTGGACGAGGACGGGGAGGGGAACAGGGGGAAGAGGAGGAAGCAAACGTTATTTATCTCGGGCAGTCGCACGAGGAAGGATTTTGAATAATTCCTGGTCGGCGGAAGAGGTCGAGTATCTTGTAGCTCCGGATTGTCCATAAATATCCCTGAAAGTCTGTTGGAACTGTTCGAACGCGTGGGACATCGCGTTCCCAGAGACCAATTTGTACTCCAACAAGTCGCCCATGATCCCCGTCATCGATTTGCCGCTTTCTTCGCGGCCAGCAAGCCTCCATACAAGTTTTCCCATCTTCCGACGCCTGGTGTCAGTAGCACTCTCCTCCACCCCAAGCCTCAAGATCGATCCTGCTCCCCACGTTTTCCCAACATCGATGACTCATCAACGATCAGCTGGACATCCAAGTGCACCAGGAACTATGTGATCGGCCGGGAGATGGGCCGGCCAGTGGCCAGCGCGGAAAAAGACATATTAGAGACATCATAATGCCAGGGCGAAGCTGTGTTCCAATTTATAACCGGATGATATCGCGATAGAGTCTCAGGTTCGAGGCATTGTGTTCGGTAGAGAGAGTTTCGTTCCTGACGTTACACCGGGCATCAGCTGGGTGGGGTCCTGGTGCCTTGGTGGCCTGGCTCGGGCTATCCTTTTGATATCTTGTTAACTAATGCCGGCTATTCGTTACAGGCCAACAACTCCAGAGACGTATACGTTTACCCGCGTAAAGAATACTGCCGCGTTCATGAGTGATTCGACACAGTGTAGGGTCTTGATTCGAGGCCTCCTCGGAATCTATCGGAATAACGTCTTCCTGGGCGAATATCGCTCGGCCGTGGCGAAGGATAAAAGAACCCCGGCGTCCGTGGAACAAAATCTCCATCCTGGACTTATCATCCAAGTGTAGCCGGGCGGGACGCCGAATGTGTCGATGCGTTCCTGGCAACCGCAAAGAGATGAAATTCTCTATATAACAGTCGAGTGACTCGCCAGTTTCAATTGCAACGCAGCGGAGTTAAGAGTAAAACATTTCCATCATGAACCGAGTTTAACGTTGTTTCCGCCTGCGCCAGTATAATCACACAAATGACCGCCTATACAAAAGGGGCAGAGAGCAAGGAAACTGCGAGAAGAACAAAGTGATACGTGCGATGCGGAGCAGGGGTGGGGGCGGGTTGCTGCACAAAAGGGTAGCGCAGACGGTGAACGAAGGGAAAAATCCTGGTTATGGGGCACGGGAAAAAAAGAGGACAACGGGATAAAGGCTGTGAGCTGAACTTGTGATTCTCATTCTTGAAAGTGGTCTTCGGGTGACCTCGTGGAACGCGTGCTCCACACAGAAAACGAGAAATGTATGCACTGTCGAGAATATTATGTCTGCCGTGACAAAATCGTTGATAGGCATCATTTGGACAAAATATCGAGAGACTCGCTTTATTCAAAGAAGCACAATTCCCAGCGATGCATATGGAAGATGAAGTTTAAATCTAGAGTATCTGGTTGCGGTAGAAAAATGACATGTATGTTCCCTTCTGTGTAACGAATTTACAGGATAAATCGTTAGTACTAAATATTGTAGTAATATTAAGGGTGCCTTTGGTCGCTCCAAAACGTTCCAATTTCCACCAAAACTGGAACAAAGCTAGATATATTAACTTGAATAACTCACCTGCCATACACATTCTATTCATTCTTCGCGTTACTCTCCAGAGATTAAATACGTGGAAGGCTTATCTACAATCTTGGTTTGTAAAAGCGGATGGTTGGACGTATAAATCTTCAGGTTCCCGAATAACCGATCAATCTTAACGAAACAATTACACCTGCATGAACCAGTAAAGAAAACTGGATTTAATGGCGTCGTTAGGAGAAACGCAATGTAGATCAGACTTCGGGCAAGATTTAGCGTAACGCCTGGTGTCTTCAACATTACTAATCTCCAAAACGCTGCGTGCTCCTGACGACAGGTGAATCAACTAGTACGGTTAAAGGAATTAACAGTGGAACCACGAGGTGGAAGTCACTGGCGCGAAGCGGTGTCCAGGAGCAGAGGGTCGTTGGTGGGGCAGGACAAGGATGGTCAAGTCCTTTCACGTCGGGATCATTCTGGTAGGCGGTACCAACGTGGCCAGGCCTACCTCTCCTCTGACTCGAGTCTAACAATGGATCTGCAACAATGCAAGCACCTCGTTCTCGGACCTAGCCTCGGCTCTTCGTGTGTGCCCTTCCTCTGACGCGCGTACGTGGACACTGATACATGACGAGCGGCCCAGACGACCGAATATAGAGATTCCAACTGGTACTGTCCTTAAACATCCACGGGTTACAACCTTAGGAACTGCCTGAAGGTTTCGTAAACACACACACAGACGCAACCAACTATAGACTTGTGATGCGTTGTCAGAATAAAAAGGATTTGAATGACGTGGAAGAGTAGGAAATCGATATGGTCCTTGGTATTGTGGGTGGAAGTGTACTGTAGTTGAAGGAAAACAGAGTTGTTGTTCAAGAGCACAGAGTGAACCTACCGCCAGCAAGAAAATGAGTGTGTTAACGCTTATTTACGTACATAATGCAGCGAAGAGACGGTGAAGAGACTGGTCTCGCGCAGAGAATTGCTTTTCGACCTAACATAAGGATTAATAACGGTTGATTTGTTGAAATTGAATGAATGATATCTGATAAAGTAACAAGCGAAGATGGGAGAAATTCCTTACGGTTTGAAATCGAGTTGCAAATGTGGGAAGCAACTACGAACAAGTGCGTTGCAAACGAAAGAAGTAGGAGGATACGTCATGAGTCAGCCATTAGATCGTGGCACCTTTATTTCGTACCGTCATAGTCATCGTAGTACGTTGCAATTGCGAAATTAATTAAAGCCTAGTCTAACTGTGTCCATGTATTTCTCTCAGACGTTGAATTAAAAAGACTCGTGTTACGCGGTGTTTATAACCGAGCCAGGAATACGTTACGGGAATATTTGTACGGTTTTGTCCATTTACGCTTCATTAAATGAAGAGCCCGCGAGTTGTAGAACTTCTCTGCCCTTCTAGCTGAGGATTAAGTTCTGCACTCGCGGTGCAGGGCGTGTTTCACGTTGAAAAATATTATAAGTAACCCAGCGGCGGATATGAACAGTCATCCGCGTGTAATCACTGCGAACCTGTGGCTCCGTGGACTGCGAAAGGAAGTGGAAATGGATTTGAGGCAACTATTCTTATAAGAGACTTAAGAAATAATTTTTAAAAGCTGTTCTTAGCTAACAACTGGTTCACCCGAGAGGTTTGCGATAACGCAAGGAATCTTCAAGCAATTATCGCGACTTGCCTATCGGAGATTAAAATCTATGCTGGTTTAGTGTACCGGTGGATCAGGTTAAATGTATTTAGGTACAACAGAGACACCAGTTTGTTGCAGAAATTAGTGTCTACAAGGAACGACGATCTCCACAAAATGATCCGCTGATGACGTTGACGGTCACGACGATTCCCGTTCAACTGGCTCGCTAACAAGCTTCATTGCCACTTCAGTATCGCGACCATATCGGCCAGGACTAGCCACAAATCACGCAGAGAACTGGTTATCCTGCCGCGTCATACGTTAACCTACGTTCGCGTACATCCCGTCAGCATTGCCTATGGGGGATACACTTGAACCAGTTCTCCTGCATGAAGCTCCGCGTGAAATATCTTCAAGATGGCACACAAAACGGTTAACGAGGTCCCCCTAACACTCTTTCTCTCAACGCACGAATCACGTGCACGCCAAAGAAATCACTCCCAAATTCGCTCGCTACCTCGATAATTTAATCGAGTCACTTGATAGAAAAACGGCGCATACGCTAAACTGCCATTACAAGAAAATCGATTTCAAAGTTTTATTATAGTATAACTTAATAAAAAGTAATGCGATTAACTACAACTTTTTAAGGATGTAAGTAGTTACCGTGTCCTTCAAACGTTCTAAAAACAGAAGTCAAGATTTGAAAATGATATGTGTCTTTATAAGTTTCAAGCAAGTGAATTTCCGCAAATGCGGTAAATTCGTAACAAACTTGCTTCTTTGTTTAGTTATTTAAATATATTTTCGTTTACTTACATCGTTACACAATTTTTTATACATTGCATAAATAAAAAATGCAAAATGAAGCACAAACATAAACAAAAAAATGCAATGTTTTAAGTAAGTATTAGTTTCATTAATTTGTTTGCAGCAAGCTGTCTTGCAAATCAATATGTTATACATGTATAACACATACCTGAGTCGATTTAAACGATTTAAGAAAAAGGGCACATAAGCCTATTTCCATGAAATGCCTCAATTACAAGATAATAATCCCAGGGATTCATACATAACATTTAAAGAACGAGAACACTTGTCCAACTACATCCAACTCAAATATCCTCATAAATATTATAAAAATATTAACACAGGCGCGGAACGCATTGAGCACCCCCATAACAAGCTGAAATGCATTAACCCTATTCGCGCTAAAAACCCATGTAAACAACGCAATTCCGTCCTCAGCCTGCCGTTCCAATATCCCCGCCAGAAAAGTCATCGAAGACGTGAAAACATTCGTGTCGCAAACGTTCCGGCGTTTTTCCAATGTTACGCCGACCTCACGGTCGATATCCCCCGAAGGCGGGCAGATCAATGCTCGACGACCGGCCCTAAATCACTCCTTATGACAAGAACAGATGTACGCGAGGCTGTCCTGTCGCGGCTAGTCAGCGCAATAAGGCGGCATGCAAGCGCGGAACACGGCATATTCCGGTAGTCTCGTTCGTTCGGCTGCCTACATATCGGATCTATGAGAGCGGCGTTATCGTATTGTGGGCTAACGGAGGCGCTCCGCGCGCCTCTCTCGCCCTGTTACGCCGGGGCTCTGTGCAACCGCAGCAAGAATAACGCAACGCGTATATAAAGACGATGGTATATCTGTATCAATTGTATGCATATGTGGCTCCCTCTCTCCAGCCACTTCCTCCTATGCCCCCGTCTGCCCCCCGCGCCCGCCGCGACTCGCTTGAAGCAACGAGCGAAGGGACCACGCGGGCCCTAGAACTGCCTATGTGTATTTGTCGCGTTTAACCGTTCTATGGTTTATCGTTTATTGTTCGTCACCGACGAGCATCCCTCCGCGCGCCCAGGGACGGCAGGGGTACGTGCACAGGAGGGAGGAGAGCGGCGGGGCAAGCCACGTTTAAAAGGGCATACCATACGCGATCTTCATTTGAATACGATTATGGATAACGCGATACGAAAGAGCTATGCCGCGGCATCAAATTTGATATTCAAATGGACGATACGCGTCTTTTGTTCCCCCGCCGGTGACCGTGAACGCGATCTGGACCGATCGGAGATTCGACGAACAACGAGATCGGGCCGGAGGGGGATCGTACCCGCTTCGGCTCGCTTGCTCGCGGAAGACGGAGGATAGAGCTGGACGGTTCCGCGAGCTTGGTGGATCAATGCGAATGTTCTGTGTATTTCCGCGGGCTTTGGTAAAACAGTATGTTCTTGGGAGTCCGTATTGCAGGAATGGTCAATTTTATTACCATCAGATTGAGAAGAAAAAAAAATTGCAAGCATTCGAACGGGTAGATCTGCTGCGCTCGCTTAATATATCGTCTCATATATCGTATAATGTTAGAAAACTTCTATATCTTCTCTCATATGCGTGGAAAATAAAGAGCGTTCCATCAATTTTTCACCGAGCAATCCGCCAAGGAAATAAAGCACGATCGCGATCTCCCCGCTCGAGAGTAAGATACGCGATCGGTGACATTTCTATACCAAATATATCGCACAAAGCGGCGCCGCTTCTCTCTCTGTCATATTAAATATTATTTATGTTCGCTCGCATAAAGACCACGGCTGCCTGCGGCCACGGTTTCACGGACAACTTTCCGTACACGTGTACCTTGTGGACACATACACACACACACACAAGAGAAAGGATGAAACGTTCGGTGCATACGGTGCAAGCACGTGAGCACAAAGAACAGGCCAATCGAAAAACAATATCGATCCATTGTTCTGGTCAGCCAATAAATATCATAAATATCGGTCCACTGAATTACAAGGCCCAATCTCGTGCGCAGATCGGTCGACCCGCGGCTGTTACATCGCAAACTCGATTCAACTTGCTGGGGTTTTGCTCACTGATGCAGTAGCTGCATACGCGCAGCATTCGATATAATGGAATCTGTATAGAATTGTGCTTTTGCACTGGAGCCCGCGAAAATTGTATTCCGCTAGACATTGGACATCGATGAATGGTAAAACGGGGATACAGCTCGCTCGCAAGGAGTCTAAAAAGCTAACAGTACGATTGTGGCCATTCCAAGAATTCACCGTGCTGCCAGCAGCGTTATTTAACGCTTCGTTATTAGCTCTCCTTTTCAATCGGCTGTCAGAGACACGATTGCAACCTGAGACATAATCAGAAAGCGTTTACGAGCATTGAAATCTGCATTATCACCGATGCAATTCAATAGCGTCTCCTTCCACAAACGTAAGTGATACGTATCTCCGTGTACTCTAGTGCAAATGGAGGATGGATATTCCGCCGCATCGCGTATTGCGTCAATACAGGTGCGCACAGACGATCCCGATAGAAGGAACTTCCCGGACCGTGTATAAAAATCTGTGCATTGTAGAGAGCCGCCGCGTAGAGTAACATTATATCACGTTTGTTCTCGTCTACCGAACTGAGACACGCGTTCCTACTCACGTTTCGGCGTCTCTTTGTGCGTCACTCCCTTCAGGAACTATGCTACGAACATCCACGGCTAAATAACAACATCGCTTCCATTTGCTTTCGTTGAAAACCATTTTTCATTGTGTGAGGAAATGAAACGGTATTCCCTGGAAATTTTTGCTCGGAAAAGTGTGCTGTATGAGTTGGGAACAGAGATCAGTATTTCCATGTGTCACGTTAAAGGTGTTTGACGTCCACATATACAAGAGGATAATGAAATCGGGTTATATTGAAATTGTAGGGTAAAAGTGAGCTGACCTCGAAATGGGCAATACTTTTGAAAGATGGATTTAAAAATATTACACTTGATTCCCCAAATTCTACGTTAACCCGCTGTGGGCTGACTTATTTTCGCACCTTCCGCGAGCACACTGGGTCGTTTATGTCGATGGTTGTTTCTATTACTGTTTTTGCCTTTCAAAAAATCTGAAAAAATTATGGAATGTTTATTCAAGTCTCTACATTAATATACAATCGTTTTTTTGAGTCAAATGTTTAAAAGATTAATTAAGAAAAATAAAAATTCCGAAGAAAGTTTAAACTCCGCTCAGGCGTAAGTAGTAAAGGGGCAATTTGCTCAAGGCATAAACGACCCAGTGTGCCCACGGCGGGTTAACAATGGAGAAAAAATTCCATTCACTAGAAGTTTATAAAATCAGTGGTCCAGGCATTATTTTACATTTATTTAGAGGCACCTTATACACACATAGTGAGACAAGGGATGTTGTCAATTGTTAATTTACTGAACGCAATAATTGTGCTGTGTATACAGCTAGATACTACTGTAAAATAATCGCAAATTTTTTCACTTGAAGCGACGATTACAGTTTACACGATTACTTGTGATTGTTACGTTATAAATGTTTTAAATGCGAGAAAAGCTAATTCGTGTTACAAATTGCATTAAATTTGTGAACAGATTTCCAATCTGAAACGAGTGCATCAGCGGCACTTGGTAGTACTACCAGCGCCATCTCTTGACGAGTATTTGTAACCACGATGGACCGCCAGTGATACCCAACTCGTAGATCCTATATTTTACAATAACAGTATGTATCTACATTGTTCCTTTATGTTGGCTGGCATAAACTATTGCTGTCACTAGCTGAAGGCTCAGTTTTCGGCAAACTTTTATTTTACATTCATAAGCATTAGAGTAACGCACAGGAAGCCTCGTTTTAGCATACAATTTTCGGGAGTTTTTAAAGAGTGCTGTAAAATTATGGAGAAAAATTTGTAAAGAGTAGCTTGCTCCATGTAGCCCCGCTGATTGTAGATTGTTGCACGATATCGGTTGAAATCATCTCGAAGTAAGACTACATTTAACTGCAATAAGTCCTTGCTTTACTTTTCCTTTATATTTTCGCGTCAAAAATGTTCCTTAAAGGCACACCTATATCAATTCTCAAGCACAGTGAATTGTTCTAAAATTCTTTGGAATCCCCGTGAAACGCAAAATGTGTTACCAACAGTCCTACCAATCGTTGCATCTTTTTTAGGCGCCAAATACGATCTGAAATCTGGGGACTCGGTGTGTCGTGAAGATTCTGTAAAACCTGAAACGTGTTGGATATGCGTAGACGGACCACTTGGATCCGCGAATTTTCCGCGAGTATCCAGCCGCGGTATAATCTCGCATCGAGTGGTTGGATAGACCCGGAGGAAAGAGAACGGCGCGGCCGCGGGAAGAGTACAGGCGTAGAAGCACACACGCTCAGGGGTAAGTAGAAAGAGGGGCGAGGGAGGGGAAGTTAAAGAGGATTGCCGATCCATCCATGAGGGACGATGCAGTCTCTGAATGCGAGATAAAACCTCGCTGATGCCCAGCAGAGCGATCTGAGCGGTGCGAGTGAGAAAGCAAATCAACAGGGTGGCGGGGGAGAAAGAAAAAAATAGAGGGTTAAAGAGAACTGGCGGGGCAAAGAAGGGGAGAGAGAGAGAGAGAGAGAGAGAAGAGAGAGAGCGAGAGAGAGAGAGAGAGCGAGTAGGAGGGAGAGAGGGGGTTTGGGGGTGAGGAGACCCATTGAATACGGCGGAAGGTAAAACTCGAGGCACCAGATCCGAAGAGACACTGAAGACTCTTCCCAAATCCATATAAATTGTCGTATTGTTAGAAGGCAGTACCGCATACCGATTCGAGATGACACGAAAAAAACCTCGGGAAGGGAGCACTGATGTTCGCCACTGGTCTCGTTGCGATTTATTTCGAGGTCGATACATTTTGTGAAATATACCGCGAACTTTCAAATACGAACGTTCGTTCTACGGTGGATACATCAGCTCTGTAGACTCTGTTGGACGATATGTGTCACCCTCTACAAACTGTTAGGGACTCCGTGAGGAGTCAGCTGAGGAACTGTACTCGACAATGTATACCGATTCGAGAAGTTACTAGCCACGAATCCCTGGCGCCTCTTTCGTAAAGGACACCAAGGGCAACCAACATTAATTGTCCAGTTCCCGATACGAGGAAACCGGAGACCAGCGGCATGTTCTGCGCGAGGATCGAAAAAGAATCGAGGGGACGATTATCGCGGGCAAGCGTTTACTGAGACACGGGCCCCGCCACTGAAAATAGCCAGGCGCGAGTGGCAAAATTAAAAAGGACCAGGAGAAGTGCCTTTAATCTCCCGGTCTATAAAGACTGTTCCACGGGGAGAGGATCGGGAAGAAGGAGACGCGAGGCAGGATTTCGCGCGATTCGGCAGCAGCAGACGGTTTCGAAGGCATCGGCAGAAAGGAAATCGGCTTACCCGGGGCAAAAATATACTGATATTTATGAGGGTCGCGACATCAAGCTAATCTTCGGGAGATAATAATTTATCGGCCACCGCCGCGCCAAGGAGGTGTATTTTGACTGAAATCCCCTTTTGCCCCTTCTTTCTTGGAGCGTCTTTCCACGCCAAACCCCCCCACCCACCACTTGGACGATTTCGATGCTCCCGAGCAACGACTCGTATTTCAGTCGACTTCAAAGACCTGGTTGACAGTGCAACGTGCCGAGGGCTCTCTCTTCGGTGGCAAAGGGAGGAAAAAAGCGCGGATGTCGACGGGGACCGATGATGCTTATTGATAGCCTTCGCGAATTCCCACTGCAGGGGACAAATTTACCTAGAGAGAGAATCTTATTTGCTCGTAGAAGTGCAATCTTGTTGCAATATACCAACAAGGTTGCTGGAGAATTGAAGAATATCTATAATGTATATATAAATGTTGTCCATACATATTCTGGTACTTCGAATGCTTGTGCAACTATGTAGCATCTTCAGTAGGGTGCTTGGGTGCATCTCAACCATTCACTCAGATATCAGTTGCAATTGTTTCTGGCTAACAACCTGACTGTAAACCACAACCAAGTGCGAGGATGGGACAGATCCCTAAACGAAAGAAATCCCTGAAAGTCCCCCTAAATTGACCATCTCCTCACGCGTGGCCTTCCAAAGAATCGAGGATCACGCGAGTCTGGCGCAATGAAAAGCTACGCGTCACGGGAGTCGTGCACGCCCGCGCGCGAAGGGCCAACAGACGGTGTACCAGATCGAGACGCAGCCAGAATAATAATGGGATCCGAATTCCACGGTTGATACATCGACCGACGTTTCGTTATTTACGACAGCTCCCCTTAATCCACGCTAGAAACGGCGAATCGCATTAACGGGAATGGTGAATCCGAAAATCTGTCCCCGCACGGGAGCCGCCTCCGACGCCGCGTACGAATCCTGATCACGAATCGCGAGCGGATTACCCTTCCTCAAAAGCAAGAGAATGTTAATACGAGCAGGAATGCTTCCTCGCGGTGCGAGGTTTTATCTGATCCGATCAGACCACAGTTCTGGCCCATTTCTGTGACTCGAATGCGTCTCCTTGCCACGACTATTGACTCACGAGTTCTCTACATACCACTCGGACTAATTTGAACGGGAATAATGGCGACACGGAGGTTTTTTAAAATGAAGGCAGAGTTCAACGAAATCAACTAAACGAACGAAGACGAGATGAGAAGTAAGAGAAGAGAGTTGTAAATTTTAGGTTAGACTTCCAAGGTTGGACATGTGATATTGACATTAACACTTCATTGATAGTTAATTGTAACTGGCGGTGGGATTCCGATAATGTTGTCTTCGTTTGACGATATGTATCTCACAAATTGTTCACCTCTCACAGAAGATCCCGTGAGAATCCGTAACGTATTTTGCAAGTCTTTCGTTATTCATCACGCGACAATACTCGTGGCTCCCCCTGTGCGAGTAGACACCTCTCCATTCCATCAGCCTTGCTGATTCATCCCCTGTTCTCTTCCAAAGAAGATATTTCCACAGATTGTTTGATACACTGTAATTTAAGTTTTAGACAAATTTTTTATATAACTTGTTTCATCAACCGATGACAAAGTTTAAGGGCGATATAGGTATATTTTAAAAACTGGTCTCCCATGTCGAAAATATTTGGAAATGTTGTATAGCCATAAACATATCGTTTTAAACGTCGATAATTTTATAAATTACGAGATGGGTAGACAAATTTTAGCAGATGCCCACTGCAATTTTCTATCGTAGTTCCTGTATGTTCCGTCGACGCTCGAAACCATCCCATTACTACCCCTGTACCATTGTCGCAAATCGATTATTTGCCACAGGGAGTAACGCGAAAGATCGCGTGTCGCGGTAGATAACGGGGCCGTTTGTAAAATGGTAAAATTCGTAATGCATCGCCGCGAAAGTGGAATAAGCCAAGACATACGGGGGTGTGGGTGGAGTCTAGCGGCGAATGGTGGTGGTGGTGGTGGTGGTGCGGCAGCAACGGTGGCACAAAAGGGGGGTGGCGAAACGAGAGGGGGGGATCTCTCCTACGTGTACGTTTATGTGTCTCATTTATCAGCACAGATATTATTATGGCTCTACGCGGTCGGAGCTAGGAATTTTACATACGTACGGACATTTGTACCTTCGCGATATAATATAAGGACGTAATAATGCACGGGCATACAAACGAGCCCGGCGTACCAGCACTTTCAGCGACGTCCTGATGCCTCTGGCCTGCGTATTTCTACTTCAACGGGTTGTTCGACGAACTCAGAATTAAGTAATTCCCGTTCGCAATAATTGAATTCAAGACTGTTGATGGTTTGACTCTCTTGACAACGTATTGGAAGGTTGATCAATATTTCACTAATACAAGGGAATGCACTGTTTTGTAACGAAAGGATGCAAATTGAAAAGTTAAAACTAAATATTATTATATACCTAATCTTAAAGCTGCTATTTCCTTAGCTATTTGAATAAGAGACATGCAGTAAAGTGCGTAAATCATGGAATGCTTATTAATCATTGGAAACTGTGACTGTATCGTTGCATTTAATCGTTAGCTATATGAGGATGTTATTGAATGATAGAATTCGTGTTTTGATATTAGTAATGTCAGTAGAGTTGCAGTAACTGAAGTTCAATGAAAACGTAACTTTCTGATGTAGTCCTGTCTGAACATCTGTTAAGAGGAGAGAGAAAAGGAAGGAGAGGAAGATGAACAGGAGGAAGAAGGAGATGGAAACAAGGAATTAAAGAAAAAATGAAAGAAATAGTGGTAAGGAGAAACAATAACGAGATCAACATTCAAAATGATACCAATTCATTTTTCATTTTCATTTACCACCTGTTCTGTGACTTGTGGGCACTAGCATGCCTACGAGGGTGACAAGTTCCTCCAATAATCGCAACGAAAATCACAATCAACTCGCTTTAACAACAAAATGGGCAAAGCCTTCGTTTAATTCAACAATAGTTGACTCTGAACGTCGTTCGTCCATCGGATGCACGGGACCAAAGTATATAAGGGAGAAACAGCCAACACGGTAGATCCTCGAGGATCTTCCAAGCTCTTCCCAAAGATACATATATCCCAAACGAAGCGATCTTGCGCCTCTGTCCAGGGGAACTTCCATGCGTGCAGCACGTATGGGCAAGGCACGAGAGATATCCAGGCCACCCCCGCGCGCCCCCTCGGCCCAGAAGGATTCCTCCACGGTCGTCAAAGCTTAATACATTTACAGCTCACGAGAGCACTCGGTGCTGCCGTGAGCGGCAGTCTTGGATATTCGCCGTTGGATCTCTCTATAGAGTGTATCACGTTTGCGCATGTGAATATCACACGTATAAGTGGAAGAAAGATGGCCCGGGCCGTCCGTCCCCAGCGGCTAACCCCCTGATATATCGTTTACGTGTCTCGGCGTGCATACGTCGTTTGGGACACACGACTATCCCCTTCCCTCCTATCTCTTCGACTCCTCTGGCTTCTTTTCACCGTCTTCCTTCTCTGCACACTGCTGCTCCGCCGAATGCCTCGAGGATACCGCGAATCCTCGTTTTACGAATTCACGGGACGACTAGAGGACGGAGGTTCGAGAACTGGCGCTCGATACTCACCCCCTTCCTGCCTCCGTACGAGCCTGGCCCGTTTCTTCGGACGAGACACTGTCGAGCCAGGGATCGCGCGGCTCGAGTGACGGCTCGCGTCTTCGCCACGACGAGGTGGCTTGATATTTTCGATTGACACGGTCAGCTGGAGAACGGAAGCCTTCGGGAGGAAGACAGCTCTGTCTCGTGATTCACGCATGCCAGCCAAGAGCGGTGGTTGCAATCTTCAGAGCATTGCATAGTCTTCTTAGAGGGGGCCTAGGTGTTGTCAGTGACCTCTGCATGCTGAGGAATAGTATAGCTCTTCTAAATATTGCAGGGAAGGTCGCCAGATAGTTTCGCCTGAAGATGAGTCTAGTGTTCGCGACGTACACGGGGCCAGCATCGCATCGATCCAGTGTTATCATAAAAGATCTGGACAGAGGGGGCTGTAGATGCACTTCTGATGTTGGTCTGGTTCCACCCAGCCGGGAAGAAGTATACCGCGAAGGGGAGTCTTCTGAGCCGAGCGGCCAGGACTTAGCCATAATCTGAAATATATTGGTACCCGGTGTTTGTCCACATCTCGTTGACCGGCATTATAAATCGGCGAAGCGTAGGCATTCGTTCGAGGACATTAGTCAAAGCCTGGGTAATGTCGTACGCGATAATGCGGCTGATATCGCGAATCCCTGCGCGCGAGCTGCGTATGTGTGCGCGTGTACAGCGGAGGACGACGCTTGCAGGTAACCCGAAGAATCAGAAGGTCGTCGGGAATCGGCAATGACCTCTTGGCTGACTGTTCACGATCGTGGTCGACGGAACGATGATGGTCTACAAACTAAATAGAATTCTATGAATCGAGTGTTTGTGCGGCGAAGATGTTTGAACAACTTGGTATAGGATGTATAAGCGGAGTAATGAGAAGCGTAATAGCCGAATAATGATCAAAATAAACTTAAGCCTGAGAGGCGCAGTAGATATCGGTGGTGTATCGAAATTAGCTTCCTCTTCGCAGACCAAAGGTATACTTTCTTCTAATCGACAATCGACGAATTTGGCTATGTGAAATCTACTAAATTTCCCTTATTGAAAGCGAAAGACGCGTTCTACACGGACATTCCAGCGGAGCAAAATCACCAGCTCAATAGCAGCGACAAATACAGCTGAAGAGGAGCCACGGTACCATCATAAATATCGACATGAGTCACCGTGATCTACGACCCCTGGCCGCTGAGGTATCTCGAATCTCGAGCGGCAACCTGGAAGGTCCGCGGAACCGATAGAATACGAATAGAGATCGTCTTTCCTCCCTCCGCGCCCCCTTTCTCCTTTCTCCCCCTCCCACGGGGGTACGGAGTAATGCACTTATATAAATCAGGTTCAACCGCGGACCACCATAAAGCATTGCGATGTTTCGATGTCCGTAAAGCATTCCTGGGCGGGTTCGCGTTTGATTCACGCTGGTCGGTGTGTGGGGCAGGCCCTTGAAGGTCCCATCGGCGGTCCACGGTGTTCCATACCCGTCCATTGGATCCATGTACACACCACGAGAGACCGTTCCACCACCATGAAACAGGCGTGAGAGAACTTGTCGCCGGCGATAATAGTTTATTTGTCGCCAGGTTCGCCGGGGCCGAGATATGTTCCGGTTACTCGTCCCGTTCCTCCTGCGGAGGATTGTTTATTATGCGAATTGAACGAGCCGAAGGCGATAAAGATCCCGTCCGTTCCTTTTCGCCGATCCATCCGCTTTCCCCTCTCCCGCTCTTTCGCACCTACACCCCAACCCCTTTTGATATTTCTTCCCGCGTCACAGTGTCCCCTTCGCCTCGGCCCACGCCCACCTCCTTAATTGCTGATAGTATCGATCCTCGAACGATCGCCGAACTGGGGTTCCGCGTGTAATGGATGGCTCTCGCACGGAAATTACCACCGAAGAAGGATTCGCCGAGTAAACTTTATTTCGTTGACACACTGAGTTTGTAGAATGTGACGGACTTTTGCCGACAGAGTTTGTCCTTGCACCGAACTAGATCAGAGTGAGATTGAGACTGACACTGATTTCATGGGCGGGATTTTAAGGGATTCTTGGGCAGCAGCGAGGGTGGTAGCGTGGAGCAAACGACGGAGAGATTACATTTCCGTGGATTATGTTGCGCCTGCGTGTTTTATTCTATATAGTTGCTATAGAACACGCGCTTAAAGAAGGTATCAATGACACACAGGCGTTGCCTAGACTTCAATCGTGCTGATGCGTGACTTTGGCATACGCCGACAGCAGGGAACGCTAACGAAGCAACAGGACGAATTAAGTGCAACGATATTTCTCTTCTAGCCTCATATTACTTCATCGTATCCGAGTTTCCTCATTATAGAGCGTGTCGTGGGCACCGCGTTCGACCATCAGGATAAAACACAACACGTTGCCGGTTGCCGGGCTTCTTTCCTCTCTGCCTCGTGTTCTCCTTTGTCTCGCCTCTGTCCCTCGATCGCGTTGTGGTTCTCACTTTCGACTGCGCCTGCTCGAAAGTGAAACGGAGGCATGGCGCTGGCCCCCGATGACAAACGCGACGACCTCGCGGCCAATTTTTTAATACCATTTTTGGCGACCGATCGCCACGGGGAAAATTATGGCCGCAGTTGAGGACCGTTTGTTCTGGCGCGAGGAATCTACCTGCTTGCGTTTAATCGCGGCTCGTAATTTTAAAACGACCCATGCTCCACGGGTCCCACGAGGGTGCGTAGTAACGTTGGCGGTGTCTGAGACATCTGCTCACCGAACAGTTCAATTTCTTTCGAGGTTGAAGAGATAACGATGGTCACTTTGTGGCGATGCAAGTTTCATGCGATCAAGGGGGAAGATTCAATGATTCAAATTATCCTTTACTATGGTTCTAAAGAACCTCGCGAGCCATCTTGAAAGATTGTAATGTAGGTATGTACACGCGTGAGATTGCTACATAAATACAGTTATAGTCGAGTTGCCACTCCAATATAACTACTGATTTGTGTCTACATACAAGTGCGTGTATTAGGTGTCTGTAAAAAGCAGAAGCTTCAAGCTTGAACCCAATTCGCTCCAAATTTTTTCAATAATACACCCTGTGCGTTTGATACATTATTATGCAAGCTATGCATGAATTACACACAACATTTAAACCAAATCTGTAACTCCACTCTCATCTCCCCTTGTTAGTCAGTTACGTACCAACGAGAAGAAAGTACTTTTGTAGCCTATACTCGGTTCCAATTTACCTGGGACACTTGTCCATTACAATATTAATTCCCGATGAGTTATATTGGAAGATAAAAAAAGTACATACATACTTCTTCCATTAGGAATCATTGTATTATGTAGCTAGACCACAAAAGCGATAGATATCGTGGATAAAACATCCCAAGGAATGCGTAGCGATTTTTGTCCTGAGGACGTTCGACGAGGCATCTGGAAAATGCTATTAGCCCCATAGATATCGACCAATTTGTCCCCGAGGCTTGTACAGTGATCGGTGCACGGTCATGGCCAAGAGGAATGAAGGAGGAGGTCGGAACTATTCTTGGTCAAGGAAGCGACAAATCGTTTGTCAACGATCCGGTGCTAATAACCGAGACCCTCGCTTTATCGGCGGCTAAGTAATAGCTACCAATAATCGAGGTCTCGGCTGGCTTATCGAGTCCATTAAAGGGTACACTGTTCTTGGTGGTTTTGAAGCATTAGCACGATGCGCGGGTATCTCTAGCCATTCGTCATTCCTGAAATTTCTTTTCGATTCGATGACAGGTCAAAGGGACCGATCTTGAAACCGGCTGCTCTTGGATTATTCTTTTTTCTTGATGAACTTGTGGGCTGGAAAGGTGGATTTCCTACTTCTACAGTATCTCCCCACGTTTTTCACTCCTTTAAGGGAGTAGTGGACTATTTTAGCTTAAAAAAATCGATTATTTTTTATGATACTGAAAGTCTTGTCCTTTATGAACATACATAAAAAAATATATTGTAAAATTCAAAATCCTTCTGGGATTGAAAAACTGACAATTGATCTGTAGAGCGAAGAATGTGATGCGTTCAGATGCTTGTCCACTTAGAATTTCATAAGTTCGTTAATTATGTAGATTTAAATCATATCATTGGGGAATTCATTTCACTCATAAATGTACAATATTTACTGATAAATTCTGCGTATTTGTAGTCAGGTACGTGTACCTGTACCTCAGAAATTTACAAGATCGATTTTCTCGAAGACGGAAGCTCATATAAAAAAATGTTATTCTACATTTTCGATTTATTTTTGTCCAAGGATAATCAACGATTTTCGGTATGATACCACGGTCTGTTCAAACAGTTTGCGGGCGGCAGAACCGCCGACATTCTGCTTTTCGCGTCATCACGAAATAAGGACCGTCTATCAAAGGAAGTCCCGAGTCCGCGTGTGGTTTTATCGTGCATTCCTGTTACGTACATCGCGCAAGTATCTTTAAAGCGAGGCTCCTTGTATTGTATTTGTTCTTCGAGGTTATCGTACCTCATCTCGCAGTACGTGACGAGGGACATAATAACGACCGTGCGTGCGTTCAGCCTTCGTAACTGGTTTTCTCGGTTTCTGTAATCCCATCGGTCCGAGTCACTTTAACATTCGTGTCTCTCGCGAAAATTGCGGATCGTGTCCATCAAGATACCATTCTGCTCAAACAATATACCAGTGTCTTAATAGCCTCCAGTATCTGAACGGTTCTGATGGTATGTAACTCGACTGGTTCCCTCTTCTCGAATCCTCAGTTACAGCTCGGCGCATTTCGGTTCCCAGGAACGGAAGTGTGAGCGCGAAGACCCTGGAATCGACGCACAACACGTAAATCGCTCAGTCGCGTCGTATTAATTGATATTTATTATCGAGCCGCGGTCTAATTGCAATTAATAAGAGACTTTGTCGGCGTCTTCAGGTCCACATGTTGCGGTTACGCGCCAGCACTGACGAACAGACCTGCGGTCCTCGTGAACTGCGGCGTTCATTACTCGCCTTTCGTCGCGGCGACGCAACTGCGGCTACCTCATCTCTGCCAGCATTTCCACGACCATTGTTAACATCACGCATCGTAGGCATTCGAGAATTATTCAAAAGGCCAGATTTCGAGCTGAGAATCAAAGAAAGCCGTTGAAGCTTCGGGAAAGTTAGCCATTTCGATCATTCAGACTTGTGGGCTTCTGATTCCAGAGAGTAGTTGTTTTAAAAACAGGTGATCAAACTTTTGCGGATGTATTCTTCTTTTCTGGGAAACGGAGACCTCCACCGGTGGACAAAGCTCATGGCAACAGCAACTCTTGCGATTTAACGCAACAGAGTTAACTTGTTATCGCTCTATGTTCCTTGCTCATTAATTTCTTACAATTGCACAGCCATTGTTAATGCCAAGTATCGGTGGGATTAAAGAATTATCTAAAAAATACCACATCCATATGAATTCAGTCTGTTATGAAAATAAACGGTGACGATAAATCTGGAGAACCATTAAACCTTCAGACAAGTTAGCTACGTGGACAGCTAATCCCTGGACTTGCTTGCTTTAGAGTCTACGAGATATTTTTAAAATCAATAAGCAAATGTTGAAAAAGAAATTCTACCTCGGTTACAGGCGCACATAGTCCCGGCTGGATAAAGCTTTTAGGCAGGGTGCACTCAGGAAGCAGCCTTTGGTATCTTAGCTACCAAATCTGAATATTTTACGTAAGAGAGTTTACTTGTTCCTAGCGCTATTGAATGGCCAGCTTTCTGCTAGCATTCGGTTAGTCATTGGGTACCTACTCGAATAGGGCTTTGTAGCAATTCCATTTAAGACGTAGAACATTTAAGACGTAGAACACAGCGTTTTCACGTAACTTTTGCACAGACTACGCATCCATTTGTCATCTGCAGCGAGTGCAGTGTATTTAAGCTGTAGGTACTCCAATTATACTTATTGTTAGATAATTTACGTTTCGCCAGATCGATTCAACCTACACTATCTATTAATAGTTGCAATCGTTGTTGTTCATAGAAACAATGACGTTTCACTCCTCGCTCTCTAACCGCCCATATTCGCTGTTGATTAACTTCTCACAGCTATTTGAGCCAAAAGAAAGTATACCACTGCGCGATAGGATAACGTCCCCTTTAAAGAATCTCCTAATTGTAATCTTCGATTGGCAATTTTGGGAATCCCGGTCGCATCGCATTTAGCGCGAGATCCTAGCTCGTAAATCCCTCGATAACGGTTCGCGGGCGTCGATCGATAGTCACCGTCCCGTTGTTTTTCGATTCACCCCCTCCCGCTCAGGGCCCCCTCGACATTTCTTCGCGGTGTCGTTTCTACCCACTCGCGATAACTCGGCGCCGTGTTGCGACTCAATCGCGCGGCTCTTCCGCATAAATCTTGCTGCTGGTATAAATCAACATGCCTCCAGCAGCGTGATACCCCGAAGAGAGCTCGATATATACACTGCTGAAGGACCCTTCGATCCGAGGACCGAGGAAGAAGACACACGAGCTCCCACTTGGACTGTTCCTCGCATCGTAGATCTCAGCGATGCGTCACCTGCATCTCCACTCCATGGAAAGGCATCGGGAGCGCGCTTCTTACTCGCCTCTATCGAACTCCCTTCTAGATCGCTCTTATTTCGTACGCGTCAAACTGTGTACGTTCGAATGGTCAGAGGTGCCTATTTGTCTTGAATTTTGTGGTTTTATCTCGCGAGACAATTTTGTGGCTCCCGATAGTACCAATTTCGAACATATTGTAAGATGGCCAGCGCTGATAAGGGAAGTGCGCGAGGTTTGGGTTACCGATTTCGCTCAAATTTTGTATACAGTTAGTGCACAATTTGTATAATGATACATTAACCGGACAGGATACACTACATGAAATTTTTCGAGAAAATCCTGTTTCAAGTTGTACCTTTCTTTACACCGCGGTAGGGGCGACCGGGGCTAGTTGTGACAATTTTCGGTTTTTTATTTTTATTTTTTTGGGGTTTCATAGTCAATATTATTAATGACTCTCACTTTAAGTGCGTAGGTAGAACGACAACCATGACTTTGAAAAAAGCTATTTTAAAGTACGAGACATATTGTATTGTATCTATGTGCCCCGAGTAGGGACAAGTTGTTACAGGATTAAATTTTACGAAAAGTGGCTTATTATGAGTAATACAAATATATTTTCTTGGACAAAAATAAATTTATAAATGGTAAGAATCTATTACACTAAATATTCAAGAAAAAATTATGAATGATCTATTTTAAAAATAATAAAAAACTACTGAAGTTAATTGCACTGAAAAAGGTGATGATCGGAGTGCCTTCCATACGGGAACTCACAATTATTAATTCGATGAAGGTGCGAATTTCAACTCCAAATAACATTGAAAAAAACACAATTAAAAGTGTATTTAAAAATTGTTCCGCATACATTATAAGTAGCTTAATAATTGAAAAAAGTTTTACATTATTATTCATTGTATTCACTGGGAAAAAGCCCTGAATGTTGCCAAATTTTGAGGCGTGATTACAGGAACGCCCCCTTAATGCTCGTTTATACGAGTCGTTGCTGAAACATATTATATTGTTAAAGTATCGGTTTGCACTGGTCCTCGCCCGACAGCCACACAATATTCATGCATTTTCTATTTTTTCTCTCATTATTGAAAAACCACGACCCCTGCAATGTGGATACACATACCTATCGGAGATATGACTTATGAGATATGGAAGCATCTCGTGTGAAAAAGCCCTTAGCACCTCCGTCATAACCCAGTTTGGCAAACTGTTTGTGTACCTACTTACTTATTGATAAGTAACAACTTATCAATAATATGTATCACTTGATTCAGGTCGTGAAGATTCACGAACATGATAAGATTGATAGCTGACACAAAAGACATTAAAATGCTATTGTCCCTGTCGATTGTGACGCAACTTACTTTGTGCAAGATGCTGCGACGTTAGATGGGTTAACACCGTTAGATTAGTCGCGGTAAGAATTGTGTCCTTTACAGAATGGCGTAGCCGGAGGGCTGAAATAGCCAGAACCGAAGGATCCTGGTAGCCTATTGATCTCTTTCCTTCTTTGGTCGTTCACGACGCAGTGAGAATAGAGGTTCGGGGCTCTCGAAGTTATTTACGGCTGCTGATTTATCAGATGAAAGGAAGTGGCTCAGAGGCCTTTCGCTCAATCCTCCGCGACGATTGTATAAGGAAGAACCCTTCAGTTTACCACCCCCTTAAATCCATCTGTATCATTCCATCGGTTATAAGAAGCTTTTCTCGATAATGAAATATAGCGAATATTGTAATCATTCTCAGAAATTTGTATGCGCAGTAACTTAGCACTTAATGCGTCACTTAAATTCCAACAAGTTTCTTTAGGATTACGTCATATGTGAATTATAATAACTAACTCTGCTTCCCGTCTCCGAGTGGAAGAAATTAAGAAACAGTTTCCAGATCAAGCTAATTTTAATTCCATTCGAAACCCAAATTTGATAGTGTTTTACCAGGGAAACCCAAAAGAATCATCTCTTTGTTCGTTTTATGGAGTCCCGCTTAAAACGGGCGAACGTTTTACAAAATATATCATCACATCAAAATATTGGTAGATAACGAAAGTGATCATTAGTAACATTTCAATGCTCGTAAACTATTAGATTTAAGTGTTTGCAACCACGGAACAGTTTCGAAGCTCTTACTCCGAAACGCAGAGCTGTCGAAGCGTTGAGAAGATTCTAAGTAATTCAATCGATAAATGACCTTCCCGTTTCTATTTGCACAGTGTAGAATTCTTTTGCATGGGGTGGCAGAAAATGCAGGATGCCTCGTACCAAAGGCGGATCCATCAACGAAAAGCAACAGATTGCATAATTCAAGGCCGGGTACCTCCTGACAAGGCACGCGCGCGGCTCAGCCTTTGACGGCGGGAACATAAAAATAATTTCGAAACCGCAGCGACTGATATACGAGCGAGAGAAAAAAGAAATGGAAGAAAAGGAAAAGGCCCCGGGGAGATATGGAGAGGCGCTCGTAAAGTTTTCTGCCTGTGGCAGCCGCGGCCCTTACAACCGCGAACAAACCACCCAGCGCGGAGCACCGGCCCTTTTCATTCATGCCTTAAACCTTCCGCTAATGTACTCCGCGGCTGACCCTTAAGGGTTACACGCAAACTGAGTTCAACGTGGGCGACGCCTCGCGCGCGCCGCAGATAAGAGCCTTCTCTTCCGATGGGATCTTCCTCATCGAAAGTGCTGGATCGCCTTTAGAATTTTGCACGATCGCGAAATCTAACTGGAGTTCCCAGGTGTAAAGCCGTCGATTCTCTTCTGGGGGATGAAACTCGTATCGGTGGGTGCATAGTAGACGACCACCCATTCAATGATCACGAATTTAGAGGGAGAATCTAAAGCATAAGGGTAACCAAAAGAATTGGATATGAATTATCGAATAATTTCGTGTTTAACAGTAAAGATGGAAATATAAGCATATCAGAGATCGAATTTTTTAATTAATACTGAGCGAAGGGCAAAGTTGTAAGAATCTAACTATGTATAATAAGCAAAATTCCAGAGTCGACCCATAGGTACCCTTCATTGTTTCTGTCTTTTAGAAAAACTTCAAAAGGAGCCAGAACTCACTAAGAACTGAGAAGGCTGGCTAAACCGCTCACGATCGTCCGTACATAAGGGAGACCAGGGTAAAGTGAGCCTAAAAAAGATTGAAGTAGAATACAATTTTTCTCCTTCAATAAAATTGTGTGGAAATAGATTTATAATGTAATTTAAACATTACTATTAATAAATGATAAATGAAAATTCAATTTGAAAGAAACAACGCAAGAGGGATCACTTTACCCCGGCAGATTTATCATTTATTTGAGGTTAGTTTCTGTCCCATCATGCCGCGTATTTTTCTAGCCAGCTGATAGGTTAGGATATTGCGCACATCACTTGCGCATCTGTTCTTTGCAGTTCAGTTAACCCCGGCCACTTTACCCCGAATATGTACTCAGTGGAAAATTAATTATTTAATAATGTTCGGATTACTGTTTTCTTAAATCCGTGTACATGTATGTTTATAAGTTTGTTTTAAACACGTAGAAAAAAATGTTGTGTTAAAATAACAGATTTATGACTCACTTATCCAAAAAGCTAAAATGAAAAGAAAACCATTCGGAAATCTGTAAATATTAATTTTTAAGTTTTTAAATGAATTCACATTTTTTCGATGCCTGAATGTACACAATTATCATTGTTATATTACATACATTTATTACGTCAAAATTTGTAAATATATTTTATTTCTAAAGAACAAATTAAGAAAGCTCATTTTACCCCGGACTCCCCTACTGTAATCATAGAATAAAACTGATTCCTAATCGATAAGTACCATCGTCGAGGAATCCTGTATTGCGAGGCAAGCCTGCATCTCGTCGAGTTAAAAGCGATTCGCGATAAGATTCGAGTTCGAGACGTATTTTTCTCTCGCGTTTCGTCCCGCCTGGGATTCGTTATTTTAGCGAGCATGTGTCCCTGATAACGGTCGATGTCCCGCGAATCGCTTCGCGATAATCCGTGGAGATTAAAGCCGCGATATTGCATGGTTATCAGAGTCAGAAATTTGTGTCCTGCTTCATCACAGAAATGGAAAACAGCTTGTTCCTCCGTACACTTTTGAAAGCAGTCCGACCGGATACAACTCCGATGAATTTTCTGCCGAATTATAGGGAAGACAAGTGTGTACGGTAAATACGTAATGATATGGGAGGGTGGATCGCGACTAATATCTTGCCCCGGAAGAAAAATCCTGATTTGCATAATACTATCCTCAAGTCCACTCAATTCTAGGCTATTGTTACGAAGCTAAAGACACAGCTAGCGGCGCTCGTTTCATTCTGATTAAATTAATTCCGGGAAGAGCGCCGGCACTCCTCTCCTTTTTGTCACGTATGGTTTTAGTTGATTTTATAATGGAGGAAAACTACCCTATTTCCCCTGCCGGTCGCGGTTATGAGGGTGGGGGAAGGCAAGGAGCGCGCTCCCAAATCCCTAGAAAATTCTAATTCAATTATCTTCCCTTGCATAATCACGAACCATATGATTGCCGCCTGTTTTTCGCGGCGCGGGGCTGGCCGATTTAATCGCTGGACTCTCCTTCGGCGAGGAAATCCGGCGAACGAATGTTTCAGCACGGTTGGCGGGAAAACCGCTAGCCTTGCCGGCAAAAGACAAATATAAAATTATTAAATCACGCGGGAAGGAATGGTGATTTCACTGTCGTGGCACTTCACGTTATAATATGTAATCGTAGGTTAGGGTGAATGTGGAATTCGATATTCCAGTGAAACTGCTGCCAATGCTGGGGGTTGTCTCTGAAACCTATGGTAAATAAGAAAATTTTCATCAACAATTTCTGCCATTAATCGGATTTTTGTTACAGTTCGCAAAGATGGCACGAAGTCTTTTCAGAAAGTGTACGATATAGTGCGGAAAGTAACGTCGCGGGTGGTATTGGTATCGCGCTTTGCATTATACTTTTAGATTATAGAAGGCCCTGGGAGATGGTGCCTGTTGAGAGCCACTGCCGGTAGCGAAACAAGCCATAAAATCCGGGAACTGATATTACCATGGCGTATTCCAGCGGTCAATTCCGGATGCCCAGTGGATAGGGTTCAGATCTACCTTGGTAACTCTCCTCTGCCCTCCAGGCTTTCTGTCTTTGATCCTTCTTCCCTATCTTTCTTTCTTCTCCTTTCCCACCTTTTTTTCATTAGCAATGTGTCCAACATTGCTGTGTTCAGATACTAATGATAATATCAAATCTCTAAAAGACATGTTCGGTTCAACATCGAGAAAGTACAAAGTTTCAAACAAGCTCGAGGAAAGTAAAGAATTGCTCAAGAACATACAATGAGTACTACAGCCAGTACACAAGTAAACATCTGACTACGTTTTGAAGGAACGGAGGATAATTTAGAAGACTCTTGCGGATGGGAAAATTATTATGCATAATATTAAACAAGAAGGGGATTCTTACAAAATTTATTCATTAAATGAAACAAAAGTAAATACAAAAAATACTGGGCTAAGAAATGGAAGATGTATAATAAGAGAAACAAATTGAACACATTCTTGTATCATCGAATCATCTGTCATACATACTGACAGTGTTAAGAAGATGCTCACTAGGGCTGGGACTATTCGACTAATTTAATATTCGAATATTTTACAAGTATTCGAATGCTACGAATAAACTTCGAATATTTGAGTATTCGAATGTTATTATTCGAATACTCAAATACATCAGTATTCGAATAGTATGGTGTGAAGTGGGTCGAAATTAGCTAACAAGATTTCACCCTGACAAATGAACCTAAAGTACTTGATTTATAATTCACAACATACTATTCGAATACTTGGATATTCGAATTATATTCGTCAAATAATTGAGCAACTGAACTATTCGAATATTCGAATACCGAAAAATTCGACAAATAGGTAGTCCCAGCCCTAATGCTCACACGTCAACACCCGTCAAGGGAACATCGACAATCTCCCCGAAAAAGAGGCGAAGGGATGCATGGATGAAAATTTTGCGAACACTTCCATATGACCCACTATCCCGAATCAGCTCCATTTCTAGCGCCTGAAAGGGAATCGTAGGGTTGCTCGGGAGATAATAACTCGCGATCAGGTGGCCGGATGCCTCCGCACAGTTTTCCCTTATAAATCTCCGTAGCACGCGATGATCGAAAAATATTACCAGAATATATCAGAGCCGTCGACACCCTCTGGTACCCTTTCCTACGCCTCCTCCTCGCTCCTCGGTATCGTCTCCGCCCCCCAGGCCGATGTTCTTCGCGCGTCAGATCGAGTGAAGTTATATGGAGGCGCGAGCTTGCGACGTCTATATCCTCAGACAATGATATGTGACCGGAGCAATATCAATAATTTTCGCATTTTTCTACCGCGCTTATTTTCACCCCCCGAGTGACGAGCCCCAACGGAGTGTCAGGCTCCCGCGATAACCGATTTCGCGTCTCCTTACTGTCCTCCCAATTTCACCGGGGATTTTTCTTTCTCGGGAACGGCGCACCAATGTGTCCCACTTGGTACATTTTACGCTTGCAAATTGCAGCAGGAAAATTCTCTAAGTTCTCCTGTTTTAGGCTTTCATTTAATTCGACGCCCCTCACCATGAAATCATCCCTTGGGAATCTCGGCGAAGCTTTGGATCGTTGATGTTCTAAGCTTCTAATGGTCACGTTTCTGCGTCGTGGGATCTTTTCTCTGTACGCGCATCATCGTGATTCGATTTTGAGGAACAAGGAGATGTCTGGTGAAAATTAGTAAAACCTGGGAGATAATTAATTTAAATCTGCATTTCTTAGGAAAGTCTTATGCAACGAATTTGTTTAAATAAATGGGTCATTATTAACGCATAATATTCCTCATTCGGGTAACACTGTTCAGTTTCGAGCATATCCCTATTGTATATGTTTTTATATACGTGAAATGCTCTTAGTCGCGGAGTTTAAATTTCAAACCCTGCATTTTAGCGGTTGTTACGCTTGCTTTAGCTTCGTCCAGTGGAGGGAACATTCAAGTTTCACGTTCCTAATCAGGGGTTAGCGTCCGTAACACAAGATGACACGCCAAAAACCTTGGAAAGAGCATCAGCTGAAAATGTTCGTCGCCAGGCAGTTAACCCTTGGCACGTAACCGTTTAATCGTCCAAATACGAAGGATGATCACGCAATACGTTTCAGCGGGGACACGCGATCTCGTAGCCGCCATTCGAAGATCGTTTCGTTTACAGGGGGGGGCGGCCGTTAATGAGGGAGAATAATAGTTCGATACCAATTAGCGAGGAACTGCCCCCTGTAGCGGTGGCCCAGGACCATAAAAAGAAACTGCCGTAGGTAAGTTGGTATGCCTCTAGCATTAACTACCCCTGTTGGCCAGTGTGGTACAGCAGGACCACGTCGACCACCGTTAATTGAACGCACCGCTCGTAACAACCCTCCTCCAGGTCCTGCCACACCGACCACCCCTCCCCGCGCCTTTTGTTTCTCTGCGTGGCGTCCGACCTCGCCATTTCAAATCTATACCACTTACTTTTATGGTTTCTAAGCCTAGTCGAGTGTGCACCTTGCTCCCTTTCCGCCAGGGGTGGAATAAAATTCCATGGTCCCGTTAAGGGAAGGCCTACCCCGCCCAATTTAGCCGGCCCACGCATCGCCTTGCTGTTCTTAAGGGCGTCTCGTGCTCTCCTTTTTATTTCCTCCGCCGTTTGGCTGTAACTGCTTTAACGGTTTCCAGCACATAGTGCCTTGCACGTTGCGATCGACGATTGCTATTCTTCTTCTTTGGCGTCCCTTTCGAATTAAAGGCTTCGAAGGTGGGTAGGATGCTAAAGAATATGGATATACTTCAGTTATTGGGATATTTAAGTATTTGTGTTCGAGGGAAATTTATGTTGGATGACGTTGCTAGACCTTTATGGAATTTAATAGTTTTGGTATCAACAGTTAGCTGTATTCATTGTCACTGGGTCTCTAACAAGTTAGAATCAGTTCTCTAAGCTTCAGACGGCTATCGGATTGACGTATGTATGCTTCACCAAATTCTTGTGATACTTCTAGTGGCCAAACTGACTGTCACGAATGCTGCCGTTGCAGGTAGGTGTGTAGTCCATTTGGGGATAATTTGTTTTGGTAGATAATTCAAATGCTTAGGCTAATAAAGGTATAGTAGAAGTGTAAAACGAAAATGGTAGATAATATAATGGAAATGCTTGGGAGAGTGAAAGTTTGTTGAGGGAAGATCAGAATAATATGGAGACCAAGGTAGAATTACACGTTTTCAGCCTTACTATCATCTATTCCTGTCTCTGCGCATGTGGATTCTATCCATTGTAAACGTATATTTGCAATTTCCAGTCACACATCAGCAGCTTCGAATTTCGCTAAACCAATCATCAAGATACTTATTGCTAGTCATATTACTGGCTTGGAAAGTTATTTATCGTGAGTTTGGCTTGGTGGATAAATGTATAAATCGCAGGGCACAGTTGCAAGGTAGAAGGTCCGTAGATCGTAAGAACAAACGAGCCTCCGGGTAATGGCTGACCAAACGATCGGGCTCGCTGCCCTCGCGTTTAAAGGATCGTTCGATTAAGCGTGCAACATCCTGATACAACCTTTGGGACACTCTATCCTGCGGTTGAGATTGGACCAATAGAACTGCAGGGATTCTCATGCTCGTGTGCTCGTTGGATGTACCATCTTCAAGGTCGAGCAACTGACAAGTTTGCACTGTGCTATTCAGAATATCTCTAATTACCACTACCCTCTTGTTCTCGACTTCAACGATAGAAGCTAAAATAACCAAATTTTGTATTGTAATCAAGTTGTACGTCTCCTGTCCTATGTACTTTAATCGTGTAGAAATGCGCTTGAATATTCCTGCAAATGATCGAAGAACGATGGAACATGTTTCATACCTGTTGTCAAGCTAGAGATACTATTTCAGATACACCAACGTAAATTCACGGGGTCCAGCTATTGTCCGAGGATACTTCCCCTTTCCCATGAAACGATCACAGCGACGAGGAAACTAGCCAGCAGTTCAGTGAAGCAATATTCAAGGGTGGAGTAGTAACGTTACGATAGGAGCGAAGGTCAGTTAAACTGTTCGGAAACTCCCTTGGCTTTCCAATTAAGTAAAGATCCTGACTGGCTGGGGTCAGGCTACGCAGTTGACCGCGCGTTTAACACTACATAAATCGCGGCCCCGTCTTATTAGTCCTTGATCTAATTACCTTCCGATGTCTGACCACCTAGGCAGCTGATCTCGACCTACTTCGAGGGGTCCCGGTGATTATTTCGGGTCGTGGCACGTGACGGTGGTCGCGTGAGTTGATCCCTTTGATCTTCGGCGGCCAGCTGGGTCATCGTTTAAAATTGTCCACCGATTAGGGGCGAATTAAACGTTAACCAATTGGGCACACTTCGTCGAGAATTCTGCGTTCAACGAAAGGATTTACGTATCGAGGAATCTCAAAAGTACCCACATACCGCGAGATTCAGGCGCTCCATACAGGGAAACAGTTTCAATGTAACCCATTACGCGGAACACCAGCGACTAATTACTACGATTACATGCAGACTAGGGGTGATGCGAAGTTAACTTCGGCATTAATCGATAGTTTCGTTCGCGCAAGGAGCATTTGTTTTCGGCAGACAACAATTGTTCCGCGCTTGTTGGTGTTCAATGGGAACAAAGATCGCATAAAACGTATCGATTACAGGTGCAAGGGAGGGGCTGTATTTTAGGACAGTGATCAGCGAATCCAGCTGAAAACACAGAAAGCTTCTCCCCGAAATCTGGTCGCCGGAATCGGCCGGCTAATGCCAGGGCATCGATAAACGTCCACCTGTCCCGGCAAACACATAAACAAACATTTACATTTAATTGGTGGGCCGCGTGACTGACTGATGGCCGGTCGTCTGAGTTTCGAAGCGTTTCGATGCGGTCGTCACTCTTCCGCGGTTCATGATCCTCGCCATGGAGGAAAAATTTGCCTCCGCATTGGAATCGTGACGGATGCTCCGGCAACTCAGTCGCCGAATGATTAATCGAGCCCAAACGACCGCGAGGCGGTTTTAAATGGCGATCCAAAGCCATTTTTCTCGACGATGAGCGGCTTCAAAGCGATTGCGTTCGAAGGAAACGCGTGAAATTGGAAAAATCTGCTTAGCGCTTCGAGTGGCGCGAGCTTTGATGAGCAAGCTTCAAGCCCCTTTCCGCGCGATCGCTTCTGCCGTGACAGGTTTATCCATCTCGCCCCACGTTTTCAACACGTGCCGACACTACAGAGAACTTGAACTTTTATATTGACTGTCGATCTGCATGAGAGGACCACCGATGGATGGGAAAATGAGTCTAAAAACAAGTTTAAGGAGCTATTTTTTATTATACATAGGTCACTCGAGTCGCTTCCAAATTCTACGAACCAATCATGTATGATTAAGAATAATTTCTCAGAAAATCTCGCTAATCCATTGGCAATAGTTTCGCGAAGTTCTAATAGAGAATAATGAAAATTACAAGTTTCGTTACTATAGGCCAGTATAGGTGACTCATTGGTGGTTCGACTGTCACACCAGAGAAGGATTGCTGAGGCGGGGACGTACACAGCTCATTTGATTGTGGCCGCGTGCCTTCGATTATAGTAATCGACTTCACATGGTTAGTCTTTTTTCACGAACATTTCCACAATATTTTGTGAATATGGTTTAGGAGTTTAGGGCATTGCCACGACATAGGTTCGCGGCTAGGACACTTCTATTTCGTGAGGAAACTTTACCGTGGCTGAATTTCTGAACTTTAAGAAAGTCAGAAAAATTCTATGTTCATTGTCAATCGCAACAAGTAGTTGATACTTTATCAACAATTGATGACTGACGCTAAGAATAACTTCAGTGCATCAGCTTTAATATTGCATATGTATTTGAAAATCAGATACATATTTCTGCATAATACGGTTTTACATTCAATGAAGCCTCCCGCGTCTGAAGACATCCTAAAATTGCAATCAGCCTTTTCAGTAAGAGTTTCCCTACTGTCAATCATTAAACGTGCGTAGAAAGTAGATAGAAACACACGTACAGAAGGTGGCCAAATTATTATACTCGAAACATTTTCATGAAAATCTGTGAAAGTCTTGGCAGTAATTAAAGTAACAATGCATGAATGGTATTGTTTTTTCATTTATTGATTAGCTACAACATCTGGCAACATTGTGAGTAATTTTTCACGATATAAATCTTATTTGTTTTTAAAAGGGCGGGGATAAAGTTATTACAAATGAGACAGAAATAATGGAGAATATCATCAGAGTATGGCAGAATATTCCAAAAGTGTAGGAAGTAGCCACAGAGTGCATTGAAAGCATGCCACGCCGAATCCAAGCCGTCATAAAAATTAAAGGTGGAGTCACCAAATATTGAGTAATTGTATTTCTTGTACAATATATAGTCTTAAACCTAAAGGTATTTCATTTGCATTCTTAAATACATATGTATACTAGTATTAAAAAATAATATTATAACATTAAAAACAGACACCTATTTTATTCCATCGCTTATAAAATCTCAAACCTTTTTGTTTGAGTATAATAATTTGGCCAACAACAGGACATTGTTAGCCTCGTTCAAATGAGAATGAAAATGATGAACTTGAAGTATCCAAACCAAATAAATTAGGGGTGGGTTCAAACTTTCGAAACTGATTTTTAAATCCTTGAAACTCGAATCCGAAACTTTGTAAGGCTTGGAAACTCTCAAAACATTCGGAACTCGAAACTCTCGAAACTTGAAGTGCTGATTCTGTTTTGTAAGTGAAATATCTTGCTTTAAGAACTGAAATCAACAATACTTTTGCATAAATCTCTATTGACCATATTAAACAAAATGCAAACAAAAATATAACAGCAAATTCTCGAAACAAAGAGCAAAGTTTCAATTCCTCAAAACTCGAAGCTTCCTTAGGTATTTCTATGGCGGGACAATTAAATACTCTGAACCTCGAAATTCATGAAATACTGTAGAAATGTTCGCGAAGACAAAGGCCAATCTGATTTGACGAGAATGGCGGTATTTATGGATCGGAATTTGTAGAAACTTACGAATCACATTGGAAATGTAAAATTCACGCCCACGTTAATGCGTTCGTCACTTGTGGGCAGTAAAGTGTTCTATAAATCCCGATCGCAGGCGAAAATTGAGTTTATGAAACAGGTCCAATCCAGAGTTATCGGGTCCTCGCGACGAATCGTGTTAGAAGGGCGACTCTAATTGGTTTTATTGATACGTTAATTGCTTATTGCCTGGCAGCGATCGTAAAGGAACGGTTACAGCTTGAAAGAAAACGCACGATCCAATAAAACAATTCGCCCGCTGCACGATTTACGATCAACGGTTCCCTTCTGTCCTGGATCTTTTCAACTCACTCGAACTGTTATCCTTGATTAACGTGCGAACGCGTCCTTCTACTGGGAAACAATTTTATCCATCGGAACTTATGCTGGAATGAACTTTAAGGGCAACTGGAGGTAATTAACGAACGAAAGTTGTATCTGCCATAGGTTCGAAAAAATTTCTGTTTTTCAGCTTCTTTAGCTTTCAAAATCTTAAAGATGTTCGAGGAATTGGGACGTGTTTGCGAATTGAGGGACTCACGTGGGATGTACGTAATCACCTTGTACACATGGATATGTACGTAGCCATTTCCTATAACCTTTGCTATCTACATCGTTCGAAAGAGTAATCTCACAAGACTGTACCTTCGATATCCAAGAAGTCCAGTTTGACATACCTATACAATAAAATAAACGTATCAAGTACATTTAAGAAGGTTACTAAATACGTGGTTTCATTTAATAGTAGATTTCACTTTATCTATTAGGAACTGTGGTTTGACAACATTTGGGCATGATTTCGTTTATGATTGTCTATCATACTGAGTGAACTTTCTGAAAATTTCAGGGTGACAATAAAGCGATTTACGGAAAGAGGGTTTTTGCAAAGTGTACATATAATTGACCACTACAAATATATGTACATTTAGATTATCACACTTACCGTCATGTCCTTTTGAGATCCTTTATTGGAGAAGGTTTGGTGAACTAAAGATCGACAAGGAAGCCACGAAGGATGATAATCGTGTTTCCATCTGGTCATATTTTTGTACTTCCAAATCTATTTGATATATAAATTACTGCAAGAGAGGATGTAACAGACACATTTAAGAGTTGCAATATACAAAATACCTAGCTCAAATTGATAATGATTACGTACACTCAAATATAGAGAAAAATTAAATTCACAATCTTGATTAAGCATTGATTAGTGGCTGTGTTTCCGTTTTCATTTTAGAATTATAATTGATCAAAGTATGTATCCATCCCATTTTGGAATTAATTAATTTCTTATTGCACGAAGTTAAAGTCGTCTCGTGGCTCTTGGAACCTAATTAAATTACTCTGGGTAACTTGAACTCCACAATGTCGCAGATCTAAATAGATCAATAGTATTCTTGGAATACAATTCAAATAGATAATCAAGCATCACAAATAAAGAATTGAAGCAGACATTACACACGTATAGTTTCAAATATGCTCGACTAAAAACCATCGCCTTCAATATCCTATTTCGCCCCAGGCCAACGATAGAATCCCACTGATAAAATAAACGATAATAATAGTAATGATAGTAATATGTGACCACGCTGTGCCCTAGGCAATAGTACAACGATATTTCACGTGAAGATCGCGTTCGTAGGTGGAAGAAAAATGACGGTCACCGGTAACTCCCAAGCGAAATTCATTTTGACAGATTTCATACATTGAATTGACGTTTATACGTCGCGTTTGCCAAGATAAGCCCGCTGGGGAAGTGTGTTCGGCGCGAGCCACGGCGCAGCAACGCCACGTTTCGACAAAACTTTCACCGTCCCATCGTCCACGATACGTATAATCCGTCCGAGGGATCAAATTCTTATAAAGGACCGGATCGGGGGCAGAGACAGTCCTTGGAAGGGCAACTTTAAGGGGTTTTCATCCCTTCCTCGTCGAGCAGCGTGATTCCCCTACGAATATCGGTCCTCTTATAGCAGTAACCTACCCTATGTCATACTCTATCGGTCCTCGTCAAGAAATGAAACACTTAACTCTCCTTTGGTGCGGTTTAATATGTAACAGGGACCATGTATGGATCGAAGATTCGCCGGAACAACGTAAAATGGGACGGTGCGGGCATTTATCAAATCTCTGACCGTGATCGGTTGACGATAGATTAAGTAACCCTTGACGAAACCTCAGTTAACATCTGTTATACGTGTTATCTATGATACGACACCGCGCAACCGAAAGTGACATTTAACGATTTTTAGAGTATTATTCCCGCCACTCACGATTTCTAACTCCAACCGAGTCTTAAGAGGTGAACACGCACGGGATCCCTAATTCATTCAGCCGTTCAATTACGATCCCCTGCCACGAAGGCAGGCCGACATTATTCAGATCAAAATATATTTTCACCGTGTTCCCGGCTCACTTTCCCAAAGTTCATTTCCGCCCGCGGCTCCGAATTAGACGCTAACGAATCTTTACGTCCCACCTTTCGTCGTGCGAGCTGTGTCAACGCTGCTGGGCAGATTTCTAGCGTTGCCAGCCTCTTTCTCTCTCTTTGCCCCAACACGGCCGCGTGAAAATGAGAAGCGTTTTCGTGGCTGCCGTGAACTACCCCACCCTCGCCTCCACCCCCTTTCCCTACCCGCCCGACCCCCATCACGCGCTACTACGAATTATTGCGTTAAACCGCGTAACTAGGGGGCGAACGTGTACGGTAACTCGGAGCGTATTAACGCGAGGCAGTTTCTTGCCGGGAACTTTGGAATCAATCAGCGCCCGGCACGGATATATGCATTCGAGAGAATTAATATCAGCGTCGTCGCGGGCGACATCCGCGTCGCGGCGTAATCCGTTTAGCGGCAGCCTGCTCCGCTCGGGCCCGTTCGGAAAAGGAAAAGCGATGCGGGGAACGCCGCGTCGTCCGCTCGCAAGGGGAGGTCACAGCTCGTCGTGGGTGTTCGAATCTCGATTTTCAAGTTACAGGATAGGGCGGGGCGATACTATACAGGCGAAAATTTAAATTTGAATTTTCAATTGGCCTGGGTGCTGGATGGTTGTCTACTGATTAACCAAGCACAACTGTAAAAAAAATTTTGGAAAAATATTCATGTCTGCAAGTTCCTTTTTCTCTTAGAAGTGTAAAAAATCATAATGTGAATCTTATTTTTTACATTTTGAACATTTAAATTTGAATTTTTAGTTGGCCTGCGTGCGGGATAGTTGCCTTTTGATTAACCAAACACAACTGTGAACAAATTTTGGAAAAATATTCATGCCTGCAGGTTCCTTTTTCTCGTAGAAATGCAAAAAATAAGATTCACATTGTGAATTTTTGAAATTGTAAAAAATAAGATTCACAGTGTGAATTTTTGAAATTGTAAAAAATAAGATTCACATTGTGAATTTTTGAAAATGTAAAAAATAAGATTCACATTGTGAATTTTTGAAAATGTAAAGAATAAGATTCACATTGTGAATTTTTGAAAATGTAAAAAATAAGATTCACATTGTGAATTTCAACATTTTTGTTGATCCAGGAACCAGGAGGAATTAAATAAATTCTGTATCGATTTCTGACGCTGCCATTGATTATAGCTCATTTACCCACAAAAAATATTTCCTTATAAAGCTGGATTGCTGGCTTTCCCTCCGTCAATCTTCGCGATGCTTTTACATTCCACCGAACTTGAAAGAAAATTCGTGTTCAAACGTTCAACGCAGTAGATTCTCCATTCGATCACACACTTTATCGACCTGTGGTAAAAGGTTGAGTCAGAATTAGTGAACTTGATTTGTGGGAAAGCTTCGTTCCAAGAAAATATGGTCCATAAAAACGGCGCGGTGAAGGTAACCGCTCGTACAAACAGTAAAATATTTCACATGGCTGTTATAATAAGTGGCATATCTGTTTGTTTTCTATAAAGTCAACCTTTTTCGGATGAACCATGGCCCGGTTCAATTAGCACCCATACTCTGGCCCATTTCACACTTTTGGACAAGTTTTTCGAGCAATATTAATAGAGTAAACAGAAGGTTCGCTATGAAGTGCTTTCCCAGGAATCTCCTCTATTGTGTTCGATCAAACAGACGGAAAAGTATGTGTAAAAATTTGGACAAAATACGGGTGGTAAAATATTGGAGTTCCTCCTAGAAATTCCACGCTCCGAACATTCCCGATTCCAAAGGTGAATATTGCTCGAATCGCTTTGTCTCCTTTGGCACCCAGGACTGCCATCAGCAATTCTCTATTACTGGGGCTACAAAGGGTGCAAGGGACGACGGGACGTTGAGAAATAAATGTAGCTGCTGGAGGGAATGAAAATTGACAGAATGCTAGTCAGAAAATACCAAGTGACATCGAGGGGAACAGAATTTATATAAAATTGCACGACTGAACCATCTTCAGCGTAAAGATAAATTTATACATTTTTCAGTGGGTACATTTCGTATTGTCGTGATCAGCGAAATTCGTCCAATGAACGTGCACAATAAAATTGTTCCACTTGGACGGAAAATCCTCAACCCAATGTAATGTGGATAACAGAGAGGGACAATAAACAAAATTAGAGAAAACCCTTAATTTATACGCGCTTTCACTTTGAATGCAATACAGCCCGGCGACCCTGCGTGCTTACGATTTTTCCGTCGTTGGAATTATCGCGAGTCGCGCGGCGGAAAAATCGTCCCAGTGGAACATCAAAAGAAAAAGCCCACGCTGTTACATCGATGTAATGGCCGTCCAGAGAGCGCGCGCGACACTCACTCGACAGAAATTGTGTGTACGGCATGTGGCAATAACTAATAATACCCGTGAAGCCAATTTCGAGGTGTCACGAGAAATGGCTTCTATATCATTCGACCGCCGCGGTGTACACTTCCAATTTCCAATTTCATTGCCACGGCACGCGCGGTTCAGCGTACACCTACATACGTACCGCCCTGTCGCGTGGTGCGAATTCGTGAACGCCTGCTAAATGATCGCCGCGCGTCAACGCGGCCCGATAAATATTTAATTGAGCGTCGCGGCTACGGCCGAATGTACCGTTCGCGTGTAAACCGCGCTAATTCAATCAACCACCGACAGGGCAGATTTTTCCTCGGATTCGATGAATATTAAAAAATCACTTTCTCTGCGTCCTAGGGATAAATAATCGACACCGCAGGCATGCAGAAATTACTACGTGGTTGATCAATCAGTAGTAACACTGAAGCGGGGAATAAGGCGAGGGTAAACTTTCCGAGTGACTTTTAGCAGTCGATGGAATTTGTTCTGGCGCAGTAGGGTAAAGGGCCCGAATTTCGTCCCCGCGCCTAATTTCGTCCCCCTGCGTTTCTCGATCCCTATGGTTGCATTTTCAGTGTCATCTGGCGGTAAATATTGCATTAAGGAGGCGAAGATTTTTCGAGCACGGTGAAGTTTTTACAGACTTCAGCATGATAGCGCGTTACTCGTAGAAGTGAATATTTTTTCGAGTTCGAAGTTGTAGCACTTTTTCGGGCATATCTTGTAGTTTCTTATACGTAATAGCTTTGATGGCCGTCACTCGCGTGGTATGTTAGAGCGATGACTCTGTTGAAACTGCGAATTCCAAATTTCGTCCCCAGCAGGTGTCCTAATTTCGTCCTCGGAACTCTAAAGGAAATTGAGATCGATTTTCTAAAAGTTAGTTATTTGGAATAAACAGGGCTGAAACATGAACAGTTACAGGAGTGAATTATCTTTTATCGGTTTGGATGCCATTTGAATAGAAATGCTTTAATGTTTTGTAGATATCCACACGAAAACAGTGGAATAAGGAGTCCATGCAAAAAGAAGACGCTCATTTGCCGTAATTCTTTGCACACATAAACTGTAAGATCTCTTGTATCGATAAAAAAATTAATTTTTCAATTTAGTATTTCCTGCTTTGCCAGCATTTCCTTGGGGCACGAAATTAGGAACACTTCTTTCAGATCTCACATTTTGCACGTTTTCACATTTTATTTATTATCTCGTATCGACATGGCATAATTACATTTTGCGATTCGTGGACACATAAAGAAACGTTCAAAGAAAATTCATGCTAAGTGTCTGCTCATTTTAACATTTTATATACCCTCTATAGGGTCAAATACAAATGTGGTACATTTGTGGTGATCCGCTTTTTTTCTGGAAGACGGTAAAAATATATACACTGCATTAAGTATTTCTTTCAGCAAATACGGAGAAATTAATTGACAAATCAAACGATTGAATTGCATATTGGGTTTAGTGGTATGCATAATAACTAATAATAGGTGGTTAATTAAACTGATTTAACTTGCATTCCTTTGCAAACGAATGACGGGGGTTGGTTGCAGTGTTTCCTTTTCAATGAGTAGCCTGAGTAGCCATATGATTTTATTGCCACTCAACTCAAGTATTCTTCAAATGTCACCTGTTAATTAGTTTAGGTTGCACAAATTGATCCTTGGGATACATCCCTTACAATACCGACTGGAACGCAATTTCTTAAGCAGCGTTCGAAAGTGAAAACGGTCGAAACAAGAATCCAAAAGATCCGACCGGTTGGTCTCTAGCCTAAAAGTATCTCGCTTCTATGGTATCCCAAACAATCTTCCTCAAACACTGTGTATTCCCCCACAAATATCCTCGCGCAGAGGGGACAAATAGTGGTTCACGTTTTAGAAAAGGGTCGCGGTCGCGCAGTCCTTCCGTAGGCGTGTTCTTTCAATGGACTCACCAGGTCAATCCGCGATTGATATAAAAGAGTTCGGTAGCCGCATCGAGGCCCCGGAAGCCCCCGGAAAACCCCGCTAAATCACCCGTGCCGAGGGTAAACCGAGCCAGAGATTTGTGCGCTTGTAAGCCGAGCTACCCCCGATGTATCGCAAACGATTGGGCGGGATAAAAGGGATGCTGCACACTCGTTCTACCCCAGAGTCGATATCATTCTTCCAGTGATCGACCCATCTCGGACTTGCCGCGCGATCCTGTGGCCGGCTCGACTCGATTGACGAAAGATAAAACCGACCAAGGGAGGTGGAGAATAAAGTTAGGGGTAAGCAAGGAGTAGTTTCATCCTGGGCTATCACTTAGAACAGGGTGCGTTTTTCTGCGTATAAAAAGTGTAAATTGGAGGGATGAACACTTGGATCGTTAGCATGGTGCCTTGAAGAGACATTGATTAACCTGAGACCCACTCATCGAGTAGTGCGCGAAGCAATATTCTTCAGGGTGCAAGCCTGCGAATGTGTTCCTGGACACTAACAACAAGGCTGCTTCAGATGATCACGTTCTTAAAAAAACCTGTATCTTAAATCGCTAATCTCCAAATAGGATGTCGAAATCGTTCCTGGGATCATGAGATGTCTGTAAAATAGTAAACGGTGCTACCGACTTCACCATTTACTGTTTCTATAATACATCATTCCACAAGGCGTGACACACTCTCACTTACAGTAACCCCCGTGTCAATTTCCACTGGAAAAATGGTTAAGCCGTTCTTGAGCCAGGGTACATCATCTAACCTGCCCCAGTGGAACAGGTGTGCTTCGTTCTTCTGCATACTTTTGTAGCAACCAAATGACAAAAAAAAAATGAATTAGCATAACAAAGAAACGAAATTTGAAACAAGCAGTAATACATTATTCTAATCAGTTCTTTCATCAAAAGTCTGAAGGCCTCATCTAAAAAGCAAAATATCAATTAAGCGCCGCGAACCGCTGTTACGTAGCTTCGTCTCTGAATTAGCGATCGAAGAATTTCCCCGCTTCGCGAGACGAAAGACGCGGGGGAGGCGGAAGTGGATTCGCGGTTCCGCGGCCAAAGATTATCCCCTGACTGCCTCGGTCTAAAAGGCCTGGTAATCCTTCGGCGTCTGGAACGAATTTATCGGGGGTATCTGTACGTCGGTCGGTGGAACGAGAAACGCCAAAGATTTGCTTTTCCGATTGAGCCCAGCCAGCGTTCGTCGAGCGACAGGGACAGCAGGCTGTTAAAGGGAGCGAGAGCTGGACGATCGCAAGCAAAGCTGGTAGAAGGCAAAGCGTCTTCCGACGCCTGAACGATCAAAGTCGAAGGAGCTCGTAATCACCAAAGGATGCTCCCTTATGGATTTCTTATTCGGATTGAATTTGAAGCCAGCGGGCTGCGTGATCCGCGAAAGGGAATTGGCATTATTGCGGACAATCGGGTTTCTCGATCATCGCGGGGCAATTAGAAGCTCCTTCGTGCTTGGATCTCGTTGGATTCACTCTTTCCTACGACTTGGTTTCCTGAAAGCTTCCTGCCCGCTGAAACTTCCACCTCTACATAGATTGGCGTTTGGTATGCTGGGAAAACGAGTAGTTTGCATTTACGACTCTGGTCGGTCGTAAAGGCTTTACCTCGCGGCAAATTTTGGCAAATGTGCACCGTCTAAGAGGGGAAATTTTCAAACTCGACTCGGTCTGAAGTTTAATATGTTGCTTCATTATTGGAGAAGTTGAAACACAGCGTTATGGTTCTCGCGCCAGGTATGGAAAAGATTGCAGATCGAAATATCAACATCCGCATCAGAGTACATCCCGTCTGAATTCGTGGGACAACAGGGAACTAAGTCGATCTCCGCTCGATACCTTCCATGCCTCCGTTTCTCATCAGAAGCAACAGAACGCAGCCACGAAGTAATCAAAGCGTTGGTACCAACTCCCTCTCACCCGAACGCGGATCATCAGATTCCGCTGGAACGATGAACTATTGGATTCCTGCCTGCGTGTGTGAAAGGAGGGTGATAAAGTTTGATGCAGGCAGCCGCGAGATCAGAAAACCCCAGGAAACAGGGAACATTGTCATGCCACTCTCCTGGAGACGTTCTCGTCGAGTGGGAAGAGGACAGGCGAGTAGTCGAGATGGCCTTCCGCGAGGCAGGGTAATATCCACACCGGCGCCATATTGCTGATTAACATATGCATCCAATACTCTACGGTTCGCTCGGATGCAAACACGTCAGACGGGCGTAGCTATCTCTCCCCATAACAGTGTATAAAGCTACGATTCAAACGGGCATATTAAAGGTCGACTTAGCCGGCCGTGAACCATTCCGCGAAACTATCGTCCCCTACGGCAACCACCGCCCCGGAATCACCCCCCATAAACGATAGATAAGGTCCAGGACTTGGCCGAGTAGCACGAGCTTGAATTGATGGCGGTTATTACAATGGGAGATCTTTCGACGGGCCACCCTACTGTTTCCTTCGCTTTTTTTTCGGCCCCTTTATCGAATCAGGATTTTTACTTCTTTGGGAGATGGAAGACGGATGCCGAAGTCAATTTATAATTTTTCAGCTACTTTTAGTGCCAACGAATGACCGAGAGGGTGAAGATTCGCAGTAACACTGGTTTGTGGTTGTTGAGAAGTGTGTAGCTGAGGTGTGGGTTTCGTAGTGCTTCATGTTATCGAGGGGATTCATTTCATAAGCGAGCTTTGGAATGGAAATAAGTTGTTTCTTAGATATAGCTGTGCTCATGATTTTGTGGAAGATGGAGTTATACTTCCTTGACTTTATGTCATGTGACCAAAGGGACTGCTCCGTATTTTAAAGCAGACTTGTAGGTGTCTGAGCTTTGATCGTGTCGTGGGAAAGAAGAAGAAAAGGACTAAAGAGAAGAGGTCGATAAGAGGAACAAGTGCAAGAAGGGGGAAAGAAAGGGCGAGGCAAGAAGTAAGACGAATGGAAGAAAATGCGAAAGTACAATGGAAAAGAGGGAATATAGGGTACATGTAATAATTAAAGTGAAGTAAAAAAAATTGGACAATCAAAAATACAGAAAGGGAGGAAGAGGGATTACACACTTTCGAATTTATGAATTTCTTGATGTAGCCTTCAAGACTGGAAACATCCTTTCGATATTCGATCAAATCCTGAAATCATGAAAGAAAGAATGTCATTCTACAAAACTCCACTATTGACTTGACATGTCTTTCAAGAAAGTGCAACGGGCCCAGCTTGTTCAAAAGCTTGTCGATTGTCTGTGTAAGTACTTGAACATTCGATACGACGACTGACCAGAAATCATTAAAATCGAACATCGTACACGTCCCCGGACCATTGAAGTACGTGAAGCCGAAATAAAGGCACATACTCCCTTATACAATTATCAGAAGCAACAATAATTTCCATTGGATTCAGGGCGGACCAAGAACCTCCCGCGATGTATCACGGAGAACCTAGCAAAAGGAGCAAAAGTTTATGTACGATGAGATGGAACCGTATTTAGTCCTCGCACCCACTTTGAACCAACTTCGTAGCTAGCTTTGACGCCCTGCTAATCCAGGCGTCCAGCCTGCATAGAAGGCTCCCTCGGGGTAGCTTGCTTGGTTCAACGAAAAGAGAGGCACAGAGAACGACTGAGAAAAAGGAAAGAGACGAAAGACAGAACGAGAGAACGAGAGAACGAAAGGGATCCCGGGAGGAAGAGAGGGGAAGGGAGAGAGAGAGAGAGAGAGAGAGAGAGAGAGAGAGAGAGAGAGAGAGAGAGAGAGAGAGAGAGAGATGGTAGGTATGGACGAAAGGCAAATGAACGAGTCGCTCCATGAAAGGAACTCGTACAGAATCCGGGAAACCCCATACGAGGTCCCCCACGACATGGGCCACCCGGCGACTAATTGGAATTCGTCTGTGGCAGCCGAAGCAAGGCTTTCTATAATTGAGACGTGGCCAGACCGGCAAAAAATCCAGAAAGGGGGAAAGGATGCGCCAGGCCGCTGTCTCGCGGAGAATCCTTTTCCTCTCTTTTCAACGGAAGTCAAAACTTTCCGGGGGATGATCCGGCCTGGGCCGTGCATTCGTTACTACCTGGCCATATACGCGGTATCTCTCAATATCGCCTCGGATGGGAAACGGGGCCGGTTTCAGAGAAATTTCACCCTCGGCGAATTAAATACGCAAAAACTGATCCCTGGACGAGGATTTAAAAGCTTCCTCGCGGTTTATTAGCTGATGTTAATTGGTTGCCGCATCCGCCGATGGACGGAGCGGTTCCCGCCAAAGGAGGACGGATAGCTGAGATGTTCCGAACTAGACGGACGACTCCTAAATCTGTGTTCGTACTCGGGAATGAAAAATGTTGCCCCCCCTAACCCCCCCCCCGAACGTCCAGTCGCGAGGAAAAATAAACAAACGCGTTGAATATTCAGACTGTGAACGGCCACAAATACGAGGTAACAGGGAAAGCCTCTAACTCTTTCCTTCCTCGACGCCTCGTCCCTCCAGCAACCCTTTCTCGCGCTGTTCTTGGTCCGTACATCGAGGAAAGGCCGCGATAACAACGCGAGAGGCGAGAGAGACACAGGAGCAATTGTAAAATTAATTAAGAGACTCGGGAAAATAATTAATTTTTCTAATAATTCTTGGCCGCTCCGCTGTTATTTTCCCAACGCTCTGGGCGCCCACCCTTGTCGGCGGGGGTGGGTCGAAATAATTTCATAAGGGGCGGCCTGAGAACCGCACCTACATTTGCGAAAACATATCCCCCTTTCCGCCGCTTCCTCGCCTCTGACCACGTCCGACCGCAACAAAGATCCCCCGACTCCTCGTGATCCGCCCCCCCCCCCACCCCCACCCCCGACACCCTGTATCTCACCCTCCTGCGCGTGGAAAATTTCTGCATCGTTTAATTCGAGGCCTACGCTGCTCGCTTCGCGCGAAAAAGTGTTCGTTGCCCACGGATCGCTGGAACGGGAGATAGTTGCCTTACGGAAGATTTGCAAAATTATTTCTGCAGGGTACAAAGATCGGTACAGGGTATCTACAGTGTCGCAAGATTTACTAGCGAGACAATTAAATTGCTTCGTCCTTTCGATGACTTCCAAGTTGCCCGCATGCATGAATTTCGTGCTCCGTTCGAATTGAGGGTACAAATCCGATATATTAATGCAAGCGGTGAAAACGTAACGGATTCCAATCGCATGGTTCTCGAACAATCGTGCTGCTCGACGGAGCAGGTTGTTGCGCGCAGAGAACCGAATACTGTCCGTCCAGATGCTCTACACGTATATGCACGAGAGTGGAGCGTTTTACGAGCGGATCATCCCTCGACCGGCGACTTTGGACAACCCCTACGGAGCATCCCTTGCTCGCATACAAATTCAATAAGCGATAATCAATGCCAGGCGGCGCGTAGTCGGGCGAGCAAAAGTCGTTCAAACAGTCAATCAAAAGGCCTCACCTCTAGCCTATTTTTTTTCCCTCTTCCCGCTCCACGGGGCGCCTCCTCTTTACCTCTTTTTTCGTCCTGTTCGCGCAGCCAGTTTCACGTAACCGGGGGGCGGGGGGTGGGTGTCAAAGAACGACAGAACACTGACGCTCTCCCGATGAAAAAGGAGGAAGGCGGATCGTTCGCCTGGGCGAGGGGTGGTTCGACGCGTGAAAACGTAGAATCAGACGCGCACGGGTCGCGGGGTCGTCGTTTCCTCGTGCCTGGATCTTCTCTGCGGTGCATCCGACGTGTAAACAACAAATTCACGCGTGTGCCGCTACTTCGGATCGCGTTTAACGATTTACTTTGAGATTCGTGGAGCCCCAACAGATCCTGCCCCTGCCACAGACGTATCTAAAGCAGATGGACTGAACGCTTCGGAACGGCCACTGACGCGTGTATCTTTCGACCCTGATACGACGCGTCGTCGGTTGGATTCGACTTCACGGCTGTCTCCAAACACCCCTCGAACCAGAGCGATTCACGGCCACCGTCAACGTTCTTCCACCCTGTCGATATCGCAGTTTCGAGAAATCAGTCGAAAGCCGCAGCTGCGCCCCAGTCCGCGTAAACGAGATTCATCCTGACGGCAAAGAACCACAGTAGAGTCCAAGTATGCGCGCGTCTGAAAACCTCGGGGGGTCTGGTAATAAAGGGAGACATGCGGGTCGTGCGCAAATTAACCCAGGTAATGAAAACACAATGAAATTATAATAAACCAATTGCCAGGTTGATTCGCAGCCCCGGGAAGGAGGCCATTCAATAATAAAACACGTACCTACCTACGGCTCGCGTTCGCGGTCCACACCTACGCGGCCCTCCGCGTGTGTCCACCTGGTTACGCGCGGGTGTGTGTATATGCCTACGTGTCTGCAAGAGAATTAATTTCTCGAGAGCCTTTATGCTCTCTGACTGACCAAACTACGGGCTTCTACGGTTCCGTCTACACCTGCAGCTCGTTCCCGCACACGTACGGGATAGGCACGCGTGCGTGCGCGCACGCACTCACGCACACCTTGAGGTACGCCCCCCCCCCCCCCTCTACGACGGCGGCGCGGCGCGCTGCGAAAATACGCTCTCGTCGTCGGGGTGTAGGCGGGCTCTCCTGCCCGCCGCCGGAAGATTATTACAACGAGCGAAATTTCAAAATACACTTACGGCAAGTGTGCACCAGGGGAACCGTATAACACAATGATCAAACACGCGGAGGGCTGGACACGTCCCGGTGCACTCGACCGATGCCACGGTCGAATCGCATCGAAATACGTTAATATCTCAGCCGTTTCTCTTCATTTTCCAGAGCCAGGCTTCTGGAAATTGAGTCCCCAGTTTCACGATTAAATTTCATAAGTGATTTCAGCGGTGGCGTTTAAAAATGTGATAACTTCTTTTCATCTGGACTACTTTAATTGGCTGTCCCATTATGGTCCTTTTAAAAGGTCACTTTTCTTTCGTCGAGACGAATAAAAAGAAACCGACCATGGGGAGTACACGGGTTAAGGGGAGAAGACCGTAAGAATCGAACGAAAAATCGAAAATTGCATAAATCGTTTCTGAAACATTTCAAAAATATATTCTCAAAGTTATACGCCGAAATTCAACTCAGTATCGATACTATAGCCTGGTGTGTTAGCGCGCCTCCGAGCGCCGAGGACACTTAAAATGCACTTTAAACGCGTTTTTATCGAAACCACGTTTTCAAAATTAGCGCCGGAGATAACTGAAAAACTACTTGACCAATCAACTTCAAATTTTGCACAGTTTTAGTTTATAATATTCCTCGGAACATGAGCCTAAATATTTAACTTAATTATTGATTTTAACTCCTTTTATTTAAACCAATAAAGTGCAGATTTTTTGCGAAAATTAGACTTAATTGTTTGAATTGCCGCCATTTTTTAAGTATGCAATTTTTTACACCATATTTTTACAATTGTTAAATAAATTGAAAAAAATTTATTGGTTTGTTTAACATAACTACCAGAGACGCTACTTGGTGTTTTGACGGTTTTAACAGAAAGTGTGGTGACGAGTATGTTGTTTTGGGTGGAATTGATTATTGCAAAGCCCTTATCGGACAGATACCTAATGACTAACAGAGTGCTAACAGAATGCCAGCAGGAAGCTAGCAGACAGCTGGTCCTCCATCGCTATTGGTTTCTTTATATTCAATATTTCTGTTATATCTGTGTGAGAAAACATTTTTGTTCATATGTGCATGTAACATTTATGTCTTATTTCTACGTATAGAACACACCGTTGCAGCCCTGATCGTTTATTTTGAAGACAATCTATAATAGCAACATAGTGTTCGAGACGGGCGTAAAGCTTTCATCTGATATTAAAATATTTTTGTCCACGCGATGTTCGCCGGGAAGCCGCGCATCGTTCGCAGAGAAGATTATTTTTTGGGACATTGAAAATGGAGGAAATATGTCGGGTGATACAGTTAGCCGGGAGGCCCTGTATATCTTCATTCGAAGGATGGATGGACATTTCGTTTCGAAACGAACCCCCTTCCGTTCGTGTGTTTTTTTCGCCGACGGAAAGCCCGAAAATATTTATAGAGGGAATCAATATCGTAGTTTGCGACGCGTGACGAAAAATCAAGATGGATAGGACGGCGGGAGGAATCGCTCCGCGGCCGTCACGCGCACTTTCCGCCAATTTGACCGGCAATATGCAATAATATTAAAATTAATGGCACGGGCCTTCGTAAAAACACCGGCCTCGGTCGCTGCACGCGCTTGTACAGCGACATCACACGGCCCGGGAGGAGAGACCGCGACAGCGGCAGCCCTCGCGTCGGCCAGAGAAAGAGGAGCAGACGGCTGCAAGAGGGCGCGACGAGGTAGCACGGGATCGCAGAAAGAGATGGACAATCGCACAGGTGGAATCGAGAGGGTGATAGCACCGCGAGAGCCCACTCGCAATAATCTCCACTAATTTAGCTTCTGGAATACGGTAACTGTATCGTTAATATTCTGAACCCGGTTAATAATAGATGTTGATGCGCCATTTGGGCCGATGAGATTTCGGGCGCTGGAGTTCGAGGCTGAACCAGGGCCCAAACCGTTGCCCTTTGGTTCCCAGCCTGGCTGATGCTGTCTCCGCGATATATATCCTGCGCGAACTCTGTCGTCTATAAATATTCCATCGACGGCTGCCCGCTGATGCTCGTCTGGTCGAACAGATCTCGGCCGGTTCTTCGGGGATTCATTCCGGTATACGTGGAAATTGAGCTTCAACGGCTCTGTACCGCGAGCCAAGATGAGCACATTTCCCGCCTCTCCAGTGTTACCATGTTGGCTTGAGTGTACACTGTTTGCGTCAGTGCTGGTGACCCGTATGCTTTTAACTTTTTACGTCGAACAAGCTTCCCAAGCGTCTCGGTCCGCGGATCGAATGGAGAGTTCAATCCAGGGCCACGCGAGTGCCTAAATCCCTAATTTTTGAGCCAGTGATTGACGTTATTCCGCGGAATTCAGTGGCTGCGAGGCTGGAGAGAGAGGCGTTGCCTCGCGCAGAGACCCGTTTCGAGATCCGCGCTTGATCCCTGTGCCGTTCAATAATTCAGGGATACGTCGCGAGCTGGACGAGGCATGTAAGCATAAACGCGAGAGGGTCCGCCGGTGCCTTTGGTTGAAGGAAGAGGGCGCAGGGACGGGAAAGGGGTTCGAGGAACAAGGAATGAGAGAGGAGGATAGGGGCCACACGGGTTACCTCTTTGGTCAGGCAAAATATTTCTCTGTGCGATTGTGCCGCTGAGCCTCTCGAGGGATCAGCCTGGAGCGGCGCAATTTTCCGAAGAGTACTGTTCTGTTGAACGGTGAGCAAATGGGACATTTATTGGCACGATGATGCCCTGCTCGATTAAAGAACAGGCATTATTCGTTTGCTGTATGCAGGCTTTGGTCCGTGCATCAGATTTCTTCGTCCGAATGATGGGAAACATCTCTATCGTCATGGGTCATGCCTGCTTCAGTGATTACTCGGTTTTATTTTCGTGTTGTAGTAAACTGATTGAATTTTTAAAATAAAAGCTGAACTCATTTGGAAACTCATAATTTTATTGTAATTCCTCGTGATATGATGTATGATTGGCGATAAATATAAAGTTGCAATGTTAAGCGGTTCTTGTGGCTGCTTTAAGATTACTTAACAGAGTGTTGTAACTTCATGTGGCTGTAACTCAGAGACGAAATATTCCCGAAAAGATTCCTCCTAATTTTGTATTTGCACAAATTATTGGACACGCCAGAATTGGTCTTTATTAATACTAACAATAGAATTTGAATTTTCTCGAGGTACCCTACCTTTTTACTTTATTAAGAATGACTATTCGACGAAGGAGGGGTGAAATCACTAGCGGTTACATTTATCTCAACTCTCTATCAGATTTCTGTTTTATACACTTAAAAGAAGTCCCATTGGAGCTTTCTAATCGGCGGATCCGAAATATATACCAATATCCTCGAAACGATTTCACACAGGACCACCCCCCAAAGTATTCCCAGGCAAATCTAACAAGACGTATATTTTTCTCCCCGCGGCAGTCGGCGGCGATAGCCACCAAGTGCCTTTTTATCGAGTCAATGCGCCATCCCCCGGCCAGTTTTATTGGACCAGGGGGTTGGCGTCGCTTTTCCCGCGTCGACTTCGGCTTTTTCATACGGGGGAGGAAGTCTCTGCCGGCCGTATGGGGGATGCTAGGAAGTGGGAAAGGAGGACAGACGGTTCCAAGCCCCCGAGACCCCGGAAGACCAATTCCACGATACGAATACGAGCACGAGAAATATGGATAGTCCGCTTTAAAGGGCATAAAATGACCCGGAGATGGTGGCCTTTATAGACACGTCGGGACGCGGCACCTCTGGCGGTCCATAAATGTGATGTACGCCCGCAGATTTTGCCCTGGTATCGAGATTGGACGCCAACGAACGGGGGGCGGGAAGAGTGTACGTCCCCAAGGACAGGATGTTTCAGTCGAAAAAACAAGAAGATGAGGTACAAAGGCCCGTCGCTTCTATGGGACAAATTGGGTCTCCCAGACCTGCCCTGGACAGCAAGCAGTTCGCATTCTTTGGTGATTCCGAGTCACAAGCTCGCGGAAGCTTAATGAATTCCCTCAGTTACCTGAGGACACATTGATTCGGGATAATTGGTGATTCATCTGAAACGCTCTCCTTTCATGTTTTCTCAATAATCAGCACACCTTAAGCGTTCAGTAATCAATGCCACTCAGTCGTCAGGGGGTGTTTTTCATTTCTGGCAAGCGGACAGTCGCCAACCCTTGATTTTTAACGTCCCGCTGCGAGACCAAGAGAGAAAGCGAGTTGAGATTTATTCCCCGTGGTTGCCTCTGGAGGCCCTCGGCCTCGCTCAGACTTCTTCACCCCCGTCGACGACTGCTTCTCCTCCTACGTCGGGGGCTTTATTGACCCTTTATACATCTATTTGTTATGCCGTGGCCCTTTGTGCGACGGTAGACACGAATGGAGGCAGCAGCCCCCCCGGCGCACTCGCTCAGAGCCCTCTCCTCTCCCCTGGCTATATTTGACCAGTATTATAAAAATCAACCGACCGATTTCCTACGTAAAATATTACCCCCGTGCGTCCCTGAATATTTTATCGCTGTCCACCCGGGCGATACCTCGACTGGATGCTTCCTTCCACCCCGTTCTCGCGGGGACAAAAGGGGGTGCCGGAAGGAGGAGGCTGGAGGGGGCGACACGCGATTCGCTTTTGCTTCATCGCGCGCCCCTTTGAAACGTTCGAGAGGGTGGGATTCCTTGCGGTTGGCGTGGAATTCTCGTGCGATACTTGCAACTCGGATGCAACTAATAGGACAATAGAAAACGCCTACTTCCAACTATTTCTTTGGAACTGATATTTTCCCGAATTACTAATTCCCTTTAACCGCCCTAATTCCCGCGACGTGGTCTGAAAAAACTGCGCGCGGAAGGTATCCACTTTCCACCCGAAGGAACCCTTGGTGGCTCGGGTAATCGCGCATCGAGATTCCAATCTACGGCGTGTGCTTGCCCGTTTCAGGGGGAACAACGACGCGAACTCTCGCGCGGAGGAGCAGTATTCCTGCAGGACACCGGGGCTACTAATCTAACAGAATTATAGACGGTGACGGTGGCTAATTGTCTATCTATATCTGGCCTGACGTAGGTGTGTCTCAATGTTCCCTCTCTCGTATATGCGTACACATTGTATTGTGGCGGAGGCCGAGCGCGGCTAGGACCGTCCGTCAGCTCTCTCGGAGCTACTCCCTCGCTGGCATAATGGCCGGCCCGCGTACGTGCATTCCTAATAATGAAGACAACGATAAATCAACGCGGAGAATACGGCCGCGGATGTGCGCCGAATATCCTATGCATAATATCGCGTCATTATCTGCGGCCAGTGTGCTCCCTGTACCACGCGTCCTCCTCTCTGCGCTCACTTCGCCCGCGCTCCTGACAATCGGATTACGCGGCAGCACCATCGGGCCGCGATATACATATGTAAGTACCAGCGATGCGCTTCCTTCGAGAACGCCCTATCGTCCACGAGTCACCATCGACTCTTACCCGTTTTCAAAGAAACTTTTCGTTATCGCGTCGTTTGACTTCAGAAGGATTAACTGTGTGATGTTATTATCGAGCAATGAAATTGGTATTCGAGGACTGACCTGTGGACAAAGGTACAGTAAGAGGAGTTGCATGAGACGTAACGAAAGGGAGAAGAGGGGAGGAAGAAGGAGAAAAGAAAGGGGGGAAAACGCACGAAGTGGGGGATGAATGGTGAGTTCACTGTTCACTTAAAACTAACTACGTGTGTATAGGTACTAGGGAATACAACCCCGGTCATTATTTACCCACTATCCTGGGATTGCGAGATTTTTTAAAGTCTATCTCCAGATTCCAGGACGAATCGCGGGATTGGGAAATAGAAAATTTCAGTAATTAAAATGATTAACACTGGGTTGTCACACTGGGTCAAATTGACCCTGCAATTTTATAAGCGAAACACTTCTTGTCGGAAATCTTATTGCTTCAAGTTTTTTTTTAAGCATGATGACACTTTAAATGTCGACTCTCAACGATGGGCATATATTCTACAATGTTCAAACTTTATCTAAGAATTTTTTAGACTTAATTTAAAAAATAGTTTTTAAATACCAACTGATTGAAAATTGGCAGGGTCGAATTGACCCAGTGTGACAACGACGAAAAGTAGGTGTGACAACCGAGGGTCAAAGTAGACAAACTTACTTTCTACCAATAGTCTGAAACTTGAAAATAAATACAGTTTAGTTAGTTATATGCGACTTAATATTATTATTTAAATAAATCATTATTATTATTATTGCCTTTATTATTATGAAATGACTATGTTTATTTATTCTGTTTATTTTTATATTTTTCAGGTGTTCATAAAGTTATTCACATTTTTAAAAAATCCCGAAATTCTCGGGATTATTTATATCAAATCTCGAGATTTTTGGAATCCAAAAAATAGCCAGGATCGCGGAATCCCGAGATACCGTATCTCGGGAGTGTATTCTCTTTAGGTACTCTCGTCCATAAGTCATTGGACACTTCTTTGTTTTGAGAAACTGAGGATTGGATATAAGTTTCTAAAACAGCTTTATTAACTTATTTTGATATACTTATTTTATATTAGTACTTCAATATAAAATCAATAACGTGCATGCATAATTTAAATAAATATTTAAAAAGTAAGAATGTACACGTATGTTTCTGGTACGTTTCCAACGTGATCCGATATTTATTCCCAATCGATCCGATATATACTTACCATTCAGAAGTGTTAAAAATATTAATCGGAACGATGCCGCTATTAGTTCAAGAGGCCATATCCAAACGCGGCGGATACATTTTGGTTAGATCTTTAACATACAATTTGAAATATTTATTCTCTATAAATAATTGATTAATAAATCTTAACTGTACATCATAATGTAGATCATTTCCTACTATAAAGTTGTCCTCTTACCAACTTTACTAAGTGTCCGGTGACTTATGGACGGGGGTGTACCTACATGGTCACTTATTCACAATGATATACATATATACGTATACGTATGGTTCGTCTGGTCTGAATTCGAAAACTATACGAAGAGCGATGGAGAAGTTACACTTTACAGGCTCTCAAATTTCAGTAGATCCTAAGGAATTGGTGCGCTGTCTGTGAATGTTAAACATAACTATGTCTACGTCCTTACGTGATGAAGGTTTATGGCTTCAGACCGATTAGTTTTCTCCAACTGCTGTGTCCATTTTGACGTAGAACCAGTTGCATAATAATTATTTGGGAGAAAGCATTTGACCAGGCATTAATTCCAGCGGTGGCCAGTGACACAGAGCATCGATCGACGAAACCTTGGAATAGGCCATCCGTGATGCCAATAATGATCTGTCATCCTGCCGGTGTAACGACACAGATCGATCTTGGTTGATTGACGGACGGTAGGGTTCGCCGAAAAGACCTGCCACTTCGAGGCGAAATGCGGTGCAGACCTGCACACAACCGCAATTCTAACTGCTCCTCGATTGTGTTACTTATGAAAAAAGGAGAAAGGATGGAAGAACAGATTCAAGCACCCAAACAGAATTCCCTATCAATTTATTCTCTATGGAACACTTAAAGTATAACACATTACCTTACATATAAAAGCCTTTATCAGTGCTGAATATGAGAATTAATAGCATTGTCAGAAGCAAAAAACCACACTGCGTACTTGAACCATGAAACTCTTTACAGTTGTAAAGATGATAAAATAGATGCGTTGAGACTAATAGAATGAGATAGACTCAATTTTCCATCCAACATTCACTCTCAAGCCCTCCTCTACCGAATATCTAAAAAAATAGTTACCAAAATCTGTCATCCATGCTTATCTATAAGCAGAATCGAAAGAACGTATTTAAAATAAAGAAATCAAACTATTTGACCCGGGTCTTCGAAACGGAGGTACCAAACAGAGTTCAAGCCTCGTTCAGTGAAGCGTCTGCAGGGTCCCCTTTCTTCAACCGCGAAAGTCAATCATCCGTTTACAATACGTGGCTGGGCCAACCGCACATCCGATATTCACAATTAATATCGGGAGCACAGGATGTGGGATCTGCGAGGCGAAATCCGGTAGGTGGAATAAGAATTCCGCGATGCAACGAAGGGAGCGATAGGAAGAGGGGGAAGAACAGACGAGACTAGCAATCCGTGATTCCGTGCTCGCCAGATTGACCTGTGAGACGCGTGTACGCAGGTGGATATCGGTTACCAACGATCTCTTGTTTACGCACTTCCCCCGGTAGAGGCGTCCGTTCCTCTCTTTCTGCCCATTTATCCTTCCCCCGCCCGTAGCAAAGACACGTTCACTGTCACGCGGGATTGTTTTACTCTTAACCGAGTATGCAGATGAAGAGTCATGGATACCCTGGGCAAGGAACGAGTCTCGCCTTTCGTCCATTCTAACGCGAAACGGAGTGGTCGAGTGGCCTGTCACCTTCCTTTGACAGCGAACGCTGGCTTCCGGTGGCTTCTCGAATTCCTCGTCAACTCGTCGATCGATATTTCTGATGTTTGGTTCGGACACGCGGAGGCGTACAAATTTATATACGCACTTCTTTCCTCCACATAAGTACTAACGACGTTATTTTTTAATAATACTCCAATATTAATATATTTTCATGAGTCAGGTAGGAGTTTTCATCCAAGTCTGTCGGAACAGTGGTGTAAGAAATGTGAAAGTGGGCTAGCCTGTATTACCTTAACCAAAAGAATCCAACAAACTTGTACAGAAGCGCCCGACGGTATGTGGAACATACACATGTTAACGTTCCACGTCATCGAGGATGTTGCAATAACTTTACCAAATGACGTGCAGACTAAAGGGGCATGCATCACGATCCAATACTAATGCGCGTCCAACGTGGGACGCTGCTACCTCCTACTATTATCATCAATGCGATCAATCCCACTCAATTAGCCTGATCATTGATTATTGCCATGTACAATGTCACGAACTGGTCCTCGAGGCCGTTTGCCGAAACAGAAAGCCAGATCTTCTAAATTATACAGGATACATACTGGCGCTGGGAAGAATGTTTAAAGATTTACAATAACAACCATACCACAGTTTCATAATAACGATGCACGTGTCGCGTGAACTTAAGGGCCTCGTACACGTTGAGATCTGTATCGATACACGTCGCAAGTATCAGTAGTCGGGCCATTCCACAAGCTGTATTGCAGTATTTTACAAAAAATAATTAAATCAAGACCAAGAATTACGATCACAGTACGCAAATTCACCGAAGTCAAAAGAATCACTGTGATAAATCATGGTTAGTGATTATGCACTCCATCCCCACCTAGAACGATCATTTTTCAATTTTCCATTAACCATAACCTTATAATTAGACACAAGGCCCGTTAAAATGCGACGAAAATCCAGAGAATAGAAGAACGAAAAGGGAGCAGTAACTCCGGAATGAAATTTAAGCCGATAGTTCTCTGTGCGACCAGACCCCTCGCTTTAAACAACGGCACACGGGAATCTGGTGTTGTAATACAGTTCACGCGACAGAACGAGGGGTTGGACACGAAGTTAAATAAAAACAGACTCGAAAGTGAACCGTACGCCGGCGGGAAGCTCGCAGGCGCGTCGAAAAAAGGAATCCAAGGCCGACTCGTTCGATATATGGAGGAGGAGGGTGAGATCGAAGCAGAAACAGGATTGACCACCGGGGGCCCGGGATAGCTTTTAATAAAAAAAAAGACCCTGGCCGCAAGTGGAAAATTCGATAGAGGCGAAGTGCGTGCAAATATTTTCTCTCGCTCTCGTATCGAGCGACCTCGTATCGTAGCAACGTCAACACATCAAATCGAGTGTGTATCGGTGGTGGCAGCGCGCCGGTAATATCCTTTGATAACCAATTTGTGCATCCTGCGAGCTTCGCCACGTTCTATCCGCCGACGCGATCGCACCGTGCACAGTCGCTCTCGTTATTCGACGTCAACGATCGTTTTCATATAATTTCGGATTATTTCGCTTGGAATGTTTCGGCCCGCCCTGCCGACGACTGTGTTGGATCAACGCGAGCCGCGTTAGGGTGGATTTTTAACGAGTGTATAACGTGTAAAGTTACCGCGATGATAGGCGATCCCTTGTTAAATTTTATTCACTCTTTTGCAATTCGCGTCACGTCCACCGCTCGCTTCAGTTAATTGTTTAGTGGTGGCACTTCCTCGTTAAAAATGTGAAGCACGAGTTCCACGGCTAAGAAGATTAAAAGAAACGTGTTGCACTATTGCGAAGTCATCAGAATTTGAAAATGAAAAATCGCAATAATGCTGGTAACAATTTGTCGCATAAAACGTTACACTCGACACAGCTTTATTTATCACACCCCGTATGCGCTACGCATGATCTCTCGGTTACATATAAATGTGTGTGTATATATATATATATATATAATAGAAATATATATATATATAATAGAAATATATAATAGAAATATATATATATATATAATAGAAATATATAATAGAAATATATATATATATATATATATAATAGAAATATATAATAGAAATATATATATATATATATATATAATAACCTCGACATATATATATACCTATATATAATAGAAATACGGCTCGCGACCTCCACCCTCTCCACTTCCACCCCTCTCGCTGATTCACTCCCGTTACGTTGAATCGCATTACTCAGATAAATTGCAACAGTCGGATTTTCCCGGATCTTTGTGCGTCGAGAGCGATGGAATTGTCTCCTACGGTACACGATAATTTCCTAAATGCGAGCTGGTCAACCCTCACAGGCGGAAAGGACTTTTCATCGAGGGACTGGGTTCATAATATAAGGACCCCACGCTTTTAAAGCCGATTTCCGGCTGTCCGTCGATCGTTTCCTCTTTGTCTCCTCCTGTCGTCATTATTTTTCCATTGGCATAATGAAAATATTCAACCTGCGAGTCGCTGATATCCCCATGAGCCAATTCGCTCATTCACGGACACACGATGGAACTTTTCCTCGGTTGGCCCCGAGTTTGAAAGCTAATTTGGCGTTATGGTGGAAATCTAGGTACTTGGAGTCTTTGGATATAGAGAACAAAGCGAAACGAAAGCGGGGTTCGCATCGCGAATGGTTTGCCAGACAAAGATGAACCCCAACACCCAGACAGAGCATCGGTAGGGTCCCGTCTCGGTTGACGGGACGTTCGCTGGCACTCGTACTCACTGTTCGACTTGCCAACACCCAGGAACGCGACGGAAGAGCCGTCAATCGGAGCCACTAACAGGGATATCACTTACATGCAAATTTAGAGCTAAAATCCTGCCGGTTTCGATGAGCGTGCAAGTGGTATTGCGCGGCGGGATGAGTGGCAGGACAGCAGGGCAAAGCGGGGGTAACTGGAGGAGGGAGAGCGAGAGGCGCGATGTATTAATTACCAGTATTGATGTCCATTTGCAGTGAATTGATGTGTGGTCAGTGTTGCATCACGCGCAGGGGTCGACCGGCCGAAACGCACACCGTGCGCAAGCCGTGCTCGCAGAGGGATGAGCCCGCATTGAAGCGGGGGTGAATCGCGATGGCCAGATGCATTCACGGTTGCGAATTTAACCGACGTCGATCACGCGTGTCGATATACAGGGTGGGGGCAAATTCGTGGTACAATTGAGAAAAAAAGGATCATTTTTTTGCGCAAAAATGAGCTAGCCGCGGGGAAGACTTCAGAACACTAGAACTTTGGAACTCTAGAGACTCAGAAATTGATAAGCATAGACACTAAAACTACGCGGCCTCAAAGCCCTAAGACTTCGGGACACCAGCGCCCCAGGATTCTACGCCTTTAGTACTCCAGAATCTAGAACTTCAGGACTTTAAAAGCCCAGAACACTAGGACTACAATTAGTAACCATAAAACCTCAGGACTTGAAAATTTCGGAGCTTCAGAATTTCGGTATCTTAGAACCCTGGAGTCCTACAATATTAGATCCATGCAACTCTAGAATCATCGAACCCTACATAGAAGTCCAGGATCCTAGGACTGCGTTATTCGAAAACCTTAGACACCCAGAATTTCAGAATCATACATAGAAGCCCTATTAGTAACAAACAACTGATGCCGTAATTGCCTTCAGATACTAGATTTCTTCCCGAAGATATACAAAGGCGACCGTCGCCCGCGTTTCACAACCGGCAGAATCGGTCTTTGAGATTTATGGTCAGCCTAGGCATGGTCTCCGGTCTTTAGCCGCTTATTAGCATGCGGTATATCACGGCGACTGGCCCAGCCAGGGTCCGCGACAATAATTAGATAGATACGGGACATAGACGTAGCGGGAATGGGACGTAGGTGACGCTGCCTAGGTAGCTAGGTATCTACGATCCCAGAGAGTGAGAGCGCAAGGGGGGGGGGGGAGAGAGCAGAGGCAGCTAGCCAGAGTACGAAACTGCGGGGTCGCAGAGAAGTGGGTGGTCGGGTGGCGTACTGGGAACAGCCAGAACGGGTGCGTCGTATGCAAATGATGACGTCATACAATACCACCCTCCGGTACAAGGGGCTATAGACAATGCATCTGCACAGATAGGTCTCGTTCTACAACCTCGCGGTGCACTTCGTGCTCCCTGCCATGGCCGATTCTAACTGTGATGTGGGATCTGGCACTGTTTGGGGGGACCGTGCGGAGGAATTCGAAAGTATAGTGGCTGCGGGACACGTGACAAAGGGTATCGAGAAGAATGAACGTAAGTGGACTGAGGTATCCTTGCGGATATTTTCTTAAAGTAAAAAAGAGGCACACTCTAAAGGCGCTACACGAGTTCATTTGGAAATCGGAAGCTTGCAAATTTAACGTAACGTGGTGATGGAGTTGGCATTGCCGAGAAATAGAGAGCAATGTTTAGTACAAGGTCAGGTTACTGTTGTTGGTAACATTAATATCACTCCTATTAGCCAGCGTGACTTCAGGGTTGCCCGAATCCTCTGCGGTCACGGTAAATTCCAGGGAATTTCGATGAAGCGCCTGGACAGAAAATCAGGCGCAATCGAGGGGGAGGGATAGGTGGAGGAGATCTTACCGCAATGACGTGCGGTCGAATTGGCCCCGAATGAAATGACGGATCCTGCGAGTGACATTCGATATCACGGATAGCGGCGGCTACCCGGGGAAACGGCGAATACGAGCTACTAGACTGTTCAAGCTTTCCGTCTATCCCCCGGACGCTGAAATCCGGATTAATCGTGGCCAGCGTACGTGCATATCGCCCTCGATCTGCGGGCTGCGCTGCGTAAATGCGACCCAGCTACTGTCTTCGCGATTCCCTTTACCTTACTTTACTGGCCCACTTAACTATGTTCACACTAGAACTGGCCTAGGACCGAAGAGAGAGAGTCAACTTCAAATACATCCCACCAATCATCCCGCCAAGGAAAGCTCCCCTCCCGTTTGATTCCCGTGGCTGACGCCTTAGATGCACCTTATAAAAACAGAAAGCCTCAAAGACGTTCGGCGAATCTACGTTTATTGGAACTCCCTAATACTTTTTGACGAGTTCTAGTGATCAATCAAGCTTATATTTATCGCTCCCAATTAGCGAAACAACTGATCCTGCTAATTCCTCCAGCCAATCAGAAAGATTGTCATAAAAATATGTTGATCAATCTTCCCTCGACCGTGGAATCGTTCCCGAGGACGCGTGTCACGCCGCGATCGTACAGTCGAATCATTAATTGATTCGATCGATAGTATCAAGCCACGTTGACGGTTGCACATGTTGAATAGGGAGCCGTATCGCTGGTCCTGCTGCGGTATGTCCGAGAGGATTCGTCCGTATCCGACCGACCACACCATCGTGCCACCCCCTAAGCTGACCGTGTGGCACTCGCGCGCGTACACGCGCGCCTCGCCGTGCTCGTACAAAGCGGGCATCGAGGTGAGGGCAAGCACGGGCACACGTGTACGCCGAATGTCATTTGTCATCGCGGCTAATTTGCCACGTTCTGAGATACGGTGACGCCTCTGACGCGGTCATTATTAAGATGCGAATTAGTAACAATTTGCGCCGGATTTAGTCTGGACTTGATCTGTTTATGGCCCGCACGGATTAGGCTCCCGGACCTCGCGCGTAAATCAATATTAACCGGCACGTGAGTCCGTCGAGTAGCGTCGTTATCAAACGCACGAGATCACCAAGGTCCTCCGATAAGGGCACCGAACGACTGGACGTCCCGTCGTACGTGCTCCTGCTGAACGACGCACCGTGACAGGAGTCACGTCTGGATAAAACTTCTTACCTCTTACATGTCAAAGGCGCGGACCACTTGGCTCGGGGTACGGGCATCAGTTCCTCATTCTCCAGAGTTTTACATTCCACGCATCTTTTTTGTATTGAGTTTAGTTTGCAGGTTTAAAGTCACGAGAACTCTCGGATACTGCACAGCGACTTGGAGTTTCTGTATTCGCACTTCTTAATAGCGGTTCGCGTAACGTATCGGGGTAACATCTAGGACTTTATTCGTTTGGTTATACAAACCATCGTTAGGTCATTTTTAAGAGATGGGTCACCGCCGACGGGAAGTTTATCACGGTGGCACAAGATGGACAAGCGTGGTTGCGAATTGGGACTGATTTAAAATTAGACTTGAGACTGAGCTATTACCGAAGAGATGCGGGAAGTTTTAAGGAATTTTGGAGTAGTAGCGAGGACAGTGCAGGGCTATCGTTTGGGGAAGTTGACTTTCATTAGGTGAACGTGGTTCGGTGACGCAAAGACTACGATGACGCAGAGCTGGGGTGTTGCGACGGTGAGGCGAGGCAGAGGCTACGTTAATGTGTAGTGTTTGCGCGACATAGGGAACATTTCGCGTTTGACGAGACACACTGGCTTCGGGAGAAAATATTTTGGCAACAACGATAGTAGAGTCGTTGAAGAGCCGCTGTAGAGTACAGAGCATGATGGGACACGCAGGCAGTATTGGAGTTAGAGTTAAAACATTCTACACCGTTCTTTAATCGTTTCCCAGCCCGGATAGGATATCTAAAAATACAGTTAAAAAGAATATAAAGAAGAGCAGGAAGTCCCATAAAAAGCGAAAGGGCGCAGGGGGGGGGGGGGGGCGATGCCGTGGGGGGATAGATCTAGGAACAGCTCGACAGGAGGTGTGAGGCGAGCTCGCGTACCGTCGGTTCCAAGGGTGGCATTATATTGCGGGTTGTCTCGCTTCAGAAACTTTGCACTGTGGTCGCAACGAGGAACTGGACGGCGAGCGAAGGGAGAGGGAGCAAGCGTGAGCGGGGCTAACTGGGAAGGGTGGAACAGAAGTGGTGGCGGACTTTGAATACGACCATTCTTTACGACCGCCCCATGCAAAGATCGCCCGCACGCCGTCGGTATTTACCCAGCGACACCGACTCGCGGGACCGTTTCGTGAATCGAAGCGAAACAGACGAAAGGAGAAAGGGGAAGATGGACACCGTCCTGGACACGGGATAGGGAGGGGGCGTGCAGAGGTCGCGACGGAGGGGCCAGGAGAGTCGTCGAGAAGTCCAAGAGGGCGAAACGGGGCTGGTCGGGGCGAAATAGAGAACGTTTAGGCCGCGAGGGGAGAGGGAAGGAGGGGGAGGGGGGTGAAATGGGGTGCCCTGGAAAAGGAAAGACGAGATACGAGGGAACGGGGTCGAGGGAGAGCGGTTCGAGTTGGCGTTTCTCGTCCGTCGACCGGCACCACCCCGCCTAACGTTGCACAATACGCTCTACCTACCCTCGCTAGCGTCCATAGACTGGACGCTGCATTGTCTCCGGTGAATGGGGTCTTGCAAGATTTATTTCGTATATTTCACTTGCCATTTCAATAGCGCGATAGCGACTCGCGCTGCAGCTCGAGAGTGTCGCCTTCGAGCCCGCCCCTTCCACCCAACCCCCTTTTCATCTCCTTCCCTCGTTATTAGCTTTCTCTTTATCGACCACCTCCATCCGCCTCGCTCCTCCTCGCTGTGTGCACCCCCTAAGAAGCAACATTGTTGCACGTCCGAACGACCTGACGCTTTGTTGGAGGGCGACGGAGGCACTCTCGTGCCCTCCCCATCAGAGGGAAATTAAAGCTTCAAAATCGGTATCATGATTTAACTGTATACGATTATAAATAAATCTCTCAGTCTATGCGATGTGCATAGACTGTGAGATACAGTTATTTCTCCGTAGGCTACGACATTTTATTCTACAATTCGCGGTGTAAACTTTCCATTTGATTGCCATCGTAGGTCGACTTTCACGTTCTCCTAATAAAATAGTAATAGCTGGCGATCCGTATTGGAATAATTGCGCATTTCACTTACCTGATGCGGTAATAATGTATAAGCACGTCCTCCTCCGCAAGAGGGCCTCGTGAATTTCGCCGCGGGACACTGAAAAAGAAAGGGAATGAAACTGCCGTTTCGCACTACCTATGAGAAATGGTCCGTTTAAATATTTATAGTGCTTAAAAAAAAATTAATGGGGATCCACGTCCTGTCGTGGAGTGTATTGTCGAGGGGTGTCGCTGTCTAGGCTGCCAAAGGGCTCTTCCGTTATATTAGCTATGCCACCGAGAAGGGCTCCGCACTCCGTAGTCCAGCCATCGTTCTCCCTCCTCGAATTCTCTTTTTCTCTCATTTCGAGGATCATCCCCCTCCCTTCCCACAACTGCGCGGCCTTCCTGCTGAACAATTCGTGTTAGGTGTATTCAGTTTAGAGATCGACGAGATCGGATTAGCCACTGGAAACGTGTGACAAATTAGAAACGCCATTAAACTTCTTCTTCTTTGTGTCCAAACCATGACACTTGGTGGAAGAATTCTTCTACGATCCCTTACGAAGCGAACGCTTCCCGATATCGATAAACGCGAGAATTGAATTATCGCCAATTATCATCGGTGCCCGGCACGAAAAATTCGTTAACGAGTTCTGCTTCGTTCGAGGCCTAGCGTTTAAGATAAGACGTGCACCCTCGTTAGCGGTTGCATAACGGAGCACTCGCGAACCACGGGGTGCAAGGTGGCGTGGAATTTCGAGAAGAAAATGTCGGCCATTCACCAGGGAAAAGTATCGAGAATAATGAGATGAGCGGGAGGCACGAGGATCAATTTCCGCAGCCGGTTTTTATCGCCCCTCCCGCATCGACGTTCGTACAGTGGGTGGAGGCGGAACAATAACAGCCTTATCGCGGTCACAAATTAAAAATAATTATTTTTTAAGGCTGCTTCTTAATCGAGAAAGGGGTGGATACACGCAGAGGCTGTTCTCCTCGAGGAAACGGCCCGCCATTATCCCTCCGATGAGATTCTTGTCAATGAGTTATAGGCGTTTTTTACAGATGTAAGAGGCTTCCCTTTATTGCGCATCAACCCCTTTCCCCTAAAGCTCCCGCTTTGTCAAACTGCTTTTATTTTTCGGGGGGATAATGCCTCTCGAGCGAGTCCTGATACCGAAAGCCTTGAGTTTATCTTAAGAAGAATCCTCCGCGTTCAGTTTACAGTCTGCGATCTTTGCTCTCCCCGCTACTAAACAGTAACAAGCGACAGGCATTTTCGAGAAGGAAATGCATGGAAAATTTCGATGAAAAATTCAGAGTACTTCCTATCGAGTTTCACAATTCTCGTATTGACGCATTTGCCGAAAGAATTGATAAGCAAAAGCCGTCCTCCATTGGTTTTTCGTTTCCCCTGGGCGGCCATTTCCGTAGCATTAGCCTCCTTATTTATGGGCTTTCATTAAGATAAAGAAAAGTTAAGGGGGAAGGGTTGCGATCGCCAAACACCATGTAATTATTTCCACCACGGCCTGGCCGTCTTCCTCGATTCTTTTCGAGAGGGTCTCCGAGAAGGGAACCGATGCAAATAACCCCGTCAAATAAATTTCGATATCGATCTTCCCTGGCCTTCCACCGAGGAAGGGGTGTTCGCAACCCTTCTCCTCGAGTTTATCAACTCCCATGTCTCTCGAAGAGACTTTCGAGATCCTGGATTGTTCCGTGAAATTTATTCCTCAAGATAACCGTATTACGCCTCTGTTTCGAAGCTGTTATTGAATTTCTGATGGAAGATATCATCCGCAAGGGATATTCCCGCGATTTTGACGGTTATAGAAGAACCTTACAACGGGAGCAGTGATGTTGCACGGATACACGCCTCGCCTCGCATAATACATACGAGCTTCGCGCAGGTGGCAGAGCAATCGAATAACAGCTGATTCTGCTGCGTTTTTATGTCTCCAACGTTTCCAAGAGTAGCGTTCGAAGCAAGTGTTCGAACCCTGCCATGGCAAGTTTTCATTTGTCCCAAGTTACGAACAGGTTCAGCGATTGTTCTCAGGCCGGGTCAGGACGTAGGTGGCGAAATTGAATGCGTGAGGTGGGGTAGGGGTGTGGGAAAACGTTGAAACGGAGGTGACGTGAAGGCTGGCAACGCTACCGGACCCGTCAACCGTATCTTCGGACGAACATTGGTCAGCACTAGGTGTACACGCGACACATAGACGCGCTTGCCTTTCCCTCTCGTGGCCGTCTATCTACCATCAGCCAGCGAGAGAGAAATGACCAAGGGGATATACGTGCGTCCATTGTCCCGTGAACTTTGGAGCAACTTTCGGCGAAAGAGCCCCGCCATCGGAATGCAAGGACCGTGACCGGCCTGTCGTTGGAGGAGCTCGGCTTTCAAGCAGAGTTTAACTGAAAAAATTCGGGCGAATTGTTTGGAATGATTCTTCAGGGACAGTGATAACGTTCCACTACCGATGTGAAGTTATTCCTTCGTCTGTTTTCTTTCTGACACCTACGTCAGTTCTGTGTTTATACAACATCTCATTTTTTAATCAAATCTATTTGATTTAGGATTCTCGATTCGTAGGGTAGATATATCTACTGAACGTGGTGAGTGTCTAAACAGACTTACATTTACATTTACACTTATTTTGAATTGCTTAATTTGGAAAGCTTAGATAGAGGAAGGGGTGGTAATATGACCCCCCTGTTTTATATATATGTTCCTAAAATCTGATTCATAATTTAAATTACTTTAAATTTTTGCTTAAAATGTAGGTAAACTAATAAGGTTATGCGTGATAAAAGGTGGAAGCAAAAGAGAAACAATTTAATTGAATTTAACATGTGTTATGAAAAATAATATGGCCCCCTAACAGAAATCATAAAAGTAAATCCATGGCGAAATCAGAGATAAAAAAATAAGCGAATGAAGAATATTTTATTATTTATATAACTCGCATATGATGCATTTAATCCACATTTTGCCACGTTGGCCCAAGGCGTAACGTCCGCCACAAAACATGCATATTGCATCGGTGTTATCAGAAGCTTCGTGAGGAATTTCGATGTCTGAAATATCAGAGGATGAGTTTTGGGGCTTATTATCCGGGGGCCATATTACCCTCCATTAGGGGGGGCCAATATATCAACACGCATAGTTTTAGAAACTTTGAGATTATATTTGAAAATATCAAAGATTAAGTGACCTTACTTATAAATATCGATTTTAAGTACGTTTTATCAAATATATCCCGATACACACCACTTTATCTTTCTTAACCTACAAGAAATACTTCTTCTCGGCGACGACGAAAAACTTTCTGTTTGCAGGTTATGTTATTTATGTTTACTATAGCGACGACTATGCTCCATCTAGTGTCATATGTTTTGTCTCTGTGTATATAACTAGTAGATGCAGTGGGTAACGCTATTAGCCGCTAGATTCTTTTGTTTATAATATGAAAATCACGAGGAGGCCGAATTACCATCATGGGGCAATAATACCACCTTTTCCTCTACTTAATATCGTGGAATTGTTCTAACAAATAAGGTAGAAATGTTTGGTCGAAAAAAGGATTGATTAAATTGTGCGTGTCAGCCTATATTTAAACTGAAATGCCTGCCGTCGGAATCTTAGTTTTTGCAGCAGATTGCCGCGTCGTAATCATGTTATTATCTGGTCATTTGTATGTAAAATAATGTTGTAACTAGAGAATTACATGTGAGGAAAAGTCTTTAAGGATCTCGAAGATGAAGTGTATTTCCAGTGCTGTAGTTCGATACAGTCGAACGAGATGGCAGCACTACACAGCGTGCACGGAATCCGTTACTGCCGCATATTACCTTCATTAAGAAACTGTTGTTCCAATATGAATTTTCATGAACAGTTTTATCTAATTTGTACAAACAATTCGTGTATCAATCAGCGTAAAAATTAATGACGCCTTTACCATTGATCTCCATACTTCTTATTTTCATATTCTACGAGAAAATCATAAGATACTTAATTTGTTACATGAGATTCCTTTCGTATATTTAATTCTGTTATTATTCCATAATGTGTGATGACATGTATTTCATAGATACCTTACGTTACACGTTATAAAAGAACAAAGTGTCTTGAACCGTTAATGCAGCTCAGTCAAGCGATCTGACCCCTTGAATGTGTCAAAAAAATCTGCACCGTCCAATGTTTGTAACATTTCAGAAACTTGCAGCATTTTTTCATAGATCCACGTGTCACTCCTCACTATACGAATTCGTCTAATTACCGTGCGCACTGAAGCTGTAAATAAAATACTCGTACCATGATTGCCATACAGGCTTCGCACGGTTCCTGAAAGAAGAAGAAACACTTTCAGCCTGATGTGAATATACGCGATCCTATACGAGACATCGTGTATTCGTGGTCCCCACTTGTGCATAAATGTTCGCTATAAATGTCATTCAATTACGCTGGCCGCCATTTTGAACCGGCATGAAAGCCAGCCCGATAAAAGGGACCTACGTTATAATTTCGAAAGAATCATTCTACGGGGCTGGTTTACTTGCTGTCCCCATCATCGTACTTGAAAACGTTTTTATTCCTCAGCGGTATAGAAACTTTTATTTTCAAGAAAATGTCTCGTTTGACGCGCTCCGGGGTCTGGTAAGCTCCTTGACGTGCAACTCCATACAATATTGGTCCGCAGCGATTTTCAATGAAATCGACAGTTGCTCGAGTCGCTCTCGTTACATGGAATGCGTTGTGATCGCATTATGACGAAGATCGCCATATTTCTGACGTAAGGGGCCCATAAAATGGATAGGGCGATCGACGGCGTCACGGAGTGCTGATAAGTCATTTCGAAATAATAGTGGTAGGCGGGTGTTAGGCGAGTTTAAGGTCTCGGCCGGTCCTTGCACGAGGGCGAAGGTGGCGAACGACAGTTTAGGGGTGTAAGACGGGCTGACCTCGGGTCGTGACCCCCATTTATACTCTATTACCACTACATTAGTCTCCACCGCGGGGATTTATGATCCTTGTTCGAGTTCCAGGTTGACCGAAACTTTGAATCGATCGCGAAAGCGCGTCTGGTTTAGGTGAACTTTCAAGGCTCAAACGCTAGACAGTCCCTTCTTCTTTAATGAAACATTAGGATGCCGACATAACAGCAGACTATTTTACTGATGATGTTTAACGACGCAGGAGAATATTTTAGGTGTTTGAATAATGTAAATGTGCAAGGTGTTGTTTGGAGAATTGGTAAGTCTCCAGGGAAATGGCTTGTAATGCTTTGCCAACGTAGCCCAACCTCTGATCTTTATCGCAGAAAGGTACAATATTTGTCAGGAATTTTCTATAACTACTTACGAAAAATGAATTGGAATTCAAAAGTCAATTAGAAAGAAGTTGCAGAGGTCCGGTTAGGTCCACGTTAGGTCCGGGTTAGGTCTGGGTTAGGTCTGGGTTAGGTCCGGGTTAGGTCTGGGTTAGGTTTGTTTCCGTTGTTGTATGTTTCAGTGTTAAATGTTATGGGTATGAATGTACAGAGGCGGGTCCCCGTGTACATTGTATGTTTTGTGGGTCTTTCCTAGACCTTTGGGGCTTGTTGGCCCCATCCTGAGGCCCCGCGTTATTTCACCTGGTCAGTCTGTTAGATCGTAATGCTCTACAAGCGTTTCTGGACTGACCATTGCGGGGGAGGGGCGGTTGGGTGGTAAAAAAAAGGTCTGGATTAGGTCTGCATATCGATTAAGATCAAAGTCGTTGGCGTTAAAACGCAGTTTAGGTCAGTGTAGCAGTGGTAAATAGTCATATCGAGCGCAATAAATTGTTCTTAATTTCTCCGTTCAATATATGTATTGTTGAGCTAAAAATCTCCCCATGTATAAAATCCTGTCCCATCTCAGTTCCCACATATTACTACCGTCTAGATTAGGATTTTGTTCTTATCTCATGAGGTATTATCGCAAAGGAAGACAAGCCGACAAAATTTGTACATTTGACAGGATATTTCCGAGACAGAGTGTAATACACAGAAATCGGATTACAAGGTGTTAAACACTTATTTCATCAGAGGACACAGGAAACGTGTGAATAGGTATCTTTCTTTGCAAATTGCATTTTTCCCACCCCGATCGGAGAAGGAAAGATCACACTACGAGATCATGCACGGCACGAAATTGTGGCGTGAAGGAACGTTGAATTACGAGTGTTCGCGTTAACCTCGCAGCATCCTCCAAGGCACGGGGAGGGGTAGATTGCTTTTCGATAAGGAATAATTAAAAATTTTCTCGTTTAAAGTAGCTAATTCCATTTCTGCGTTGTCCCAGGGCGGTCTGGGGGGCGGACGGAAGTGGCGGGAACCGGAAAAAATAACCGCTAAAATACTCAGGCAGATAAAGAAGATAGAGTCTCGCGCTTGCTGGCGGTAATTTACATCGGCGTGTGATTCCGGAGTGAGTAGCCGGGCAGAAATATTTCAGGGTGGCGCGCCACCCTCTCAGATAACGGTAATTAAAAATTACAGAGTGGGGCGATGCAGGGAGACCCGCAAAATAAGGATAGATCGATTTCCAACTGTGAATCACCAGCGCAAGTTTCTCTAATGTACATAACCACGCAGTTCTGGTGGTGAATTATGCAGGATGTTAAAATAGTATCTAAGACTTTAGGGACTTGTAATATGTACTCAGAAAGAAGAGTAAAAAAGTATTTAATCAACTTATGTCCTAAAATCCTTTCGGTGTAAAATACAAGAGTTTGATTTTACATTCATAAGAGGCAACAGGGCTTGTCCCGTAAATAAATTATTATTATTAACAAAATACGGGATAATGTGACTGGGATACTTTTTAGCATAAAAACAACAATCTTTAGAATTAGTCCTATTAATAAGACTCGTTAGAAGAGACAGAGAACATGACACATTCTGTATCTTAAGGGTGGACTAGCAGCTTTCAAAAATATAAAAGAATTTTATGACTGTTTTCGCAGTGGAAATAGTTCGTTACACTTTACACTTTTTAGACATATGTAGGTATAGGTACATACACACTTTGGTGGGTAAATGGAACTCTTGAACTATATTCTAAGGACGTATCCCGAGCGTTAACTGGGGTCCTACTGTACCTGGAATCATACTGCTTATTATAGGTACATACCTACATATATCTGAAGAATAATCAGTTCACAGTCCCTTACAATATCCTTGTATCGCGTCATGCATTCTATTACAGTCGAACCTCCATAACTCGAATCTCAAGGGAAGGGAAAAATCTTCGAATTATAGATTCTTCAGCTTATCGAGTTTTCGAGTAAGAGAGAATCAACAAACGAAAAATCAACTTATAGAAGCTTTGTAAGACAAATTCCAGTTTCAAAGGTTAATTGTTTATTGTATACCTATATACCTATATACTACATTTTTACCTACATACATACAAATAATTATAAGACACATTTTGTGCTCGAAATATTACTCTTTACTATATATTTAAAAAAAGTGGTTTTGCTTTGTGCTATTACTTAAATGTATTGTAAATCAATATGTCAGTCGTGAATAATGCAGAGAAAACATTTTCCTCGATATTTCGAGATCTTTCTACGAAATTTCGTAATACATTTCTTCTAAATTCGAGTTGCAGAGGTGAAATACATAATTTAACATGCAAAATATAGTTCGAGTTAAGGAAGTTTTATTTCGAGCCGTAGAGGTGTTTACAGCGGAGCGGAAGGGAATGAAGAAAATCTTCGACTTACAGAGGTTTTCGAATTATCGAGGTTCGACTGTGCATGTATAACCACTCCAATTCGCGCAGTTGAGTTACATGGAGCGTAGATGGTCTTTGAAGGAAAGAATGTAGCATTTCTTCAAGAATGCCAGTACAATAAACGTTTCCCGGTCAAAAGCTTGTTCGTTGCGAGAGCTCGTTAAGCGACCCCGACACGAGTATTGAAGAAACAGCGGAAGCTGCAGAAAAGAGGAGTATTCGAGAGGCTTCCTGCGTGAGAAGTGTCGAGTATTAAAATCAACGTGGGCGAGGAAGACGCGCCCGCCTTAATAATTCAGCACGTTTGATGGAACGCGAAGAGACAAGGGGACTTATTAGTTCGAGAGAGCGATAAAAAGGAACTTATTACTTATCCAGCCCTTCCAACGTCATTCTCCTCTGCCGAAGAATATTCATCGGGGGGTGCTTACGTACGGAGAAGGAGGGAAGGAGAGGCGCGTAGAGAGAAAGTCACGACGTACCGCGAAGGGGGAGATTGTCAATTTTCGAATACCCGTATTGAAAGGCGCTGATAGGTCGGCATCAAATATTCACCACTTTCTGGGCCCCTTACAGGGTTATTCCGCCAAGTCGTTTGTGTATTATCAAGTAATGGAACAAGTCGATATGCCGGAGGAGAGACTCGATTCGTGTTCCTCTCTCGCTGCCTCCTTTTATCGATTCTGACGCTCTGGAGTTCGTCGAGTTGTATATTTGAAATCATACCGGCACCCTATTCTGTTGCTTATCGACGATACCGCAGCAACTACCGGTGTATGAGTTGGACTACTGTATGTGTAATCCCTGCGAAATCCATGACGTAAGACAGCAAGACATTTGCAAAGCACTGTGAAGCCTGACAGCAACAAAGACAGCCCGTGTGACAAACTATTTACGGTACCCTAGGACAATTCCTCAACAGCCCCAGGAAGAATAGTTGAACGGAATTCCCATTGCGCAACCGATGGGGCCTTTAAATAATGAAACACATCGCCGAAAAGGAAGGAGAAGCCGGGGCTGGAGGGTGATAGGGGACGGAGGGACACGTAACTCCGCTGGCAATCCATAGCCATTTAGAAGTTTTAATAACATTACGATATATAGTATGCATATAACGGCGGCTCCCCGGAGTAAGGAGGTAAAAAATCGACAAGAGGATGGAGGAGAGCTCGTTCCGTTCCTAAGTCGTTCCACTTGTCCCTGTCCCTCTCCGTTTCCACGTCGTCACGGCTCTCCTGAGCGATTCCTCGGGAACCGGCGGGGCCAGAACGAAGAAGAGGAAAGTTTATAAAATATTTAAAAGTACGGAAACGTCTCCTATCGCCCGGGGCGATAAATTTCCACTTACATTTTATTTTCGTTTCGTTCGCAACGCTCGACAACGGAGAGTTACGCGCAGGGGTAACGGGGGACCGCGACGGGGGAGGAGGGGTGGTGGCCGGTGGGGGCAGAGGGCGGAAGAAGAAGAGGCGAGACGGTGACGCCGTAGGGAAAAGTGGCAAGAGCGAGCTTTTCTTTCCACGAGCACCGGGTAAGACACAGCCGTGTATATTTAGGGAGCATCGCGACGTCTGGATTCAATTATGGGACTATGAAAATCACGGAAATATTGGCAATGTTCACTGAAGGATTTCGAAGAATCCATTTGTAAATTCTGTATCTTCGTATGCTTGCACTGAATTAGGCTGAGGAATCATAGGCTTTTGGTAATACGGCTGGAGACCTCTAGCCTTGTAATGGAAACAGTCGACAACGAGAAATCGGTATTAAAGTATTATAGGTTATATATTAATATGTGTATATAAAATTATTACAGAAAGGCTATGATTCCTCTGCCTAAACGCAGAAATGTTTAAAAAATCAATTTTTTTTCTCAAATTCTTTGTCACCATATTGTAGGATGTAAAAAACCATAACACTTTGAAATAAAACTTTTCTTTCTTTCTTTTGCGGTTTCACAGGTATCCGCGATAATATGAAAACTTACAATTTCTTTGGGGGAGTATTTTCACCCCTAGCACCGTTTCATTTCCGAAACAAAATCCGGTTACATTATTAGCATCACTTGAACTACATACCTGCAAAGTTTCAAATTTTATTGAATTTTCAAGTTGTCACACATTCCTTGTTAGAAATTCCTAATACGAGGTTCTACTGTCTTAATCCAAGATGCGATCGCCATTATAATGAACGTATTTTAGATTATCCTCTATTTTGCAGTGCTCTGTCTGACAAATATAATAAAATACAAATTATAAACTAAGTGTCCGAGTCATTATTTGGACACGGAATCGTGTTGTTTCCAACCGTGCGTAGTAAAAGCTTTTCATTCCTTCTTTATAAAACGATAAATCTTGATCAAAAGTAGAAGATAAGCTTTGCTTAATAAAATGTAGGAGAAGTCTCCCTTAAACCAAACATACTTACATAATATTATGTAGAACTTGACAATCGATGAAATAAACATATTGTGTTCCTAAATGTACATAAGTACATATCACTTTTTCATCACATGTATTAACATATATTAATACCATTCAAAGAATGGACGTGGCACTACTGATTAACCTTCGCTTATCCTGATTTCTCCATATTTGATCATCACATACTTGGTACAGCAGTCATTCAAAAAGCAAATACGATTCAATATCAAGACACTTTCTTGTCTACTTAAAAGTTTTATGTTCCTCAATTCTTCTTTTCTTATCTTATCGTCATAAACCTCTCTCGGCCCGAGTCTGGGGTATCCGTCTTCGAGGTCTCGATGGATTCGCATCGATTTCCTTCGCAAGATGAACAACAACATTTTTCCCGCATGAGAACGAGCTGGAGACTGGCTATATGTACATTTTCCGGTTGACGATGCGAGACCTATTTAACGGACGCGAGTTCGGGTAATGGGATTCGAACTCGTTGCCCCTGGGAGCCATTCAGATCCGTTCGCTTCATCTTCTTTCACCGCGTGCCAGCGGGAACGCGGGAAATTTCGATGCCAAAGCATCAGTCACACGGACTGTACGTTCGGAATTCAAAATTTTGTGAATTTATTCGTCCTCTGTCGCTTAAGTGCTTACATCGCGTTTTAAGCACTGTTCACTCGAAAGGAGAGTGCACGAGGTTTGAGTTGCCGATTTGATTCAAATATCGCATAGGTATAATTACTGCGCAACATGTAGTAATGTATTTAATGCTTAGGTAGGCCGTTTTATTACAGAATTTTTTAGAAAATCGAGTTCAAAATTTTGCCTTTATTAGGCTTACGATATAGGTATATGCATACCTATATAAACATGAAACTGTAATAAAGTCGCAGTGTTAGCTCGACTGCAATCGATTAGTACTAATTCTAGGCATTTTACCTATATAAATTTTTACTAATTTTTCATTTTTCTTACGATTACTTATTTAAATTGATCTCATCTTGGGTAAAGATATCGTAGCGGCACACGATTTAGGACTTGCGCTATTTATGTAAAATACTTTTATTTCGCGATTTCGAAAATACAAATTCCTACGAGCTAATAAGATTCGAGTTTGGCATCGGAGCATGTAACAGCAGAAGGAATTTTTCTTCTATTCTTCACCCACCAAGGGTTTTCCAATTTTCCTAGAAATGCATGATGATGTTTCACTATACGATAAAGACCGTTAATCGTAGAAAACGTAGACGCGGGATTTAGCAGGAGAGACGCAAAGCAATGCCCACAGTGGTTTTCAGGGGCAAACTAATTCCAGATTCGCGGTTCCTCGAGACGCATAAAACAATAGGTAGGTTTCAAACGTTCAGCGACGATCTCGAGCGGTTTTGGTCACCGCTTGGTTTGCGGTTCATTTGTCTGGGATCTGTCTTTCAGTATCAGTGGCCATTTAAATCGGGTTAAGATACCAAGAACATTGAATTCATTCCGTTGCACTACAAGTTAAGCTTCCCGATTTAATTGCATTTCCTCTACGAGAAAATTGCACTCTGGTTCAACCCTTAAATAAATACCCTACCCCATAAATAGAAAAAAGACTTCAATTTAGTAAACACATTCTTTTTGTGACAAGAAAAGGTTCCAAACAGCGGTACTTTATCAGGGCGTCACAGTGGAAAGACCCCTGATTCAAGTCTGTGCTTGATAGGTATTTTCTACTTACCGAAAGGAAACTCGCGCCATGGTATTAAAAACATCCCGCGATGACGTACGCATTTGCTCTCGTAAATATTGCGTTAACTTGCTAATAAGGAGAAGTAAGATATTCCGGTGAAGGGGAGAGCGGTTGAAACCGTAGAGGCAATAAGGTAGCAGAGTGAAGCTCGGCTCCCTTTCCTCGCAACCGGCACTTCCTTTCGGCGATAATTCAGCGGTCAGCGAAGATTTAACGGCAAATTAACTAATAATTACCGGGGAGCCGGACGTTACCTTAACTGGAATGCGATTGTATTCCTCGAGTTCGATAATGGGAATGCAAGAGCGGCGGCCAGAGGTCGCCCCGCCCTCCATTATCGAAATAGCAATTAGGATAAATCAAAAGTACGGCAACTCGTGCAATCGGGCCACCAATTTGCAGGGAATTAGAGAGAGACTTGTTTCCGATGCGACAGACGGATTAATAAACGCTTCACGCGCGTCAGCCACGAGGAAGCTGAAATACCCTGAAATCTTCTCAATCAGCGAAGATAAAAGAAGATGCGACAGCCTTCAAGAAGAGGCCTTCCAAAAGAATTCCTCTTATTCTGTTATACAATATTATAGAGGCATATCTAATGTCGGCGATCAAAACGGGCATTTTGTTCCTTAGCTCTAACGATAAGATACTTATTTTGCGGCAATATTGCGGCGCGCTCAGTTGTCACATGTTCTCCAGATCCAACCACGAGATTCAGCGGGACAATCCCCTCTCGATTATCCTAATTGAAGCGTCGTCAAGTTCGCAATCACTTATTCAACGCGTTGTCGCTTCAATGTGGCGTGCCACGGGCAAATATGGGACATTGAAGGACTCTCCAGAGCGGTGTCCCGTTTCCCGAAATGCACCACGAACACGATCCACGGGGCTACCCAGCCGGTCTGCTCCGAAGTCGTTTCATCTTTCGTGAGAACGACGCTGTGACGCAGAAGCACAACGGTTCGCGTGACGCTCACGCGTCATCAGGGCGAAGATAGCCACGTCCTTCGGCATCCCATGGGCGACATACTAGAAGTCGAAGGATATTGGGTCAAGCTGGAGGCAATTTGCTCGTGAACATGGTCACTGGAGGGAAAAAGATCGAACTAAAGCAGAGGGCCAGGAGAGACAAGAAGGGGCGAGGGTTAAGAGGGTAAGCGGAGGAAGACGAGAGCATTGTTACATTGTTACAGGGATGTCCCCATCGGCGCTGACCGAAGATCGCGGTAATTGGATAGAGGAGATCGAGCACCCCTCCGCGACGCTAACGTCCCCTATGTGCTCGTGAATGCTACTATGGATCTATGGATACCTGCAGCCTGCTCAGGGTGACTTTTCCCCTCAGATCTTTGGAATTTCAGGTTTCCGGAAGCTATTGGGTGGAGACTCTAGACAGTTTTCCTGTAGTCTTGACTAATTAAGATTTAAATTCATTGTTTTTACTCCTGCTGGTGGACGACATAGTTTGGTTTGACTTTTTGGACATACGGAAGAATATATCTTAAGGGGACTAGGCAGTCAGATCGCTCGAAAATCAAGTATTTTTTGCGAATTAATTACAAGGAGATGAATACAAATTGTGACTAGTACTTTTGGGTAATGTTTATTAATACTATAAAACAATGAAAAAAATGATTTGAATAATATATGCATATGTATGACAGCGCTGCAGTCATCTGATGTGTCGGCATTTTTTCTGGAGCCGCTGTAATTTTGCAGTGATTTTGGCCGTGAGAAATTGAATTGTGACGTATTCTCTGAAATTTACACTTTGCCCTGACATAGAATGCCTCTGCCCTGAACCTATTGAAAAAGAAAAAATTCAAAATTATACAAATGGCGGCTATAAAACGGCAAATTTTGAAGAAACGTGATTTTTCGCCAGGGAAAAGAGCCATTTTTTTCGCCAGAAGGAAGTAGTTTCGATGCATTTGCAGGAATCGTTGAAAATAAGAAGAAGGATCAGGCTGTTCTATCAGCGTCCCATTTTGATTGCTAGACGGAGGTGCACTTGTAACAGGTGGGGAAGGACAGAGCAGAGGGTGAAGACCGGAAACCAGGTCGAACAGTGAGAGCCACTGACTGGACTCCAGTGGCCGGCCACAAGAATTTACCCGGTCAAGAGGGACGGGGGCGGTTGGTTTATCAGTCCACCCTTTCCTGAACGAACGCTAGCGGCCACCGCTGGTCGGCTCAAACTACGCCAAACCCTCAACGTTGGCGGTTTTGCTGGTGCCGAGAGGGTTAAAGGCTGTCGCGCCAACGAGTTGGGTAAACGACGTTTAATAGAGGACGCTGATGTCATCTGCGCGATTTGAAAACAATTCGATGTCCTTTTGTCCCGATCTCGCAAGTTTGGGTCACTGGTTTGGCTTGAATTTCGCGTGCAGTTAGTCTATAGAATATACAAAATGCTAAAAGAAAGGATCTAAGACTTTACGGATTTGTAATACCCACCGGGTGGAGTAAGAAGATTTTAGTTAGTATCAAATGTCACATGTAATGCCAGTGAATCTCTTTGCAACGCGATAAATATATGTAAACGGAAGATTCGGTCAGAAGAATTTTAGAAGACCGACTCCTAGGTCCAGTAACTCTGCTCCATGGAGTGTACTTCCATGTGGTTTTATAACCATGGGGCTCCCACGCATTCTTCAGTTAATGCCAGGCGACATTTAAGGGTCGAAACGCTCCGGTCAAAACGCCCCAAAAATTTGTATTTTGACATTTATTAATATACTCGTTAGGGTGCAAAAAATTGTATTTTTCGCAAATTTATAAAGTAGAGTATAAATGAGATTTTTTTACTGTTTTTTACGAATACACGATATAACTATTTCTTGCATATATAGACTCAAATTTCACAAAAAATGGACATACAATATTTGTGTACTAAGCCATCGATATTGTAGTTGACTTACGACAACAAATATAAAATGCATATCAATACATTAGAACAGAGCAGAAATACTTGAAAATCTTGCATGGATTCTATAGTCTAAGACACATTTTGTAACACCCTGTATAGAATGCACTTCCGAAGTGTTTTTAGACAAATTGAATTCATAGTTTTGTCTTGTTGCAGGCCCACTGGTGCGCTCTCGTACGTGAACACGGAACCATAATTAAGTTATAATGGCAGGCCAAATGTGATCAATATAACAATCCAGACACGTTTATTATTGCTACTAATTTTTAATTATTCATAAGATTAACTACATAATACAAGGTCTGAAAAATACGAAATGTTTGAAGACGATTTTTGAAGTCGGTCTTCACAAAAATTGTTCGAAATGAATAACTAAAACTACAACACTAGAAAATTAAAAAACTAAAATAAAATAACCCATTATTTTCAATAAAAATTTACGATTACCACCAACTGCTGCATTCACAATACAAGTACCTTATGACCCTCAAATCTTGCAGACAAACAGTAAATCAATATCGAACACAAAAGAGGCTGTAACTTGGAAACAAAGGCATATCGGACATAAGTTTATATGAATTTTTTGTTATTTTTGTGTAGGACTGAATCCACCCGTGCCGTGTTTCCCAAATGCCGCAAAACACCCTGTATGTTTCCAAGCTTAAGCAGAGGATGTCCAGATTCGAAGCTTACAATTAGTAAATTCCACCGTCATTTGAATTAAAAGTCAACTTTATTAATAGTAGTCCAGGCAAGCAATTCCATGGATCTGAGCCTGCAGGACGGAATCCAAACGAGAAGCCCTTCAACACCTGATTACTTCGACTACAGGCTCGCCAGGGACATTGTGATTGCACTTAATTCATTCGACTATAAAAGGGGGTGCTCGCAGCCCGGCTGGAGGAATCGTTGCTCAGGTGGTGGCACCGGTGGCACGATGTCGGATGTCTTTTTCTCTGTACATATATATTGTCCGTCGGTGAATAACGAGACCACTCAGTCATTCCCTCCAATTTAAGTGTAACGAGCCACACCGATACATTCCTTTCTCATTCTTTTCCTTCGCGCCACTTTCCCTCGCCTCCCCTCCGCCGATGTAATCCCGCACAATCCGGACATTTTTCACCATTACACGGCCGGCCGTGGCGATGCCGGGGCAAATAATTAATTTCTCACGAAACTAACGAGCGTCGCTTTTCTTTTTCGAGACCCGTGTCTCGCACCGTGGCCGATTCAACGAAAGGGGAGGAAGAGAAAAGAATATCGCCGTGGATCGGGATCGAGCTTTCATGGAAGACTTTGGACGTTTAATCACTGGGGTTGGCGTCCACGCCGTCGACGATTCCCGGAGCATTCAATGTTCGAAATAATGCAACGTGATGAATGTAGAAAATATGACCCAACTAGCGAGTTCGATATTGCAGTCCACGGAGCTGAGGTGTCCAGAGAATATAGGGAATTGAGGAAACATTTTCTTGGCAATGGTTCAACAATTTAATATTATAATAATTGTTCTAAATATAGCAAACAGGCCGAGTGTAGCTTATTCGGATGTTATGATTATTTTAATTATATTACTTACGTTATGATTATCTGAATATGTATTACTATCTTACCTGCTTAAGGGGTCATGCCTACCTGTGTGGTCTGAAAACACAAGTATTTTCGGAATTTTGTGGGTGGATCAAACTTGAAGACATTTTTAAATAAACAGTTGTGCATTCGAAAGTATATATTTTAAAGTGCTTGTAGATTTTGTTGCAATGCAATATATAAATAAATAGAGGCATTATGGACGATCTCCCAGCTCGGCAGCGTTTCTTTAAGGTATTTTAAGTGACCACTGTAGCTTTAATGGTGCATCTGAAATAAAAAATTCGACTAAATTTAGTTAGTATATTAGATTAACCCTTTCTTAATTTCATCACGTAGTTTTTATTTTAGAGATGAAAAATGATGAAAAACTATGAAAAAGGAGAGCGATTCTGTCGCGAAAATCGATACTTTTGCTATGAACAGCCGCCAGTTTGTAGCAAATTAATTTTTCGGGATAATGAACGATCGGGCACTAGACGATGTAATATACTAACTTTTGGTCGAATTTTTTATTTTAGGTGAACCATGTCGAATCTACACTGGTCACCGCAAGGTTAATTTCTTTATTTATACATTGCAGTGCAAAAAATACTACAAGAACTTTAAACTGTATAGGTACTTCCGAATACATAATCGTTTATTTACAAAAGTCTTCAAGTTTTTCAACAAAAAAAATCCCGAAAATGCATGTGTCCTCAGGCCTCATAGCTAGGCACGACCTCTTAAGATTGATTTGAATCGTTAGTAGGACGTATGGGCAATCAGATAATAAAACACTAATTACAGACGCTTGTTCCTTCTGCAATTATAAAAATGAAGATTATGATTCATCCGTTTGTATCCAGCAGGAGAAGCTGAATTTTCGGAGACACTTATTAAAGTGTCCTTGTTTAGCACACATTGTTTAGCACTTCGATCTGAAATCTACGTTTAGGAGAACATCGAACATTTTAGCAGGCAAGAAGAAAGTAGTTGGCTCGCCAAGAGAAAACGAAGGGAGTAGGCAGAGTACCCGGACGGTCACTTGGATTTGTGTGGTGTAAACGCAAGACGGACCAGTAAATCCACCCTTTCATGGTCTCTTAGCAAACTCTGGCTCATAGATCGTCCAAACTATCGTGAAACAGCTCCCACCCCGACCCGACACACCAAAACTACCCTTCGGTGCCTTGGCAGCCTCCTAAGGAAGTCAGAATCTACTTAGTCCACCCTCAAAGATGCTTCGATTATACGCACTCGTAGACCCGCTGGCGAAACAAGAGACACACGTTGACACGACAAAATGACAGTACCGTTTACAATAAAAAAAATAGTGAAGTACTTACACGTAAGTAGCGGCGAGCATTACGAGAACATAGAACAAGTAATTCAATGTCTTGACTCTTCAGTAACTGAATGGAACATCCGAATCCCTTTATCGAGTGCCTCACGTTCCGAAGTCAGCGCTTCGAGGCTGAAAATTAATGTTGATTCTCGTGAACGAGGTATCTACTTATCTATTGCAGGTGAAATAAATTGAACCAGTGGAGACGCAGTTCTCGCATACAGAACCACTTTTATCAAAGACAGTTGATATCCTCAGTTGCCGGTACTGTAAGGCAGAAAGCGGTCATTTTGGATTTAATACTAGGTACACGCATATACATATAATTCGCCCTCTAGCGTGCTCATAAACCTGACTTGACTGTTGTCAGAATCAAGGCCCAAGGAAATACAGTCTACGTCGACAAGCTTGAATCCTTGACAAAGACCAACGTCTGACGGAACTGAACTGTTCAGGCATCCCTATGGTCCCAGCCAACCTCCCCAGGACGAATTTCCCGGCAAGACGAATTAAGCTCGGAAAAATAAGCCAGCCACGTACGAACAAAGTTGCAGCAACGTTCAGGGAATAAAAGTTACAATCCGTCTGGTCCGTGTGACACGGCTGGAAGAGCTGCTTCTGAGACCCCGTAACTCCCAGAATCCCCGATTCAAAGTGTGCACTTCCAGCTCGTAAAAGCTGGCATAAAATCGTCATCTAGCGACGCGGCCCGTTGCTCGGCTAAAAGACCAAGTTATGAATACGTTCGATGCGACTACAATACTTCCGGTTGAAAAATACGGGGATGGGGACGACAGAAAAGGGACAGGGAACGGGCTCGCTCCTTCACTTCGCGAATTAGCATAACTTGAAGCACCGTGCAAGCATAAAAGCGACTCCTTCCGTTGGCAGATACGCGAAAGAATCAAGCTTTATGGCCTGGCAGCCGGAAGTAACCGGGTCCGCTAGAATTAGCGACGTTCAGGGGGCTGAAGCGGCACGTGAATCTTTATTGGAATGCTATTTAACACTCTAACTGGTGAAAGGTTTCACCAAAATACCATTTCAAGTCAATCAGGCCGTGTAATGACAAAAATGAAAATTGCTAAAAGTACTAATGAAAATGTAAAATTCTGTTGTTTTTATTAGTCCTTCGTGTAGGCAATGCCAATGAATCGACGAGGTTTTTCTAATAAAAAAAGAATCCAAGTATAACCTTATTCGGACCACTTTTAATTATACGTAAGTACACGTAATTAGATTCGCTTCTGAATTCTGCAGATTAATACTTACATATGAGTATGTATCTATATCTTATATGATTAAAAGTAGTTAGAGTGAGATCGAGTTTAGACCGTCGCGTCAAGTTTTTTTAAGTTATTTTCATCAGAAGAATCTCGCCAATATTGTCATACTTTTATGATGACCTAATAGAAAATGTACCTACACATTCAATTTTTCATTAGGTAACTCATTTAAATGAAGGGTCGCTGAAACGGCGAAGTACTAAAGGGAATCTCGAGCTTGGTGTGTTTACAAAATATTCAGGACAATCCTTTCCATGTTTTCTAGAAAATATCGATGAGAAAACACGCCACAGCTGTGCATAGGATGGATTAACTTTAAAAAGTGTTAACATACACTTTGAAAAATGTTAACATAGCTGGAATGAGTACTAATAGTTCCTCAAATTTTCGAAAGTCGCTGCTAATATACCTAGTTGAACTCTTGAGAGTCTAAATCCCACCCTTTGAGATCATATTCTGGATATACCAGGTATATCATCTAAACAAACTCACCTAATTATCTTTTCCAGTGGTGACCATACGAGTAATGCTTCATACATATAATATTTCGAATGGTTCCACAGAGCGGATGCGCTGCAAGAAAATGTTTTTTTTTAATGGAAATACATACACGTTTTTCTACCTTGGACTCCAAAATTTAAATTCAAATATAAAAGTTATCAAATTAGCTTACGAATGTCCTTTTCCTTTGACCTAAAAAGGTCGCTGATTTTAATTTCGTCAGCCATGACTTTTAATCGCGTGATCAATACGCTGGTCGGTGAAGTAATCAAGCTGTGAGTTGGATAAACTCGTTTTTCTCCAATTTTTTTAAACCTTCTTTATGGTGACTTTTTCATTATCGATATGTATAAGGGGCCAGACTGAGTCTTCAAAGATCGTCATCAAAGCCTCGATTTTTCATCGTCGCTACGTTTCCTCCGCGCGATCCGCGTCGTTCCGCGTGCTTCCGCCTTCGAGACGCTAATGGGTGCGTACAGATATTTCATTCCCAGCCGCGAAAGTACGAACACGGGAAAACCACGTCGGTTGAGGGGATGGTGGCAGACCGAGGGGATATTTAATGACGCGTGGCGATATTAAAATGGCATAAAAATGAGCTGTAATTTGTATCTGGCTTCAAAGCCTGCCCCTCCCCTCGCTACCGCCGACTTATACTCCTTCCATCCCCCTTGGTACGCCGTATACTATTATTGTTATTAATCTCAAAGGTCGCGAGTGCACTTAATACCCTGAGAAATAGCTGTATTCCTGTATCAGCAGGCCCACCCTCAGCTGGAACTTGGGTTCCTCTTCCGAGGAAATTTCTAAGTCACCTCTTTGGGAAATTCTTTCAACCCTCTGGAACGCAAGATCTTTGATACATGCCCCCCCAAACCCTCCTGAACATGTATTTCTGATGACACGCGAAGCGTGGAATCCCGGGATTTGATTTATTATAGAATGTTCGTAATGTTATAGATAGTAGATTATAAATGTCTCTCATTATTTTTATTTACAATAGCAATATCTTTCAGGGCCTATACAAAATTCAGATATATTACCCTATTACTAGAATATAGTAATAATATAACTACAATAAATTTTATACATTCTAGTAAAATAAAAATGTAGTGAAGTATTTTTTGATATTCGTACACTCCTGACTCCAACAAAACTCAGAACTCAGATTCGTCCTTTCAATTCTTGTAAATCGATGATGTTAAAACGTGAAAGAAGAACTCAGTTCACTGTTTTGTTACGAGAAATATTTTACTTAACTCGACAGTCAAGATTGTAGTAAATTTTGAATTTTAAGGGTTGGTTTTATTATCGTTTTAATCGATAGCTGGTAATTGCTTGTACATCATGAAACGAGAGTAATATGAACTCGGGAGGATAACTGTCTAAAATGAAACATTATTAGCAGCACTCGAACGACAGCCTTTCCTCTCCATCCAGCGTTTCCCTGTGAGATACTTCCGCTCGAAAGGAGCCGCGGATAAAACTACCATTTGAATATTTGGCGTACATCCTCAAGCATCATTTATAACGCGTGACAATAAAGTCTCCGGCTGGTAGTAATCTTTATAGAGCGATACGAAAGCGGTGTACAGGGTACAGCGTTCTTCCCTTTCCCGCGAAGGTTATGGAACGCTTTTACGATATGCTAAGCGTCGCCCTCTCCAAGAAATTCGAATCTTTATCGCCCCTGCTTGAACATTTTCCGGCCCCTTGGACATTGGATTAACGATCTGTGCTAACGAATAAACTACTTATGTGGCACAGTGTTGCTGATTTCTCTGCCAATGAAAAGGACGAACTGCCAGTTCGTCAAGAAACGCTCATCAGATTTACAGATAAAACGTTGGTACGTTTTAATATTTCACGATTGAATTCCATCTGAAACTTATTTAAAAATGATCCAGTACAAAAGTTCGAACTTTGAAGATCTAGAATTGTTCTGAATTCTGATACAGGTATGCTTTTTGAAGCCTCTGTAAGGTAAATGTCCCAATACCTGGACACGTCCCAATACCTGGACACTAGTGCAAATAATGCTGATTATTACGCTTAATATTCGCTTTATCCATAAAATAATAATTTTAATCAATTACCCAAATATTTAATAAAATATATTCACATACATATTTTTCTTAGTAAACTTGCGACACTCGTAAAAAATAAATTATCTTGAACCCTCTGGTTTACACCATTTTAGTATTGCCGTTAGCTGAATTGCTAAAGAGTCTTTACTTTTTCTTAAGCGAATATTATTAATAATGTTTAGTATATTGGTACAACTAATACATTTTAAGAAAATGGTACCATGAAGTATTATTTTTTGATTGGAACATTAAAATTAAAGTTCTTATTAGTTTTTTATTCGCGTGTCTATCTACTGGTACAATGAAATCTGGAACGGCCCTAAACCTGACCATGTGTGCAGACTATAAAATAAGTACGAGTTATTGTTGACACAATATTAAAATCATTATTTAACACCTTAGCAATTATTACTTTGTATTCTTGTTATCTTGTTTTAATGATAATATTCAATTCAATATTCATGTGTAAAATTCGCGTGTCACACACGAATACACATAACCTTCAAATTAATCATTCAATAATAGATTGTTTTTACTCAAGTTTCTTTACTGATTTGAATAAATTACTTATACAGAAAAAATATGCCAATAGGAAAAACTATTGTGTTGCTTTTTTTATTTAATTTCCCTAGAAAACATTCAAATTGCTGATGTTTCATCATGTGTCCAGGTAATGGGACAGTAAAATCGGGACACCGGGACATACTAGTTAAGCTGTCCAGGTATTGGGCCATTGTAAGGACTATGAATTTTCAACATTTTACAAAATTATTCAATCCAATAACGTGTTGGTTTTTTTCATGATAAAGTACACGCAGTGCCCCGTGTAATTGCAAAATCGTTTTTATATAAATCGACCTGTATAACTGCAAATTCTCAATCGCGTTTCCGCCGTACCTTAAATGTCCAGGTATTGGGACATTTACCTTAGCGTGGAAAAAATTAGTTGGTCACTTCATGGCACTATACCCACCACGCCATCTAGTTTCCTCCCCAAATGATATGCTCCCCAAGGATGTAGATTTTCTTTTGACTGCAGCCCCTATAATTTAATCTTACAATATCAGTATGGTATCAGTAAGCCTGTATAGTATTTAGAATTTCAAACGAAGAAATCAAGAATTGAAATTTCAAACAGAGCGTTGGAGCGGAGCTCAGAGCTGGAGCGCGAAGCAGTGGAGCAATGGGGTTATGCCCGGAGCAGGAGCGGAGTCGGAGCACGGGGAATTTGTACTGCTCCACCGCTCCAGAATGTTTCTTTTATTATTTGAATTTTCTTTCATTTTATAAGAGCAGATGAATGAAATGTTTTTAATAAATACCTACCAATTCTCAATTTTTCATCACTGAAAAAAATATTATATCGTAGGGCCGCGCAACCCGGTGTTAAGGAGGCATAGTACTTTCTTTGCCCGAAAATTAAGCATTCTTTATGAATTTTCTTCTATATGAAAATGAAAAGCTAGAAAGACGGAGTTTGTTGCAAATGAAACATCACTGTTTGAAAGTATTAAAGGAATTTTTATTTAAAGAAAAGCACTAGAGCGGATCAGGAGCGGAGCAAATAAAAAATTGGTCTGCTCCAATCTCCCGGTTTCAAACCAACGATCTGAGTTTTCGCTTCCTTTATACCTTATCCCTAATTCATCAACCGTTGAAACAAGATCAATTACTTGTTTAACGTTACTGAAAAGCTATCCTCTTTTCACACTTTTTAACCCTGTCTCTCACCCTTCCATTAAAATCTGCAGAGTCACGATCTTTGCCCCTCGAATCAGAAATAAGCTGCAACACCGTAGACTCCCATTCGTAAGTATTAAGATACCTATTCTGCATGGAATCGTGAGAAACGTTGTAAATTTTCATCAAAACACTCTAACAGATTTTCACTTTATTTGGTATTTTAAATTAAAAACAGTGAAAAGTATTCGACCTGTACGAAATATCACATTTTGTGCAAATACGGTAGATATCCAAATACTTATGTACAAATACGAGATGTGATTCATAATGCGAGAAGGTGCGTTGAGGGGCCAGTTGATTTCGCCCCGATTTAGATACTGCAGCCTCGATATTAGCGAAGGATCGTCCGTTATCCGAATCTCTCGGGTTTGTTTATGGCGCGGTGACGTTAGGAAAGCGAAGGAAGGGGCCTCCGTTACTCAGACCCCGTGAATTGGCTTTCATTAATCCGCTAACCCTATCTGCCTCCGACTCTGCTCCGGAGCAACACAAGCAGAGGGGCCGTGTGTCCGCGCACAGACACTGTAAATCGTGACACAGGCCAGCGGAGATTCTGAACGCGGCGGTCGAGTCAGAACTTAAATATTTCAGCACGGACTCGCATTAAAGCTACCCTCCTTACGCCGCCTATTAACCTCAACACCCATTCTAGCCGGCGAATCCGCCGCCATCTGCGGGCCAGCATCCACCGAACCACGAATCAACTGACTTTCGACCGTCCATCACCTGTACACGCGTCTCCCTGCCTGTAATTGTGCGACTGAAACGTGCGGACCGCGTTCCCGGCTCCAGCAAGTCAGCATAATGACGTCCCCTGATACGCAACTGACGCGACGGTTAACAAGCGTACCATCTCTTTTCTCGTTGAACGGCGACCTTTTGTTCGAAAGGCTCTTACCGGTCGCGATGTTGTTTAATACCAGGCAGGCCACGGATTGAACACACTTTCGCCAAAGGATTCGATGCTCCCGCGAACATTTTCGGAGAGCGAAACAGTATCATCGGTTGGTGGACTTAAGTCGTGAGAGATAGATTTTGATCGAGAGAAATCGAAGCACGTGCAACAGAGGAATGTGGATCAGTTAAGGTAGACATGTCCTAGGTGTCTGTGCGAATGAAGGTAAACCCTAGATATCCGAGTGAACCGTGATGTATTCAGGGTTCACCCCCTATCCACGTATCACTAGCTCATCACCCAAGGCCATCAGTTACAGAAGCACCCAGAAAGCCTTCCTGGAAGTCTTCCCGCGCAGGGTTTTGCGTTTGCCGATCGCCGTTACGAATTAACGACCCTGCGCGAGGGGTAGAGCATTTTGCACGGTGGGCGATGCTCGAGAAATATCATCGAATAATGAATATTCATGTTGATGAGTCGCAAGACCATTGCCAGAGATGGAAGGGAACGAGGCTGCGTTATAAAGTTGCTCCATGGAGGATCGTATCGGCTGCCGTATTTCGTTCGCGTCACCCTTCGGGCTGATCTACACCCCGCGGCTCAACCCTTCGGATTCACTCCCGCCAACCGTGCGCGTCAGTTATTCTTTGCGATTTCGCAGAAATAACCAATTTATTCGACGATTCAATTACCCGGCTAAATTTTGAACGGCCCTCCTCCGCGGTGGACCACCACGAAAGCGTTCAGTCGCGTAATGTCGCCCGATTGCGCGAGGTCGTCACGCGAATTATTCATTATTGAACTAATTAGACCGTTATGCAAGCGCCATTGTGCAATATAGTGGTATTATCATCGCGTCGCGGCATACTAATTGCGCCGGGGAATATTTGTCAGCCTCAGAAGTGTCTGGCTCGCGGAAAAGAATATTCTTTTTCCCTTCTGCTGAGCACATCCCTACTGCTCCGCGGTAAAACTCGAGATTTTATGGGCTAATGCCGGACGAACCGTCGTGGATCGTGATTTTATATAGAAATATGTTTTATGCATGTACCGCGCCCAGCCGGTGGACTCCCCTGACACGAAAGGGTTTTAGATTTTATTCCCGCGACTTGGACGCTGCGTAGGTGGCAGAAAAAACCTCTATGAATATTCGCGCGACTTGAAATTTGAATTTCCCGCGCCACCGTAGAAGCACCGATGCCCCAATAAGATTTTCAACCGTGGCTCTTCGATTCAGTTTGCTAAGAATTTATTACAGTTAACAAGTACATATTATAAGATATGTTCCTGCTAAGCCACGACTTTCAAGTAACTGACATGCCTTCCTAAACACTTTCTCATCGTCACTTTCTACTGCCTCTCGTCTGCCGAAAACTACACACTAGCAAGTATCCAGTACGGTCACATTGAGGCTCCCTGGTTACGCCTTCACCCCTCGCCAATACGAACTTAATCATCTTGAGAACAAAAAGAAATCTTCCGAAGGGGCTGAAAATACCAAAGAGTCCAGCGTGGCGCGGACCAAGCCAAGTCGACGAATCAAAGCGAACACCCACGGCCATGCTGTCGCGCGTGCTTCATTCGATCCGTCCACGGGGGCCCCATACCAGAGATCTCGAGGAGAACTCGTCGTCCCCACCCGTGCAAGGGGGGCAGCGCGCAACACGAGGACTCGCGATTCACCGTTGAAGGCAAAGGCAAGGCAAAGGGTTGGCGCAAGGAGGACGCGGGCCGGAGGGGATGAGAATGCGCGGATGGCGCCATTATCCGGCGAGAATTTCAGAAAATATTCCAAGGCAAAAAGTATAGAGCGAGGCGTTTTAATTATCATTAACAAGGCCGGCGTATAACTCAGAATTACGCGTTTATACGTAATAATACGTAGCCGGGGCAGCGCGGTGTAGGTACGCGCTGCTCGACGCGTATACGTGTATATATATATATATATATATATACGTCCGTATCCCGGACGGAAATGGCGCAAGGGCCTCCGCGTGCGTGTACACACGTGCGTGTGGGTGAATACCTACGGACGGTCCGACGGAACGGACAGACGGACAGACAGACAGCAAGAGATCTGCAACGCGCTGACTCCAGTACGAAATGAGATGCGCCGCGGAGGGTTGGCGCGCGCGAGGGTGGCGCCGCGCACCCGAACGAGGGTTGCACGGGGTTTGGGGCGGCCGCGGCGGCCGGGGCGAATTCCCACCTTACCAATCCTATTATTAACAATTAGCTCTAAACTACTCTTTGCATATAAAATCATCCCACGCACCTCGTAACGCCGGAATGGAAATATACATACTGCATGGTCGTCCGTCGGCCATGCCGTGGAAAATATGTCGCGGAGCGGCCGCTGGACGCGGCAGGCTCGAGATCGAGGGTTCAGCTCGCCGTGGGACCGCGGCCGGTGGGCTTTTTCAATATTTCAGACGGTTGGCAGGGAGCTGCTTACGATCAGTCGAACGGTCATTGATTGCGATTAGGGAGACGCGGGGGGTGCCGACAGAACGCGATCAAGGATGTTCTGAATTGTTTCGAGTGTAGCTTGCAATCAGACCTTCGAGATAACTGTCTTGCAATATCCTCGAAGGGCTTAATAGGCTTAAACAAGTCCGAAGGCCTTGCTAAGACAGTGTAACAGTAGGGTGAGATTTTGAAGACTTTTGAACAGTATCTGTGCGTAAAGCGATAGAGTGTGTGTTAAGACTCCATGTTTATTGAAAGGGATCGCGCAATAATACTGGAACGATGGTGTTGTGGAATTGTTTTTATATTTTTCAATTTTCGGCCAATAGATGGCGGCATCCGGGTCGCGATATTTCTTTCCATTGTTTGATGTGGAATGCCATCTCCTTAGTATTATTATGTTTACTGTTCTTCAGGAACGACTGTACGGTCGCCATGTGTGTTGCAAGGTACTTACGAGTATAGACTTTGTATTTCTTATATATTTTAGGTAATAGTCTTATGTTAAAGAAGATATTATACGTGTACATATTATTTATATCCCTCACAGGTGTAACGAGAGTGCAACACACGTAGCATACTGTTTTTAGCGATGAATCGAAATTAGGGCTTCTAACCGTAGACTTGTTTCGTTTGTATTTTCAATAACAGAGAGTTTAAGTCGCTCTTCGTGTTTTCAGCGATTTCCCTTAGTTCTGTTTCAAGCCCACGCGTCACTATAAGAGGACTCCTTACGCTCATTTCTGTTCGCAAAAACTTTATAACTCGATAACACAAAGCATCAGTCGTGCTACAATAAATATTCCTAATAGAAAACTGAATATTTCGAAAGCTTAGCTATATCAATGTAAACATCTTTCCGAAATGATGTCATTCTGAAATTCTGGGACGATGACACGTGGCGTCCTGATCGTTCGAAAAGAAAGGCACAAAAGTAGCGGACACAGAGGACTGGGGTGTATACCGTGACATTGGGCAGGGAAAAAAGCGGATGGACGTTGAATGGCGATGTAAAATGTTTCCAATAACAACTAGTGGGGCTGCACGTTGTGATTAGCTGTTTTTCGTGAGAAAAGTGTATACCTGCCAAGGAGCCAACGTCCATCGACAAATCACGCGCGCAAGGGAAACCAGTACTCCGTCCAACGGGAATTTTAAACTAGACTCCGGGCATTGTCGTCAAGCAGCGAACATAAAAGGGCAATTCAGGGAGGGCCAAGGAACTCCGTGGCGACGCCGCGAGGGGTTGAAGCCAGGGGTGGGACAAAAGTAATGCAATGCCGGAATATGTCACGAATTAAGCGGGGAGAAAGCGGGAGTGCTCTTCGCCGTCGTCTCGGTAGTCGTCGCTTTTATTAGAATTATCTTTGTCACTTTCCCAAGTTTATATTTACTCCTCCTGCGAACCTCTTAAAGCCGTACCCACCCACCCCAGTCATCCACCTTTCTACCCTCCCCCGCCTTCCCTCCCACTATCACTTGTACGATCCATCCCTCCCCCCCCCGAGTCGCCCCTCTCTACGTCGAAGAGGAGCAGCTAGAACGCGAGGAACGAAGCAGCCCACTCGCTTATTATCTTTACGACCGAGAAGATGGAATTAAACTGAGTGTGCAGCCGAAATGTAATAATATTCATTACTATGCTAATGTCCGCGCGGATCGCGAAGCTCAGGCTTACAGCCTCCGAAAACTTGCCTCGTATTTTTGTTATCTGCCGGTGAGCAGGGAGGAGGCCCGGCTTCGGCAATCACCCGCAATCGACGCTGATAAGTGACCGAGACGAGGCCTACGAACCATTTCGATTGGCGAGGATGATCGTTGGATGGTCTTTGGTCGAACACGGTAGAAGATTTCCGATTCGCTATACTTTTAACTGGTAGTTTCCATTCGCGAGCTTGGGGCCACATTATCTCCAATCCTCACATTCGCACGTGCAACTGTTTACTTAAGTAAGTAGAGCAGGGGAAAGGTGTCTAAAACTATCCCCTTAAGGTGTAAGTCTTATAAAAAATACAAATGCACATTGTTTAAATAAATATAATAGGTTCTTGTAAGTTGCTTTATCTGACTTATTATTGGCTTACAAGGGAAGATCCCGAATCCAAAAATTCCAAAAATTCTGAAACTTTGTGAATATGTAGGGGATTTCCTCCTGATTACGACGCAATTTTTGTTTGCTGCCCAAATTCACTCGAAGGGGTGAAATTAACCCCTAAATATTCGACTATTTTCCGATTTTGTGTTATAACTCGCGAATTGTAAGAGATAGAAAAAATGTTTCAAGACAAAAGTTGCTTCTTTTAATTAATTAACTATCATTCGGTAAAAAAATTATTTTACAGTTCACGAGTTAGAACACATAATCGGAAAATAACCGGATTTTCAGAGGTCAATTCTGCCCCCTTAGAGTGATATTGGCAGCAAACAAAAATTGCGTTCTAATCAGGAGGAAATCCCCTACATGTTCACAAAGTTTCAGAATTTTTTGAATTTTCGGGTTCGGGATCTTCCCTTGTTAGATCAATTTTATCTACCTGATCAATTACATTTTTATTCGCATTTTTGTGAAGGCATACTAAATGATCATTTTTTACAACTAAGGTAAGTTCGGGTAATAAGGCCCACCTGTAATTTATCCTTGGTAGGTCAATCCACAATCTTGTTAATGCCATCTATTGCTTTTACTACATACGAAATGTCACTCGAAGAACCCCCACGCGATTAAAATAACATTTGCCGGCTGTAAATTCAACAAATGTTTCCTTCGCAACTGGCGTTGCTGCAGTTATAAGAATTACGTTGGTTTCTTGGCTTTGTATTAGGAGTACGCAGTATCCAATTACTGTACAACTATAGGTATGTATAAGTATATATGTTGGCAACATATTTCCAAAAAATTGATCATTTTGTAAAGTGCACGTTTCACATATAACCTCGGCAACGAGGAAGTGACAAAGCAGATAATAAGGCCCACCAAGAGGGGTATAAATTATAAGGCTCAGGAATTAGTAAGCAGAGACCTCTTCCAAAGCAGGACCGATATTGAGAAGAGCTCCAAAGCACGTACCACTTCAACCGGAAGAAAAAATACAAGAGTGTGTGAACAAGAGCCCATGCCATCCACCTTCAGAGAAAACGTGGACGGTAACTCTGCAGACAGTTGGTTTTGCAAATTATGCACACCTGCATTCAAGACAGATATGCGACAGTGTGTCATGTGTCTCACCTGGATACACGAGGAATGCGTTGGGCTCACACCTGAGGTCGAACATATTTTTGTTTGCCCGAATTATACATATTAAATAGGTGGGCCTTATTACCTGCACTACAGGAAATAAGGCCCGTTTACAAGGTTTTTAAAATCCTACTAATTTCCGTATTTTTTGTGTTCATATATTGTTACAAAAATTACAGTGTATAGTTTAATGTCCATAGATTTCTATAAAAAAAAGTTTTCAAAAATATGTACAAGTTTTTTTTTTTAAATTATAGATCCTTAGGTGGGCTTTATTACCCGAACTTACCTCATTGAGTATTGACAATACTTATTAACACGTAGCTTCACCACGAAACCAATGAAAAGAATCTTAACTTACATACATAATTAAATATTTTTTATTTATCAATTCTTTTCAGCAAATAAGCGCGCAAACAACATAATTTGTCTAAACTTTGGTCTCCTGATCGCGACCTAATTTTTCTACAAAATAATCCAGCCACGGATAAAGCGCTCTCAGATTCTACACTTATTGGTCGAATAGTCATGAAGACATAATATGCCATTTGTGTATATTTTCTACTTAGAAATACGTATATTTTTTTATGACTCGACTCAGATTTTTAGTTTTCTTTTGGATCAGAGTTGGTTCTTCATGAGGTACTTCGGTTTTCGTTTTTATTAGTAATTGCAGTTTTTTTCACCGATAACGTAGTAGACGTGGACTTATATATTGCTATATAATTTATCGAATTACCGGTAAAAATTTGAGGGTATTTCTCGCAATTTACGGGTAAACCGATTACAATCCCTAATATATAGCAGTTGAAGGATTGAAGGATGCTCATAGAAGCAAGTTGTAACTGACGAAAAGTTGTCTAAAATTTTTAGTTCTGCCGTCGAGATTAAACTTTTCAGAGAGTTCATTCCAGTTACTTCATATAAGGATCATCTGAGGCATATAATGGCCAAATGGGTGGATATTTCAAACAAAGAGACACATTTCAAGTTTCAATTCACTGATCGAATATATTCGGCTATAGAACACACTACTGCGAGTTCAAAATCTCAAGGTTAAAAGAAAATAAGCTTCGATGCGGCAGTTTTCAATGTTTGAAACCGTTTCTTGCTCGAGGATTTCACGAGTTTCCAACTGGGACATCAAGCAGTGACGAAATATGTATACCAGGTACATCCCACTGTATTACTTTGGCTTATCTTGTCGTCAAAATTATAAGCTTTCGCGTAGGAACAGAGGGAACAGTGAATCCATTGTTCCCATCCGAGAAGTACGGTGTTTACTGGAAAAACATATTTTCCCTCAAGGAACGACAACAACAACATGTGTAATTACGATTGCTTTTGAAAAAATACTTGAAACGAAAGTTAATCTCCTTAAAGAAGTATGCTCTATAATTCGTTGATTTCCTTTTGAGTCGAAACCTTTTCACTTGATTCCTTTTAATAAAACCGGTCTTTTCTCGTGTTACTCATTAGCAGTGGGTCCTCAATGCTTCGCAGTTAAAAGCCTTTCAATATGAAAGAAAAATTAAATTATCTTTTAATCATCACAGCTACATAAGGAATAACAACTGTGCAATTTAAGTAACCCATGCATATTAACATTCAGAACACGCTACTTTCCCAGCAGTATCGCTGCTCAAAGTGTGAAACGTTCCCCTCAAGTCTCTGAAACGGTCAAAGCTCCATAGGGTGTAGTTCCCAGTTGCAGAATTTAATGATCGTAGATCAGAAATGTCGCGAACAAATATGGCCGGACCAACAGACGACGAAACGGAGAGGACCGTTGCCATTGGCCACGCGAGCTTTTTCGTTTGAAACGTTGTGCCGCGATCAAAAGGAAACACGTGAAAACCCGGGATCCATTGTTTCCGGAAAAAGGTCAGGATATTCTAAGGGCGCTAGCAAGAATTCCATCAAGGAAGAATGACGCGTGCACTTTTCAGGAGCAAAATATTGTTTCTTGGCCCTGCTTCGGCGGGACGATGATTGTGTTGGCCGGTGAGGAAAAAAAAATGAATTTCAGGAAAGTTCAGACGTTAATTAAGGAGGGTCCCTGTTCTCGCGTTTTGCACGAGCAACTTTATAACGCGTCCGATATTTCTCCGCGGGCGTCATGTACGACGAAAGTAAAGCCGACGGAAGAAGTATTTAATCAAGCGATCACCTCTGCCTGGTCTAAATAAACCAACCCCGTGAACGATGGGGTCGGAGATTACGCCGCTAGAAGGGAGGTGATAAGACGACACGGTGGGGGCCTGACTGGAGAAGGGAGCCCGTGAAGACAAGACGACTCTAAGAAGGGTTAAATTACTCGGCTCCTCGTTATAACTACAACGCGTTTCAACCCCCTTGCCCCTGCCCCTTCCCCGCCCCGTCGTAAACTTACATGCAATCGCCGACGATCTTCGAGTGCAACCTATCTGGTTGACCTGCATCTTGGAAGGCGAAATATTTTCCAAGGGTGGAGCTTAAAGAATTCCAAGTACACGGTACGCTTCAAAAATTTCCTTCAGAGACAAACTCTGAGGATGCATGAATACCCTATGGAAGTAGAATAGTGAAAAGGTTTCAATGACCACTTGCGGACGGCAGAAAGTCTTGGAAAGAGTTTTACGTGGAAGTAGGTATCACGTCGATGGGTCTGAGACTGATTCTGAGGTTGGAAGTTCATCGAGAGCCGAGTGTCCCCTGTTTCTTTGACGAGACAGGAGGCAATTGGAAATGAACACACACTGGTTTAATTAGCCAACGAAAAAGCAGTAGGTAAATATAAGTCCCTGTGTCTGTAGAGTTTCTTGCTTTAGGTTACTTCCAACCAGATCATTATGGGAATAGATTGCCTGATCTGTATTAGGTCTGGGTTAGATCTGACTTAGGTGTAGGCTAGGTTGGCTTTTAGCACGAATCGCTACGATTTTGATTCCACCCTAGCCGTACATAAGCCCAAACGTCAAGAAAGTACTCGAAAGCACTCGTTTGTGCGTGTGCCAGAAGATGCTAACGCGCGAAGGTTGCCTGGAGATGGGGGACTTTCCCGTGTACACCCGACTCCACCTTATTACAATTAGCTTCCTTATATATCTAATTAGCGAGATTCTTGGCGCGCAGGGTTTCACTGCGGAGTGAAAGACGGCAGTTGCCACCGGAGCTCTTCGCTCCTATCTAATATAACTCCGCCTCGCTACTACGCTCGCGTCCCCAAGACGTAATATGCTCCATGGATGTTATATGTTTGCGCGTTCTACTTCTCCTCTTGGTGTCCTTGCACCAGCAAGTTCGGAGCAGCGCGATGCATCGTATCGATGGTCGAAAAAATCGAGAAACGAGTAGCGAAGATGGAACTAACGGGGAACGATACTACTTAGACGCTTTAGGTACATTGTTTGATGTTTCGTTGGATATAGAAGGCTTAGTGTGTGTGGAATTTTATTATGCGAGATCGAGTGATTACGAAATGATGTAACTGTCAGCATGCCAGGGTATTGATAGTTCGAATATTCAGGAAATTATATAACTCGGTGTACCTACCTAGTTTTGGTGCTTGAGTTCGAGGGTTATACCTAGTCAGGCGGCCGAAAAGAGGCGAATGTTTGCTAATTTTTTTTGAAAAAGCGGAAGCATATATTTTTACAGAACTTTTTGCACATAAAAGAGCAACATTCAAAGAATATTTGGTAATTTTTTCGTAGAAAAATATTTAAAGCGGCTATTTAAAGTTGAAGTCCTGATTTTTTTGCGTGATTTTTGCACGAAAAAATCAGGACTTCAACTATAAACAGCCGCCATGTTGTTTTAAATTAATATTTCGGAAATGCCCTCCGTTAATCAGAGGATACAGTAATATACTAACGAAAGCTTTTCTGTTTTTTGATTTTAGATAATCCGGTTCCGAATGGCAATGCTCACCGCAAACCCAAATTGTCAAAAAGGCTTCTTGGATGTGGGTTGTTACTTTATTATAAACGTAAATATTTTTCTACGAAAAAATTACCAAATGTTCTTTGAATGTTGCTCTTTTAAGTGCAAAAAGTTCTGTAAAAATATATGCTTCCGTTTTTACAAAAAAAATTCACAAACATTCGCCTCCTTTCGGCCGCCTGATTAGGTATAACCCCTGAAACGTAAGGCAATTTAAAGTTTCAAGTCCGAACGATTTACTTTGTAAAGGCTGTGGTGTATAACAAATACAATCATACAGAAAGTTCGGTATTAGAATGCTGTAAGTTGAGAATGACAGGTAGCTTGCCCTCGGTGTGCCCAGATTCGGATCTCTGGCTTCATCTATAACTCAAACTCGCCTCATCTCCCTACACTGCCTCTACACTAAACAATTCATCGAGTGTGAGGTTGATGAAAAAGTGGCGAAGGGCACAGAAGCTTGCGTTAGAGGTCATTTTTTGAAGCTGCTCCGGGCCGAGAGTGTAGCTTGGAGGAAATCTAAATGAACGGACGGCCACCAGTTGGCTTCAGCTTACTTAATTATTGCGCAAAGAAAGGACGGCTCGCGAAAATGTAAAATAAAGGCCGTGCCGTGTTTTCAGCCCCTCTCCAACCCGTTCCAGCTTCCTGCCACCCGACTCGTCAGTCTCAAAGGACAAGGGGAACCTCCTCGCGAAAGGAGAAAAGGGTACACGATAGGGAGGGAGAGGAAGAAGAAACGCGGTTGAAGGAAAGGGTTAACTTTCCACGATTAATAGTGACTAACGTTCATTAAAAACTAATTTCTTTATTTATGATTCCCTTCTCGATCTTTCTTCGGACCACCCTTTCCTCTGGGGGGGAGGGCACCACGCCCTTTATTTGCTCTCCCCCGAGCAACAACTTGTTACGGGACGAAAGTTGCCGGTTTTTTCCTCTCCCTCCCTCCCCCTGTAGTGGCCCGCCACGAATGACGGATTAAAATTGGAAAAGTTTTTGCTACCGGGCCATATTTTTCTGCGGCTTGGGCCCTCGTTAAAAGTAATTACGCGCTGGTAGTATCTTTGTCGTACCTTGTTCATCCGTTGATCCACGATCCGTAGCTTTGGATCTCGAGGATATCTCGACTCGGACGCAGCTAACATCTTCGACGAGACTGTTCGGCTCTACGTGCATGTATACGATATCTCCTGGATTGGAAAAATGGGCCCGTACTGAATAGTCAGAACATTTCCAGGGGGGTTCTCCGCGAAGCATTTGGTAATAATTGAAAGAAATGTTTCAGAGCAGGGATAATATGGGGACACTGAGGAAAGGAATTGTTTTTAATGGTAGCTTCATAGGCAGATCGACGTAGGGTAGACCTTTAGAGCATATAGACACGGAGGTCTCATTGAGAGCCCGGCCTGTCGCCAACATCGTGCGAGAGAGGAAGAGATACTTTCTCGATGGTGCGAGCGAGAGAGGTAGAACGAGGGATTCCCAATCGCTCGTAATGCGCATGCGCCGGTGTACACCTCTCACTCGGACCAGGTCACACGTGTCTTTCTCTCTCGCGTGATGTTGGCGACAGTTTCGAGGACAGGAGACATAAGGCAATGAGACCTCCAGTAGTATATGCTCTAAACTTAGACCTGGGGCGGTAGTAACACTACGACTTTAGAATACGATTACGCAAAAGCTATTACAGTTACAGCAAAAGTTTTTATACGAAAATGTTAATTACTTATCTGACATTATTGAGCCACAACAGTTTCGCTGTATGTCAAGTAATATCCAGGTTATTAATAAACATTGAGAAGCGAAGAAAGTGTTACAACCGCCCCTGACCTCGGGTCGGTTGTAATACTGCACGGGAGCGATTGTAACACAAATGTAACTTTACAAAATCAATGTATTTATTTATTTAAATTATACTAATAAATGAAAAATGTAAAATTTATAACCAATTATGCAGTATCGCAATTGCGGCGGAAATAAAAAACGTTTCGGTTGGTGCATTCTTCAGGTGCTCAATCCTTACATTCAGTACATTGCACCCAGTTTTCATTTGGATTGCTTGTGCGGTGCTATAGGATTCCATGCAAACAAGACAATAATAGTATTTAACTTCTTCGTCACTACACTGCGTTCCACATTAGAGCACACTGGTTTCGCGCAGGGATACACTGTCGATTGGTAGTAAACCGACAGGAAAAGTGCTACGACCAATCGTGAAAGTGCTACGACCAATCACGTGTGTCAGATCCGTGGGAGCTGCGCAGATCGGTCGCAAATCGGTAGGGGCGTCGGTATGCTCCTATATGGAACGCAGTGTAGACTCACTATTCCTGTTCTTATAGTTGTTAAAAGAATTCTTTCCTTTCGATTTCTGCCCTATATTTTTCTTCATTCTTTTCTCTTGCTTTTCTGTATATTCTATTCTAATCTTTTATCTTTCAGAAATAGTGGTATATATGGTAAACTTCCTTTTCTTTTTCCCCTAGTTGAAACCTTTCGAGGAGGAACTTTACGAAATACAGAAACTCATACAGATTCTGGCCTGAATTCTTCAGGTGGATTTATTTGTTCACTTTCCGTAGATAGAGTTTGTCGCACTATTCGGTTCTGTTGCGGTAGAACTGACCCCGACCATGCTTTTGAACTTAAATTATAAATTGTTACCAACGAGACGCTTAAAAGTGCTAAGTACTACTTACTTACCAGTATTACTTTAAAAAAGGCCAGATTAAAGATTAAACAAAAGAAAACACATACTTGCAAAGGGAGTATTTATGTTACAATTTTAAATCAGTAAGGAAAAGTTACTTTAAGGTGTCGAAAAGTTATTTTCTTCACTATGCATGTCTATTGCGTATCTATACTGCTAGGACATGGATGTATGCATTCCAAATATCATTTTTCATTATATATCAAAAATTTGCGTTAATATCTATTATATGTTTTGAGACATTTAACATGTTACAATCGCCCTCCCCCTGTTACTATCATCCCCGGCCTACCCTACTAAGTAGGAAAAATAGACATTCGTTCATTGATCGCTATTTATCGACGCCGATACCGTCCATTTGGTCAACGAAATACGTTATTTCGCTAACTTTACTACATCCCTATTTCCGGACACCCAATATTCCAAGTAGCTGTCGTTTTTCCCCCCATTAAACTGGACGGTACCACGGTTGTCTGCACGTAACAGTCAGATATACTCAATAGCTGCCTCTAGCCTGACATTATTCGGTTTCAGCGTTTTCCACGGTCATGGGTAACCTTGTCCGCGAAGCCCTATGAGGCAGACGAGATGGAGAAAGAAACAGTGACCAATTAAGCCGCGATAAAACAACGTGGGTTTCTAATTTCACGATACACCAGTTGGTCCGCCGGAACGGCAGGAGAGAATATTCCTTCTCCCGTGGAGAAGAATAATTATTCGCGTATCCATGAGCACGCAAAAGACACTCCTCTGAGTCGAGAACCAGAGGAGGATCGATGTGGACGTGGAGGCGAGGCCGAACGAGCGCGTCCACGTTGCCGGCGGGTCTGCACATTTTTAATTGTAGCTAAAATAATTACACTTTGAGGAGAACCCGGTCGCTTTGACACCGCGGACGGGGCAAAGGTAGCGACGGAATAAAAAGTACGCTCCACGCGCACGTCTCCGCGCGGCCGTTGCGAGGAATATGTAATTCCCCGCTCGGAAGGGACACACTGCACGCCTAAATAATAATAAGTACGTCCACTCGTGTCCTTTCGTTCCCTTTTTCCCTGGTTTACAGGAAAATTCCGTCGTTTCTCGTCGCCCAACATCAACCGAGGCGTCCTCCTAGGTGGTGATAGCGATTAATCTCTAGAAGTCTCTTAATAGAAGATGTTCGGGCGCTCTCTGTAAATACAAAACACCACGTAGGAAATTCAGATTATTGCACTTCTCCAGGTTCTCTGATCTTCGTTTAGTTTTCTTTCGAGCTTCTTCCATCGTCGATAGGTACTTATTCCATGAGCAGGTAGTATTCTACACGTAGAACTTTTTTTTCCACATCACGACTTTTACATATCTTCTTGGATTCGCCTTCGTAAGAAATGTGTCTCGCGAATAAAAAGTAGGTATAAATACTGAACGGATATTCAACAGAAAGCTGTCTGTGTATTGCAGAATATGTTTAATCATTTTTAGCAAGGTTCTGTTTCGTCAATATTTTATCCCCCGTGCGGCGTTCGGTTCTTCGACTTTGAAGTACTCAGGCCAGGTTCAGCTTCATTTATCATGTGCATACAGGAGGCAACGATGAAACGAAAAAGTCTCCGTGGCTGGGCTATGTAATCAGGTGCCTTTGAAAAAATATTTTCGAGGTTGGACTTTTCCAGAATCACGCTAAGCAGATTCATCCGAAATTCGTCTACCGGATGAGTTGTTCTGGAGTGGGCAATATTTCGCGTGCATTTTATTTTAAAGCTCAATGATTCATGGAATCTTGCATATATATTTAACTCGAGCGTAACATAATCCAACGGACGACGAAATGTTCCCTGGAATTTCTGTAACGACCGCTTAAAAAGCACCAGGCTGGGCTACTGAATCTTTGCTCGGTGTTTTTTATGTGGACGGCGCGACGAAGTCGTTGGAGAAAGAAAGGTAAATCCAAAAAACTCTTAAGCTTACTGCTTGGCGAAGCTCTGTCTTTGAGAAACAACTTTCAAATTGTAGCCAGAGGATATTCGAACGGACGTGGAAGGACGGCTATAGGCGATACAGAATAAAGTAGTCGCTCAATGACACTTAAATGAAGATAAAGGAAATGAGCAGCCAACTGACTATCTACTTCACTTTACTCTCACTGTAACGCTATATTTGTACGGATTTTTATACGTGTAACATTCATATTTTTGATAACTAATTTTATTCATCCTTTTAAACGCTGATCCTTAAAATGAACTTAGCACGAATGAAGAGAACAAAATCTAAGATTACTAAAGTACAGGAGAACCGTCTTCAATCTTAGATGAAAAACTTGACAAATAACACACTGCGATTACGAAGTGTAATAAAATGAATGGAATTAAAATACGAAATTCCATTTGATCCTTCATGAAGTTTCAAGTATTACACAGCGAGATACATACACTTTATCTATACCAAAGGTATCTCCTTTAAACAAATCAAGTAGAAGTTAGAAATGCAATACTTTAGTAGTAGAAACATTGGTTAGATAACACAAGTTCAGATATAATGGAGTTGATTAAATTCTGCCGCGTTGACTCTGGTCCCCGATAGTAGATGACACCAATGATCATCTTTCTCCCATCATGGCTGCTGCAGCGACCCGTGCATTCGTTGCCATAAAATTACTTCAGTCGCAGCCACGAAAAAATTGCATTACACCGCGAATGAAACTCGGGTTTTCATCCCTCGAAAAGTCTGTGCAAACGATCCCCAGCCTCTGGTCACCCGGTAGACGAAAGACCGAGGGCTTAATTAAGATATGTATTTATTTTAATTCCTCTCGTAGTGTGGAGATGGCCGACTGCCGGCCGGCCGGCTGGTTGGCTGGCCGCGCCAGGATAACACGATTTGCTTACAGCCGCCGGTCCTCATGCATCTCTCCGCGGAAAGATTTTCAATTCAGGCGTAAGGAGAGGACCGCGGCGAGTATAACATAATAAATATGGGGGATGGCGCGGACCCAGGGGCTGGGATCTTCCGTTTTGTTTCGCAAGAGGGTGCCACTCGCGCGCCGGCGCTTTTTTCAAAGACCCGGCGCTCGGAAGAAAAAGTGCTCTCCTCGGAATAAAATTAGGAAACTGTATCCTTCAACCCTTTGAGAAGACGCGTTTATATTCTCCTTTTCGTTGTTTTCCCCGGTTCCATCTCGTTAACCCCTTTATTTCCGTGGGAGTCGGGCGAACGGATTCTGAAGGATTTCTCTCTCGTTCCTTTATTTTTTTTCCTCCTCCCCTTTGTGCTTTTCGCTCGTGCCGACTGCACTCGTGGGCCCTCTGTCAACGATCGTCAGCCTGCGCCGCCCTGGCTCACGGTTTACGTCTGCCTGCTCGCGATTCTAACAAGTAGTTCCTCGCGATTAATTTGCGTTACATCGAGTCACCGCGATAATGAACCCCCTTTTAATTAAGTTTCCATCCGCGCGCCGCCTTCCAACGCGTTCGAGCGATGAATACGACGGCTGCTCAAAGGAGAATTCGAAATTGTTATATTTATGCAGAGCGACGGTGAAACGAAGGGCTGAACTTTATATTTTCATGTACAGCAGAGGCTGTATGGAATTAATGCTCTCATGTATATACGATTGATTTTCAGAAAATCACCACATCTGATCGAATACAGACTGTGAGATATAGTTTCATCTTGTGAAACTCTGATATTTCCCTCACTACCTATCCACATTCTATTTTCCCTTTAGCAATGAATGCCTCTGCGCAAGTTACTTGAAACCAGACTTCACGCACGATGTTGGTACGCCTGGTACACTCTGGGGGATCCCGTTGCTGTACGGGTTACAGGCAGTAGGATACAGTTCTTTCTCGTTAGACTACAGTATTTTTATCGTGTACACTTTAAACTTTCTTTCGACCGCCGCTGTAAACCAGCAGAGCTAACAGCGCGCAGGGTCGCGCTCGGGGCCGCGGCTGACCATCCTTTTAATTAAAACCGCGGTGGAAATGAAATCAGCGGAACAACAGTCGATGAGAGGGGCGTCGAAGAAGTTTCACTGAGCGACTCGCGGCTCCTTAATCCCGCTGCGTGAAGGAACGATAATTGATACGAATGGCCGCGAGACGCGGCGAGAGGAAGCCTCCATTTAAACGTGTTCCCCGGCCTATAAATTAATAAAGTATTCTAAACTTTATTACGACTTTAATGAAAATAATTATTAAATATTATGGCCCGGCAATGTCAACGCGGGCCGCGTCGCGACGCCGTTAGGAACAGCGAGCGGCGAGGGCTCGCAGGAGACGCGAAGAAGAAAGGGGTGGCCCGCGGGCCACACCACCGAGCCAGCCAGCCACCAGTCAGGGGAGGGGGGGGGTGGTTCTGTCCGCGGAATTAAAATACGAGCTGGCCGTACGTTCTCATTCCGCGACAACCGTGACAACGAGACTGACGAAACGGCCTTATATACTCGCCTCGACGTTTCTGCCTCTTCTCTCTGTTGCTTCTCTCACCGCCCCCCGGCCCACCCTCCCGTACCTGTGCCCTCCCTCCCGCCTCGTTTTTGCCGCGAAATCGTCTCGCTAGTCCCGAGGATCGTCAGCGAGCATGCGTTCCACGTAACACTGCACGCCGGCGTGTCCTGGCGCGCACAAAAAAGGAGACCCGCGACTCTTTTGCGTTAACAGGCCGTGTTGTTTGTCCTGGCAAAGTAGCCGTTGTAACGACCAACGTCGTTGTTTCCCCCGACACCGGTGGCTATATATCGATACACGTGTTACCGAGTTTTTCGTCACGCAGAATTACACGAACTGCTTGAAAGATGGGAGTATGTACCTACTCTGCAACTTCTTGTCCCGAGACAAATTTACGGCGCGAGATGTTACACGGGAGCACATTGGTGGAGTGTACGTTCGTGAGACTAGTGATGGGACAGCTGAGATTATTGTATGTACAGTAGGGCGGACCTTTGCTTCTCTTGACGGAAATTATTGTGCGAGATTCTTTTGGCCTCACCTCTCAGCATCGTGACACTTGTTGGGAAAGTGATCTGGAAATTTTTTCAGGTCGATTGGATCACGGGAAAGCGGCGCGCATCAAACTTGAAAATTTTGGATTTTTTAAAACTTGACATAAATATACAGTGTGACATATCGTTGAATTTGTATTTTTCTCCTGTTTGAGAATCTCAACTGAGTAACCGAAATTGATGTAGTCAGAAATTACGGTTCCTTGTAATAGTTGTTCAGAATATCGATTCTTCATAACTGTTTCAGTCAGAACCGATATATAGCAGTTTGATGCAGTTATTTTTTTAACCGTTTCAACCCCTGTGAAAATGTTTAGTATGTATCTTCAGCGTTTATGAATATATGAAAAAACTCTCCAGACAAATGTTGTAGAATATAAAGAGGCGAATATAATGGTAGGAAATTTTTTTTCTAGGTCACTCTTTCGAGTTTTCAGGGTCGTGGTTTTTTTTGTTAACAATCTTATATGCTGTGTATGTATTCTCAAACGGAAAAAAATACAAATTCAACGATATATCATAATGTATATTTATGTCAAGCTTTAAGAAATTCAAAATTTTCAATTTTTATGCGCGAGGTTTCCCGTAATCCAATCAGCCTGGAATTTATTTCCAGATCATTTTCCCAACAAGTGCCACAATTCTGGGGGGTGAAGCCAAAACATCTGATGGTCGAAAAATAAGGTCCACCCTAATGTACAAAGCACCCTCTTACAAGCAAATGCATTTAAAGTCGATAATAATAAAATTAGCACTTTCACTGACGCCTGATTTCGCAATATATAGATACCTACACCGATTTAAGGCGGTGAGGGGAATGATCCCAAAGAAAGCTTTGTTCCGTTCGTTCACGTTTTGAATTTATGCCGACAATAATGGAAATTTTATATTTCTATAATTTTCATTAGTTCTTCCCGAGAGTATAATGAATAGACGAAATCATTTCGGGAAATATGAGTGTAAGCTCGACCTTACATGAACAATTTTCAATTATATATAATTCGAATCATTTCTGATTTCCGTAGACCAATCTTACATTGGATATGATTAAAAATAGCCCGGGTCAGGTCGAGTTTAGACTTATGTTAATCACGAAAACCTTAACAAATTATTGGCAATACTCTCACGAAGATCTACTAGAAAACGTAGAAATAAAAATTTTCTGTAACAGATAACTCATCCTATTTAGGCTCGATTAGCCGACGAGCAGGGTCACTGAGGAAGCAAAGCGCAAAGCGAACTTTGATTTGGTTTGAACCATGGTTTCTTTTCAAAGCAATCGTTCAAGAGCGCACGGACAGTACATGCTTTCGATAATTTCCAGCAACTATTGACAAGAAAACACGCCAACGCCATCTACAATACCTACGTACAGGATGAAAATGCCCCCGCGTGAAGACGCCGACGCCACGCAACGTGTTAACATTTAGAGTCTAAACTACTTCACTTCAATCACCTTACAAAGATCTTGGTTGAACAATATCATCCGAAAGACCAGTCCAACTCTTAATCCCTAAGTCTCCTTCTCGCTGTTCACGAGGAAGAGGTAGCCTTTTCTTCCATTCTAACGATAAGACGCACCTCCTTTCACTCGGCGAATCAAGATCTTCCAATTAGTTGCCATTATACAGGGATACGTATGCAACCCCTGCCCTTAAGTCGTCTTCCCATACTCGCAATACCTGAAACGCGACAAAGTGATCGCTCGAGCCATCGTTCGGAGGCCAAGAAAGTTAACTCGATCGGGCTGGGAGAATTAGCGCGGTGGAACGAGCTGGGCCCCAGCATTTGCAGAGTGAACGCGGCTACCCCCGGCGGGTTTCGAGTAGCTAGGCGGAGGACGCGGAAAGGCGTCATCGTCCGTTGAGGTATAATTTACAAGGCAACCCTCCCCACGACCCCTCCGCTGAAGAGGAGTACCTGCTGGTACCTAGCCGGTATCGCGTACGTAGCTCCGCCGGGTACGACGTCTACTAACGCGCACTCGGGGCCGTAGAAAATTTCATTCCCGCGGTTGGTTTCGTCCCGTGAACGAGTGCACGGGTGCCGCGTGCATGTACGCGTGGAAATAATGCACGAGTGTGCCGCGAAACGAGTACGAATGCGAGTTACCGGTATCCCCGGTACCCAGAGCCTCTCCGCGTATATACGTGCTCCACGGGCTCTAACACACGTTCTTCTGCCAGGCCCCCCTACCGTCTCCCTACCCCCACCCCCCACCCCCCCGCAGCCGCGATCCACTCGCCCCCACACCCTTATTCTCGTCAGGAGCGCATCAAGGCATTTAGAGACCTTTCCCCCGCCTCGCCTCATCAGCTTTGTGCTTTTGCCGCGGCAGCGGAGCGCGGCATGCGCCAACGAGTAATAACCGGAGCTTTTGCGCGCCTCAAAAACATGAATTTTCACTTCAACTTCCCGTTAACTGTGCCCCGGCGAACACCTAAGTAGAAAGTTAATTTTTTAATTATCCCCGCGGTATCACTGGAGGATACGGCCGCGGTGCCGCGGCGCCACGGCTCGATGCGACCCTGCCGACCAATCGGGAACTTGTGAATCCCGCCAAGGAGCGCGCCGAGTTTTTGGGGTCTGCGATACCCTGGTTACGACGATCATTCCCTGCCCAACTTCAACGGCTAATGCCACGTAATAAATGCAGCCGTGTTAGTCTTTAGGTTAAAAGGGAAGTTCCCCGATGCCGCGGCTTCCGATCGAGGAGTCCTCCAGTAGACGTCCTCTGGCGTTGCTTCTCTCTCAGTTTGGATTCTTACGTGCAGTGATTTTATCGAGGCGGTGTCCTTCTCCTTTTAGCATTCCGTGTGAAATGAGAGAATCGTCACTGTCGTGGCGAAGCAGTGGAGGGACGGAGGGTGTTCCGTTCGACCCGGGCCACGCGTAACCGAAGATCCGGGGTGTTTCAACGGATGGACGGTAAGAGAAATTCTCGAGTAAAAATAATGAAAATGGTTGGCAGCCTTTCTCGTCGCGCTACCGAGATGTCTCCCGGTCCGAGACACCCCTCAATTTCAACTCCAGGAACGAGACTTCGCCGCGGCGCTCCCGTCTTTGTTAGTTTTATCGTTGTTCTCGTAATGGGATCGTTTGGATTCTAATACGACGCCGCAGCGTCGGTACAGTTGCCAACGTCATCTCGACGTCGTTCCTAACCGAGCCCCTTCACACCCCCTACACCCGACAGCCCCCGATGCGCAAAAATTGAGCGAGCTTACAACAAAATTGAAGGATGAGAGAAGAATTGAGAGTCTCTCGTTGATAAACCGAATGATAAAAAAAACAACTCTACGGCGAACAGCAAAACAGAGCCACGAGACGGATTTAATGCTCGAGCTCTGTCGCAGGTCGCTAACAAAGCGCAAGCGGAGAGTGGATGTCAAAGCTGCGCCTCCACGCTGCACTCTTTCGAGCAGGGGCGAAGAATAGTGTCTCAGAGGTTGCGCGAAGGAGACATCGGCCTGCCCCCGACGTCCCTTGATGCTCAGCTGAGGTTGGTACGGGAACGTCACGCACCACTGATAGTCCAAAGTGGTCGTAGGCGAGGCGAGCGTAGGCCTCGCGATACGCGTGTTTTCACGACTCGAGGGGCGTCGGAGAAAGGGGCGAGGGGGGATAATACTGAATGCCTAGCATTTAACGTTTAACGCTCAAGGTTCAGACGGGGTCCAGCGCGCGGTTACACGAGCCGCTCGTTTTCCAACGGGCATTGAAAGCGGCCCGCGCGATACACGTCGCATTACCCCTAAATGCATTTTGTGCTCCAGCTCTTCGAGCCTCCGCGTTCGAAAGAGAATGAACCCCGGCTGAAGAGGAGACCGGGAGGACTGTGGGGGAACTCTCGCGCGTTCTATCTTTCAGGTGATTATGACGTAAATCGTGAAAGAAGCCCGCGGCAGCGGCACGCTCGAGAAGGTCACAGAAGGAGGGACCAGAGTCTGCGTGGTCCCGTAATTAAGTGCTAAACGGTGGCTTGCGTTGTTCAGTTTCGACGGTAAATAGTCCAAAATCCTTTTTTTTTTCAACCAACTTTCGGCGCGCAATGTCGGGGAAGGAATTTCGAATGCAGCGGAACATTCGTTTCCCGCGCTAATAGGGAGGCACGACTGGTTGGATAGAATTCTCGGATAATAAAACAAACTTCCCGACGTCGAAATACAATTTCTCATATCCATGCGGTTGTCGTACCATTCGCTCATCGAACTTCTCAACAGCGGAGCGTTCGAGAAATGGGGCGCCCGCTATAATTCGACGGGGTAATTCTAAAAATATCCAGAAATATTGTGTTCAATGGTGAAGAATTGAATTCAACTCGCCTACTTTTCAGAATGCGTACAAAATATTCTCCCGTCAGATGTAATGCACTTTCACATACATAGACGAAAGGGACTCATCGAGTGCTACAGTTGCAGAAACTCGATGCATATCTGTGGCAGATTAAAGCATAGGACAGTGATAATGGAATCAGATCTGATTAATTCAGTTTTTCTTTCGTTGCGCTATCGTTCTCGTTTGGAGGAGAATGGGAAAAGGGGATTGGGGGATCCCTCATCTACCTCGAGATTCTACACTTCGAAGTTTTGTGGTCGCGCGATACAACGACGTTAGTTCGCGTATAATAAGGTGTCGTCTTATCTAATGGGGTCGGCAACGCGGGCCCTGGAAGAGTGTATCGCCGTGTATAATGGTAATTACGCGTTATTAACAAGCCTCCGGGGGTGTCGAGGGGTGGCGACGGTTGCCTCTTGTCTAATTAACTGAGTTTACCGCGACACCTGCCCCCGTATCACGGCATCTTCCACAGCTCAACCAGTAACTCAAGATTCACGCTGGTTTGGGGGTGCACGTTCAACGCTGTCACCGGCTTCGCGGCGGACCAATCGTTGAGAGTCGGCGTTTAACCGGGAAACACCGATATTCATCGACGAGGACGGCGAAGACGATTTGTCATCTCCGAACACGCGAAAGGCGCAACTGCGGGGCACCGTCTTCTGCAGAGCCTTGGACTCGGCCGAGAACAATAATTAGGAGGAGGAATACGCACCGCGATACGCGTGCATCCGGTTGGTGATTTACAAAGTGCAATAAGGAAGAAAGGTATAATTCAAGGCTCGCGACACGTGTCTGCCACCCCGCAAGAAGCGAATACGCGGCTTCGTTACCGCGACGGTTCGAAGAATGCCGATAAATCAGGCACTGTTACAACGCCGCAGAAAGGGGAAATAAAGAAAGCAGGAGGAACAGAGACAGAGACATCAAAGTAAGGTTAGGAGCGTCCCCGGGGTGCCAGACCCCTCCAACTGGGTGCAAAAGGGGGTTGATCCGCAACCCTGGTTGCGGACCAACTCTCCCCGACTCATTAAGTACGATGCCCTTATCCTTCGGAAAAAAAAAGGAATGGGAGAGGGGGCAGAGAGGGGGGGGTGGATAAAAGGAAGGAGGGGTCGATGGCTACGTATATGCAGATATGTATTTTAAAGCATTGATACCACCTATACGCCGACGCTTCGTTACGCGTGGGGTGTATATTGCGTTACTTTCGATTCACAATGGCTTCTGCCACCCTAGTTGATACTCAGGGGAGGGGCACCAATGAATCACCGAAACATTGCGCGGAATCGATAACAACGCTTGGCGTCATCTTCGATTATTGCGCAGCCCTTGCCGCCCGTTTCTTCGACTGCGGCAACAGAGACGAGACAATGGGAAAGACGGAAAGCCTTATACGTTCTTCATCATGTATGCCTGTAAATCTGCTCAACCACTCATTCGTGTTGTTCTCTATGAATAAGAAAATAGTCCAAATACGAAGTTTGTGACAAGCCAGGAATCATAGTCGCGACATAACCCGTTCCTTGGTGTACCCTTCGACGAGACGGTCTATTGGTTCCTGTAGAGTTCCTATTGGCCTCTCAATCACATAATTCTCGCACACTTCCTTCACTGTCCACTCTAGGCGCACTCCAAGCAAGTAATCAAGCTTTTTAAATTCAAAATTCACCGCCACAATAACGGATTCGCCGTTGAAGCACTGCTCGAAATTAGTATCCAGCGGTGCACAAAGCCGTCGCCCTTTCAACCGTCATTTCCAACTAAGAGGCAGCGCCGCGCCGCGTTTCGGCATCCCCCAAAGTCTCGCGTCAAACATATTCAAATACGCAATAACGTATTATGATTTATTTACCGATACTTTATACGAGCCCGCGAGTGTGCGACGCCGTGCTTCATGGCTCGTATGAATATTAACGAGCGAGCGATACACGCCCGTACACGCGTCCACATACACGGTGCCCCAACCCTCTCTCTCTCTCTCTCCGCGTCTGTACGCGCGTCGAAGCAACCCTCCTTGGACAAAGTGCGTGCGTGCATGCAAATATACGTCGAGTTAAGTGTATTGCAGCCCCGTGGAAATCCACAGGCCCGTGTATCTTCTCGCTCTCCATTCGCTGGGAATCCGTAGGCAAACCGCAGCCAATATTCGAAGTATCTAATATGCTTTTGTAGTCCCTTCGCATTCGCTTGATGTTTCGGAGGGGGAAGGGATCGCCGAACGCGTCCCATCCAAACGGCGAGACGGAATATTACTCTGGTGCGGGAGGATTCAGCCCGTTCGAACGTGGGGAACCGATGCTTCTACTTAGGTTTTCCAATTTGGGCTGCTGGTCATCGGTGTTGACCGAAAGATGTTTGAGATACGAAGGTATGGACAATCTCTGGAGAATCAAACACAATCGAAATGATGTGGCGAACAGAAAATCGGGAAGCTGTTTGTCAGACGTTAGGGGGAATCCCATTCTTTGGACTAAAAACATAGCAAAATTTGGGATTTTTTTTTTAAGAAACCAGCGTTTCGATTCATCTGAAATTTGGACCATGTTTTGATGCATCTTTGAGGAAGCTGCAGTTGTTTTTTTATTAATTTCTAACCATAAATATAGTAGTTATGCATGATCGACCATCACGCCGCGCGAAATTCGTCGGCCATTGGTGTGCATGATATTTATCTACCAGGTGATCTGAAACAGAAGAATGAAACGGCGATGTACTTTATACATATGTAGCTTGAAATTGATGAACCAGCAAAAAACAAAAAAAGTTATTGAGCAGTGTGGAGTGTTTTCAAACAGAAAGGTCTGAACCTTTCATTTTTGCAATCCAATTTTGCGCCAATTTTCTTACGTAACGAAAGAAGTATAGAACTTAGCGGTACTCTGGTTCATCAAATTGAAGCTACGTATGTACAAAGTAAAGCGCCGTTTCATTTTTCTATTTCAGATTACCTGGAAGGTAGATATCATGCGCACCAGCGGACGACGAGTTTTGCGCGGCGTGACGCATAACTCCTCTATGTAATATTAAAAATGAATAAAAAAACTGCAACTTCTCCAAGGATGCATACAAACATGGTCCAAATTTCAGATGAATCGAAATGCTCGTTCTTAAAAAAAAATCCTAAATTTTGCTCTGTTTTTAGCCCATAAAATAGGATTCCCCCTAAGGAAATCCTGTTGGCCATCCACTAGGAGCTGAAGCATTGCCCCCTTTGGAGGACCAGTCACTATCCTACTTACGATCAGATTTTGCCCAAGATCCACCCAGGATTCCATGACACTTCACAGATCGGTCAATTGGAAACTTGTTAAATCGTCGAATTCTATGAGAATGCAAATAGTACGAACGAACACGGTACGTTAATAAAAATTCAGGTTGGGCAGCTTGCGCCTGGAACTGGACCGACGAGTCCGTCCAGAAGCCTTCGATCCCCAGTTCTGGAACAAAATCGCCGAAATTTGGTGTCTGACACAAGACACGGTGTCTCTCTGTGTCTGGACCGTCCGGGAAGCTCCTCATCCACTCTGAGGCATTCCCCGTTAGATGCGAAAGGGTTGATCGGCCGACGGGACCATCGGAATTCGCCGCGACGCAACGGCACGTCGCTTTTCCGTGCAATTGCCTCCTAATTATCGCCGTCAACTAATAACTCGCATTAATTTCGGGCGATTTAGTGGCGGTGGCGCGTGCGCGTTACCAATCCACCCCCTCCGCGCCGATCCTGGAAGCAGCCTCCCCCGCGAGCGAGTCGAAGTTTAAATTGAATTGGGTTGGCATGGCGCGGCGCTAGTTCGCAAAACTATACCATCCCTCCCCCCGTTGCCCACCGGTCTACAGATATACACGTAGCACGTGTAGAGCCGTGCTTCTGGGGGGCACGGGCGCCACCGTATCCGAAGACCATCGACTGAGAGAATAGTGCTCCCTGCTTACGGGACAAGTAACGCTACGGAGATACAGTTGAACTGGCAACGAGCGCCACGGAACGTGCAACCGGCTAATACACCCTTCCGAACGCTTTCCACCCGCGACACCCTCTTCTTCGACACCGGTTTCTCCACCTGCCGCCGACTTCACGGGCTGTCTGGGCCCTCCGGTTGCCTGTGTGTGTACGTGGACGGGAACGACCACGGGTATCTGAGTGGACCGAAGAGGGGTTTCAAGCTCATCCCTGGGCGAAAGGGTGGCCGAGGAGGGGAGGTCGGTGGATGAGACAAAGAGGGACGGAGAGAGTATCGAGCAGCCAGCGAGAAGGTATCGGGGAATGCTTCTTGCGCGTAGGGCTGTCGCTTATCGGGATTGTATAGTGTGTTGGTCAGGTCGTTAGCAAGTTGTCGAGATTAAATGCCTTCCAGCGTATTAGAAGCTGCACTAGCTTGATTAGCACCCACCCCCCACCCCCCTCGGTCCTCCCAAAACCCGCGATTCTCGTGGGAGGGGGTGGGCGGAGGGGTGGCATCGATCTCCCCGCCGAGGACGTTGTTGGCGCCCACCTCCTGGACTGCGACACACTCGATATCTGGACGGAAGTGTATTATCTGTTCGCCGTTTAAGCGGTAACCGATAATCAGGATGGTTACGGGCACTTTGCTTGCGGGGTAGCTGGGTGTGGAGGACTTTAAAGGCGTGACGACAGGCACATGCAGATGGGACGCTCGACTTGGTGCAGAGTTCATTGTCACTTTGAATTTCGGCGGAAACATATTCCACAGAACAAATACACTGTATAGATGGGGCAAACTTAACTATCTGCCTAAGGCCACTTCTTTTCCTTCTCCTGCTATAAATCGCAATAGATGAGCTCTCAATTTTCATTCCATACTATAGTTCGCGTCTGTCCAAGACAAAGAGCATGGATTCTCAGCTTTGTCCTTTCTATCTCGCGACCGCAATGAATGAAGTAAAAGAATGATACGTATCACGCACCATTGATGACATAGACGTGGGCGGCCAATTGATCTGGTCCCGACTGGAAGCTGAAAAAGTTGCAGAAGAAGCTTCACAGCTACTATATGCACCTCAGCTATCAAACTCGAGGCGGTGAATATGAGTTTGCTAAATGTACTGATTGCTTACCTTCTGACCAGATTTTGGATCTTCTCGTCTTTTTAAAACGTTCCATACAATTCCTTCCAGATCTCGTTTAAGGTAAACGTACCTATTATGAAACACCTTCCCAAACATGTCCCCTTCTTGAAACAGCATCACGAATAACGAAATAAGAAATAGTTATGGCATATATAAGCAACTGCCAAACATTCTATCGATATTTATACATTCTTTTCTGTACAAATTCACCAACATAAGTATTATTATACAATAATCTATTACAAAAAATGGTTTTAATGTAATTCATTGATAAAAATAACCGTTTCATATTGTGTACCTCAATTTTTTGAATGTCCCGCTTTATGGAACGGTTCGGAAGCGTGTTCCAAGACCACGGACCCGTGTTCACATAGTTGTACCAGTTCATGAAACACACGCCTCAGCTTTGATAATTAGATATTTCCAGTGAAAAAGAGAAATATTTCATTATTTAAACTGCCCTAGAGCGTTTATAAAATATATTATATTCACGTTTTCATCATAAATACGAGTAAGTATGCGTAATTCAAACTTTTTTAATAAATATCAAAAACCTAACCTGACGGGGCGTTTCATAATAGGGACATTGAATATGAAACACCGGGTCATGGTACGAAAACAGTGTTTCATAATACGTACAGGTCCTTCATTTAGTTTTTTAGTCATATTATTTTTTATTTATAATAAATATACATTTTATGGCTCATTATATAATCACAAAACAATGGCCTATCGAATGGTATGCAAATTTTCAATGCTAACCCACTAAATTTTATAAATTAGATGACAATTGCATAACCCCATCGAAAAGCGTTTCATAATAGGTACGTTTACCTTATGAATCTATGAACTGAGAAACAAGTATTCAGAAGAGGTTCAAATAACTTCTGAATACGCTGTTGATTATTCTGCGTACAATATAATGAAAGAATAATCAACTTAAATTCTTACACCCGACGAACATCCATCGAAAGTATCCAGATCTAGCAAACAGTGACAGCGACTGGTACATACAGTCGTTATATCCCGTAGAGAAAGAAGAGACGTCAGGATCTATTAATCAAGACTTCCCGTTGAAAATCGATGTACAGCCGTCGCAAACGATGCCCCGCACCTGCCAGCGACTCCGTTCCTTTCGCATGAGATTTCTTCCATACCTTTCGTGTAGGCTTGTTACTGCCTAAATGAGTAAACCAGCTAAAACCACGTCGATGCGGGCAAGAAAGCACCCTCCGGACGGTTGCTTAGCAACGTATACGAGCCTTCGTATACATGATATCAGTGGGACGAGAAAAGCTCCTCGTACGAATGGTTTGATCTCGCCAAACGATCTGATCTCGACGCGTGGATCCAATAATATGCAGATTCCTCCGCTTCCTGGCGACATCTACAGACGCTTCCTCAGCGCAACATATCGGGAGCTGCACGTGGCTCTTAGGGATAATAAACAATCTCGTTGATGTTGTCGATGACAACGAGCTGTAGTTATCGGTGAAAAATAATCATCTCTGGAAAAGTTTCGGTGTCCTTATGACCTCTTGGAACTGCTTATTAATATAATTAGAGGATTAAGTAGTCATTCTATCGGGGAATAAAGAAGGGATGGATCGAACGGGCAGGGTTACAGAATTTTCTGAAATGATTTGAGCTTTCGTGGAAAATTTCTGTCTGGAACTCCGATGGAACATCAGCGAACGCCGACACACTGTCAGAGATTTGTACGTATGTATGTATATACTCCGCGTGTTCGATGTTTGGGAAATTCAGTGGGAACCTTGGCATTCCCCTGGAAAGTTCTTCCCCTCCTGCGATCGTTCCTGACGCTTTGTGTATTGAAAATTTGAGAGAAAGAATAAAGGCAATCGCGTATGCGCGAAGGGAGGACACGTGCGCGGTTTGGTGCGTTCGAAGGGGTAGTAAACAAGCGATATAGCTCGAGCACGCTATCCAATATTGAGATTGCTGTCTTTTTGGGATATGCTAATACGATAATACATACAAATGCTCCCATAAACTATAGAATTTTCATAAAGGACATGCAAATGCTCGTGGTATCGAGTGGCGTCGCGCAACGGCCGCCAGTTGGGGTTGTCGGCCCTTGAAAGAGATTGATACATCAGGATCAAACGTCCCGCGGTCCGATTCGCAGGCCGTATAAAGAAAAAGAAAGCAGACTCGTATCGTCGCTTGCTACGATAGCGGAAGACATAGAATACAATTACCTGAAAGTCCCATAGATGCCTGGAGAGATATAAATGCAAATGCTATAGCGGCTAAAATAATCGTAACTCTTTCGGAACGCTCGATGCAAGCGAACTTGAGGCAACAGTCGCGAGTGTAACTCTTCGCGGAGCAATGTAAAAATTCCTACGAAACGGTGAACCGGCGGAAACCTCGAATATATCGATGGTCCCTGGAGGCGTTTGGACCTTATTAGGGGAACGAACGGTCCGTACTGGGATTCTGGGGGGGAAAAAAAGGGCACCGATTCCGATATAGTATAAAGCGAAAAAAATCCTTCCGTAATAGAATTACCGGGCCCTGAGCGGTCGTAAACGTATTCCCAGGGCCGATAGCCATTTTTCTCGGTCAACAGGCGAATTGGCTAAACCGCACGCGTTTACCCGAAGACAGATAGTGGAAAACAGCAACACCCCTTGCTACTCGATCCTCCGCTCTGTGTCCGGTTTACTGTCTCCCGTCCCAAACACATACCTAATTCCAAATAAAATTCAACGTATTCATTGTGCTCGTCGACCTCGTTGATCTCTGGTCAGCCAGGGTCTGGAAGCACCTAATTGAATTCGCGATGAAACGCAAGAGTTTGTCACGAAGATCTCGTCTAATTGTCGGGGAAGATCTTGGAGGGCTATGTTGCTTGTCGTCTCGTTTCAAAGCGGATCGAGTTTCGGAGGGAATTTCAATACTCCATTGCGACGGCGATGCTTGGTCGCATCGGTGGGGCAGGTAAGAGCGATATATTTTCGAAGATTGTTTTCTCTCGTCAGGTAGCCACATACGTCACGCGGAATCCCTGGAGGAAGCCTGGAAGGGCAGCAGGAATATACAGGGTATAGATCACAACTCGCGAAGCGCCGGCCAAGTCCCACGGCGGAACGTGGCGAATCAACTTCCGTCATTGCCCGCCGTCCCAATCCTAATGCCTGGCATTTCTCTTCGGTCTCCGAACAACCCGCGGACTACGCTTGCCGCCGGTGTGAGTAAAACGCGGATGTATGCGTCCGTGTACACGATGGATCAACGATGTTTGGATAATCAAACTTGGGAGCCAAGAATCGCGTCGATCGGAAGTTTCCTGGCCGAAGCGCAATTTTCAAGGATCCCCAAGAGTGTAGAAGAGTGTCGTATTTAAGAATGCAAGTGTAGGTACACTTGCATAGACTTGTTAGGAAAATATAGTCTTGTATATGTATTCTTACAATTCATGTATTGACCGTACTGTCTGCAGTAGTCAACTTTCTTGTTCATGTCCCACCTACAAGATTAGTTGCCCCCTCTTCGTGGTACTGAAGTGCTTAAGTACAGTGGGGTTGTTCCCTTTTCGTCGTATACGTTTAGATATAGGGTAGATGTACAGTTTGTGGCCATTGCACTATTTTCGGCCATGTACAGAATTGTCTTACTTTTAAATTGCTTGCAGATCATTATTATGTGGAGAATTTCGCATCATAAATATTTTGTTTAGCATACCGCCTGAAATATAAGGTTACATTCATTGCTTACACGGATAAATATTATATTTTTTTAAGCAGTGGCCAAAACTGGTACAATACACCCTAAAGTGGCCACAAATGCTGCGTCTACCCTAAGCGTGTTCTTCTTTTTAGAATTCGTAGGACTCTGGAACTTATATAATGGAATTACATAGATGATGATTCATGATGCACGGTGAATATCGTTCGGGAAAGAGCGGACGGCGTCGTACATGTATAACCCGATAGCGTATCGTTTTAATTCAACGCGGCATAAATCGAATCACGGCAAATTGACCTTAATCGCGTCGCTTTAAAACCTACCGCTTCGCACTTCATCATGTTCATTCGCTTCGAATGGCGCGCATCATCTCTCTTTCAGGCTAGGCGTTATGTACGCGCTTCGAACGCGGCTGCGAATTGAAGTGGCGCTTTCCGGGGCAAATGGTACGTAGGATAATTTATCGGAGTATCGGGAAACGACAGAGAGCGGATCCATATTCCAATTAAAGCTCATCCTGCCGGAACGTTGCGCTGGATATTACTTCTCCGACTGCTGCTAGCGTTTCTCTGTCCCACTCTCCTCCTCTCTCTCTCTCTCTCTCTCTCTCTCTCTCTCTCTCTCTCTCTCTCTCTCCATCCTCCTTCCTACCCTCTCTCCAGGTCCATGCTTTCCGTTCCACCCACATTCACCCCTCCAATTTCTCCGTCTCTTACTCCCGCGAAGGCTCTTTTTCTCTGTCACACTTAATTCCTCTCTTTCTCCCTTTCACACCCACGATTCTCCATCCGTCCGTCCCGTCCCGCTCCCCAGTCTCTTTTTCCCTCTTTCGAACGGCGGGGCCTCGCTCATCCTTCCGCCATTGCTTCCATGCCGTGCCTCCTCTTTGCTCTCCTTTTTTGCGCATTTTGCTTTCCAGTCCATTTCGCGTTGTAAACTCGAACTTTATGGCCGCGAAAGTTGGATGCGCCGCGAGAGAGTTCATATACGTGACTGCGTCGCGCTACCGCGCCGCTTCGCGCAGGATCGTTCGTTCCCGTCGGTGGCAATTGATGATTCGAACCCAATTACACGTGATCGGGCGCTACCGATGCTGAATGATCGAGGGGACATGACAACTTCAGCTTCCATTCCGTGGAAGCTAATAACACTTTAGCCAACAGAACACTGCGGAAGGGTACTTTTATATGTACCTATGCCTGGGCCAGGCTAATGAAGGACTTAAGTTGATAATGATGATGATTTCGTCAATAGAGGTACAATTGTGGAATTATTTAGGATTGGGATGCTTTCATATTCTTCCTGGTATCATTGAGGGGAAAAATAGTGACTTGAGTTTTCATTTTGTTGGACGTAGGGGGAGTTGTGGCAGATTGATGCACTTTTTTTTTAAACTTGAATATCTTTTGACAAATGAATAGTAGTGGCACAATTTTCATGGCAATTTGTTAACAATTTATTCTAGTTTAAAGAAATGTTTGGATTTTTTATACAAGGTTTAAAAGAAAAAAGTTATTAATATTTCTTTATAAAATGAGATTTGCATCAATCTGCCCCATAAGGTGGTTCATAGATAGGGATACATTAATACAGGATGAGGCACATTGATATTATATCTGAATATTAATTAGAACACCACAGTTTTTCCATTTTCTTTTATTATTTTAGAAATAACAATCTCAAAAGTGTAGTTTGTTTAATAATAATTATGTAATATAATATTTAAGTGTTTCGCATTTATTGCGTCTTATAATTGGAAATATTAATCGGAAAACTAAAAAGTGCCGCGGCTCTAGATGTTCCTTTTGTGGAGTAAGGTGTTGGCAATTTTAAAACTACATATATCACTGATGTCAACACTGGCTGTATCATAGTGCCCCAAATGATACATTTCCGCAAATATTATTTTTCAAAATAACTAAAAAGGATCATCAGAAACCAAATCAAATAATCACTACTAGAATCAATAACTTATCTTTAATATAAATGGTAACCCGAAGCAAGCAAAACTTTAATTGCAATACACTTTTGTACTATACGTACTAGTTTAGTAAAGAGCAACGAAAACACTTTCGCTCCTGCTCTTGATACATTGTTGACTGCAGAGTGACACGGATTATATTAAAACGGTCGCTTATAAGGTGCCATCTTGTGGTCATGTTTTAAACTTCTAACTGTTTACAGGTATCAATATACTATTGATGTTTCATTGTGCCCCTTGCATCAAGGTGCCCCAACTCCCCCTAATGCCTAACAGAATACTGTAGAAGATATTCTTGTATTCTTGGACCAGGTTGACGAATGATTTAAATTTAAATAGATGATGACACTGGACCCACACAAACAATGCGTCTAACACATTTAAACGTATAATATTCTTAGATGTTACTCCCTAAAAACTTGCTCTTGGCTAAATAGCTCAGTATCTACTCTTTCCCGCTCTAAACAATCACGTGCGCCAAACTCTCTCAAGTTGCCTGAACTCTACTCTCATGACGCACTGACCGCCCTTAAAGACACTCGCACCCACCACGATCGCACGAACGCACGCATTTGCAGCTCCCGCTCAGCCTTCCGATACACACGATCTTCAGACCCTTTTTCCCTCTTGCTCGAAAAAGTTTCTCACGCGTGCAATAGTGAACTCGCGGTCCAAAACGCAAAGCGTGGAAAGGGTTCGCCACTGATGCTGAAATGCTGTTTTTATTATGAAAATCAATTTTTTTATCAATACCAAACAAAGGAGAACTAAAAATTGTTATATCGAGATAATTCTTCAAGGAATGAAATACGACGATTTGACGAGGAAACAGTGATCTCGGCGGATCTTTAAACACTCTCGCAGCTCACAGCTGATATACTTCGGATATATTCACTTGGCAGAAACAGTGCTGACTAGAAAGAGATAGAAGAAACAGATGCAACGTGTGAATTGAATACGTTCAAAATATTAATCGGCAGCGATAGAAGTGTCTCATGTCAGAAGGCCTGAACCCTCAAGCCATTAATCGTTCGACCAGTCCCTCCTGTACAGTCTGGTACCAGAGATTCGGCGTCGCTCCAGCTTCGCGAAATCGCGATTGTCGATCTGTGATTTTCGGGCAGCGGTAACGGTGGCTGGAAAAGGCAGCGCCACACGAGGCAACGCAGTTGATTTAGGATTCGTACATAACCGCGATCGAACAAGGCCGAGCGCCGCGTCGTATGGAATACTAATCAAAGATACACAAATTCCGCCGGCTAATACTTCAAATCCCCTTTAGCCGGGATCCTGAAATTAAATTATTGGATTAGACGCAGGCGACGGCAACCCTTCCTGCTCCGTGTTCACCGCGGAATATCCACTCCCTAACGGAGTAGTCGCGGAAAGCTGTTCGGATTTATTTACCGACCGCCCTTTGATCTCGACTTCTTGGCTCAGATCGTCCTGAATCGAAGAACGGGCTCGACGTCAGACAAAAAACCGCCTCCACTGAACTCCGTAAAGCTGAGACCTTCGGATAGAAGATGTAGACATACACAAAATGACAGATTGATTTCTTCTGCAAAAATAGGCGGAGATGTTAAAATAAATTGTTTTCCTGCGATGCTTCGTTATTGAGAAAAACAAGTTTGAAAGTTCGTCCAGTATGAGTGCGTTCACAGAACATCACAGAGATATGGTGACGCCACAAAAGTAGCGGAGAGTACAGTCGGCGGGACCCTTGAGTGTCTTGCTAACAGGCTGAGATCCCAGCACACTTCTACTCATGCCTTTATAAAGAGTATTTTTAAAAAGCGATTTAGGGTTCATGTGGAAGATAGTAGACGCTAATCTGAGTGAAGGTGCTTAATGAACGTAGGTCGAAAAATCAATCCTGTGAGAGTCAGAAACGATTTTAGATGTTAATAATGTGAGTGGCATTACGGGCTTGTATTCATTGCATACGAATTAAAAAGGAGGATTATTTTACCACATGCTTACTTTAGTATTTAGAAAACATGTTGCATTTGTCTTCCTTCCATTTCCATAGAAAATTCACACCTACGTAGTACAGAATAGCGAACTCGTTTAAAGAATCCTGGTCTGCACTGGACAGGCATTTTCTACTTACTGAAGGGAAACTCGTAGCAGTAGGTCTTATAATATTACACAATTATAACACAACACTAATTATTAGTTGTGATATAAATGAGATTCAATTGCTAATATAGTACGGTGATTTGTTTTCGCGCTACCTGCAATAAATATTAACAATATGATGAATAGAAGCAGGCAAATCATTTGTGTTACCAGACACCCAAAATTGCTTCTAACTTTGACAGAATTGATGTGTCGACCCATAGTTAATTAAGCATACTTTACTCAATTTAGTGAATATGTACAATCTACTCTGCTAGTCCTGCACACTTTTTTTATAAACACACTGTAGAATGTGCATATACAAATATTACAAAGTTATAAAATGAAGTTTGTCAAGAAAATTAAACAAGTTCTTGAGTATTTCATTTTTTTATTTTAATAAGTAAGAAATTGTTGACTCTATCACTGAATACTCAGGCTGTGCTCTTCTAATAATTAATTTATCAATTCTTACTAATATACTTTCAGATTTCAATTGTTCAAAGACTGCTATAAATTGTATCTTTAATTGGACAAAGTTTAGGCTATTTGAAATATGAAGTAGAAACTACATGCGCAAGTAGAAGTCTATTTATCTGTAGCCACAACAAGTTACAGCGAAGTAAGGGCATGTCTACTCCACGAAACTTCAAAGTACATACAAATATACTTCTTGAAAACGAGGCCTTTCGAGAGAAAAACGTTATTTTTAAATTTTTGCATATTTTTGCATAAAAAATATTCTAGACATGTTTGCACTATAAATTTTGTCACATCTTTTACACGAGTTTAGAACCGATTCTTGTAGAGAAGCATGCCTATTTAGGTGATTATACTAGGAGTATAGGGAAGCATAGGAGGAATACCTAGAATCTAATAAATGATTTGAGAGGGTGAAACCTCCCCTGAAGTTCGTTGGGCAAAGCAATTTTTCTATAACTAACCTCGAACGGTTTGTCGAATTTAAAAATCTTTTAACTGTATCTTAGTCAATCTTCTTACACATAGAATTATATTGAATCATTTCAGTTTTAAGAATTTTCAAAATAATCCCGCTGCTCTACCCTGTTTTATCAAAATGGAAAAATTATATTAGGCGACGATTGCACCAGTTTTAATTAAGTATTCTTCCGTAATATCCTGCCGTACTATAAATGAATATTAATATTAGTGAAGTATAAGTAATATTAGATAATGTAGGTATTACTACCTATTTATTTAAGATAAATATAATGATAAATTAATATTCATTATAATAAATTAATTTGCTGTGAATAATAATGTTCACAAAAATGACATTCGATGCGAAAATGATTGAAACCTTCCTTTTATTCGGGCCTTCTTCGAATTATCCACTTTTATACAAAGCGTACTCAAACATATGTAGGTATTATCGGTCCCAGAAAGTCCAAATTAGTTCTGTTCGTTTTAAAAGGGCGTTCCAAACATTTAAGCAGTTAAATCGCGAAATTGAAAAATACATGCTCAATATTTGTGTAACATCCACTAAATTGATGCTAATTTGAATAAAAAAAGAAATTTGTTTTCAAGGTTGTTCCCTTATTATTCAAATACACGACCATTCGGTGAATTTTTGAAACCAATTTTCACGAAAACGAAGAAATGTTACTCCACCATTTCGATCTATTATTCTACGAGGAACCCGGCCACTGGTGGTTCCAATATTGTTACCCATAACTACGTAATAGTGTGAACAAAGGAATCAGGATCGATTTCACTTTGCCAGATCAGAGACGAAGATCGACATTAAGAGAAAAAGGCAAGTTTCACCCCGGAAATCGTGCCTGGGGGCAACGAAACGACGGCCCTAGCTACGTCTTCCCGGTCTCCCACTAATGGCGTCGTTATTTTAAAATACCACGATCATATTTCCCCGCGGCCCAGCAAGAATATGCCACGGCGAATCGAACTTAATCTACGCGAAGCGTTTTGTCTCTCCCTACCCTCGGCCCCCTTTCTCAGCTAGAAACCATCGAATCTCTTGGCCGCTCGTCCCCGAAACCGCCCCCTGGAATCTAAATCATGCAAGGATTACGGGCAGCACGGGCTCAGGGGGGCGGAAGACGATCCACGCCCGGCCAACTCGCATTTTGGAAACATTTAAATTCTTATACGCGAATAAATAGCAAGAATTTTACGCGCGATAAAATATAGATTTCCTAGAGGGGGCTTTCGGCCGCGGAAGGGTGGATGGACTCGGTCATAAAATCATTGATATGAAAATATAGCCTTTTCATCCCGCGTCCCTGTTTCCTTCGTGACGAAACCGTCCAACTGAGAGACTCGGGCAAGGGAAAACAAGGCAAGGTAGAATTATCGACGGATTGTTCTTACTTTTCAACGCTAAAAATATTTTATCTACTTAGTAATTCGTTTGCTACCATTTTGCTGTTCTCAGGCGGCCGAAATGAAGCGAATGTTTGTAAATTTTTTTAAAAAAGCGGAAGCATATATTTTTACAGAACTTTTTGCACTAAAAAGAGCAATATTTAAAGAACATTTGGTAATTTTTTCGTAGAAAAATATTTACGTTTATAATAAACTAACAACCCACATCCAAGAAGCCTTTTTAAAATTTGTTAAAAAATTCTGTAAAAATATATGCTTCCGCTTTTTAAAAAAAAATCGCAAATATTCGCCTCTTTTCGGCCACCTGACTAGGTATAACCCCTTAATACGAAAGTCTCACATTTCTGATTAACAGAGGAACAGACAGGTTAGAACAAAACAGATCAAGAAACATCTATATTTTAAATAATAAATCTATCATTCGTTGCAACAATTCAGCAAAATTAATGAAAAAATGCAATTTATTGCTGAATAGAAAGCTCAACCTCAATAAACCTCAATAAACCTCATATAAACCTCAATCTTTATAATATAGCGCAAAAAACGCGTTTCGAACACAAACCAATACCATAATATACAGTTTATGAGTTGCACAATATACAATTTAAATGCAGCTATCAATGCTGATTTATATTGTCAACAACTTGAAAGTGAAACAGTACCTTGTAAATCGAGAGGGTGTCCTGTACCTCCACGACAACACGGGACCACACGTGGCGATAGCAACGCAAAAGACAATATCGAAACTGCAATGGGAACTTATTCCTCATCCACCATATTCCCCGGATCTGGCCCCAACAGATTTTCACCTTCTACAGTCACTACAAAACAGTTTCGAAAAGAAGAACTTCAATAATTTCGCGGCCACAGAAAATTCAATAAATTCTTTTTCTAATAACAAACCCGAAGATTTTTATAAAGGATGCATAACACAACTTCCACATATGTAGATGGGAAACTGTCACAAATAATAAATAATACACAGTTTGAAGTAAGTATAAGCTGTTATCAGAAATCGAATTTGTAGAAACCGTACTGGAGTAGAACTTATGCATCGCCCAAAAGAAGAAAGAGAGAAGGAGATGGGGAGTCGAGTTAGATAAAAAATAGAGGAGTAACATAAGGAATTTTTCAGTTTTAAAAAATCATCCCCATCCAGGCTGTATCAGCAAAAACAGACCAGTCTGTATAAATAGGTTGAAAACAGCCAGGGAACGCTTCTAATCTGGCCGATAGAGTTGCTTTTCACCAATCGCCGCGTCTCGCTGCGAAATATCGAACAAAGATTGAGCCGTGCGAGCGAGCGAAGGAGAGACGGAGAGATAGTGGTTTCATCCCCGCGATCCGCTAACGCCCGGGGCAGGAATTATATCGGTGAGTCGGGTTCCTTGTATAAATCATACATATTCAAGCACCGACAACATTTCCTCGAGTAGCTACCAGTGATCCGTCTAATTTATAGTTTAACTTATCTAAATGCGCGCAGCGGCTGGCTGAAGAGGGGCTTCGGGGCGGTCGCCTAGACGGTTTAGCTGCTGTCGGTGTGCACTTGAACGAACCGGCGCGGCGGCGACACGAACGCCGTTCAACCCTTTGGCTGTTTAGCATTCCATCTTCGATTCGGCCGTGGTTCCCACAGAGAGGGGAAACGCCGGGGTGCGGTGGAATTTTTACGCGGGAAAAACCCGGCAGGAGGGAGGCCGCGTCGATAGGATTACGTGGCTGGCGATCCCAGAGTCGATAAATCATCGACGCCGGGCGTCGAGCAGCGTGTAGAAGGGACGGAAGAATTCCGATAATCGGGTGAACGTGACCAGTAGCACTTGTTGAGCTGACCGGTATAAATTAAACGATCACGGTGGCAAACAATTGTTTCAGCGTTCCCGCCTGCTTGCTCTTCAACTTGGGATATGGAACCAGGTAACTGCGATGATGAAATCATTGCGAGGTGATTAAGGAGGGCATGCTTGTTCTGGTCGAATCTTTCGGCACATACAGTGGCTCGCACCCATAATCGCACACTCTTTAAAATCGCATAACTTTTTTAAAATTGGTCCAAACAACTTGAGTCTTTTTGAGAAGCTAGAATGATTAGTTTGCTAAGTGGCGCGTTTCGTCGTTTTGAAAAAAAATTGCAATTGGCCGGAATACCAAAAAAGAATAGTAAAGGTCGTTTTTAACGTTGTTAATGTCGTTCTGAGCTACAAGCATTTAAAGATCGCAGAATGAGGTCGAAAATCGCTGATTTCGGGAATTTCGCGATTTTTTAGAGCAACGTTAACCGATTTTGATGAAATTTTCAGCATGCATGCTACTTACTTAAATCTACAAACGAGTTGTTTGAATTTTCATTACAGGCTCAGAAAAAAAGTTGAAAAAACGATCTTTACTATTTTTTTTTGCTGTTCCGACCGATTAGCAATTTTCTTTCAAAACGACGAAACACATCACTTAGCAAACTAATCCTTCTAACTTCTCGAAAAAACTCTAGTCGTTTGGACCAATTTTGAAAATTTTATGCGATTTTAAATAGTGTACGATTATGGGTCTGAGGCACTGTAACTTTGATTGAAGTTAAGCATTATCGAATGTGAATTGTTCTATAAATGATGTCAGAAGATCACGGTGACTCGATCTGAATCGAATGAATGTTGGAACTCGTGGATAAAGCGAGTCATGTTACAATATACGAGGTGTTTCATAGTTAGTGGAAAGCATTGCAGGGGTGGATCCAGGAATTGAAAATAACAAAAAAATCATATAAACGTATGTCCGATATGGCCTAGTTTCCGAGTTACAGCCTGTTTATTCTGACTCATGGGGAGAATTAAAATCTGCTGTCTATGCAACACCAATAATTGACAGTGCTGAAATACTTCGTCAGAGTGCCGAACAAAGTTGCCTGCAAATCTGTGCAACACTCGGCCTTGTCGAACGAGGCAGACAATTCATGCTGAGTAGGCGTACTTACGCCTGTATTCAAGCTAGAGGTGGTCACTTCCAACAATTTCTGCGAAGACAAGTGGTAGAACACGAAAACAGCTGTAACTCGAAAACAAGGTCGTATCGGACACACGTTTATAGGAACTTTTTTTGTTCCGTACACATGTACGTACTACGAAACACCCTGTACCCTGTATTTACTGAGGAAGCTCGTCATTACAATTCCTAAACTGCTTCTGCGGTCTTGAATCTAGAATAGTTCAATTAGTATCATAAGATATTTAAACAGCAGTGGAGGACGAAGTTCGCGAACCATCAAGAATTTGATTAAACGTATTGTTAACCCATATCATAGAACTGCATAACCCAGTTTTAAAACTGTCGAATTGAATGCACCAGATCCTAATAGATGCTAATTACATAACCCACCCGAAATTTAGATAAAGTATGCAATAAAGAAGTCCTTTATAGTACTACTGGAAATATTGAGAACTTCTACCCTCACCCTCTACCTAATCGCAAAGGTGTAATGCTCATAGGTATAAAGAAAGAAGTCCGGGAATCAAACATTCCACCATGATTCCATCGAAACCTAAGGCTATTTGCAGAGACACTGACGAACACTCGATAAATCTTACTGGATACGTCTGGATACTCCATACACTTCCGCTCTCGTGTCGATGATGCAGTGGTTAGGGTTAGAGAGTCGGCGGAGGGACGCCGCGTAAAACCAGTGGCCTGTTTTACAAGGAACGGGGATGACGAATCGTTTCATGGGGGATCGGGGGAGGACTTCATCCCTTGATATATCGACGCGAAACGGTGAGCGATTCCCACGTAGGATACCGCGAGCCAATCTTTCGGAAACCAGCCCCCGAGATCCAAAGGAGCGTGATATTTATAGGGCGGATTTAAAGTATAAAGTTGCAGCTCGAGACGCGGGGGTAGGCAGGGGGGGTGGAGCAGGAAAGACTGTGGTCTCGTTCCTATTTTCTGGAAGATCGCGGCCACGACTCGGTATTCCAATCGTGTGCTGGGTTCGTGTCTCGAAATCCAACGTCCGCGAGGAAGGAATGTCGCCTGTACTCGAAAACCGGAGGACAGTAATGCGAGCCGAAGGCAGCCAGCAACTTTCTCCCTTCCTTCTTGCCCGATGACATTTGTCTCAGCGTCCCCCGATCGGGATGGATTTCTTTCTCCGGCGAACCGGGCGACGGCGGCCTTCGTTTTTATCGCGTCTTATCGAGAATTTTTGTAAACAACACTCGCCATTCCGGATTTACTTTCCCGAGAAGCGTCGCCCTTTATCGCGGCGAAACAAATGCGACAACTTTTCATTCGTTCGCGCCGCCCCCGCCCTCTCTATCTTTTCTCCCCTTCGCAATAAACACCCATTTTATCACATACACGCGTCTCTCTTTCTCGCTGGCCCGTTCTCCTGCGTGTTCGCCGCTTTTGAAATCGTCGCTCCTTTTACAGCCCTCGTCATCACCCGCCCCCTCGCCCGCCCCTACCGCCGTTCGTCGCGGGGGGTTGGAGTTCCCGGGGACAGGTAAGTGGTATCGGCAGATCGCGGAAACGGAGAAGCTATAAGTAAAAGCAAAGTTCAAATAAATCGCACGTGACGGGCCTGCGATATTCCGCCGGCGACGTGTCGCGACGGGTAGGTGGACTTTGAAACGAAGCAGCACAGGAGAGAAGCCAATGAGATTTGTACCTTTACTTGGACGCGCTACGGGACCTTTTACGAGCAAACTTCTTCAATTGCTTTTGTTGTTATTTGGCCGTAAATGGCGAGAGCACGGAAGCATCGCGGTTCGAAGTGTCTGGAAATGTATGAATAGATAATTCTGTCTGATATCTAAATATGACGACTGCCCTGAACAATGTTACAAGATTGAAGAAAGTGGGGTTGATTTTTTAGTCATATTGTTAAGAAGGGAAAAGATTAATAGTTGGTCTGAATCAGGATTGAGTTAAGGGGTTACACCACCTTGGCGCTCGGAAAAATAGGTATAAAAATAAACTTTTTTTTTTACGCTGCCATTAAGTATATAAAATGATCTTTATTTTACACATATATATAGTAGTTTTATGAACAATTTACAATATTAACGATTAAAAAAAAATAAAAAATGGCGGAGATATAAGCCGATAAGTAGGACCCTCTTTTGAAAATCCTTCCTGATGGTGTACTTGATTTCTCTGTTAGGCATCGTCTAAAATATAAAAAATAAATTGTTTCTTATTTAAAAGGGTAATAGCTAAAATATGACAGAGGGAAAAATTTTATAATTTTTTTGTAGAAACGACAGCTGTTTGAAAAAGAAACTCAAGTTTGCATCGATGTTAAAAAGTTTAAAAAATTTATAACTTTCGAACATGGCACCCAATCACAAAAATCCTCTGTCACATTTTAGCTATTACCCTTTTAAATAAGAAACAATTTATTTTTTATATTTTAGACGATGCCTAACAGAGGAATCAAGTACACCATCAGGAAGGATTTTCAAAAGAGGTCCTACTTATCGGCTTATATCTCCGCCATTGTTTTTTTTTAATCGTTAATATTGTAAATTGTTCATAAAACTACTATATATATATGTGTAAAATAAAGATCATCGTATATACTTAATGGCAGCGTCAAAAAAAAAGTTTATTTTTATACCTATTTTTCCGAGCGCCAAGGTGGTGTAACCCCTTAATCTCGGTTGAACCTTAATCCAAAATTAGGTTCGAGTTAGGCCTAAGTCAAGCTTGGATTAAGTAAGGTATGGTCTGGGTTAGGCCGGGTACAGGCTTGAGGCACGAACGCGAACGAGGCAAGTCGAGGCAGAATGAGCATGCAAGTGTTGAACGTTCGTGAAGTTCACAGACGCGCAACACTTGCATGCTCATTCTGCCTCGGCTTGCCTCGTTCGCGTTCGTGCCTCAAGTCTGTACCCGACCTAACGCGAGTGTGCACCCTCAAGTCTGTACCCGGCCTAAGATCTGACATTATACGTTCGCCTGAGGATGAACGCTTCAATTAAACAACTCGCTTTACTTGAATTTTGAACGGTTGAGTCGTTTTTGAAAGTCTTTCGATTCGAGAATAAACTTTGCACCAGAGGACAGAAGGAGCCGGTTTCGGGAGATTCCATGAACTTTGAAATCCAGTGTAAGTATCCACAGATACGAGCAGCTCGTCAATACATTAGGACAGTTCCCACCGCAGAGCTTGAAATGAAAGAGTGGGACAAGCGGCTGAAGAGGGGAGCTGTGCTCCCAAACGGGGTGAAAATCCCATTACAAACTATCCTCGCTTCGGTCGACGTCGTCTCCTTCTGCTGGATCCTCCACCGCGAGATCTTTGCATGAATATGTAAATCCTTATTTTCGGATCGAGTGCACTCGAAACCGAAAACCGACCTGGAGAGAAACGTTTCGCGCCGCCGTCCTCTTTCGCTTGTGGAATTGATTTATTAGCTCTCCCGACTTATCCCTGGGAGCGATGGCTCCTTCCATCGGGGAAAGGTACACCGGAAAGATGTATCGAGTACTCTCGATGAATGTTCCCGAGGCTGAGATTAAAACAATAGGGCAGAAATGGTTCGAGACTCGGAAACCGTATTAGTCCCTCTTCCATTCGATTCAATTTCGGTAACTTGGATATTACTTGACATACAATGAAACTGTTGTGACTCAATAATGTCAGATGAATAAGCAACATTTCCGTACAAAAGTTTGTGTTGTAAATGTAATAGTACCTGCGTAATCGTATTCCCAAGTCAAAGTGTTACTATCGCCCCAGGCCTACCCTAGTGACAAAACTGTGCAACCCCTAAATATTATTAAATTTGTCTAAAATTTGGCATACAGATCACTTAGATGTATAGAACCAAGGAGGCGAGCAGAGTTACATGAAAATAGTACCTTTGGAAAATTGAAACACCCTAGAGTAGCTATGTGAAACGATCATGCCCTGTACCAAAAATTGTCATCCAACAAAATCCGCAAATTTAGGATCTAAAAATGCGTTTTCCTAAAAACTGGAAGGTATTTTTTGTTAAAAAAAATAAACAGTGGAACCCCATAAAATTTCCAGAGATCCTCAATCAGTTTACCTTGAAAAGGGTCAAGTTTAACAGCATTGAGATACAGATAACGCAATAATCTCTAGAATACCGAACCACCTAGAATTTTACAATTATAAGCACTACTTAGAAGATTGAATGAAGTAATGAGTTCGGAGAATGCGTCCAGCTGAACACAGAAGTCGTCGGAGCGTTCAAAGGCTTCGCTGAAGGAGGAATCAAGAAGCTGGTGGAACAAAAGACACGCGTAACGCCGGACATCGATGGCAGAAAATTCAAGAGGGTGGGTTGGTGGACGAAGGACGCCCGCGGGCGTCTCGTCCTCTAAAGTTTTAATACCAGAGCGAGGGGCTGGCAGACAACAGGAAGACAGAAAGAGAAAGGGAATATTTCGGATGATTGGTATTGTCGTGGAGCTCCGCGAGATGCGAACAGCCTGTGGGGTGGACTCGACTGTATTCAAATGGGGTGGCCATTAGAGTTATGTTAGAATATATTGATTATTGGGGGGATCAAAGGGTAGGGGACGACGGAATGACGCCAGTCGAGAGAAGACGAAGGGTTGGAACAACCGATCCTCTTCTCTGTTGCTCCCTCCGCCGCTGCGACACCCTTTCGCTATTTTTCACCCCTCTTCGAATTCTCGTAACTGCCGATTCTGACCGACTCTTCACCTGTCGGCCTACAAAACTCGGTGACTGGGAAAGTAAACATTTACGGAGATTTCGACCGAACAAATTGGGCGGGTCAAAAAAGTCTTCTCGTTTTTTTTTCACTGTAGCATTTCGATTGCAATGCAGGAGAACGGTTCTTTTTAGCTCTGTGCTCGCAAATAAATTTGAGGTACTGGATACATCACTTAATACACTACTTAAATTAAGATACGAAAATCCAATTAAATATCAAAACTCTCGGTTTTATTATACATGCATATAAAACTTGTCGTGAAAAGAATTTTGAAAACGGGAATAGAATTTTCGTAGTTATCTACGCCATGGAAGAATCACAAAGCGACGAAAGTGGCTACCGAGAAATGGTATTTTCGGTAGCTACGAGTGAGAAGAAAGAAGATTGGTGGTTCTTAAAATTTCGCCTAGACCATAGACACAGTTTTGACTGGACAATTTTGTAGGTAAAATACTGCTCCTTCATTCTGATCGTACAGTTGACGTTATGCTACATTGAGGGTTTAGAGTAGCATAATGAATGTTTAATACCAACCGCCGCCACCAATTACCTACGCGAACAAAGCCTCAGATTCGCCTTGAATTATTAATGTAATTATTTTTGTTGCACATACTGGAAATTAGACGACCGTTAGGAATACCTGCTTTCAGAATATTGTCTAATGCGAAATATCAAGAATGGAATCAAATGTCCAGACGCTCTTTAATGTGCAATTACTAAACTATGTTAAATCACCCATAATTATCAGACACAGAAAACTGCGATGCTGAAGTGACAAATAGAATCCCACTTGGAAGTTCAGAAGCTCCCAAACAATAGGGAATTTGCATTTAAAAAGGATTGCATAATTTATTATTTATAACCTGAATATACACCATAAGCAATAAATGTACAATAAAATTTTTATTTATTATAAATCGTTAAGTATTAAAAAATGAAATTAAAAATTGGTAATGTTTGAATTGGTGGTAAAGCTTCGTGACGTCACATAGTAGTAATTTTAAATGGCTGCTATGTATTTATGATTGCGTCGTGAAACTGGTGTTATGAGTTGCCTAAAAATACGTATATCAAAACAGCCGTCTAATAGTAATGTATACGTATATCAAAATAGCCGGCTAATAAAAATGTATTTTTCAATGCTAAAAGTGTGAAAATACTACCATGTGACGTCACAGGCTTCTTCGGCTACGCTCGGGAATTTCCGGATCGTTTTCGGTAATTTTAAATATTGCAATTTCTAATAATTTTTTTCTCGCTTAATATGCAATAAAAAATTATGAAAAAAAAAATTACAATACAACTTATATAGAAGCTCCCAAATATATTTTTTTTTAGAATCATGCAAATTCCCAATTAGTGCTGAATAAACCGTTCAGTGTTCAAACAAAGAAGCCGAAAGGACGAACAGTAGGTGCGCGCGATTACACGAAGCAAGTCTCCGCTGAAAACCTCATGTGATATTGCACACCAACCTCAACGCAAAGGTCTTCGGAGATCACTAACGTCGGCTCCAGCTTCGCAGCAGGGCGGGAAATCACAAAGACGGGTGTATAGTAAACGAGCGAATAATTTCACCGGTTCTAATTAGTTCAACGCGAATAAATGGACAGTGCGGGAGAGCAGCGTCGTTATTTATGCAGGAGCATCGCCGTGGTCGGCGTCGTGAACAGGCAGGGACCGCTGGAAAATATTATTCGCGGATACACGTCGGTTTCCCTTGCCCCCTCCCCCTCCACTTTCATCGCCGCCCGACCTCGCCACCCTCCACCCCTCGGGAAGAACAAAGGCATGAAAGGAAAACGCGCGGCAGAGAAAGGGTCGGGCGCGTGCATTTCAAAGATACGCGAAAAGAGCGGCGAGTTCGAGTAGGAGGCGGCGATACGTCACGACACTGGAAAGTCGAGAAAATATTCGCGCGAACAAACGCGCCGGGAATTATCGAGCATTAGTCGATGGCTGCTTTTGCCGCGCTCTCCGGGCACCCCGTGGAAGGGGTGTACGTCGAGGCACGGTCAGGGGGGGGTGGCAAGGGAGGGAGGGAGGGAGGGAGGGGGGGACACGAGGCGAAGGGATAAAAGGGAGCCAGAGAAGTACAATCGATGAAAGGGTTGGACGTCAAACCCCTTCGTGTCGCGATCTTCTCCACCCTCGGTCGGTCTGCCACCGCCACCGTGCCGCGACTCACCCACCCACCCCAGGCCCCGGTGAGCCTCGTCCCTTCCACCTAACCGCCTTCCACCACCATCCGCCGCCACCCACCCACCCCACCTTGCCGTCATAGCTGTAACTCACCGCCACACGGTAGCGCCCTTGCCGCGTACACATTTACATAAATTATTGATCCCTAAAACACACCGCCGCCAATGCCATTGCCACTGCGGAGAGAGAGCAGCCCTTAAGGAGAACCGCCGTGCCGCTGTCTCTCCTTTCACTGAATCGACTTGGCGATCCCGGCCTGATCGTTATCCTCCTCCGTTCTCGCGCGATTTCGTCCCCAGCTCAGCCGCTCCTTAAGATGGCCGTGGTTCCGAGATGTTTGTTGCTCGTCAATTCGGGATGATAAACAATCATAGAAGCAATCGTCGGTTTCGGACACGTTGCCGATGCTTCTCAATAATTTCGATCCGCTCTCGGCATTCCCGGTTTTGCAGGCGTGCGCGTGAAACTACTCCCGTCCCATCGCCGCTTCGAGGCCCCGTGCATCTAAATGGGATCGTCAGCAAGATTGCCCGATACCAAAAATAATTAGCGGTAACAGGTTTGATACATCCTAACACGAATCGGGCCCGATTTCAAGCGTGAAGGCGCAGGCGAATCGCGCCGAGCCGATTTCTTGGGGCCTAAAATTTTAATTATAATATTTTCCCCGGCGAGACAGGGGTGCAACGGCATTCAGGACACTTCTGGGGGTGAGAGGGAACGAGATGCGCGGCGAATACGGGTGCTGCTACGTCATTAAGCTACGCATTGTTCGCAGAGGGCTGATTGTCTTGGCCGCTCGTTTTAGCCGTAGCTAGAGAGACAATTGTTCAATATTCCCATTGATCTGTGAGACGCCCCGGAGGCTGCTTCATCTACAGTCAAATATATATATGTGTATATGTATATATATATATACATATACATATATATGTATACATATATATGAGTATATAGCCTTCAAGTCTTTTGTCAATATCTCTATTTTAATGATATGAGGCGCCCCTCCCCCCCTTTTGCGGCGCTCTCAATGGACCAAAAGCAACAGAGAGAGGAGGAGAGAGAGAGGGAGAGATGGGTGCGGAGGGGAAGAAACAGGGAGGAAGAGAGAAGGAGAGCGAGAAATGCCAGAGAGCAGATAGACGGTTGTGACGTTCACGCGGCGTTATCTTTCACGGTTGTGCCATCGTTCGCGTAGAGCGACACGCATGCAGCGACGCGTTTCGTTTCGACGACGATTAGTGAGAAGGAGCCTCGTTATTTCTCCCTTTTCCTCCTCCTCCTCCTCCTTCCTTTTCCTCCTTTTTCGGGGGAAAAAAAGGAAGCGCGCGCGGAAAGAGCTGAAACGGGATCACAGCGGCTGGCGAGAGTCGCGCTCAGTTCCAGGATCGAGGGACGACAATGCGCGCTGGCGGACCGCGCGATTCTTCATGCTCGATGCGAGACTATTATGTCCTCTGTTGGGACACCAGCGGAACGGCTCCTGGCGCTGCAGGAGCTTTTGTTCCGGTTCCTGTTGTCTAACGTGCCTGACACGCTCGCGAGGTGCAAAAAGAGCCTTGCGAATAAACGATGTTTCGCTGGCTGCACGCGAGTCATTGTATCGCGGCAATGATTGAAGGGCTGAGGGATGGCGGGCCTCCCGGAGCCGTTGAAGCGGTCCGTTGCATTCGGCGATTGCCGAACGCTGAGACGGACCGACGTCTGTTACGCGAGAATGGATAAACTGTATTCCATACAAGAGCATCCCGACGCCCCTACCGATTTGCGACCGATCTGCGCAGCTCCCACTACTACCCACTGTTTGAACCGCACGCGATTGGTTTGCAAGGAATAACTGATACATCCCAAACGCGGGACCTGACCGTTGTCAACGTAAACAACGTCTCGCACGAAAAGTTAACAGAGAGAGTAGAGGGCCGTGCGACGGAGAAAAACATAGGCGGTTAAGTGGGGAGTCGGGCGTAGCAACGATCGCGAGGGTCGTGCCTGCGCGAAACCTGGATGCTCTAATGTGGAATACAGTATAGAGTAATCTGCATCAGACGAGTGGATAAATACCGTGACTCGATTCACTGGAACAACTGATTGCGATATCCAGTGTTGCTTTGCTTCCCCATTTGCTCTCCTTACTTCACTGACGTCTACGTAGATGTACCGTTTGTGGCCATTGCACTATTTTTGGCCATGTGCATAATTATCTTATTTTTAAGTTGCTTGCAGATCATTATTATGTGGGGAATTCAAATCATACATATTTTGTTTAGCATACCGCCAGAAATATAATGTTATATTTACTATTTACACGGAAAAATATTATATTTTTTAAGAAATGGCCAAAACTGGTACAATTCCTTAAAGTGGCCACAAATGGAGTATCTACCCTACCTCGGTTTCGATACAAAAAATACTACACGCATAATTTAGGTAACCAACCGTGACGGTCTGTCGTGAACTAGGTATTTTATGAGTCACTGTATCTGGAAATTACGCCGTTCGCAACCATTGTGCTTCAGATGAATGGCAACTGTGATTTTCTCACGAAAAAAATCAGGATCTCAACCATACATAGCCGTCATTTTGTTTTAAATTAATATTTCGGAAATTCCCTCCGTTAATCAGAGGCTACATTAATATACTAACGAAATCTTTGTGGTTTTTTGATTTTAGATAATCTGGTTCCGAATGGCAGTTCTCACCGCGGATCCAAATTTTTAAAAAGGCTTCTTGGATGCCGGTTGTCACTTTATGATAAACGTGAATATTTATCTGCGAAAAAATGACTAAATGTTTTTTAAATGTTGCTCTTTTAAGTGCAAAAAGTTCTGTAAAAATATATGCTTCTGGTGTTTCAAAAAAAATTCACAAGCATTCGCCTCTTTTCGGCCTCCTGACTAGGTATAACCCCTTACAAATTCGGAGGAGACATCGAACATAACGTTCAGTTCAGCCCGATTGGATTCTAATCTGAGCCGACAAAGACCTCCGAAGAAGTGGCGATGGGTCACTTGAAATGGCGAAGAATCGTTGCGAGGACAACGTCTTCGCTCTCGAAGTGCGATCCGTGGTTTCGAAATCGCGATTACGCGCACGGTCGAGTACTGGACGCGAGACCGCAGGGCCATAATTAACGGTCATAAATTATCAATCCGAACATCGGTTAGCGGCACGGCTTGGCGGCCGTGTGCAACGCGCGACAACGGCAAAGACAGGGGGGGGGGGGGGGTGTGGGCGCGGAGAAAGAGCAACAGAGAGGGGCGGGAGATGTGGATTAGGATGGATGCGGGGTCGGGCGGCGCGCCGTGCAGAAACGGTAGGGGCGAACGAAGGGCGATAGTCGAAGGGCTGCTACGGGATAGCCAGTGGCCAAGTGATTGATATAGAGCCGGCCAACTGCTAGTGCTGACTCCGTGACGCGCGAATCTGCGAGCTCTGCGAGCCGTCACTCTGTTGTCTCCCACGAAAGAAACGAATGCCGCCTCGCCGGGCGCTGCTGTGCAGCGAGATCTTGGATCTGGTGACCAATTTCGGCGAAGATTTAAGGGATCAGAGCGGACCGTTTATTCTTCAATTAAGGCTATTCGGTAGCGCGCTATCGTCCGGCGAGGCAGACGGTGGCAATTGTAGAATCATTTTTGCCGGCAGTCCCGGGCACGAGGTGGGAGCCGGAAGTGGCTGAGCCGATAGCACGGTATCTGCAGACCAGCTCAGATCCTCCGACAGGAATACGAGAAGGGATAAACGGAGATTCCCGGAGGTAGACGAACGGGCAGGCACAGCTCAGAGATCCGCGCCATGGTTATACGCTTTAATTCCTTCGACGGCTTTAATTCTCATATTCGTATTCCGCCTCCCCCAAGTACCACCCCCCTCCCTCCAACCCCCTCCTGACCCCTATGCCACGGTCCATCCACCCTCCTTTTCCCCTTAGCCGTCTCTGCTCGAGCCTCCAACCCTTTCGGCGCCTCTTGCCCACTGCTTCGACGACACACGCATTTCCAGACCCGCAAACTTGCTGCCGAGCAATCGACAGTCGAATCTCGAACGTTGCGATCGCTCGTCCCCCACGGAGTGGTAAAAATATTGCTCCCTGCGTATTCTCAGACACCTGCTTTCACTGTGGACCCAGCTTTTGTAGCCGCGACTTATAACACTGTTAGCCGCAGTGGAAGCTGAATACAATCGTCGATGAGAAATATTCACAGTGCACTCTCAGACACTAGTCTTTCAGCAGGCTAGGCTCTTTCGACATTCTGCTGAGTTCTAAGCCGTAGCTTTGTTGGCGGCTGAACTGAGTATTCTTACAGCGTGTTGCAACTTGGTCCACTGTTGTACCTGTAAACAATCATAAATAAAAGCAACGAATTGTAGAGTAAGAGAAAAAATGGAAGATGTGTACATCCCCGTGAGTATTCCCGATATTTTGGCCATTTTCACGGACCTTCGCCATGAACTCTCCCAATAGGATTTATCACGCGCGAATTCGGATAATTGCGAAATGAATTTCATCGATAAATCAATGTAATTAAACGGATGATAGACGAGCCTGGAAAATATAAAAGAACGGGCGAGGGCTCCTACGATCAATGGAATTTATTCCGGAAATACGTCCTCAGCGCGCGCGGAGGGATAAAGATATTCTGGTTTTTGCATGGATTAGTAATGGAAGCTCTCCCCCGGGGATGGAAGCTCTTTCAGAAGGGAGTCGTTCGGCGCCGCGGTAACGGATGGCCAGTGTTCCGTTCGCAAAAGCCTTCTTCTCCCTTTTCGCGTGTGTCTGAGAAATTATTGCTGTGCCTTCGATCGGCGCACGAGACCCGCAAGTCGCGTGGACGTTCAAGTGGGGAAGAAACGATCCCAGTGTGAACGGCAAACCCTGAACACTCTGTCGGGTTCGGGCACGAAAGATCTACAGGTGCACAGAGTTGCCGAGGTCCCGCGACGACCGGGCGAATTCGTGAAATCGGCAAGGAAGCAGGGACGTCGGGGCACGAAACGAAGCGGGAGGAATCGTTGGCGAAGAAGGATATGTTTTTTCTTTCTTTATTCGAAATCTGCTAAATCCCCGCTCGGAGGTGCTCCGGCCGTGGAACTGGGTGTGGCCGTGTGGAGAAGGGTTGATGTAAGCTTATACGCATGCAGAAAGAGATGCCCACGGGCGGAGGCGCGGGAGACGCGAGGATGGCGTGGAAGAAGGGTCGAAAGGATAACGAATATGACGTCAATTTTAAGGCAGGCTTGGGGGAGAAGCAATCACCGTCGGCTGGGATCGACCATCCCCCGGTTTCCACCCCCCCCCCTACCCGCGACTCTCGCGCCACGCGCACACGTGCGCGCGTGTAGACGTGTGCACACATCCGCGGACTTTGAACTTTGACTTTATCAGAGGCACAAGAGAGCGCCTTCAGCCAGGTGGAAACGCGTGTATTATGTTACGCGAGCCCAGCATCCTTTGACTGGGGCCTCGATTCTTGCCGCTCGCGCGCGGAATTCGTCGGGGAAACGGGCAAAAAATCGGGGGATTCATCGCATTAAGCAGACAACGCTAATTAGCGGATACTAATTATCGGGGATGAAAGTTGCTCGCGTAAGTATTCCCAATACCTGTGCCCCGTTTAAACCGCACAATCAGGCATCCACCCCCTTTTCGCCAGCCGAATCGTGCAATTGGTTTTCAATGACGGGGATTCGATGTTCGAGCGTTAAAAGGCACTCGCGTGTCAGCCAAACTCGCGATTTAATAAACCAGCCGCGAAGAAGGGAGAACGGATGGCTCGGCGGGCGAGAGTGCCCTATTATGCCTCGATGCGATAACGAGAGGCGACGAGAGAACGCGTAACGATGTAATGACGCGGGGACGATGGAAAAGTTCACTTCCTTATAACAATTACGTCATTAATAATGATCGTAATGCTAACGGCTCGTCTCTTCTATCTCTCTGCCTCTACCTCTCTTTCTCTCTCTCCCTCTTTCTCCCTCTCTCTCTCTCTCCGTCTCTCTCCCTCTCTCTCTCTCTCTCTCTCTCTCTCTCTCTCTCTGTCCCTCTTCCTCTATCTCGTCGGAGGCAGAGGCTGTCGCGATAAAAGCTCGGAAGTACGTATAGGCGCCCGAAGCCACGGATATAGAAACGCTTAAGTGGTGCATTGGAATCCCCCAACCCCGTCGAGCTGTTGCCACCATCATCCCTCCACCCCCCGCGGCCCCCCCCTCAGCCCCATCAGTCCCATCGGGCGGCCGACGACAGCCTATTGTTTCAACGTATTAGTCATTCGACGTATCGTAAAGTGTGCTGGCGAGGTACTCGCGGTTCTCCACCTCCTCACGAATCCAGCCTCCACCATCATCACCAACACACGGGGATGCTTGTTTTGATACATACGCACGCACACCCTTCGACCTCCAACGATAACGCTGATTGCGAAGCCCGCCGCGGTGTGTCGCCATCGGATGGATGCCGAAAGCTTAGCTGCCACGAAGGATTTGGGATCTTTCAGATTTCGTCAAAGATTCGACTTTTCTGGGTTTTAGTAGGTACGTCCGCAATGTGGCGAGAAGGAACGCGAGTAATCGAGCTTAAGTATCGAATTCATTGTGCAATTTTCCAACAACTGAACAGTTTTACAGAGTTTCGTGAAATGTTCGCATTTTCTCGATGCCTTGAATCAGTTGGAAATAAGATTTTGTGATTTCTTTCTCGATTCATTTGGAACAAATGCTTACTACTGATGGTAACTTACACTGATTTATGCGGTGAGGTATTCGCGAATGAATTTGTAAAATATTTTCAACACTACTGCTGTTTATTCAAATTAATCATTGTTTAGTTAAAATTAAAAGAAAAGTAGAAACCCCGTGTAACGTTATTTTTAAAGCCACTCATCTTCCATGTACCTTCTTCTGGCCCTATTATATTTGCGACAATTATTCTTGCTAGTAAAAAACGAGCCACTTTTTTATCGGAAGTTCAAGAATTTAACGGATAGTGATCATGAGACTAATAGAGATTCCGAATTTCTACTAAAATTATAACGAAGCAATCGGACAGTAGAAATGCTCAATCTGTTCTATGGAACTGGAACTTAACACAATACGAATGTGGCAACGGGACTAATTCATTGAGACTCTGTCAGATAAAGACAATGAGAGGAGAAAATAAAGAGCAGAAGTCTCTTTGAACCCCTTCAGTTAATTGTCCCTTTATTTCGTTAATACGGACTATACGTCTACGTTATACAAAAGAAAGGACAGAAATTGTTTTCGATAAATAATTCACGAGAGAAATTTCCAATAGATTTACGTTAACGTGGAAATTGCCCCAGCCTGTTCCACAATACGCTTTATCGCGATCGCGATACCAGGATTTATTGAAAAAAAAACAGTACCACCCCTTCAGGAAGCAATCTTTTGTTATACGTCGCTTTGTAACCTATCATTTTCAATGCAACATTTTCCATATCGGCCGGCGTATTCCGTACGCTCGTTACTTTACACGCGCACTGAAAATATGAATGCACTCTGTCGCAGGGGCAGATTACTCCAAAACAGGAACCACGCGCAAAGTGTAAAGTTCACGTCGATAACCGGTGTATCGTGTCACGCCATCGCGATGCCTTCGCCGGTTGAGAATTTTTCGTGGCAGCATAATTATCGAACGGTATATTAGCGACCTGTGGTGAGCCAATTTCTAGGACGCGAAACGAGACTTCTACGAGGGGGAGCACGCAAAATCCTTTCTGTGTTCAAGGCAATTCCTTTGTGATCTGTTTTTCTAACATCCGAATACCACGGCGCTAAAACATCGACATCAATATTCCTGGAGGCCACGGAATTAATTAAGTAATTAATTAAACGAAAAGTCAGTTTTCTTTCTGCTGGCGATTCCTTTGCAATGAATTTAAACGGCGATAATCGCACACAGGCATCGGAACATAGGTACCAACGATGTTGACAAGGATGTTTCGTGTCCGCCCAGGTGATCGACTAATCGAACGTGTAAACGCCTGATGAAAAATGCGTAGAATGCTGGGTGACGGGGAGCAGACAGCGCGGAGAAAGTTCTGCGCGTAACGAGCATTTCCGTGGGTTCGGTTTCTTAGACGGCGAGCCGCGTTCCAGGCTACCATCGATCGGTTGATCGCCGCATATCGTGACCCGCCGATCGTACTTTAATCCAACGATGCAATCGAGCACCGCATTGCGCCCCTTGTCGTGCGACTGCGACACTAGAAACAGTTGCACACGATTGCCTCGCGGATTTCACCACTGATATTGATTGGACGAGGCTTGGGCTGCATGCACGACAACGTAATCGTGATCTTTCTAATGAGACAGTGGAACCTTATTACGACTCGTCAGAAAAGAAGGAAACACGGACAACGATCCACCAGTATCGTAATGTGCAATAAGCTACGAACTTATTGGCAGAGGTCTCGGCTTTTGAACTCCTCGGTTAGTTTCGGAGAAATCGGGCGGAAGTGTTGTAGAGTTTGTCTCGTTGCTTTAGGTTGGGGGTACGACAGCTCCTTAAAGTTCTTTTAACTTATGTTCTGTACAATTCCAAGGCAACGAGAACGTGTCCTTTTCCTGTTATTGGGTACTGTCTCGATTGTGGCTAGCCTAGAAATCTGTACAATTTCGTAGCAAAGTAGAGATTATTTTCAAATCGAAAATGGAAAACGATATCTGTGCAATTTACAATAGGGTGGAACGAAATATTTTTTTATTATTCATGACTTCTAATAGTGGGCAAAAGTTGCCTTTTATAATGTTATTTAAGCTGTGAAAGTTTGATCTTGATCAACAAATGTTTTGAGGTGCCGCAAGCCATTCAAAAGTCACACAATCAGTAAATATGACTTTTTGAATAGCTTACGGCAGCTCAAAAAATTTGTTGATTAAGATCAAACTTTCACAGCTTAAGTAACATTATAAAAGACAACTTTTGCCCACTATTAGAAATCATGAATAATAAAAGAATATTTTGGCCCCATATTTCGTTCCACCCTAATTTACAACATCTATAAAGCACCATTTTTCATCCGCTTCTTCTGTTTATAAAATACACCGACGCGCTTCCATGGAAACAGTTGCGTGAAACCGTATTTTTGCATTTAGGAGATCGGTTTAGAACGTACAGAACATATTTTGTATATCGTAAATTTAGTGTGCAAATCTCTTTTTCGCGTATCTAGACTTCGTGGAACATCGAAGCCAGCTTTTCGGCGCAGTAGACACGGTGCCAATGAGAAATTAAAGTCGACGATCGGCCACGGGGGTGGAAACCTCCCCCCAGTGGCAAAGTTGGACTACGTACGGCGAAAGGAATATGGCTTATTCGCGTGCCGCCAAAAAGTTTCTACCAGCCGGACGGCGTTGCATGCCTCCGGCATTAATAATTACTTTACAACTGATTCGTCCTTTCTTTTTGTGGATTTTATTTCATTTTTCAACGGGGCCGGAGTCACCGCGCACGTGCGTACGCGATCACCTTTTTACCTCCCCATTAATACCATCCGTGTTTGTTGGTTGTTGGTTGTTCGGGCTCCGATAAGGATCGCATCGTCTTTCGTTTTGCTTGGCGAACAGGAAAAGCTCGTCGTAATTTTAACGGCGTGGCTGCACGCACTAACGAAGTAACCGTGTAATTATTTATGCAATATCGTTACGAGCTTTCGGAGGGAATCGCGGACGATTAGGCCACATTCTCGCGTGAGCGACGAAACACGTTCGAAGTACTCAAAAAGAATCAGTTATGTGGCAAGCACGTAGACAACTATAAAGGTATTAACGAAATTGATTATTATTCCTTTTCAATTTACATTCTGCTTAAAATTCGTCGAAAAATACATCTAAAAGCCTAATGACTTACCTTGCATTTCGCGATAAAAGTAAACTTAAGGGGACATTCTACTCTCTCGGCCGAAAAATCGTCCACTTTTCGGTGATGGTTTTTATAATGAAGTAAACACTTAAGTTTTCGAATTTCTGGGGGTATATTTTACCACTCTTGAAATACAAGAAAAAATCATTGTTGTTTGTTTTTTTCATTTGTTTACACAAATATTTCGCAGTTAAGTTGGCGGCATCAGAATTGCTGGCGGTTGAAATTTCTGACGACTGGATCATCGGAAATAAAAAACCAAACATATTTTTAATTCGCAGGAGTATGGTTATCGCGTTTACCACGAAAGAAAAATTTTGGACCAACATTATTAAAATGGCGGTCGCTCGAAGTTGAAAGTACCGAAAAGGGCATTTCTTTTCTGTTTAATAGATATAAAATGTGAGAAAATATTAAAAAATCTTAAGATATTTGTGCTAAGCGGGAAAGCCACTAATGTGTAGAATAACATATTAAAATTTTGGATGAATTGGTCATGGAGTTTTTTTTTATCATATCCGCCAACCAAGGAAATGCTGTTTCGAGAAAAACGCGTTTAAAGTTGTGAGTACTCAACCGGCGCGGTGGAAAGAACCAGGCTGTTGACGCTACAAATACCCATAACATTGAAAATACATCGAATTTCGCTCCAAAAATTTAGGAGGATATTGTAGAAGGTGCATTCTTCCGAATTCAGCAAAAAAAAAATCGAATTTTTTTAGGCCGAGAGAGTAGAATGTCCCCTTAACACAGATAGCATATCAAATAATAATGAGAATATTCGGCACATTTTGATTTCAACCAGAATGCCGAGAAGTGAGAAACTAAGCAGTTCAAATAAGCATTTTTCATCTATCTCACCTGGTCCTTAGAGGGTTGTGTAAGTAATCGTCTGTTTAATCTAATTTATAATCTAATTTGGTATTCAGCGACTTCTTTCGCTATACGATTTCTCACAGTGCTCCCAAAAGTGTGCACCAAATGCACACGCGACTGCTAAGGGAAACTGCACCGAAGAACATTGTGCAGCTGTGCAATGCAATCAGCCTCGTTACTTGCTTGTTACGTCGATTCCGCATTGAAGGAACTGGTATTTGAAGAGACACGCGGAGCGGGAAGTAAAGTCGCGGTAGAAGGAGGGCGAGAAGCAAGGGATCGGCGCGAAAACCAAAATACTCGAGGTACCGCGAGAAGTAGGTGGTAGCTTTATCCACGGACTGTGATTTCCTCAGATTTTCCGCTTGTATTATTTGTTCGACATCGGGTCGGCGGAAGAAAGCGACCGGGGGTAGAGGGAGTTCCGTCCGTTTCTTTACACTGCGAAGAATATCAATTGTTAGAAATACAAAGGGTAAGAGACCGGAGGGAGAAGCAGTGGCGTGATAGAGCGACGAGGATGGGCAGGAAAAAAAACGAGTGCGGGGGAGAGAAAGAGAGAGAGAGAGAGAGAGGGGAGGAGGAGGAGGAGAGGCCCGCCGCGTGGTTTGGGGTAAGGAAGAAGCACCGTTGCGTTCTAGAGAGAGAGAGGGAGAGAGACAGCGAGAGTGACGTGGGGTAGCGAAAGGAGGGTGCCGGCTGTGGCACACCGCCCCTGTACAAACTAAATTCTTAAGAGAATTTAACCGTTTGAATAGCTCGCAAATCCATTGCAAATGTTTACACGGGATTTGCACCGCCTCCCCTCCTCTCGTCCACGAGCTACCTGACTCTTCAACTTTGCTCTGCCCGAGGAGTGTCTCGAAGGATCCGATCGTTCCTCCCGAGTTTACGCGCGACGTTTTTGCATCCCTGTCGTGCGTCCGTGAAATTCCAACGCGCGATCGTGGCGGGGGGATGGCGCAAAAGTCCGATTATCCATACGCGATCGGTATTCCTCGAGCGAGAGCTGAAGAAGCCCAGCGGAGGGACTACGGCAAAGATTCGTTCGCAGGGGGAATCGATTTACAGGCGCGCATCAAGCTTGGAGAAGGTAGCTCCCCAAGGCGGTAGCGATGCAGGAACTTTGCTAGGAAACTTCTATCAAGAACAGAGCCGAGACCGCAACGATCAGTAGTCCTTCCCGGTAGCAGTTCGTCTCCGGTTTACGGACGTATGTAAAGCACCGACCGAAACAGCCCCCAAGACCTCCGCGCGACCGCTCCCTTACCTGCTCCTCAAGACAAACAGTGGCGGTGTCTTAACAAGTGGACCAAGCTGCGCCCAAGACAAAGGGTAATTGAGGGCAGGGATTAATACCCCTATACACCCAGAAATCCAGCCTGTCTGCCGTTGCTCCGAGTTCCTCAGACTGTATCTCTCCTCTCTCTGGGAGCAGGACACATTCTCTGCGGGTCTCTCTTCCTCGCTCGCTCTCTGCTTGCCACCGACCCTGTCCCCCCCGATCCGCGCGTATCTCCTTCTGGTTCTTCGATTTCCTCGTACCCATGCCTCGGTGTGTACACCCGCCCCGAGTTCTCCAAGTCCAAGTCCAGGTCCTTCGAGGCAGCTCGGTCATCTTGCTAATTAAACAATCAAATACGGGCAGCCAGCGGTTTCCCATCTCCTTGACCAGTTCTCACGAGTCTTTCGCGATCGATCGGGTTCGTTGGGGGGGGTTCGATTGACTCCCGTGGGAACGGACACGTTCTTGGTGAACGTGGAGCAGGATGTATCTGGTGCAGACACGGTGGCGCGTATAAATCGATCAATCGCTTATATTTGGCAAAATATTAGTATTATTATTATTTCGACTTTATTGCTCATTAAGCAGAAAATATAGTACGTAGGGGGAAAGTAGAATACGAGTAAGGCGAGGCAGCAGTAAGAACTGTTAATGAGCCTAGCCGTAACATAATACTAAACATTACTTAATACTAATAATTACGGCAATGAAATATGAAATGGGAAGAACAATGAACAATGGTGGCGAATACGCAGATCACGACACAACATGGGCTAGGGCGGGAAAGGAAAACATGACAAGGTGGGACTAACACTAAAAGTATTGGAGGATATTGTTGGCGAGCTGCGTGTTTGAAGGACTGGTAGGAATGTAGCCGTGGGATAGTAGCAGGAAGGGAGTTATAATGTGTGCCACGACATAAGAAAAAGAAGATTCAAATTTAGAGGTACGATGTACAGGAATAGAGAGAAGAAATTGGGATCGGGTTAAAAGAGAACTAGAGGAGTGATATGAATCGCGTTACGAAGAATATCATTAGATTTTAATATTTTTACTCGGGTGTTGGAGATTTACAATATATGTCGTAATTTAAGGCTTTTATCGTGTCCAGTTACCGTAAGAGCCGTAGCGCGTATTAGAAAAACGTGTCTCGAAATCCCCAAAATTCCTTACGTCGAAAGCTTGGCGCAATCTTAACAACCCCTTCGAGAGTATCAGATAGAGGTAGAGGCGCGAAAGGGAGGGGGACAAGAGGGGAAAGAGAGCGAAACGACGGGACGAAAGGGTGGTAGGTGAGAGGAAGCGAAGACGAGACTTTACCCTAGCGGAATTATAATACAAAATGTCATAACTATCTTCCTAATCACACTTTATTCTAACTGGTCCCTCCGTAACGAGGTGGCGTAGTCCTTTGTGCCGACTGCAAAGCACGCGGACAAGCGGATCGTAAAGTAGAAACACCCCAGCGGGGGACTCAGGGGGGATGTTCAACGTTCTTAGAAGCACGGAACTCGAAAGGACGCATTTGGAAGGCGTACGAATATTACGATTACCCTCCTAAGCGCAGTTCATTATCATCATTTGCACAGGGAGGCACAGATAGAGCCGAGAAGTTCGTGTCGCGCGATACCGCTGTTCGTTCGCCGTGCGATAACGATAACGACGTTTCGAGGAGTATCGTAAGTATTTAGTCATTATCTTTCGGATGTGTAGAGGGGCATAGTTGGAAGTTACTGATGCATCAGAACCCATAGCGAACTTTCCACCGCTGGTGAACGGAATAGAGCCGTTATTCGATTGCGAGCGTCATTCGAACTTGCTGTGGTTTGTGCATTCTAGCGCGGAAAAGAGCGCGTAGGTATTAACCTGTTAACTTAAGGACGGGTTAATCTGTCTCTGATCAGTTTTAACGATAGATTTTCAAATACTCCGACGATCTTTCTGACCGATGAATGGCCCAATTTATAAACTAAATGAAAAACATCCCTTCGGGTAACATACAGGGCGTTGCGATCAAAATTGGGCGTTATTCGAATAAAATATCGAATAAATTTTCTCGAATAAATTCTGCTTCGAATAATATTCGAATAAAAGTTACGAATAAAATGAAGTTATTCAAGAATAACGAATAAAAGTTTATTTGAATACAAATTTATTCGAATAAGAATTTATTCTGGCTCGAATAACGCTACAGATTTATTCGTTATTAACGAATAATTTTTCGTCGAATAAAATCGGAATTCGTTGTTCGCTATTCTTCATTCGTTATTCGAAATAAAATTTGCCCAGCTCTGGTTGCTAGCTGTATAAAAGCACTAGTTTATCAGACTTTGGAATTTGGTTTATTGTCAATCCTCCTCATTTTACAGTCTACATTGTAGCCGCTATTCAGTGTACCTACATACGAGTAAATTCGAAGGGAGTTGCGCCGAGCTTGAAAATTTCTAAGATATTTACTTATCAAACGACTTCCCAAAGCTGTGGGACACATATACTGGATATTCAGCGTGCTGATCGCCCCGACAAACTGCCGCCGATGTATTAATTATTGAACCGTTGGGGGCAGTCACCTATAAAACGGCGGTAGAAGGGATGAAAGGAAGTTAGATCTGACGTACACCTCGGCCAGATACACGACACGAGATAATTGCCCCGTTAAATTTTACATTTCATTGCCGATCGACCGTAGGCGATAGGCATTATTGCGTGCGTTCGATTGTAATACGTTATCCTTCGCTACCTAACTCTGAATCGTGCGGCTCGCGTTCTATCGTTCGATCAGGCCGTGCAATGAACGACAGCTGCGGTATACAGGCGTGCGCGCGTTTATTATGCCGAGAGAAACACTCTTCATGATGATTTTCAACGATAGACCAGGCCACTTGCGGAGAAACAGTTAGCCGCGCCATTATTGATATACGAAGGGCTTGGCGGTCGATGAACGTTATTAGCACACGATGCCCAGAAGCCTCGGGCCCAGATCCATGCATGTCCCTCTCTCCGATCGGTACACCTCCCTCAAGAATACACCGTTCCTTGAATGCCCGGGCGAGCAAAGTTCAAAGGACACGCAGGCACCCAACCCGTTCATTCGAACGGCGCACTGTTAACCTTACGATAATTTACGAAGTAGTTAACCGCGCAACCTTTGACCTACGAGCGTCTTGCATGCAGTCGTTGGGTGGTTGTGGGTGGCTGAAAGGCAAGACTACCCGCCGATGCAACTTGCACGGGGGGGGTTGGGGCTGGCAAGGCGGGCACGGGTGTAAAGGTCTTTTCGAGACCGTACTTATGTACATGTACCTGGCTGCGTACCTGGCAATGCCACTATCGATTATTAGTTGTTATCTTGGTGAAGTATTGTAACCCCGCCGACCAAGTAACGACCACCAACGCGACGGGCGAACACCAGCAAGCCCGGTCAACGGGTGAACAGTGGCTCCGCTCCCTTCTATCGTGGCGCTGGCCTCGGCCACTTGCATACATCACTCGACACCGAGATAAGACTCGGATGGATCGTTATACTGCCCGGTCTATGATTAATAATTACTCGCGAGCCTTTATCAGATGCCAGACGACGGTAGAGTTACCCCGATAACGAGTAATCAAACCCCGACAGCGGCGGGCCCCGCGTTCAACCAATGAGTCCTGTGGGCGACGTTGACGGTCCCTGGAAGACGTCTGCTCGTACACGGCTGGTAATATGGGTCGTCGGCTTCAGCCAAGGTTTGTCTTCGAACGACTTACTGGCCGTCGAGAACCAACTAATAAATATCAGGTTCTGCCAAAAGTTCTTTCATTTTCTTACTAAACATTAAGGGTGCAAAACTTCATGAAATACTCTGCTGTATATTCTCCATTTCTCCGGTAACCCCGTGATGCCATATTTCCAAAATTCCTTTGTGTTCCTACTGACGAAATACTGATAGAGATGTTTTTTGGCGTCGTTCAAAGAGCTAAGTTATTTATCACGAAGATAATATTCTGGGCAGCGGAACAAGTAATTGTCAGAAGGGACAAAGTCCAGAGAGTAAGGAGGATGGGGTAGAACGTACCCCATCAAATGCCAGCAACTTGTTTCGACCGACCAAAGAGACGTGCCGCAAATGTCTTCTCTGGTTCTCCATGTTTCAGAACACACAGGAAGAGACCAGGCCACTTTGCGAGCGAAAGAATCCACCGTTGGAAAGCTAAACGGCGGGAGGACATCAGAACACCAACAACAAACTGACCGGGCTGCGCATCTGTCTTTCGATTATCCAACAAAGCTGAGCTTGCAAATTGGGAAAAGAACTTTGGGGGCAACCTGATAGCTATTTACGTCTTAAAAGCTTCAAACTTTGTTTCTAGCCTCACGCTGCGAAAGTATTTAACCAATGCTCGGTCTGAGACGCATTTCGAAGGTGACGCGAGTCCAGTCCACGAAACACCAGTATCCTCGTGTCTCAGCACTCTCAGCATTCGACACTTTGCACAGATGACTCACGGTGAATCGAGGGTAAAAGAATTTCAGATGGAATGTTTAATACAACACTAATTTATGGAGAAGCCGAGCCCCTGGAACTGTCGGTTATGGATTGGCTACTGTAATCACGGAAATTCTACTTAAACGTGCCGACGCGGTCTTTCGTCCCGCGTGTCGTGCCGCGACACTTTCTCGCCCTTGTAAATGCAAATTTTATTAATAACGAGGCGGTTGTATTTCAAATTGGCCCGAGTTTCGCGCCAGCCCGGTAATCGCATACCCCGGGTCACGCACTCGCCCTCGCCGCTACCGTTGTTCCACAATAAAGAAAAGAGCGCTTGACACGTGTTGGCGCAAACTCAGCGAAACACCCCGCACAGAGGTCTCATCGAGGGAATTTCGCCGGAGCGTCCGCGATCCAATAAGATCACCCTGGACGATCGGCTTCCAAGCATTCGACAACCAGCTCCTTCGTTCGGGCGCGTAACGTGCGCCAACCAGTACAAAGGCTCCCTCGCGCATTTGCAGACCAATTGGCCGGCGGGGCGTATTGAATTAACCGCAATAATAATAGAAATCCTTCGCTGGTTTGGCGCGGTGCGGCGCTCGATAAATCCACCGCGTACGTATAATTTCTAAAACACATACGTTTGATAAAAGGCTGTTGCGCAGAGTCAACGGGGGTCGCGTTCTGTGTCTCGTTTCCTCGAGGGCGAGTGAGCGTACATTAATCGCGATCTACCCTACCATGTCCTCGTTCGAAATGTGAACACTCGGCCAATCGGCGCGAGCGTTCGAGTGGCAACGTCCAATGGTGGCTGGCGACCGGTCACGTGGTCGCGGCATGTACAGTGTGCTCGATTTACCGCTAACCACAGCTACCAGGACGTGTACGTTCCGTGCGCTATCGTCAGCCGCGATCGGATATCAATAGAATTTGCATAAAAATCTATATACGCCTCCCCTGGTGAGCCGTATTGCACGTCGAGAACGATGAGGCGCCGTGAATTTTACTGAATCAACGCAGTTTTGCGGGGAAACCCGTGCTAGGCTCAGGGATGGCAGGGGGCAGGAGACGTTCTACTTGAGATTTCTTGGGTCTCCAATATGTAGAATGTGCGTGAAGTCTACAGTAATGTTATCAAGGTAGACTTCTTATAACTAGGATCGAATAGGTACTACTTAGGTTGTTGTTGGTAAACTTTCGCAGAATACATATAATAATTACTTTGTCCACAAGGGGAAGAAGAAGAAGAAGGTGTTCCACTTAAGATTTCATAGATCTCTCACTACATAGAAAATATGTGAGGCCTACAGTAATGTCAACAAGGAAGATTTCTCGTACCCAAAATTGAGTATTCGTGTTTGCAGGCTGTTGGAGCGTATTCTAGGTACAAGAACTGGGAGCTTTTTTCTAACCGGAGTTGGATACTTGTATTTCAACTTTGCTAAAGTTGGATCCCTCTTACAAGGGAAGATCCCGAACCCGCAAATTCAGAAAATTCTGAAACTTTGTGAATATGTAGGGGATTTCCTCCTGATTACAACGCAATTTTTGTTTGCTGCCCAAAGTCACTCTAAGGAGGTGTAATTGACCCCTGAAAATCCGATTTTGTGTTATAACTCGTGAACTGTAAAATAATTTTTTTACCAAATGATAGATCTAATTAAAAGAAGTAACTTTTATTTTGAAACTTTTTTCTATCCCTTACAGTTCGCGAGGTATACCTAACACAAAATCGGAAAATAGCCGAATTTTCAGGGGTTAGTTTCACCCCCTTCGAGGGAATTTTGGCAGCAAACAAAAATTGCATTGTAATCAGGAGGAAATCTCCTACATATTCACAGTTTCAAATTTTTTTGAAATCACCCCGTCAAAGAAATTGTGAGTTTTCATATTATCGGGAATATCTGCCAAACCGTAAAGGATATCGTAAAAAAAGGTCAATTCAAAGTTTTATGGCTTTCGATATCCTACAATATGGTGATAAAGAATTGTCGAAAAAAAGTGGTGGGGATAAATTTTGAAAGAGATAATGTTTTCGCAGATTGTTTGTAGTCGTTTTATATGAGATAAAAAACCATAGAACTTTTAACTTCTTTTTTATATCTTTTACAGTTTCGTAGATGTTCACAATAATCTAAAAACTCATTTTTTCGAGAGGGTGCTTTCACCCTTAGGACAGTTTTATTGCCGAATCAAACAGTACTTACGTTATTAACACCACTTGAGCTGCATTTCTGAAAGAAGCTTCAGATTTTTTTAATTTTCAAGTCTTCCTTATAAGATATTCTGAAAACTGTACAGTTCTGGTTCTACAAAATCTTTCCTAACCCTTAATACCCTCGTCGAACAGGTCCATTCCAATACTTGGTCCGCGATATTATTTTACGCATTCCCTTCAATGAAAATACCGACGTGGAAGAGGGAACATAATACATGAACAAGGATTACAGTGTTACGCGTCACTCCCTTCGCGTACCATGCACGCGTTTCATTCGGAGGCCCCGCGTCTTCCATTCCCTGTTTGTGTCGACACGCGTGTCGACACACCCGGAATCGAGGTTCCCATTCAATTTTAAAGCGCGCCGCCAAAGCGGAAGTACCACGAGGGAGGTGTTCGTAATGCGTGTAAACGGGCGGCTTAAAGACCAGCCTGCGTCGCGTTTCGCACGTTCTCCTTCTCAAAAGAGGATACCAATTTCTCAAGTCCACCATCAGGATAAAAGCGCACAGCACCCTAATCTGCACCGGTCAATGTCTTACAAAACTCCCATCTCCTTCCAGCAAAAAGTGTTCCTGCCGTTCTGCCCGTTCTTTCAACAACCAGCCAAACGTGCTCAGGAAACTTCTAGGTACCCATTGCACCTATTACGATTGGAGACAGTGAATTTTCGCAACTCGTGCCTCGCCTTGTCACTCGCCCCTACAGAGAACCAGTCCCGCCAGAAACCGTACCTCGGCTATCCCGGTAATTAATCCCAGTATTCGAATGAATGGAAAAAAATGAAAACGAACTCGTATTTACGTCGAGTGCGGAGAAGCAAGGAAACGAAACCTCGATCAAACGGGCGGCAATGAAAAAGAAAAAAAAGAACCGGCGCTTTCGATTCGTTACGTTACTGAAGTGAGCGCAAACACGGCGACTGGTTGGCGAGGAGGGGGGCGGGGGGGGGGGGGGGGGAGTTGGGCAGGGGGCACACGGGGGCCCCATGAAAACGTAAAATCGTTCGGAACGAGTAGTCTGCGGAGCGATGCGGGAAAAGAAAAAGATCCAAGAGAGTACCGCGCCACGGCCTTTTTCTCTACCAGGCCAGCAGCTTGCGAGGGGTTCGGTTTAAAGGCCGTTTTCGGCGGAAAAAAAACACTGGCCGCCTCGGCGGTGCACGCGCCGCGCGGCTGATTTCGATTGAATAATTTATGTTTCATTACGGCTGCCCGTGGCTTATAGACGCCTTGCAAACGGCCGCCGTTCCGTACAGGCACAGAAAGGCCCTGAGCCAACACTGGACCGTCTGAATCAGACGGCCTTTCACCATATTTCCTATAGGCATTCAGGGCATACGGTGAAAAGAATTTTGTATCGAGGTTATTGAAGGGACGGCCGATACCCGCGCGATGCCCTCGCGTCGCTGGCCCCTTCTATCAATATAAGAAGCCCTCTTTCCCTGGGTAGCCCGCGTCCAAGGGAAATTACTTTTCGCCGACAATTCGGCTAATTATTGGCTTGTTGCATGATGAATGTCGTCGCTGGAACGGGAACGTTGATTGATCGCGAGGCAGGCTGAAACGAAGGCTTTTAATCGGAATAAAGATCATTAGGTGGACACTCGTAAGTTGCCGCTCTGCGGAATGTTTCAATGCGGTCGGTGCATATTTGTTGCGTATTTGTACGTAGGGTCGTTCGGGGGAATATGCCACAGTTAGCTTTGAAACGCGATATCTCGCAAGTATAAGTAGATACAGGGATAAAGATAACACTATATGGAAGTGTAACTAATTCTGTGTATTGACTAATAAGAAGAGATATGTAACTTTTATAGTTCAATGAGAAACTTACAAATACAAAAGTCCTCGAAACTGGCATCAACAATATTTTAAACTATTTAAGCTATTAGTGACTAATAACAATTATTCGAACTCAATGAAAAGTAAAATATATTAAAATAGCTATTTCTCAAAAAACTAACCAGTCTCCAATCTCTACGCTCGAAAGAAAATACTTAATTACAGCGAAGTACTGTTTACTGAATCGTTCCTTTATTTTACTAACAATAAGATTTGAGGTTATTATATGTTAGCCGGTAGCAATGTCACAGTTTAGATTTTAAAGGATTGAATGGCGATAGCGTGTACCATGTACGAATCGAGGAGGATGAAACAGAAATCGAAGGGTGCCTCGACGGGTTCCGTTCACGTGAAAACTGGAATGGAAAACATTCCAGGAAAACTTGAAAATCGTCCGCTGTATTATTAAAGCCCGCCCTTCCATCTACCTCGCCGTGGAGTTTTGCGTCACCTAAAATATCCACGGCGAACGAAGTATGCATGTCAATATTTTATAATACGACAAGACACATAAGGGTTCCCGCCCCCCAAGCCACTCGATATCTTCCCGTTTGCCAGGCATTGTTCGAGGGTGGAAATTGATAGGGTGCCGCTGATATAATCTGCAATACACGCGAGCGCAACGACGGTTCCCGTTTTTCTTTTTTAATTTCAACCGAATCAATAATTCAGCGATTCGATTCGTTCCAAGCCATCGAGACAAATGATTTACAAAAGCGCCAGAAGGGGTGGAAATTTCACAGGGACAAAAGTATGGAGAAAATGGGGTCATTGGCAGAGGTACAATCACGCAAGAGTCTATTTAGGGAAAGATCGTAGGGTTCGGCAAACAAAATCCCGTTTTCACGTTCGATTTGCAGTATCGCCAGCTCCTGTCGCCCCTCTCGAACCTCAGACGAATAAGGCAGCAATGATTTACCGGGTGAAATTTGAGTATCGCGAAGCACGCGAAATGCGTATCGCGAATCCAATATACGGTTGGCAGGGTCTCCCTCTATTGGATGGCCATAACTCACGTCGGCATTCCATAACAAAAGAAGATGCGCGCGTGTGTGCGTTCATCTTCGAGAAAAAGAAACCGATTCGAGGATCACAAGCCAGTCCAAGTGAGATCGGCGCCAAGCACCTGGCGAAGTACTGTACGAATTCTCCAGAAAGATAGGTACACTGTCTATACTAATAGGTGCAGGTCAGTGCAGATGACGGAAATGAAAATGAGGGGCTGCATCGGTTCCACGGTTTCGCAAATAAAACTGAAATGTCATCGGTCCACTATGCAAATCATACTTCTCAACGGAGGACGAATTGCCTGGTGAACAATGGTCACGCTAAACTGCGATCTTGCACGAACAGCGGCGAAATACTTGCGATCTTTTTATCATTGGCGAATGTGAAATGAGGCACAGCAACTGTTTCAGAGCCCCAAGTGTGTAGAAGATTTGCGTTCTGATTGGAAGAATATTTCGACGATTCGACAACAATGTACGCAGCTTTATTAGTCGTCCGATACACGTGATATTTATACGAGATAGCTATAATCGTGTCAGGAATCATTGATAGCCGATCACAGATGCTTTGCATAATCAGTTGATCAATTAAAAAAGTAGACGGAGGACGTTGCAGGTGGCGCTCAAGCTATAGTTAGTGTCTCGGTTAATGTTTCCCGGGTGCATCATGAGTTTTAATTAATTCTCTGTACTTTCTTAGGAAACATTCTTGTGCTTTAATTATTGCCTATTTCATCAAATAATACCTACTACTCCGCCGACTCAATCTGGCACACTCTTCATGTTTTTTTAAATCACATGCTTGTCGCAATTTCGCCAATGAGGATGTAGATCTTTCGGGGGAACGAATATTCGTCCCATGATGGGAAATGAAGAATATTTTGATGTGTCTTCCTTGTAGAACTATAACCCAGGTCGTGAAACTATATTTCTCAACAAAATTGGACTTTTTTTAATACTTATATAGTACTTTCTTTGCCCGAAAATTAAGCATTCGTTACGAATTTTTTTTATATGAAAATGAACAGCTAGAGAGATGGGGTTTGTTGCAAATGAAAGATCACTGTTTGAAGGTATTAAAAGAATTTTTATTTTAAAAAAAAGTACCTTCCCTCCCCTCGCTGTAGTCGCTCAAAATTGGTTCCTCGCGGAGTGAGTAGAATTGCGGTGCCATAAATTCCGCCTTCTGTGCTTTTCTGAAAGATAAAAACAAATTGAGACATAAAAATTTATTACATTTTGTTGTCGTTGACCAAGTCGATTCTTAAATTTTGCATTTAAAACAAAATGGCGGACGGCATTTGAACATAAAAATCGACTTTATGACTGAATACATATTGATACATATATCCGCCCTTTTGTTACAAATTGAAAAAGAAAATCGGCTTCGAAAAGGACTAGTTTTTTGTCTAATTTAAGAACATTTTTTCCTTTTCTAATAGACAAAAGTATGTCCTTTGTAATGTACATCATATTTCTTTGATAAAAACATTTCTTCACTGAAAAAAAATTCTTCAAATCCGTCCTGCTTTCCACCTCCTAGGTGTAAGTAGCCCCTTAATCGCTCCTCTCAATATTTCCCCAACATGACCAGATCGCAGGGAAAGAACCGTGACACAATTCACGCACGATTACTACCAATTACAAGATTTTGATCTAGAAGAATCGCGTGGCATCCGTTACATTAGCAACTTTAGTCGCCTTGTGAATGACAGAAGGAGGATCCCCCAACGAGGGTGAAACGCTTCGAAAGGACCCGACGTCAGTTTGCAGCTACCCCTTTCTATCGGGGATTCAGGGAGCCGTTTTGCGTGGTGCTTCCCGTCGATAAGAAGACCGTCGGCTAGCAACCCCTTAACCTTCCATCGGCGATATCTACCGTACCGACTCAAGCACAGGCTAGTTCTTCGTTCGACGGGAGCAAAGGCGATAATATTATGCAACAACGATAATATTGCGTCTTGCAGAGATACAATGACTAACCCAAGACTAACCTAATCGAATGGTGCGCAAAGCAATATTTTTGAGGACACAAGCGGCCAAATGTGTTCCTCGCCATATATTACAAGGCTGCATTTATTTGGTAGCATTTCTATAGATCAAGGAGCCACAGGAGCTTACCCTTCACTCTGTGGACAGGGGTGCAAACACACCCCAAGCTAATAAAAACGTAAATAAAAAGTTACCGAATGCAAACTTTCCCAAGTATTTTTGTAGGAATGCTATCTGTGATATTTTTCACACAGAATTTGAGAAAAATTGCATTGAAATCGCTGAATTTGAATGCAGTAGTAGGCTTCAAAGGCACATGAGCACGAAAATCAATTTTTATAAGCAGCTGCGTTAGTATTTTTCTACGGTGTGTTTTGTATTTACATTCCTGTTGCCTAAAATATATGGTTTTTAGTCATTTTTTGTTCAGCGCAATGTCATTATCTTTAAAATCGTTTGATGCAGTTTCAGTTCGGTCTTTGCTTACATTTCAAAGGGGTAAGATAGGTTATTTATTGAATTAGTGGTAAGGGTTTGTTAAATTATAGTGTTTCTTTATTGTAAAGGTGATGCTAATTAGAACAATAACATATGTTCAGAATGTGTTTATTTATTCTCTTTCCACCGAACACAGCAGCAGCAAGAGAAATAAGAGATCTCAACGCAGATCCTACCTGTGCCCTCAGTCTAGTGACCTCAAAACCTGCTTGAGCCGCTACATTTATCAAAAACCAGCGTGTAAAAATCATCACACCGATTCTGACGATGCATCTTAAACTGATTTTCCATTATTTATGTATAACTATTAAATTTTTGTATTTAAAATTAACTGTTATAATTCTTTTTACACTTATCTTCTTAAAAATTAATAGAATTCTACAAATTCTTACGCAGCCAAAGTTTTTTCTGTACTGCAAATGCGTGGGGTGTAATTACACCCCTGTGCACGATTAACGTTAAACTGTTAGTACGCAGAGTGAAGATTAAAAACATTAATGTCCAAAAACATGCCGAAAACCCTACCGACTTCAACAAATACTTTTGACACACTCGTTGATTGACAAGTAGTGCCTACGATAATGTCCTAATTAACATGTACCTCGATTGTAATCCTGAGGACACTGTTCAGACATTAATGACTAGGTCAAGAAATTTACATTTCACCGTTTTTTATTTTAAGCTATAAAATGGAAAACAGTTGACACAATTGTCAATGTCATGACTGTTGTACGAAAAATTCATGGATGGGATCACAGCCATTGATTATCCCTTGATGTCTCTATATGTCCATCCAGAAGGGAGTAGGTACATATGTACTTCTGGGGAAGGTTGACTGCGATTTCCTAGAGTTCCTACCGTATTGGCAGTTATCGTATAAACTGCGTTACGGATTATGGCCTGGCAAGGTACTAGTGCTTGCGAACATTATGTAAATACCGTGCAACGCAATCAGTTGCCTCCCTAGACCGCCATATAGCTCCGCCCTTTCGCGGTGGATGTCATTTTTCCTTCGACGCGAGTGTTATTCAAAGTACACGGGAAATGAGGTATCTCGTTAAGATTCAATCGGCGAGGGGATTTTTAAAACACACGGCCACATTGTTGGGAGTAGAATAAAGTGGCGAGAATGATGGTTGTTTGGCAAAGAAAACGATATCGCGCAAAGTACTATTTCCAAGTGAATTGTCAGGGATGTTTCATGATCCCGTTTAGTGTTTAAAGGGGTCTACACACGCTGAGACATGTTGCGAGGCATGCATCGACTCTCAGGTTCCATGACACACGTTACTGCAGTGCACGTGTGTAGATTGGTTTCCGCGTTTCAACGTCAGAAGCGGCTTGTATCGACGTAGGAATCAGTATACGGTCCTGGCTGGTGAGCGAGAAAGTCGATGCATGCATCGCAACATGTTTCAGCGTGTGCAGATCCCTTAACGTCGAATACTACGTTCTTCGGTTTGATTTATAATAGAGAATGTTGAAATAAGTAAAAGGAAGTAACCGTGGGAGGCAACTTGAGATCAGTTGCGAACATTTTTGCTAATGTTTCTTAACAATCAACTTATGCATACTGTGGTGAATTATATCGTTACAATGCTTTGGGATTACAGATTTTTGCCCTACAAGTACAGAGTGGATCAAGTATAGTCGACCGAGTCTGAATCCCCTGATGATATGGTCTAAAATTTAGACTCCAAATCTATGACAATGTGTGAACTAAATATTAATTTGTGGTGATCTGAGCCTCCTTTGCCAAGAAAACAACCTCGGACTTTGATCGGTGGATGTAAAATAACATTGAACTTTACACGAATTACGATGCTGAATAATATATTTGAAACCCAGCTGTGGGATAGAAGTCGACAGTTGAACAGTTCAGTGACTAATAAGGGAAGATTGGCGAGTGACACACGCCGATTTTGATGCAACTTTGCTCGATTGTTTGTTGGACTAACCTAAGAATTCTGCCGTATTCGGTTGGTGTTATTTCTGCACTTGAAGGGAGAAACCACCCGTTTTACTTATGCGCTTGTAACTCGTAAATTACAAAAGATATCGAAGAAACATTTAAATAAATGTTATACCGTTTCTGAAGGTCTATATATCTGTCGGAAATAATTTTCGAAAACATACTTTTTTTTTAATTTTCGGATAAAAGATTTATTTTTTGGAAACTTCTTCCCGACAGATGTATAGACCTTCAGAAACGGTAGGACATTTATTTAAATGTTTTCCGATATCTATTGTAATTTACGAGTTATAAATGCACATGTAAAAGGGTTGACTCGGATAAAAGGGTTAGGTCTGGGTTAGGTCTGGGTGGTTTCTCCCTTAAAGTGCAAAGGTAGCAGCAACCGAATACGGCAAAGTTCTTAGATCATTTCAACAAACAATCGAGCAAAGATGCATCAAAATCGGCGCGTATCACTCACTGATCTTTCCCTCTAAGAGCTGAGAGAAAACTGGCCAGAGAAACGTAACTAAGCTTGTAATTAAAAGTAGCATATCGAAGAGACTCCTTCGACTTGGCTCGCGTGGTTGATAAAATAATTTCCAATAAGTACCTACGTTCCTATCCAATCCTTCGCATGCTCCACAAAAGGTTGACGAAGGACCAGAAAAAACCTGTGTACCACTTCGGACCATTCGTCAACCCCGAAAATCGATTACAAAAATACTTGCCGCGGGGATGTCCGAGGCGTACATCTGACAAGTTCCTCCCAATAATGCCCTGGATGCGTGTCTTTCGTGCGTCCAACGGTGACAGAATCGTTCTCGTCGGAAATAAATCGACAGACAGCCGCGGGCCATTCGTCTCCGCTGGCGAAAATGCATCTGTCCATTAATGTTCCGTATTCCCCATAAGATAGACGTCCCGGGGACGCGATTCATTTATATTGCTCGCTGCGTGCCAATAGTCGATCGACCCTCCTCGGATCGTTTGTCATACGTACGCGTGCGTTAAGTATATCCGTTCAGTGTGCACGCCATTCCTGCATTCGTCATAGAATCGCACGACAACGGTTCGCGATCGGCGTAATTACCAGCGAATGTAATTACTTCTGACGAAGAAGAGTGAGGCACAGTCATTTGGAAAATTACTATGTCAAGCATTGCAGAATTTCAGCGAATTTCAGATAGATTCCCGAGGTATTTCCTTTCGAAGTTAGAACTCTTCAAAATTGTGTGTATTATAGAGGACGTCTTTCGCGGATGGCTTGATCGACAATACCCTCCTCGATTTCTTTGCTTCATGACGTTGCATCTAACAGGTACTTATGGAAAAACAGTTCAAATTGATTAGGTATCATTTCGTGAAAAATCATTACACAGTTCAAGACACTTCAGAAATACGCTTCCGCAAACAATTTAGCTACAATTAGGTATAGAGCTTGCATCGTTGTTCAAGGATTGTGTCCATTTCAATACATTCGCTACCAATACGCAGTTGGGAACATCCCACCGCAGTTCACAGTACATACATCTTAATAAGTTATGTTATTCCGTAGAGTCCACATTTCTAATTAATTTCTCTAATGACCCGTAAACTATCTGATCTTACTATTTCAGAAAAGTAGGGTAAGGTGGGACTGAAAATCCCGTTTTTCATGTAAAAACCTATGTAAAATTTAGTAATAACAATCTAGAAATATACGGTGTTATTTTGTAGAAACTACAACTATTATGCTTTACTTTCACAAAGTTGTTGGTTAATAGTGTTATTTTTTGTTGCGTTATATCACAAAATGTGTGTCAATTCAAAATGAACATTTGCCCCATGCTTGAGGTATATTGCTTGGGGTAAAAAGTCCTTAATATCTTCTAACCAGCTTTTCGTGTAACATAAAACAAAATAAGTAAAACACTCTTTTGAAATCAACAAATATTTAAACCCATTTTTGTTTGGTATACAATATTGAAAGGAATTGACGAATGAAAATACTGGACACAGATTCAGCTTGAACAAACAATTGCACAATAATCTTGGCTTAACATAAAGATATAACTCTCTTTTAAGCACTTTGGCCTTATTTCTTAAACTCAAATTATTTTAATATAAAAGAAAGGAAAGAAGATAGATAATTTATGAACTTTACTAATTGGTTTGCTTCAACAAAGGCAACCACTCTTTTTAGTATTTTAACATGACTTCTTTAACAAAAAATAAAAATATAAGGCACTTTTTGCCCGCCAGACTTTTAGCCCCACTCTACCCTACATAACATTTTGTGTGTGCTTTACCAACGTAAAATGCAAGGAAAAGTTTACACGTCACAAATCCATGCATATCTATGTATGTATGTGATACATGGTGGCGGACGTGTTGAAGACTTTAGTTGATAATCTTGAATCGAATTTGTACAAAATCTTCACTACACTTTGTTTAATGCGCCAGATTCGTGTACCGGTAACTGAATTACTGTTCACTATAATTGCATTAGCGCAGTTCCAGCAACGACTGTTACGAAATCTCGAGAAACAGTTTGGGGGAGATAAACTCGCGGTCGTAAAAGGCGAGTAAAGACGAGCCTCGAGGGCCAAGGGACCAACAACGCAGCGGTAACGTATGCACAATATTTTTAATTGTTGACGTTAAAATGTGTCCCCGTGCTTTTTTTGCTCTGGTTAACGTGACATGCCTACGGTCGAGGGTCAGAAACTCTGTCACATTTTCCGTGGAACCCCTCCGAGTTATTTATTTCACGCTTAAAGAATCACCTAGCGTCCATACGCCGCTGTTATCCGGCATTGTATGCGGACGACTTTGGGCGAACTGTCTTCTGCAAGCACGAGGCTGACAGAATGAGATTATGAATCGCGTAAACACGAGTTTCCGGAGGTTCCCGAAACATTATCTGGTAATCGAGCCATTTACATTTTAAAATAAAATTAAAACATCAATGATCTTGAAAATTTACATCTTAAAACTTGAAATTTTACGAAATGAATCGTCGTAACTGTTAAGCATCCTTCTTCTTGAAAAACAAAACATGAAGGAGTATACAAATTTTAATAATCTATGTTTTATATTGTGGAAATCATTCTTCTCCCCTGACGGATGTTGAAATCATCGAAATAGCAAACCGGCAAAAAATGTGCCCTAGTTATCGCGCGAAACGCGATCAGAAGAAACGGAATTCAGGAAACGCCATGTCAGAGGGAGTTCGTTCTGATTTTTATACATACAATTTACATGCGACTCGTGCACAATACGGTCCATCGGAAGTCGTCGTCTACCGCTTCCGCTATCTGGCTGCAGCACGTCTGTCTGACGATATTCCCCTTCGTGTTTCGTCTCGACCAAATTTATATTCGACCCTATGGAAACGTACGGCAACCTTTTTCTGCGAGAAAATGTCGCATGAGAAAGACGAGTTCCATTTGCATGGTAAAAGGGAACTAATAATCTGCCTTACACTCGAATTGGATTGAAAATCTTGGCTGTTGTGGCTCCGTTTAACGGTTTTAGGTCTGGAGGTTTGGGGGTTCACAGCGTCACGTGAAAGATCAAACTTTAATTTGCAATACGATCACGCAATCGTGGATATTATGGAAAAATATGCCTCAAATGGGTTTGATATAAAAACCTACAGTTAGTAAAAAAAGTATTTGGACGCTTTTTAAAATCGCATAACTTTTTTAGAATTGGTCCACAAGAGCACGAAGTTTTTTTTAGAAGCTAGAAAGATTAGTTTGCTAAGTGACGTGTTTCGTCGGTTTGAAAAAAAAATGCATTTGCTCGGAATAGCAAAGAAAATAGTAACGGTCGTTTTTTAAACTTTCTTTTGTGAGCCTGTAATGGAAATTAAAAAAACCCGTTTGCAGATTGTTTAAAAAACGACCTTCACTATTTTTCTTTGCTATTCCGTTCAAATGCATTTTTTTCAAAACGACGAAACACGTCACTTAGCAAACTAATCCTTCTAGCTTCTAAAAAAAACTCATGTCGTTTGGACCAATTCTAACAAAGTTATGCGATTTTAAAAAGCGTCCAAATAATTTTTGTACTAACTGTATATGGATTGAGAGTTTGAGGCTGCTTTATTTTAATTAAATTTCGTTGGCTATATAGGATATTTCTAAAATAAGAAATCACACTTTGTCGTATTCTTTAATGTCTGCGTCTATCATTATTTTTTATTCTTCGACGGGGAACAACTTTATTCGTCTTAACTGAATAACTCACTAAGAAAATAATAATTGAAATCTTTCAAATATTACCTCTGATGGTCGTAATAACTTTTCCTACGAATTTGAATTCTTCAATATTATCAAATATTGTATATATAAGAGTTACTTTCCTAGAAACGCAGTTAGTTCTTATCCGCCTCTTCGTTGATCCGATTCAAGTTATTGAAATAACACATGAAATGATCGCGTGACATGTCGCTTTGTTCCTAGCGAAAAGGCGGCAATAAACAAAAAAGGCAGGGGGCAAAAATTCCGACGAAATGAATCGATCCTTCATATTTGAAATAAAGAATGCATCGCACGGTCATTAAGCATAAATAAAACCGCGGGAATAACCAGACCCCAGCATTTGTCTTGTGCTTATCTGCGACATTTCATTAAGCACGAGTGCTTTCGCCGAATCACCAATAGGAATCAACAGAATCAGTTATAGCCGACACCTAACAAACTTCAACCTAATTACTTTATTGCGAAAGTATCATTGCTGAATGGATGAGATGTCCGTGAATATTCACGAACGCGTAAGATATTAGCACTCATAGGCTATGATATGCTCACCATTGATTTATTTAATAACCCACATCGAAATCTTCTTAATTATCTTAATTCTCCGGCGGTGCTCCTAGGGCCAAAAACAAAAATTGAAGATAATCCTTGACTGTGTTAATTGTTGTACATTGTTTTCATGACGTAGACGCCCACTAAGGAAGGATTTTTGGAAATTCAACGAGAAACCCCAAAGTGGTGAAAAGGGGTAAAATGCATTTTCTCGGATTCCTTAATATCTCTTAGGCCCGATTAGATATCAACTTGGTTCTTACTCACAAAGATTACCCACACAAATGCCTAAAAATCAATTTCAGGATTTTGCCGTAATCAACCCCCAAGGGGGTGGAAAAGGGTGAAATATGTTTTCACGGTCTTCTCAATATCTCTTAGGCCTGATTAGATATCAACTTCGTTTCTACATACAAACATTACCCACACAAATGCCTGAAAACTAATTTCAGGATCTTGCCCTAATCAACCCCTCAGAGGGTGAAAAGGGGTGAAATGTGTTTTCACGGACTTCTCAATATCTCTTCGGCCCGATTAGATATCAATTTAGTTTTTACTTCAAAAGGTACCGACACAAATGCCTAAAAACCAATTTCAGGATTTTGCCCTAATCAACCCCTAAAGAGGGGGCGAAATGTGTTTTCATAGAGTCCTTAATATCTCTTACTTAGGCCCGAAGCGAAGCACATGTATATTTTGCTAGGCTACTATAAAGATCTCAATTTTACACTTTCGTTTGACCACTATGTTATGCCATACAAATATTGCATAAGCGTTCATTCAGATAGTCGTGTAATCAGATGGAAAGGAACGTGTTAATTCTACCTTGACGCGGGAATACTTCCAGAGGGCAGGAAAAGACGAGATGGCGTGGCTTTGACGTATGGAAGACGTCCAACGCGGTTTCGTACGTCAGTGTCGTCGATTCGTCTTCCCTTGCCTTTCACCATCGCCGAATCCTTTTCGTTCTACAATTCTCTGGCACATTGTATAAATGGTGCACGTCCGCTGGCCAGGATACATCGTTCCTACACGGCAGATTGCTCTGCCCTCTTCGATTTATCAATTGGCTCCTTCAGGCTCCTCTTCCTTTTATCGCCACACTGAACATTCGATCTTCTGTCGGCCAGAATTCTGCACACCTGAACCAGAATGAAAGAAAATCTTTGCTGGAGAGTGTGCCTCTTTTTGCGAGATTGAGTAATCGATTTGTATTTCCAAACAGACAGGTTAACTGAACAGTTCTATAAAAAAGTTCTATAATTTGGCCTCCTGGGTTTCTTTATTTACGGACACCTCAAACAACTAGCTCATATAGGATCAATGAATTAACAAAATATTTGAATCTCATTTATCAATCTAAGGAGCAGAACTATGGGACCTGTACATCTGATCAAGAAAGCTATCTCGATCACTTTTTGAAATACTTTCGAAGCATATAAAACACGGTACGACATTTAATTTCCAGGGCTATGGTTGCTCGAGTAGGGGCCGGTTTTTCAATCGCGAATGTTGATCCAGTTGCTCAGGGCGGTGTTATTAACACAGATTACATCTTTTGGAGGAAATCGTTTCAGCGAGCCCTGATTGCCACCGCATGCGGGTGCGTTTAAAGTCGTACTAATTAACACGGCAGCGATTCAAGATGTCGGCACCTTACGGCGGAATGGGTCGAGAACGGTGGAAGTCTTAAGGCGGCGTGTTCTCTCCGGGGAGCCAAGTGTTAGGAGAATTAACAGCAACCCCTGATCTTGGCCCTCTATGCTATCTCCCTAATAATAAACTGGTAATTCCCAATGCCCCTATAAGTTACTCCCTTTCAACGCCACGATAACCTACGAGTGTTAAGACGTATTATCTAACGGGTGTGCGCAGTTCGTCCTGCCACATGCACGGGGTCTGACAATCGTTAATTGATAAATGCGGGAGGAGGAGCTAACTCTACTGCAGGATTCAAAGATTCTCAATCTAAATCTTCAGTGGACCACTGAGTGAGTTCAGAAGTTAGCTGGGGTTAGCAGGGGTTCGCGCCCAAACGAAACGATTTCTAGAAGACCGTTTGCAGCAAAGAGAGTGTTGCTGTATCCCACAGAGATGTTGCCAACTCGCTGTACATGTATCCAGTGGGTTGTTGCCCGGTCTATACGTTCCTTTAAATACATAAGACTAACCGAGAATGACAGTCAATCTTGGTACTACTTTGACACCATGCTCGCTACTTTTGCTTGCACTTTACATATACTAAATATAAAGAGACTCAAGTCGCAGCATGACGAGAATTCAAAAATGTCACTTTTACCTTCTGATATGTGGGCCTCGTGTGGTCCGATTAGAAAATAATACTAACATAATAATCTATACGTATATAATCGTTCTGCCACCAATTCATCGCCGTCCAGCCCAAACCGCAACCCTAGAAACATGAAATTCGGAGGGTATATTCCTTTTGCGACGTAGGTGCTGGATAAGAAGGGATGTTTTGAAATTCCAACCCGAAGAGGGTAAAAAGGGGTAAAATATGTTTTCTCGGACACATTATTTCTTAGGCCCAATTAGATATCAACTTGGTTTTTACTTACAAAGATTACCCACATAAGTGTCTAAAAACCAATTTCAGGTTTTTTGCCGTAATCAGCCCCTAAGGGAGTGAAAAGGGGTGCAATGCTGGGGTGTATTTTGCTAGTGATATAATAAGAAATGACAGCTGCCACAATGACTGGTATTTAAACTTAAATTTCTTTCTCCATACAATATTAAAATCATAACGCACCGGCATTAAAATAACTTGAGCTACAAAACTTAAAATTTTAAACACCGCAATAGAATTTGTACGCTTCTATTACTTTCGTGGGTACTTACCTCCTCGTTGATGTGCCTGGTCTTTATAACGTTTTCCAAGCATTGCGATTTGCAAAACGGTATCAAGCTAGATCCTTAATCTAGATCGAGCCAAACTCACATTCAGTGAGTTTGATACGGTTTATATACCGTTCCACCTAAGAGTAGACCCACGCCCCTGTCGATTTGCGACCGATCTGCGCAGCTCCCACGGATCTGACACAGGCGATTGGTCGTAGCGCTTTCCCTGTCGGTTTCCTACCAATCAACTGTATATCCCTGCGCGGAACGAGTCTACTCGAAAATGGAATGCAGTATAGACATCTACGTATTCAGAGGTGCACTTGCGCATTTCGAGCAATAAGCTTCTGCTCCGCCTCGGCCTTTTTAGTATAAGAGTTCTGATTGCACTCTTGTAGAAATGCAATTCACCTTTGATCACCGATTCCGAATTCGCGCGTGGTGTGCTCGCCCTCACAGGCCGGTTGGGCGAGGTACCTACAACTTATTGCAACTTTACACAGAAGACCATCGCAAGCCGATGACGTGCACCTGTTCATGACCACTCTGATTTTCTAGTTATCGCGCACGATACCAACCTTCGCTCCATTTCTGCCCGCTCTGTGGTCTCAGGTGGCTCGTTCAGGTCACGACGTGCGCGGGCTGTGTAAAGTCGTGATATGGAGCACCACATGTAGAATGAAATTTCGGCGCATCGAAAGCAAATGTCCACGACGCGTCGCACGGTCGTGTAGTCTATTTTGCATCTGAATCGGTACATTCTTAACTTTTGCATCTGAATCGGGAGATTCTCAACTTTTGCATGTCGCTCGAAAGTCACGCAAGGGCGACTTTGCAATAGATTTTACCACTAGGGCCATTTATTGTATATGAGTGTGATAGGCTAGATTTAAGGATGGAGGTACGCCTGCCTGTTTGTGGAGAGTGACAACTTTTGCTTTTGCTTCGCGTCGCATTGTTTCCCGTTTAGTATACTTTTAGAGACTTGTCATAGAGACTTCTCTATTCTCTATTCCCTATTCTGCAGTGTGAATTCTCTTTTCTTTTTTTCCGTAAATATAATTCGCCCGAGAGAGAGAGAGAGAGAGAGAGAGAGAGGTGTCTTAAATTAGGGCATGATGCACTCGTTCATGCAAATTATCTGCTTTGTGATGGACGCGCGTATTGCAGCTGCATGTGATCTTATATTACGTATGTTAGTCGACATGGGGACGAATTGGATGATCGGTTGGAGTATTTTGTGTGTACAGCTGCAATGCGTGACTATGTGGCCATGAGATACCTACTTAGAGTTTGTCATTTGAAAGCAATGCAGGTGTACCTCCCGATTGGCGAAAGAAATTGTAATGACATAGGGGCATGTATAGAAAAGACTTTTGAAAGAATACCAGTAGTATTTTACCTTATATTGCTATTAAAGTTCAAAGGATTAATGTACCCAGGCACAACCTGTTATGCTTCCTCTGCGGTCACTAAATGTAGATTGATGTAAGGAGTGCGTGTGAGGGGGTGGGCCACCCTGGGGGTAACTTTTTTAAGTATTCCTTAGTTCAACTAAGTAGTTAAACTGGAAGGCAGGGCTTAGTTATAAACGCATCATGCGCGGATGCGTTACTTTAGCTTCTGTTAGGTAGGCTTGCACATTTTAAAGACATTATAAGTGTGCATCTGTGTATGTATAGGGAGATCCATGGAAATCGCCCGTCTATCTCTCTTTCGCGTTCGCGGTTGTCATTATAATAGTAGAGTGACAGCATCGTTCAACTAGGGCTGCCATCCGGAAACTCACTAATCTAGGACAAAGAGCATTAAAACCCCGGACATTTGCACTTGAAACCCGGACAGCTTTAACTATTTCTTATATTAGGTACGATATCCCAAGACAGAAATTTATGTAAATTATAAACTGTAACCGCAATCAAGAAATAAAGATAAAATAGGATAATCAAGGATAAAATATTTGACTTTTTGAGTGAGCAGCATCGAAAACCCCGGATCTCTACAGAATATCCCCCGGACGCCTTAAAAAAAAAAAAGAGGATAAATCCGGGGAAACCCAGACGGATGGCACTACTGCATGCAACACGAAAATGGTAAGGGGGGCCCTAAGAGTCTAAATAGAGCCCCCGATCTGTGTGACAAAAATTTGCATAGGATGTACGGTCTATTCTATACCTCGTCTGTGTACGAACAGCAAGGATATAACACACGTCAAAATAACGAAGAAGCGGGGCAACGCGTGGCTAACGAACCGGAATTGTTGATTAATCGACGGTTTCTAATTTATCCGGTGAAGTAGGCAAACATGGAAAGTGAGGGGAAGTGTGGGGGGGGGAGGGGGCAAGACAGAATTTCCAGATTTCTGAGCCGGGTTTACCGCGATGGAATATTGATGATCAAGCGTTTTGCATATGTACCCTCTCTTCCGGACATTTAGCGAAACTCCGTCGACCGGAAGGTAATTCGCAGTTCGAATGAATTCGTCATGATTTCATGAGCAACGTTCACCCGTTTCATCGTTACAGGCCCGTGCTCTCACCTTCATCATAGACATTCGCCCATGGCTTGCAAAGTACATACCCTGCTTTCGAGACGAAAACGACAGAAAGAGCGAGACAGAGGGCTGTAGGTAGTGTATCCGAGGGAACGGGGGAGAACGTGGAGCTGTAAACTTTCGGGGAGGAACGCTCGAGCTCTCAACGGGAACCGCTTAGATTTATGGGCGTAAATTTCTATCCAATAAGGAGCGAGATCTGTGTAGTTCCTGAACATGGTATTGCAAGGCCCTTTTATTCAACATAAAACACGTCAAAGTTTGTAATGTCCATGTCTCGGCTAAAATTTTCCAATTATTGTTATTTCCATGGGGGTAGGTAATGATAGCTTCCAATTTAGCAGTGACCTGCTACAAGGTGACAGCAAGTTGCAGGATCAGAATTTACTGCGTAAAACTGTTTTAAACGAGTCGAAGTGAATATTCACGGGCGGTTAGTTTTCAGTAGAAACATCGCGGGGTAAGTTGACGAAGTTCAGGACAATAACTTCAAGTTCTCAACAACGCTAACCGAGGTTTTGGGATATTAGTTTCTGTTGAATCTAGTCAGAATATGTGGTGGGGAATAGGTACTGAAAAGGAACGAGAAGCGTCTTATTGCGAGCGAAGGAGTTGTGCAGCCGTGTTTAGGTACGAGTATCTGCTTCGGAGATTAGGAACGAAGGGGTTACCGACGGTGACCGATAAATTTCGCCGCGACTGTCTCTTACTTGTAATTAAACGCACAATTTAAACGGGCTGTTAACGTCAGCACGGCCAAACCGAAGTGTCTTCTCTTGGGTACATGTTCTTAGAATTCTGGCCTCACGCTGGGATCAATTCAACCACGTTACGTAACACGTAAACGAGTAAAGAAACCACAGTTTAGTAAACTTTGATTTCCAATGTCATTTATCCCGTTTTTTGTGGGACAAAAATTTGGTATGGTATTGATAAAGAAGAATCAAGAATTTCTCCAAACGCACTCAACAGATGTCATACGCTATTTCAGACTTGAATTTATAAGAACTCAGGTTGGCCAATGAAATAGTACCTACGTGCATACTACATACCCAGACGGTCCAGAAAATGGTACCAAAAATCACAATATTTTTTGTACGTTTCAGTCATCGATCACTAATAATTTTAACCACCTATTTAACAATACTTTTGTATCTAATATTCTCTAGCAAATCGATCCAGATTTCAACAGATCGGTTGAAAAGAATACGAGACATAGGTAGTTATAGATCCAACGGTGAAAGATTTCATGCGAGTTGCGTGGCAATAATAGTTATTATCGTCGATCCATCATAGAAGAAAAGTGAAGGGCAGACGATTTCATTATGCATGCACATAAACGAAACGCGCCCCTAATTACAGCATTGTGGTGACCCATACCAAGTACCAGTCGAACATCTGCGATCCATCGTGACGGATAAATCACCTTGGGACCACCCTCCAATCGCGTCTCGGCCATCGCCTTGCATATAGACAGTTACTAATGAGCCAACCCCATTTAATTAACCGTATATAGCTTCGACACAACTGCCGGACTATTTCCCTGCTAGCGCGGCACACGCGTTATCGTTCTCTTCGAACGGCCGCCCTTCTTTCAGGGTCTGATATCACATTGGCAGCGAACTTTTACATCCGGACATCTGTTCTAGTCATATTTTTCGGTAATTTATTGAATATGTCAATTAAGTCAAATGCTAGTAGTGTTCCTGATTTCTCCGTTTCGGTCCAATTGTCTTGGTTAATAAATAAAAGAAGACAAGACACCACTGAGGCAAGAAAGAAAGAAAAAGATTTTAATGAAATTTATACATATTTATTCAGTTTAGCAACACCAATTCGGAGAGCAGCGCCAAGTATTTTGAATAAAATATTTATTCGTATTAAAATATTTATTTGTATAAAAATATATCTGCTTAATATTATTTAATACATTTTTTTCTTTGTATAAATAGCCATTGTGATAATTGGCGCAATTTTTGTATATCATTATATTCATTTACGACAATGTTTTTAAATGGGATTCTTTTTGATGGGATTATATACTTGGCGCTCTTTTTTGTACCATTTTGTAAAAAGGTAATTTTGTAGGGATTTCACACATTTTGTAGTATTTACTGATATTAATTTACGACAATTTTTAAAATGGGTTTTTACCTGCCTAGTGTCCAATAAGGTAAGTTGTCAAAATTTGAAATGTCACGAGTTTTTACAATACATATGAGACTGAATTATTGTCTCAATTAACAAGGTAAGTCGCCAAATTTTTTTAATAGATTTCTTATGTGGAGTCGCAGACTTGGAAGTTGTCCAGAGACGGTTTGACAGTGAAGCATCTTCTTTCGCATAAGTTTCTGGAAATTTGTACCATGCATCACAAAATAATATATTGTAGTAACAAATTGTATTGTATTTAAATTGCGAGATATTTGTATACCAGCAATTTAGAGTTTTTATGTAAAGCTTATATTATAGAAATGAAGGGGACGCACAGGCTTGGATGGATAGAAATGAAGGGGATGCACAGGCTTGGAGGTTGTCCGGAGAAGATTAGATAGATAGATAGGTAGACAGAGCATCTTGTTTCGCACAAGTTTCTGGAAATTTGTCAAATAAGGTAAATCAGCTAAAAAATTAATGAATTAATGAATTAATGAATGCGTGGCATCTACTGTGGATTTTATTAAAGTATTACGAATGTCTTTCACAAAAGATTGAAAAGCATCAAGGGAGATATGTTTTCAGCGTACTTTCTTCACTAATGTGGCTCTACATTGCAAGCAGTTCAGCATAAATAATTCTATTTTCTTAATAATTTTTAATGCTATGTCTTTTGACAATTTATGTCGATTTACCTTATTTGACAAATTTCCAGAAACTTGTGCGAAACAAGATGGTCTGTCTATCTATCTATCTAATCTTCTCCGGACAACCTCCAAGCCTGTGCATCCCCTTCATTTCCATCCATCCAAGCCTGTGCATCCCCTTCATTTTTATCCAAGTCCTGTACGTCTCCTTCATTTCTAAATATAATATAAGCTTTACATAAAATCTCAAAATTACTAGTATAAAAATATCTGGCAATTTAAATGGAATGCAATTTGTTACAATATATATTATTTTGTACATGCATGGTACAAATTTCCATAAACTTATGCGAAAGAAGAAGATTCTCTGTCGAACCTTCTCCGGACAACTTCCAAGTCTGCGACTCTATATACGAAATTGATTTAAACAATTTTGGCGACTTACCTTGTTAATTAAGACAATAATTCAGTCTCCTATTTACTGTAAAAACTCGTGACATTTCAAATACGGACAACATGCTTTACTTGACACTTGGCACTTGGTAGGTTATAATGTCTCTGTCTAAATAGCTGTCAAGTTACAACAATTTGTTACGCGATTGGCCGAAGCCCGCATCCAATGAACGACGTGCCTGAGAGACATTTCCTCACCCTTTGTTACCCCCCCTTGCCAACAAGTGTAGGACGATGACGAGGACGATGACGATGACGAATTTTAAGAACATAAAATTCAGCAAATTGCAACTTTACATCGAAATATCTCAGCTCATGAAGCCCGTAGGAAAAAACCGAAGACACTTTTCTTATGTAAATCAAACCCAAGCTATCCATTAAGACCATTTAGAATGTAATCAGATCAGCCGTTATTGAGATTCGGAAATCTCAGGGTTCTTGATAGCGAGTCGTGGCGTAATAGATCCACTCTGTGTCATATATATACTTGGCGCGAGACACTACCGTGTTTCTAGATTACTCGACTACCCGGGTAGACAAAAATTACCCGGGTATCGATATAACATATGGATATAACATTTCTTTATTACAAGTAACAAAATACGTTCCTGAAGATAAGCCACATGTTCTAGAAATAGGCAGTATGTCCATCTCGTGATTTTAAATAATTTCTGTAGACTACATAGCAGAGATAAGATAAGAAGAGAACATGTGATACGACAAAAAATACACTCCTACTGTATTTTGAAGCGGGATGGTTGCAATAAGCCTCCGTGGCGCAATGGGTTAGCGCGTTCGGCTACCAAAGAGATCCACCTGGTTTAGCGCCGATTTTTCCAGGTGTATAATATAACTGAGCTGCCATGATAATGGTGGGAAATAACAAACGTACAAATTAGTCAATAGTTTAACAAAGTTCCTTTATTTTATAAGCACGAGCGCTCATGTGAGCCTGTTGTTCAACCTTTAATTATTAATGTTACAAGGCGCCAAGTTCGGCGGTGTTTATGCCTGTGATAGTTTTGTAATATTGTTATGCACATTTATTTTGGCTAAATAAACACATTTTACAAAAAAAAAAGTTAGCGCGTTCGGCTGTTAACCGAGAGGTTGGTGGTTCGAGCCCACCCGGGGGCGAATTTCTTTTGCTTCACCTTTTACCATTCCCTCGAAAGAATCAATAAATTTTTATTAGATATTATTAAACGATTTTATTCAGCTTCGATCCTCTGTTTGTCCGAATTGTTTCTTGTATGTTTGTTTGGTTCAAATCTGGCAACTCAAATTTAACCAACTTCCACTAATCCAATTGTCTTCAAACGTTGCAGGTGTGCGTAGTTTGGATGACAATATTTAAAAAAAACCGAGGAATGAAAAAATTATCCAGTCATCAATAAATATAAATATAATAATATATTAAATATAACAGCCACTCGCGTTTATTACGAAAACGACATAAAGCCGCTGCGTTCGGGTGGCTAGTCGCATCGTGATTACCGAAATGAAATACATTTTATCGAGAAATGATCCGTCACGTATGTACGAGTAGTAAAACTAAAACTCTGCAGGTGTTCGTAGTATATTACCATCGAAATTATAGTACAAAGAATTATTTTTTAGTAATTTTTCGTTTTCGTAAAGAACGCGAGTGGCTGATTTCAAGTCGTTTGGATTCGTGGTTATGAGTTATATTTATTGATGACTGGGTAATTTTTCACCCCCTCGAGGTTAATTTTTATTTAAATATTGTATTATTATCCAAAATACGCACGCCTGCAAACTTTCAAGACAATTGGATTTGTGGAAGTGAATTAAATTTGAGTTGTCAGATTTGTACCATACAAACAAACATAAATACATACATATTTACATACAAAAAATAAACAAACAAACAGAGGATCGAAGCTGAATAAAATCGTTTAAAAACTCAGAATGGACATGTAAATGGTAAGAGGGGGTGTTGAGTCTAAGGTATAGGATGAAAGGTTCCGGGAGAAAACAGTAGATACACATGGCTAGCTTAAACTCCATATATATTAACTAGAACTTAGATTAAGGTAAAACGCAAGGAAGACAGAACTAGCGGTCCTTAACGTGGCATGGCCATCAAGCTAGTCTGGCTCACCCTGCGCGCGCAGTCCTTTATCGAAACAAGGATCGCATGGGAGCATGCGCAATCCCCAATATCTCCCTCCTTCAGAAGGAGTTACCAGTACGAATATGACCTGGCGTTCGGATTCAACTGCAGACGTCGCGGCGCGATCCGATCGCGGACAGGTCTGGCAGGAGCTCGCGGAGTCGCAAGCGCCTCAGGAACCCCGGTCTCAGAGATGCGGGCCTCGACAGGCTGAGGTGGCAATTCCGAGTCCGGTGTGGCTGGATTGTCCACGGACTGGGACGTATCCGACGTGGCTGGACCCGACACTACGCGAGAAGTGTCCAATCGTCATCTCCCACCACCCTGTCAGAAGCAGGAGTTAGACCCCCGGGTCCAGAACGATACTTCCACCCCTCCAGATGTGGTCCAGGTGTCGCTCGACAACATTTCCAACATCGAGGCGGACAGAATACCGCACCTTGGAAATGACTACAGCCACCGTACCCTGCTCGTGAGGAATGAACTTCCCGTGGTGGTTCACCATACCTGAAAGGCTTTGCACCTCCGAAACATTCGTGGGATTTGGCATAGTTGCTATGGCGCGAGTAGCTTTGGGATCAAGCTGAAATGCCGTTGGCATTCGCTATACTCCCGTAGATTTCCTCAAGGCCGAATTTACACGTCTTCCCGCTGAGTCGCCAACCCTTTTGCTCCAGTCGCCGAAGTGTAGATTGCAAACGCTGGTCGTGCTCCTCACGAGTGGAACCGGCGACCACAACTTGGCCCATATAGGGATACACTCCCTGTAGACCCGCGAGTGTATGGTCAATCGCCTGTTGGAAGATAGCCGTAGATGTTTGTATTAAAAAGGCCAGGCGCCTAAACCGAAAGAGACCTATATGCGTGGTGATCGTGGTGATTTCCCTGCTATCTTCCGCGATCTCGATCTGGTAGTTAGCATCAAATCCAGCGTCCAATCCAGTGTGCTAAAATAAGCGTTACCATTTAATTCGGTGTAGAAATTCTCCAAGAAGGGAATTGGGTATCGGTTGTCGACAAGAGCGTTGCCCCAAATGAAATTTGCGCCCACGCGGATTTTCTCGTTCAGCTCCTCGGCTATTATAATTGGCGTCGTCCATACCGACGAGTCAACCGGGTCAACCCGTTCTATGATACCGTTCTCCTCGAGACGGTGTAGTTCATCTTCCACTGGTTTTTTCATCGCGAACGGAATACTGCTGCATGGTTGTTGCACGGGCCGTCGGCCGTCCTTGAGGCTGAATCTAGCCTTGAAGTCACGACACAACCCTAACCCATCCGCGAATAGGTTAGGAAAATCTTTCTCCAACCTAATCAAATACGCGCGCGACGACAGCGTGTCACTACAATTGTCCGCGTAAGCGCGCGATTGACCGGAGACAGACGAAAGTCCGTGCGACACGGCGACTTTCATAGATGGAACACTGGAGATTGAGGGATTGTTCTGCTGTAATCTCAGCTCGTACTTCACCTCAGCATCATTTAAAAGCGCGGGCCATAATCTGAGGCTATCTATAGCATCAAGTCCGAGCAAATTTAGACCCTGGGGACCGGCCACATAAATGTCGATCACACCGCCGCGGTCGACCGCACCAAAGCCGGCACGAAATTTGCCCATCAGTTCTAACCTGCTACCGCAAGCATGCTCGACGTCTTCGGTCTGGATCAGCCTCGGCGATCCGAGTCGGGTCCATCCGTCACCGTCTCCCGATGACGGTGATATCGGAACACGTGTCATACTGTAGACGAATGTTTGTCTTGTTGATCAAAATCGTGATGTACCGGCGAGGACGTATACCGATCGCGTAAATCGATTGGGAAAAGGCGATCCTCTTACCGACGTTTTCAGGATATTTCGAACCGGACGGGCACTTGGACGCGATGTGCCCTCTTTTGGCGCACTTGAAACACACCGCATAATAGTACTTACACGAAGGCAGAACATGTAGACCACCACAACTGAAGCACTTAGTGTCTGAACGAAATTGACCGTTCTGAACGGAATTGCGCGGAACTTGCTGCTCTGGTTTAGACTCCTTTACCAAAGCACTACAAATTGGAGAAACCTTTGCCGGATTTTTCAGAGTCTTCATACTAGAAGACACGTTAAGGTGTGCCTCTAGCTCGGCGGCGACATCCTTCAGAGAGGCATTTCGATTTTTCTCGAGCACACGCAGGGCCAACTTCTTCAGGTCCTCCGCGTCCTTCGAATAGCAGAAAGACTGCAAGAGCAGTACAATTCGCAAACCGTCGTCCGTCAGATTAGCCCGATCGAATTCTGCTGCGTGGCGGTTTATACGATCGATGTGCTCAGTGATCGGCGTTGCCCTGTCGTATCGATAGTTCAGGATCTCGATGCGCCGGCGTGTAATCGATTCTTTATCCATGAAAAGCTCCTTCAGCGTCTCGATGAGCTGCTCTTGCGGCAACTTTGTAGGGTCCGTCGGCGCCACGTAGTCCACTAACCTCTCAAACTCGGTCTGTCCCAATTTGTCCAACACGAGGCGTGTCTGCAACTCGGGTGGCAGGGACGCTGCTTCGGTGACGACCGTGTACTCATGGCGAAGGAGCCATTTCTTGAACGGTTTGGTTTCGTCACCCGAACCGTACGCGTATTTTACCACGCTAGCACTCAACTCGTCGTACAAGTCGGTTTTTTTCGTATGTTGGGTCCCCTGAGGAGTAGAGACAGTTTCTGTCTGCATCTGCTGATTTTGTAACTGTAGAAGGCCATTGATGGCCGCCGTAAGGGCCTTGATTTGTTCTGCTATGTCCGCCATTGTCACGTGTCTTGTGCGTTTCTTGAACCCGGTTGAATGTAGTCCGCAGCGCCAGTTGTTGAGTCCAAGGGATACGATGAAAGGTTCCGGGAGAAAACACTAGATACACATGGCTAGCTTAAACTCTATATATTCTAACTAGAACTTAGATTAAGGTAAAACACAAGGAAGACAGAACTAGCGATCCGTAGCGTGGCAGTCGTCAGCAGTCGTGGCACGGCCATCAAGCAAGTCGCATTCACTCTGCGCGCGCAGTCCTTTACCAAAACGAGGATCGCATGGGAGTATGCGCAATCTCCAACAGGGGGAAACAAGGAATGACACAAAACAACTTTATCGAGAAAAATAAGTTCCAATACTTTAATCCATCAGTAAAAAAACAAGATTCAATGAAAATCTTCTGCATTTCTGAATTTATCTGCATTCTTCATAACATGAAGCTTATACCCTAGTTAGGTATCAGAAAAAATAAGCACTAAAATAATAAGTGTTTTACATTATTTTAATATTTTTCAAATTTGAACAGGGCAGCATACTGAAACAAAATAAGAAGTTTCCAGATTGAATAAAAGAACAGCGAATAAAAAAATTTTATTCAACGGCGCCGTGGCTTAGTTGGTTAAAGCGCCTGTCTAGTAAACAGGAGATCGAGGGTTCGAATCCCTCCGGGGCCTATAGAAAGCAATATCGAGTTTTTAAATTGCCTTTCTTTTTTATTTTTGTCTACTATAGGTAGATGCAAACCAATATTGTCGAATCTGATTGATATGATATAAATATTATTATATGACTTCTTAATATTATTTTATATTATCTAATATTTCAGTGTATTTTTTCCTATGCATAATTTTTTGAATGACAAACTGAATTAAATACATCCTATACTGGCCATTTATAGTTTTATTTCTCCTACTATCCATACATGCTGAACTTTATGAAACCCACCCTAGTAGCATTTTGGGTTGGCATACAGTTGGGCCACGCACATAATATTAGTTGGCCAACAGTTAGATTTGGCACTTTTTTCAGGCTGGGCCAACAACAGATGGCCAAGATAGGCTTCCCTACTGTTGCCCAACTATTTATAGGGACTGCCTGGTCTGGTTTAGGTAAAAAAAAAATTGTTGCCGTGAGGAGAATCGAACACGCGCTTTCCGATTGCGAAGCAGCCGCTGTTCGCAACTACCCAACACGCTTCCTTATAAATACTTTTAATTTTAATTTCTAGTTACATAAATAGTATTAATTGTTTATAAAAACTGCACGCTGACGCGAAATATTCGACAAAATATCATCATTCGACTCATTCCTTAAAATTTCACATTCGTCTTAAGACAGACGACCTCATTACGTGTTTATAAATAAGAAAAGAAAAATCACAACTTGGAATATAATAACAAGTTTTTGGATGTAGCAAATTTTCTGACGTTTGTAAGACAACATTTAATCAGCGTTCTAAAGTTTTGGTTAATTAACCAACCATAATAATTGTAGGCCCAACATTGAATATTAACAAAAAGTTACGACAGTTTGTCTACGAATATTCAATGTTGGGCCTACAATTATTATGGTTGGTTAATTAACAAACAATTTACAACGATGATTAAATGTTGTCTTACAAACGTCAGGAAATTTGCTACATCCTAAAACTTGTTATTATATTCCAAGTTGTGATTTTTCTTTTGTTATTTATAAATACGTAACGAGGACGTCTGTCTTAAGACGAATGTGAAATTTTAAGGAATGAGTCGAATGATGATATTTTGTCGAATATTTCGCGTCAGTGTGCAGTTTTTATAAACAATTAATACTATTTATGTAACTAGAAATTAAAACTGTTTGTAAGGAAATGTGTTGGGTAGTTGCGAACAGCGGCTGCTTCGCAATCGGAAAGCCCGTGTTCGATTCCTACTCACGGCAAAATTTTTTTTTTTTACCTAAACCAGACTAGGCAGTCCCTATAAATAGTTGGGAAACAGTAGGGAAGCCTATCTTGGCCATCTGTTGTTGGCCCAGCCTGAAAAAAAAGTGCCAAATCTAACTGTTGGCCAACTAATATTATGTGCGTGGCCCAACTGTATGCCAACCCAAAATGCTACTAGGGTAGGGTAATGATTACCCAACCAAGAACGAAAAAACGAGTAGCCCTCTTGCTTTTTGAACCCATTTTGCAGTGCCAATGTAATTAAAAATTTAAACCCATAATTTAAAAATCACTTTTTTAGTAAAAACTTAATAAAGATCAATTTTTAAAAATCAGCGATTTTTTCTCAAAAGCCAGAGGAAGGCAACTGCTCCTTTTGCCCCCCTCTCCCCGCCGGACGACCATGCACCCAACACATGATTACAAAACATTAACAATTAACATTATTGAAACAAAATTGTAAGTTATTAGAGGAGTCTGATAGTATCGATATTATAGATTTAGAAAAGTCATCACACGAATCTTGCATCATCGAAACAGTTTCGCATCGGGCATCATTACCTCAATTGAACAAACATAACCGCGGACAATATTCAGAAAAGTAATTACGTACCAAGTAAATATAACAGTGAGGTACAACCTTATACAAAACTTACCAAAATATGATGCGTCTGGATACGTAATTTTCTTTTTTTTGCAGGACACTTCGTAACGATCGGCGATGAAAACCGCGAAATTCAAGAAAGGCACGAACGTACGGCGAGTATCCTACCGGCGACAGTGTCGCCACCCGCCTCCAGTGTTATGATGGTGGCTACCTTGCTGCGTCACCTAATCGAGTCGCGGAACTTCGTTGTTGTCATTGTGTTTAAAGTAAACTGTCTATAACCTTGTTTTCCTGGAAAATGAGTTCGTATACAGACCCGTTGCATTTGAACGAAATGAGTCTGTTTCGGGAACTGCAGGGCAATTTGTCAAAGAACATCAAGGATACACGGAACATCTTGGAAATACGTGACAACGTGTTATACGTGTGGAACGCGAAGGATTTTTGCGTAGTGACCTTGAACATTGCGGCAACGCGTGGGGAAATTGGAGAGGATGTTCCTTATCAGGTAAGAAATTAATCGCTACTTCATCAAACAATCGAATTACTTATCGGTAAGCGAAATGGGGATGGCAATGCAGCATGGTTCTGTGTACAATATTTCGTTGCATGGGAACCTAACCTCAACAGTATGTTGTGAAAGGGGCGCACGCGTCTCCTTTTATCGCTGCATGTATTGAACATGTGTAAGGAACGGTAGGCAATTGCTGCGGTTTATTTAATAAATAAAGTTTCTCTGTGTTCTATTTAAAAACATAGGGGATTAAGTAAATCCTTCCAATATTATTCTATGTATTCTTCTATACAATAATTGTTGTAAGTGATATGTTTCGTATGATTTTTGGTTAAGCTTGAAATCATAAAATGTAATTTCTTTGCCAATATTTGATTTACAGTTTCTACAGTTTTATATAGTTTGTCACCATGTTTCCGACAGTGTTACCCTAATATTCAAGAGGTGCGCCTGTTAACAAACATGTAATAATAATAAGATTAATGACACTAAAGCATTGCTATATAATTCCTCGTGTTGGCCATTTATCGAACCAACTTTCACGTTCACGTTTATACAAATGAATTATAACGAGATGTATGACATAATTTTTACTTTCATCTCGTAACATACAGTAGACACATTCTGTGCATCGTACAAGTACTTTATCAATCCTTCGACCTCATTTCATAAGATTGGATCTCATAAATATAATAATATAATCATGATAAATGCAATAAAGTGTAACGTATAATATAGAAGTTAAAAGTTGTAATTTTAATTACTTTTTACCAACTAATTGCTCCTACGATTTGTAGACAAAGTACAATGAATGAAGTACCCTTTCGACTATTAGGATTCTACTCTAAATATTTTTTACCGCTAGCAGTAATTTATACGATCGTACTGCACTTGAGATAATGTATCACTTTATTAGACTGTACATGTATATATGTTTCATACATTCCTCTATCATTTTTTAGTTACAGATGCAAATCGTTCCCATTCTGTTATCTATTCTGGAGTCAATAACTTGTTTATATGTACCTAAATGAAGTATTTTAGCTTATTTTATTTATTATTCTAAATAATTGTTTCCAAGTCCTGTTGTTTATACTCTATTATATCATATATCTGATGTAAATGGGAACAAATAATTGTCAACTATCAGTTTTGGGAAGTTAAGCTTCTGTTTACATTTACACATAGGTAATCTTATCGTATAGGTACATTAACTTCTACTTCTTATGTGTTCCCTTACAAAAACACTCATACACGTATTTCATGCTTCCAAGCTTTTGAGCTATTTAAATTTGAAATACATGTAAATATATTTCAAAATATTATAAATACTTGCTGCAACTCTCAAACTAGAGTCAGCCAAAATGTAATCTAATTACAAATTACGATTAAAATGTAATTGTTTAATTGATTACAAATTACTTTCTGTAATCGTTAATTTAGGAAGTTGACCACAACTTTGTCAACTACTTAAATTAACCATAGTTGACCACAACGTTGTCAACTACCTAACCCAGACCACAACTTTGTCAACTACCTAAATCAACCATAGTTGACCACAACTTTGTCAATTACCTAAATTAACCATAGTTGGCCACAACTTTATCAACTACCTAAATTAACCATAGTTGGCCACAACTTTGTCAACTACCTAAATTAACCATAGTTGGCCACAACTTTGTCAACTACCTAAATTAACCATAGTTGGCCACAACTTTGTCAACTTCCTAAATTAACCATAGTTGACCACAACTTTGTCAACTACCTAAATCAACCATAGTTGACCACAACTCTGTTAACTACCTAAATCAACCATCAGGGCCGGCGCGAGGATGGTTGGCGCCCTTATGCAAGCAATTTTTTTTGGCGCCCCCAAATTTTTGCATCTGTTTTCTATTTAATATGTTTCGCCTTTATGAGGTGCAATAAAAAAAGAATTACATTTACATTTTGTTTATATGGGGGTTGGATTCCTTTATTATTAAGTCTGCGATATAGTTATTAGCGCCCCCTTTGGCTGGCGCCCTTATGCGGCGCATTACTTGCGTAATGGGTTCCGCCGGCCCTGTCAACCATAGTTGACCACAACTTTGTCAACTACCTAAATTAATCATTACAGAAAATAATGTGTAATCAATTACACAATTACATTTTAATCGTAATTTGTAATTAGATTACATTTTGCCCAACTCTGTCTCAAACCCAACTGAATGATGCCGAGTATTTAGCAAATACCTACATAAAACAAAAAGTGAATGTTCATAACTACTAGATTCTAAAGCAAGGAATCTTACATATTGAAGTGACTGATACCTATGAGCGCGTATTGGACTTGGCACCGCCAAGAGTAACTGTTACCTTACAAGTCTTAAATTAACCCGCACTTGTAAACGGTTAAAAAATTTATTTACAATTTTCCCTTTGAAGGATGGCGCGAAAAGTCACTTATCGTACGAGCTGTTAATAGTCACAGTAAAAACAATGGAATTTCGACCTTCGTCAAGTAGAAGTTGCTCGATAACCGGGACCATTACCTCGAAACGGCGCGTTCGCTTAACGACGATTACCGCGAAAGCGTTTTCTCCGGCGAACTTTTGATTCGAGGCGATTAAGCTTCGGTTAAATTATGGTCCACGATACCGATATACACGGTCGCAGAAACGCACGCGTGTACCGCGTCCCGCGGGTTCGTCGGTGTCCGTCTACACAAATACATGTGCGCTAGTGGAAAATGATTACGTGGTAAATGAAAGGGAAGCGGCACGGTGAGGTCGCGCGCGCGCGCGCGCACACACACTCCACGAGAATGGGCAGAACGTTTCGTTCTCCTGCCTGTGCTTTTATTTCATTTCAATGGCACCGTGGGATCAGCGGGTACATTAATGCCTGGCCGTGTGAGCGCGCGAGCGCGGCCACCGGAGACCAAAAGACCGGTGAGGGGATAATTTATAGGAAATGGGTTGTTCGACGCTCCGGAGTAATTTAATTAAAATAAATGTCCGTGCCGCGGAGGAACGTTACCCACGGACCCGCGGTCCACAACTGCGAATAAAATGCAAATTCAGACCCTTCACCGGGTTACGTATGGGTATTCGTAGCTGGGCAGATAAAGAGTGCGCGACCAGGGGGAGCAGAGTCTCCGGTTCCTCTCTCCCTTTGGGGACCGATCATCGTTCGCTCACCCGTTGATTTGATAAGGGAAAATCCTGAGAAGTCCCTCGTCTCCCCCGGTCACCACTTTTTCTCCGCTTTTATGGCCTGTCTGCACTAGCTCGCCGGACCGTGCGCGTGTAGGCAAACATTCAAAGAATTTGGGGCTGTAGTAAGCCGTGAGACTGTTCCAAGTAGCGTCTTATGTCCTGTAGGCTAACGGCCCAATTTGTTGCGCGTCTCATGTAGGTACCTCAAGTTGCATACTCGGTATCTCGCAATTTTATCGATTTGTATTTGTTGTTGAACGTGAACATTCAACTGCTTTTGAATTACATAATGAAGACAAGTTACATGGGTATATGTGTATTCACTTCCTCCCTTTCCATCCTGTCGCTCGTCCCCGTGCATGGGAAATACTGGCTAGGGCTATGTTTTGCTCCTTACCGTTAGTTTCGTTTCTATCCTACTTGTCTGCAAGAAATCATTGTGCGCTAAGGGAGATTTGTGTCTTCTAACAAAGCCCCTTTAGGGTAGTCGCAAATCCTGCGAAAATCGAATAACATTTGGACGTCTGTTGTCGTGTCATCTTCAAGCACATACTTAGTCGACGCCAATATGTACCTAGCATTTGATACAACTCTAGCAGAACACGTTCCTCGGATCCTTCTCGAAGTAGCCTAGCAATATCATAGATCAGCCCCAGCAGTCTGTCCCTTACTGGCACCATTGTATCGAAAGAAACATCGAAGGATGTCCCCTATTTTCTGGAGCTCCGCGAAAGGGAGGCAGAGAGTAGTCAATTGAATGTTCAGAATCGCCGTGGCTCCCAAGGGCCACTTTTACGGCCGCTACGTGCGCGGGCGCGCGCGCGCGCGCGCCCGTTGCCCGACTGAAATATCGGTCGTAAATAATAAAAGTTAGCGAGGTTCTTCCCTGGCGCGCACGCCGGGACTTTAAACCGGAAGATAGGTGTCGCAGGATACGGACGAGGCATGAAGTAGAGGAGGGGGAGGTGGGCGATGAGGAGGGCGAAAGAGGCAACGGGGGTAGCGTTCGGGGGTGTGGGGCGGAGACAAAGACGCGCTATTGTCAACCGCTCCGCCATCGGAACCACCATCCGCCGCGGGAAACTTTGAATCATTTTTATTGCATAGAGTTATCTTTGTTACCAGCGGAACGAACGTCTAAACGCGTCCTCTCTGTCCCTTTTCTCCTCCCCTCGTCTTCCTTCCCCCGTTCGTACAGGTTATTCCCTCCCCGTGGCTCGTCCTGGCCTTTCTGCCAACCACCACCCCCCCACCCCCCCCCCCGTCCCAACCCACCACCTGCACACCCTTTTTGTTCTTCTCGCTCGACGCGAGATAATACGAACGAGGAAGCGTTCACACCCCTTTGGCTGCCCAAATGGAATAAGTTCTTTAATTCGCGAATTTACCGCTCCGCTTTAACGAATCGCCAGCCCCGTCGCAAAGATAACGGCGGCTACTTCTGTCTAGGCTGTCGACTCGCAGTCTCTGATCCTTTTCTGGCATCCCGGAAAGGCGATCCTCGACGATGATTTAGAGAAAAAAAATTGGGTTGTTTCAGGCGATCAGGTCCTGTTTGAAAGACTAGTCTCTTCTATATTACTTGTGGTTTTTCATGTTCCTGTTCAGCTTCAAGATCGACGAGCGGGGTAATCCTCACGGAGCGGCGATATATCCTTCCTCTTTGTAAAAGCGCGGCAGATCCTTTCAACTTATGCTACAGTGGTAATTCGGCGAGTCTACGCGAGCTTTTCTACATGCCGTCTAGTGCGAAGGGACCGTCTTATCTAAATTAAACGCACAGGGCGCCGGACGGTGTCCGAAGGTCAGAACAAAAAGGGGAATCCCGTCCCAGGCGGCTGAAAGAATGGAATATCGCGTAATAAGCAAAATCCTCCCGACGATAATTAAAAAGCAATTTTACGGTGACATTTGTACGCGCGACGTCGCTAGCCTTGCCCGAGGTAAATGCTCCTCCACTTGCCCCCCGTGTTTCTCTATGTGTTTGGACATACAGGGTGCGGAAAACTTGCCTCGCGGTTTCGTTAGACTGTCCTCTGCATCTAGACGGGCGTTCCCTCGAAAAGTTTTAAAAGGACCCCTGACACGCAGGTACAATTTTATTTGTTTCCGGATAGATGCTCCAAGTAAGTACCTCCTTTGAAAGGAAGAAAAACGAACTTGGAAATACAAGCTCCAATCACTATACCGCTTGGTAATCTCAACTGAATAAAAATTGTCGTACCCTTTTTACTCCGTCTGCTGCGGCCAGTATCATATAAGTAACTTGTGGGGCGGATCAGGGGGGAGGGTGGTCTCGTCATTTCCTGGGTCCAGGTTAGGCAGTCCTGCGCGTGGAAGAGCAATAAAATTCACGGGAAGTGTTTTACATCGGTAGCACGGGGGTTTCTGTGCTGCGGACAAGGGTGCCAGGGTGAGAGGAAGCCTCGACGAATTCAGTAAGTGGCGGACAATGGCTTTTGTGGTAGACATGGGCCGGCTCGTACCCTTTTCCTCTCTTTCTCGCTTCTGGCACGCGTGTTTCGTTCCACTGCCAGGCACAGGGATACATTTTCCCCCGTGTCGTGCTTTCTTCCTCTCTTCATTGGGAGCACTACAGTGTCACGTGTCCAGAAATGTACACGAAATGGGGATGCAGACGTGAAAGAACGAGATGAGACAAAAATATGAGGTGTTTCTCTGCGTAGTAACGAATAGTTATGCTAGACTACCAGTAGAAGGGATTAGTCGGAGATGTTTGACATTTTTCAGTATGCGAATGAAGCTGTTGTTTCTGTACAGGGAATACTGGAAGTTGTGCGGCATTTAGAGCTTCGATGTTTGAAGTATGTACACTAGGCGGCAGAATCGGCTTCCCTTTATAATTCAGAACCACTGAATTATACCTAGTGACATGCAACGTTGCCAAATTTCCGAAGGGAAGCCGATTCTGCCGCCTAGCGTACGTACCTACTACTTGACATTTAAATTCATCGAATTGAGATGAATTGTGGCTCCCACGTAACATGATCAGTCAACAGAACTAGATGCTTGAATTAATCTTAATTGGAAATGAGCAGAATTTATTATGATTATCGAGAATCAGAGGAAAGGAATACCGCAGCGCGATTTACAAGCTGTAAGAGCCTGTAAACGTAGTTCTCGCCTAAGGACCAGTGTCTTTATCTCCCTCTGGAAGTCGTGTAGTCGAGAACAACTCGGTCCATTGTTAAGCCAGCCCGTTAAAATACGAAACGCCCTTCGTCTTAGAAGAAACTAGGCGTACACACAGCATCCCTTCCCCGCGATATTCTCTATTATCTAGCTTGTATAGTCTATGAGCAACGAAAGGGCTGCCACACCCACAGTGACGATAATTCCGCCGCTAATAACCCCTTGAGGAGATTTCTTGGAGCCTCTGGCCCACCCTTTACGCGTTATCATCACACTTCTATAACTGAATATCCTTGTTCAGTTTCGTTTGGGCATTTCTCTGGTCTGTATCGAAAATTTTCATTTGCGTATTAAGTGCTTTGACAGAAGATTTGACAAATGAACTGTAAATGGTGCCTAGAACAGCAAGCTAATACCTACTTTAATCCTTTTACTTCACTTTTGCCTGATCACTATTCAATCTTCATAATTGAACTACAAGTTGCTGATTTTCAAGTTTTTACATTTCGTTCTTACAAAGACTCTACATGACCCAAATATTGTGATCCTGTTGATTTACGATAGTCCTGTTGAGAGTTGTCATTATGAGCAATATGAATACAATTCCAGTACAATACTGAACACGAAACAGGAGCAAGATACGTCAGAGTTTCTATCCTTGAGTGGGCCTGGTTTGCAAAACCTCAGCTCACACTACCTCCGATTGCAACCTAAGGCGTAGATAATGATAAGGTCCAAACCTAGCTATACGCATCTCCGCCCCCTTTTGTTCCATTTGTTTGCCCAAAACCTGATGAATGAATCAGGAGCTAGAAAATATCTTTCTTTTTTTAAATTCTTGATCACCACGAGAATCGGATGATCTCTTCCTCGGGGGGGGGGGGGGGGGCCGAAGTGGCTCACGTTCCGTTGCTCGCGCAGGGGATGGGGCTTTGTCAGCCCCTGGAATACCTTGCCAGGCTAATGCATTTCCTTTACAGTTTTAATGGGCATTCATAACTAAGTTTAATAATGCCGGTAGGAGGCCGGCCGTCGCGGTTGCATATCTAATAATTCCACGGCGCTGGCTCGCGCAGGAAGTGGCACACAACGCGGATTTTAGTGGTAGTTGCTCGAGTTCATCCCCCTGCTACTCTCTTCCCGGCTCGAAGCCTCGCGTCCAACCTCTTTCTCGCTTTCTCGCCCTCTTTTCCACTACTTCTGGCCCTCGTCTCCCTTGCAACTTCCGCGAAGCTAAGATTCCGTGCATTTTCAAACAGCATCGAACTGTTACCTTCGCTTTGCCCCTTTCGAAGCTCAGCGATAGATCCTCGCTAACCAATTCTCTCGGCGTAGTCCTCTCATACCGTTGCTCTTTTTAAAGGACCGGTCGCGATCAATTTCCAAGGTCTTAAGTGGAAAAGTTTGGGTTCCGTTGAGCGACTTAATCACGGCGAATCAAGCACAAGGATGGCTCGCTAAAATGGGAGATCCTCGCTGGGAGAACAGGGTTCCGGACCCGGCCAGGGTATAATGGCGTTTTGGTCGTGGACCGAGATATAAATCCCGGCACCGTTGCGTGGCATACAGCACCATCTTAGCTTGGTCTTCAGCGGCGCCGTCTCCTAATAAATAACCCCGAGACAATGGACACTGTCCAAAACACGGTGGATCTTACGCCTTTAACTTGCCCCGACCAAGTCTTAACCCTTGCCCGTTCCCACCGAAAGCGACCGCCTCTCTGCTTTTCTTCGCACACCGCCACCTCCACGGACAGCCCCTTCCTCCTTCAGCCGAAGAGCCGCGGCTCCCACCTTCGCCTCCTGGAATTATAATGTTTGTTTCTAACAAATTACCATGATAATGCCTGGCGTCGCGCGGCGAAACCGTGTCTTCGGTGGCACACTTAAATTACGCGGGACTAGGAGGCTACCAGCTACCAAGAACGCGACCGGAACATCAGCAATGCTGCCTCGACAGAGGGAGATTCCTGGCGGGTAGTTGTAATGTTAATTAGCCACTTACCTTAACCGTGCACCCGTAGACAATCGGACGCCTTCGCCGATGTATTTCAAAGTTTCCCGTCTTTGAGACGCGAGGTGTCTTGAAAGGATGGAAAGGGAAGGTTTGATGGCGTGGTTGGATATACTGATATCCATAAGTCAGTGGACACCGAATGGATGTACATGAATAGCGAGTTAGTAATGATTATTGATAGTGTGGGTTACGGCAGCATTAAGTTGCGGTATGTTGTAGAAACTTTAGCAATAAGTGAATAAAAGAATTGAATCGCTTATTTACAGATATACGGTGTTCGCCACTAAAGCAGTGGGAAAGAAAAACTAAGAATGTGAAAAAATATTGAAAGCCAATAGCTCATCAAATATCGTTTATACTTTGTTTTCCTGCCTTCTACAATTTCAATTTGTCGTTTTTAAATATTCTTAGTCACTTGGCGTGATCGTCACGATGAAACTGAGGTCAAACACGAATATAATTGAATTATTACTTAGCTAATTATTTATGTCTATAGGTACAGTGTTTTACTCGTTCCAGGATTCGCGCCTTGCATTGTCTCACATTATGCGTTCCAGACGTCTAAATTACTGCTTAGACCTTCCTAATTCGAAAGTCCTAATTCATGTACTGCACTGCTCATACTAATTTCAATAATAGAACGACAGAATTCATGTTTCAGTTATATTCTTAACAAAAGGCCTCTGGAAACTGAAAAACCGCAGCGACAAGTTCGTTTACGAAACAAGACTCGGTCGAAGCACAGCGGACACCTCTCGCCCCTCGGGGACCTTTCGAATGACACATCGTCCCAAAGAGTCGTAGATTTTCATCCCCCGGAAACGCGGCTCCCATCATCGTATTCGCGGACACGTTAAGCTGGCGCGGCTCCATAAAAATTACGCCGAAAATCTACGAGCAACGACGTAATACTTTTCACATTTTCGAGCACGACAAGCCATTATGCGGAGTGCTGGGAGGGCATGCGAAGGCGATAAACTTTATTTTCCAAAATCGTCGGGTACCGGCCGCGCACACGTGTCGTTACGATCGCGATAACGCGCGTCCGTAGAAACGTACGAGGGATACCAGAGGATTCCGAAAAAATACACACACAAAAAAAAGGATTGTCGAGCACATATTTTTATCCTTTTTTTTCTCCCCCGCCTCCCGCGGCGCGCGAGGTGGCGCAGCTTTCGACGCTCTTCGTAAAAACCGTGCTTGCGAGCCGCGGCAATGGGACGCATAATGACGGGACATAATTCACGCATTCGACGAGCGTCCATTCGCAGTGGCGGCAATTTAAATACGCGTTGTAGCCGGTTTGGTAATAAATTGAGTATCCTGTTGAACGACGCGTCGTTATAATGTTTACGAATAAAATTGTCCCGGGATTGTTCGTCGCGGACTTCCTCGAATACGCTTCGTAAATGTGTCCGTGGTTTTCAGAGCTTTCGTCTACTGTTGCGTGTACAGAATTTATGGTGCCTACAGTAGTGCAGGATGTTGGAGAAGCGGCGTGAATTTTAATGAATTAGACTAAATTTTCAACGAACGTATCGACGCATTTAATTCGATGAAATAAACCGTAGGGAATTAGTATTACACCCAGGTTTCGTTCACATCCATCTCACGTCCCTGGAGCTTCGACACTAAATTCTTTAAAGAATAGCGTCGTTTAACCCGTAACGCTTTTATATCGCACACTTTTACAGTCGTAAAAGTCGGGTTAAACTCGAGCGGCCTGTGTAACTGCCGTAACTGCAAGAAAGTCGGCCCAAGTTGGTTACTTTATCGGTACCGTTTTATTGAGAAGGCAATGCCGTGGCATGCTGGTCGCTTTTATTAGAAATCCACCGCGTTACGGGGAACTTTTTCAATACCAGCCTTCATCGAGCTTACAGAGAGGTATACTAATCTGGGAAAATAAAAAAATCGCGTTCCTACTTTTGTGAAGAAGTCCCCTTCAATCTTTAATCGTTCCGAAACAATGACTACTGGAAGTAGAGCCCATTAAAGGCCATATAAATTTAATTCTGTACCATTTTCCAGAATTCTGTTTGCAAGTATTCGTAATTTTCAGGAAAACTGATGATCGAATTTTGGAGTGCTTTATGCAGGGTGTTTAAATAATTCTGGCATAAATTGTGAGGGGTGAACCGTTACAGAAAGGATAGATTCAACTAGGATAGACTTGAACGATTCAATACGTACGCGAAGGAGCCGTAATCTGACACGTGATCAGTGAAGAACGTCTAAAGTAGCAGTAAAACTGAAACATCAGCCTTCTGTCTGACAAATCGACGACCATACTACTGATTTAAACGCTCGATAACCACACCTTGTCTTGCCATAATTTAGTGCTCGACTTCCGACAAATTTCTCCCTGAAATGTGTCAGGAGCGTCGAATTCGTCGAGAACAGGTATTTTAGAAATGACGGAAGAAGAAGTGGAAGATAAAATTGTAAGTGGCCGAAGGGAAAGCGACACGAGGAAGGAAGGAACGAAGGAACGAGCTGGTGAGCAACGTCTGGCTCGGCCATGAAGCAGTAAATCCAGAAACGGTGTTACCCCCGGGAGATAATGCGCAATCATTTCGGAATGGAAATTAAAATCAGATGATGAATCCTAACGATGCCGTTTATTATTTTAATTTTCCGCGAGGACCGCCGTGCGGCAACGCGCTCGCTTCTGCAGACGTCTACGCTGGTAACTCGAGTTCGAGACACTAAATTACCTTCCTATTAGCCGTATAATTACAAGATGGCCCCGGTAATTTCCGTTTATTCCGACTTCGTCTGCGCCGAACGGGGCTTTATATTACGCCGCTATGAGCTACGGCTTTTCCTTATCGCCTCCTGCGTCGTTAAGCGCGATTTTCTCGCCAAGAATTAGCGGCGGACATCGATGTCACGAAGTGTCGAATATAAGTACTTTCTGTCGCTTACATCGACTTTAAAATCGTCTCGAATAATGTAAAATTACATTGCTCGGAACAGGGGTGTACACGCTGGGCCCAGCGTGGGTATCGTTAAGCTGAACCAACATGTAACAGACTGGACCGTTTAAAAGTTTAAATGAAGTGGTAGAAGTAACGTGATAATGAGGTACCTACGCACAGGACGAAAGCAGAGAATAATATGGTAAACTAATATATCAAAATATTGTACAATAATAGATAACAAATATGTCTTGAATAAATATGTATCAATAACGAAGCAGAATTGTGAGGAGACAAAGATATATATATACTCAAAATGGCATAGAAATACTGCAAAATGTATATTATTTATTTAAATGAAATACGAGTAATAATAAGTCAAATCGATTCATGTTACCCCCAGCTGGTACTTTTTATCGTAAAAAAAAAAACGTTCCCGTCGAACGGTTCCCCAAGGATCAGAGAAGCCACAACTTTCGCGAGGTTTTCACCCTGACGTGTTACGAGCCCTTAAACGAGCCAATAATCAGGACTTTCCCCTTTACATCGCGATAAATCGTTGACTTCTGCCGCCTTTTTGCACGCTTCAAGGGAATTTACATCCGCCCTGATGCGTATAAACAGGGGGCTCGGTCGTTTTCGATGTTCAGTCTCGTTCGTTTCGCCGCGGCACGGTTTCCCGCAGCTTATTATAATGTAACTATAACCTTTTACGATGCTCGTAACGTCGATACAGCTCGACATCGTATCCGCGAAACCGTAGCCATCGGCTTCGACGTCGTTCGATGCATCTGGTGTTCTCGAAGGGATCCGGGCGGAGCCGTGTAAAAGATGTTTCTACGATCTCTTTACGCGATCGTCAAGCCGAATCGGTGGTGCCTGGTTATCCCTTAAGTGGTTGTCGTCTTGCAGCGCTATATATCGCGTAAAATTCACGACTCATACCGTTACTTTAAACAGATAATTGTGCGGAGCTTCTTACGCACTATTTTTAATAACATTATCTCGCAGGAAGATCGTGAAATTCGTAAATTGACTAATTCATGATCAACCGAAGACAATGGCGATCGTTGAAGATTCGAAATAGTTTTTAGCTGAAGTTCACTGATCACGTCCAAATTTCTGAGTTTTAAGGTTCCACTCGTTCTTCTTAGAGACGTGCTAAGCGATAGGTGATTGCCGGGCCATTGAGATGTCGACGATCGACGCGTTTCAGCCGAACGGAGAAACTCATTACCGCACCGTACAATATCCCGGGTTTGTAAGCATCGCTGGGTCATTCTCCTTTCCACGCGGCCCGTCCCCTTCGAGGTCAGAAAATCCACGTTCCAGCTCGCAAGGGAGCGCGGCATTATAACGAATCCTCGCGGAAATTAAAGGAAGGACCTTTATGTATTCTCTCGGGAATTCATACGTAGCCGGTTAATTACGAAATTCAAATTAACACAAAAAATGGGTGGTAGATCTGGAGGAGAGTTGGGGGGGGCGGGGGAGGGGGTGGCGTGGTGAGAGTAGGTTGGGGGTGGCGGACGTTTTTTAAGGATCTCCCTTTTTAAGGCTCGCCTACTTATTACGTTTCTCGGTAGTTCTCCGCTGGCGGTCTGGCAGTCGGTTATTTACCTACTCGAGGTTTTAATTACCTACCCCCTAGCTCGACGGGCCGGACAGAAAAGTAATCTTGGAAGTATGTGAAAGCGAGCACGGAATTTACGTAACGGACGTTAGGAACAAAGTGGGTATATATTGGCCTTAGCCAAGCACTTTTCTTCGTTACCGTGAAATAACGTCTGCGAGAATAATAATAACAATTCCAGCCCCACCCGGTGTTACACCGTTGCGAAGTAACCCTTGAGCCTTTTTTAGACGAACGCGATTCCGTGTGGTTTTTAAGCTCGAGCTACCTTTTCTTAGGTACCGTCGCCGGTCCGTCCAATTCAGCAACTTCTGGCTAGAGGAGGTCGCGAATCTGAACGAGCATTTTTCGGATGAAACCGAGGTTAAAACAAGCTTTGCCCATTTAGGAGTTTTTTTTCTTGTAATTATCTTCGAGGCCAACAGACGATAATTCTTCTGCTCGGAATGACATGTTCCAGTTGCATTAAATCTTCGTGAGATTACCGCGCTCCAGCGCCGAAAAATAGAACGCCCTTTGCCCCGCTCTTAACGGGCCGGGGACTTTAGAAAGAAATCGAAATCTCTGTCTCCGAGAAGTAATCGAGACGACGGTGATTGGGGGCGGTGCGAGGGTAAAGGGGGCTTGCCGTAATTACCGAGTATTTTTCTCGCCCGTTTCTCCCCCGAAGCTGATTGATATTTTGTATTCAGGAGCTACTACCGGCATCCAGAACTCGAGGGGGTGACTGCTGTAGATGGACCACGCGGTGGGAGAGGGATGAATTCGAGTCATCCGAATAGAATTAAGCGTTGGCCTCCGCGGCATTCATAAATGTTGATGATGATCAACGAATTCGCTGGCAATTTGAATAATTCCGTTTGCTCTTGGAATCAGGAGTTCGAGGAAACTTTCTGCCATCGAGGTAGCCAATTAGGAAACAATTAGAGGAGATTACTAAAAAAATCGCGAAACTTTCGGCAGATAACAATTTAGAATAAAATGTTTCTCGTAATGTTCCAGTAACACAAAAGAGAACGGAATTCCTGACAAGATTGGAACGGGGCTGCGACAGCGTGCAATTAAACGCTCGTTGTAGAATTCGACGGGGGAAAAACAACTTCATACAATTACCGAAGCGATTATTTCAAGCATCCCCGAGTCCAGAAGCATGACAGTCAATCGTGCACACGCGATTCCTGGCATCCCGCTTAAATTGAAACCGAGATTGATACAGCGTCCCCTTAAATCGAGAGCGCGGGCCTCGTCCCCGATACTTAAATCGTCCTTCGTCCGTATCGTCGCTTCCTTAATTCGATTTCCACCAGAGACGAGAAACAACGGCCGCTTGCAATCCCCCTTCTGCGACTTTCACTCCTCCTCTTACTTCTCGATCGTGTATCCGATTCGTTCGAATATTGAATTCCGGACTGTGCGCTCTCTTTCCTTCTCCGCCTTACGCACGAATGGCACGCTAGGGTGGCGTTACGACGAAATATGCTGCCCTCCTGTGCAAATGCGATCTGCAGCCTCTATTCCGAGCCCTCGGGACTGGGCTGTTAATCAAATTGTTCGCAAACGAACTGCAAACATTCGAACTTAGGCCTCTCAGGAGGAATCGCTAATTGAGGACAAAAAATGATGTTTCCAATCAATGGATCTGCTGTTAATTAGGATTTCTCGTGATCCCTTCGTCATGAAGAATTACAGGGCGCTAGGAAATCACTTTTTAAGCGCGCAGGGCAAGCTTAAAGACCGTCAGACGACATTTGCACTTCGTAACTTTCATGGCTGCGAATGTCAGGGCTTCTCCGCGTCCAGGATGAACAGGAAAGCGGCGCGAGGGTGGAACGACTTGACAGAAGGCTGACAGTCAGATTTGTACGTTTTAAGTAGCGAGCCCTCTCCCTTCAGCCCCTCGTTTCGCGCGATAAATAAGGTTGTAACTTCGCCGCGGGAGTGATAATTAAATCGAGACGCTTCGGACAGGCTTTTTGCCCCGCGAACGAAATCCAACTGTCTTAAAGTCCCTGCAGAAGTACCTTGAGCGAGCCTCGAGTTTTTTCGGGGCACAAATTACATTGCTGAATGGTCATTGACGTATTCAAATAAATTAACGACGCGCACCAAAGTTTTCAAAGTCAATTCCTGCCGAGGAAATTTTCAACCTGTTATTGGGCTTCGTGTCTAACAGATGCTGACCCTTGATACTACCACCCTCTAGAATTCAAGAGATACATTCTAAAACTATCCTTAGAGATATTTCCTGCATGCGGATTCTCTACAGAATCTTTCCCTAAGGTTTCGCTAGCTTTTTTTTAACGCCCCTTCAGTCACATTTACACAGTACACAGCAGCTAGAAAATATGAAACAACTTTTTCAATTAAACAGTTAATTGCAGATTAATTCCTATTCAACGTCGCAATTCCATATCTATCGTTCACCTACATTTAATTACAATCGTCAATCTCTCAACGGTGTGTCGCTACACAATAACGCTGAATTGCGATCAAACCGTGTTTCGTGGCTCGCTGGAATTCCTGAAGGAAAAGTACCGTCGCTTCCTACAAATACGATAAGTCGTACCCGGAATCGTCGTCGTGAATGTAGCCGACAGTATTCCTCGTTCCCAGCGCTCGTGTCGGAGGATCACGTTCGCGTCCGTTAGGGGTGGGCGGATGGGAGGTGGGGCTTGTAAAAATAAAGAAAATTTATTCGCGTAATTTGAGTAGGCACCTGACCTGCCTCGAACGCGGGCCAGTGCCGATGTGCTAGACCCGCGCGGGTTTGCACCCGCGGACGATATAGCCTCCCTAATGGGGCTTAAAAGAAATTTTAAAAAGACGATATTAAGAATGTGACTACGCCGGAAAAGGAGCTAAGAGAAAGAGAGAGAGAGAGAGAGAGAGAGAGAGTGAGCAGGGACTCGAGGTGGAGAGGCTGGCTACCGAGGTGGACGAGGAGAAGGAAAAGTACATGCCAGAGGGTGAGACCACGTCCCGTGGAAGGGGCGGGGGGGATGAGTAGGTCGAGAGAGGTACTCCTGGGGGGTAGTACGAGCTTGGTTAATCGCCGTAAGACAACCGGAGAAATGAGCGAACAGTAACGCGGCGTTAGACGGGGGGAGGGTGAGTAGGTTCCTTCTTTTCCTTGGTCGAGGGGTGAGATAGGGGGTGGTGGGAGGGGGTACGGGGGAATTTAAAGGAGTGTCGAGTGTCGAGACGCAGGACGGGGTGGAAAAACGCGAAGAAATTAAAGATGAACCTTCAGCGAAATGGGGCGTGAGTTCCTAAGGACCCTCCGTTTTCGAGACACCCATGTCGCTTCCTTTGCGAGCGCTTTATGGCGCGGCTCGATCGGCCCAGCTTGGAAATGAAACGCGTTTATACCTATTGTCGCATAGCATCGGTGTACGATGACACAAGAGAACTGAGCTTCGAGTGGTCAACGAGCAGGAATTAGGGTGTCAAGATAAAAGGATTACATTATTCGCTGTTTTATTTCATCGTCATTTGCTGTTACAAAAATTTGAATGAGTCTTAATGTTGTGTTCTTGTAAACAAGGGAGTGTTGTACAGTCGTTTTATTCGTGAGACAGGGTATCAGCTTCTAAGTGTATTAGCTAGAATTGTATGTTATTTTGAATGTTGCAAAATATTTGTAATAGGTTTTCAGGGGCAGTTATTTGAAACGCTACTTCTGAAGGTCTAATGTTTACGAGGAGATCGAGTTTTAGATGTTTGAAAAGTACTTTAGGATAGCGTAATTACAGAATATGCGAGGACGTAATCATTTAAAAGCAAATATTCTTTATTGATATCTGAGAAAAATATTGGAATGTGAATTATTGGAAACATTGGACTTATTAGTTTTCAAATTGGATTGATACATTTACCTAAATGATACATGGATTTTTTTCAATAGATTTCACTCAAAAGTATGTTCAATCTTTTCTTTTCCCTTGCAAATGCCTTATCGTGTGTCCTTGTTAACCAATTTATTAATTATATATTTTTCTACTAATCGTGACATACTTATCTATTATTCTGCAGATAAATCTCTATTATTAAATGCTACGGCATTACGAGCACTACTGTATTTTATAAGACGCCGTATAATGAATGAATTAATAATGAAACTGTTCTATAATATCAATTCTCTTAGCCCGTTTTTCTCGATACATTCATTAATTTGTCGCTACTAATGAGAAGCTGAAAGCAACTGTCAATATGGAAGAGATTTGTGTAGAGTCACAAAGCTGCGAAATAAACGTCACGAAAGAAATCGATAGAAGTCTTAAAGTCCGCAACGGAGGCTAACCGCAATTAGACTTTTTAATTTTTATTAGCGGCACCCGGCGTCCGCCTAAGCGTATGCATAATGCCATGAATATTTTCGTCGTAACTCTGCCAACTTGTCTCCTAAGGAATTAACCCTTAAATTAGCAGTTAGCTTCACTCTCGGACGCAAAGTCCCTACGCCCTGGTAAATTGGAGCCTCTCTTAGGCTCTCTCTTCTTTTTCTTGCCCATCTTTTCCGCCGTTTCTCTTCCTCTCTCGCGGCGTACTGAAACTTTCAGCCGCCCTCACGACATCGAATCAACCCTAGGCCACGCTTACTGGTCACGCAGGTCCCTTAAAATCGGGGGCTTCTCTGAAAAATTAATTTTTCCAACCTAAATTACAACGTAACCCTTTACGTTAATTCAAATTATTTGAGTTCCGCGCTACGTGAAAGGAATCTCGAATATTTCCATTAATAGACGACAACGGGTTCCAGTAATTTCGCGGTAATTTAATTCGCAAACTATTAAACGAGACCTTCGTGAACCTGCCTTTCCCCAGACAATATTGATTTCCTTCGTTCATTCTCTTCAAGAGAAATCTTCATGCGAATATCAGTAAATCAGATAGACGTGGTGTCGACTTATAATTCGTGACCGTCTAAGACTCCAGGCGCATTGATCGAACTCTTCGGGAGAAGAAGACGAAATCAGCGGGACAGATCGGAGACTTCAATGCCAGAATCGAAAGCCAATGGCGAGGGATCGCTCGCGATGCAGCGGCTCTTCGAACGGCACACCTTCGGGATTGATAACCAAACTACTTGTCATTCTCATGTCGATTCGATTGGCACTGGAGAACGGGAAATCGCCAGTGCACGAATGGCCCTACGTTTCCGCAGAAATACGACGCCCAGTCCGCGCGCGCTCCTCGAGCAGCGGAACTTATTAGACTTCGTGCTCTCGGAGCTTCCTGGAGGTCCCAGGGCTTATTTAAGCCGGCTTCCTAAGCGCGCATACTAAATATGATAATATTGCAACGGCAAAAAACGTCAGCGGTATTTAGCCGCCTAATTAGGGGATCGTGACTCGTTTGCGAACGTTTCATTTCCGTTGGTTTTTGGCCTTTTTCCTCGCCTCCCACACTGATACCTCTTGGCCCTTTATTGCGCTTCCTTTCGTTTCCTTTTCCCGTCTGACAATAAGTCGCGTAACAAATGGACGACGTGACACTGAGAACTCGCGAAATTACGGACAGTTTGCTTCACGCGCTCCGTTGCGTCGCCCGTCTGCACTTTTGCTAGGAAAGTAATTAGATGTCTGGAGTAGTTTCGGGGGAGCGTGTCTGAAATTCTGCGAACAGTTTGCAGCAGGCCAGTTGTATACGTAATTCGTGTCGACGGCGATAAGGAGCGATTGAAACGCGGAGGAGGGTGACGAATCTTCGTTCGACCCGCTGCTACGTATTTCGGTTTATTTAATTCTCAAGGTTTCCTTTTCGCGACTCAGAATTGGCGTGGACCGCAAAAGCGTTTGGCCAGGAGCCGAACTGAAACTGAATTGATTAGAAAAGTGTAAGATTAAAATTAGTAAGATTATAGGGATTTGAGGTTCTTCGGGCAGAAGGGAAGCTGATAAATCAGTGCAAAGTTTTAGAAAACTGTTGTTCCATGGATGAGTCTAGGATGACGTAGTATTTGAATAACGCACGAACTTTAGTGTTTAATCGGGAGCATTTGGTTCAGAGGCGAATATTTAGTTACCACGGCCGGGTGCATTGCATCGCAGTAATCTCTGCAACGTGGATGGGGGCCACCAAGACCCGCGTAACAGCGATATATCATTTCCATACAAACAGCATGCAACAAAGAAAGCCTTAAGCAGCCGCAATGCTGACCAGCCCCCGAGCAGGCTCAGCGGCCCCAAGTCGGTGCGCATGGGTATCCCCGATTCCTTAACGAATCCACGGGAGCTACTCGATGACTGGCCGATCCCGCACCGTAGGAGGATGACGTCGAAGGGTGGAGGGAGGATTTCGCCTGGGTTATAGCTGGTATGAGAAAATAGGAAAAGCTCGTCGCGGGGCGGCCGGACCGGCGCGATGGACTTTGTGGGTGGAACCAGTTCGAATCCCGCGATGCCTCGGTAGGTTCGCATGCCCAACGCCCCCCGTTCCTCCGCCGCGGGGAGGTGTGCAGAACTAGCTTCCACCCTCTGAGAGTGCCTCCACCACCAACGGTGTCCTCCGTTCCCCTTCGATCCTCACCGCGGTGGAGACACTCGTTTCGAGGTGCTGGTCCGACGTTTTGTACGACTCGCTGAATCCACTTGCTCCGACAGCCGGATGAGCGTGGGACATGCATGCCGCGGAGGGGAGAGCTTTTCTATTCGGTAGCTTTCTGGCTGCTCGAGCGATTTCTGTTTCAAAACGGCCTAGCCTTTTTTCTAGATTCGTTAGTATACGGTTGTCGGTTGACAGACCGGTGTTGTTTCAGAGTTCATGAGTGGGTTCGAATGGGGTAGATTTTAATGAGATGTCGATGAATTGGATGATAAATTGATAGGATGCAAGTTACGCGCCTATGAAAGCCAGTTCAGCAGTTGGGTTTGATTGCTTTTCAATTCTCTTCTTTCCGATGTTTATGAGGAATTTCGTATGCATAACGCGCATGAGTAGGGTAGCGACTTTGGGAAGAAGGTGAGCTGAACGGATTTGAAAGGGATGTTGGACTGGAGATAGAGCTAGACTGGTTTAGGATTTGTCTGGAAATGGGCTTGAACGAACAATAAGTTCTACTATTGAATCTTGACCCAAGCTTAGCATTTGTCGAAAACTGATGTTGAAGCTATTTAGTCTAGGATTGGCAGATTTAGAATCGACCTGGGACTAATCGTGAAATACATTTAGAATTGAAGATGTTGAGCAGTCACTTGCATTAAAGAAAACTGCTTAACTAAACTGTATTACCGAAAGTTTTAATTAATCCAGGCCACTTGGTTCCTTCTGAAAAGAGCAACGGGAGGAGACACTCCCTAACCTCCAACAACGTTCTGCTTGTGTCACGCATAAAATTAGGCTTCCCATTTGAACGCGTGTACATTCTGCAGCTACAGAGCAATATTCTACCCTAAACGACGTGCTCGAAAACGAGGACGCAGTAATATACACATTCAGGTTGACCGCCTTCTGAGGGAATAAAAGAACTTGTATCAAAGTAAGCGAACGAGTGCACAAAATTCACGAGGTCCTGGGCTCGATGAATACAATCTTTGTCGTCGTACACGATCGCGTAAGTACGTATTTACCGTGAATGGAAAAACCGAGGTTAGAGGTACGTGGAGGACATCGACAAGTCACCCCCTACTGCCCTTCTCCCTCTCCGGCCATTCTACTCGCTCACCTACGGCCGCGAGGAGCGTCAAGTTGGTGTATAGGAACATGAAGAGAAAGAGGGAGAAACAGAGGAAGAGAGAAAGGAAGAAAGAAAGAAATAAAGGAAGAAAGAGAGAGAGAGAAGACAAGATAGAGACGGATGATAAAAGGGGATGAGCGTAGAAGGGATGGGGTTGGAAGCCGCCCCGAGTCGACACAGCCGTAATGATTTTGTTTTAAGGGCGTGTTTAATTATGAATCCGCATCCGGTTGAGGCTCCACCCCCCTTTGCACGGCACCACCAGCTCTGCAAGAGGTTCGGGGGTGGGGAGGGAAGCAGCGTTACCGGTGCGGACGGAGGGTGGGTAGGGTTGCTTTTGCGGCAGCTAGGTGGCCCTCTTTCGGCCTTAATTGCAGCGTATATTATCCATGCGGTATTTCTAATTACTTATTTTTGCTCGACCGGCCACTCGCTCGGATGACTCTAATATCTTTGGCAGCCAGGCTGCATACATTTAATTGGTGCGTAACGAGCCGGCAGCGGCTCTCTTCACTCCACACGCGCGCGTACTTACTCATCTACTACAAGCTACAATGCCACGGGGATTCTACTTTGAGAGTTTCACGCGAATGCCGAGGTGATTTCGTTGGGGTGGAGCGAGGATTGACGGTAGGGTATCTGAGGAAGGTAAACAGGGAGTCCAACTCCTGAAGGGAAGAATGACAGCGCAATTTTCGACTGCTCGAATCGATTGCAAGCCCCCCAATTTATAGACGAATTCCTTATTTCTTCTTCTCGTTCATATAATATGAAATGGCATAATGAAAATGCCATTAATGTTAATAATAATCGACATGGTTATCACACTCTACATACGTAAGGACTCTGGAGTCCATGTAAGATGAACTGAATCTCTTTCTCCACCACTTTACTTTTAATTCGTTGTGGCCATGTGGCATGTATTTACCAATCTGAGACACACATGACAGCGCCAATTGACGGGTATAACCAAACACAAAATCTTCGATCTACTAATTTATTTTTGTTAACCCAAGTCATGGTACATCTAGGTTCCCACTCGTGGTATACCCGTTCTACTTGAGTTCACCGGGCTCTCAGGCAATACTGGAGTATCAAATCCAAAACTTGTGCGTCTTTTGATATCGAACTAGGTATACCTAGAGTCTAGGTTCTAGATCAATCGTAAGCTGCGTATCTGTCAAGTACAATCATACGTAAAAGCTTTGATTTCCAACTGTGCTCTCAAGATCTTCACGTAATAGTAGCAAAATTGTCGTTAGTTTGTGATGGTGGCTTGCTGCTCCCCTTGATGCCCAAGCTATCATACCCAACAAATTAAATCCTGTCGTCGAACTAACTACACCTGGACCAAGGATCAACGCTGCTTTCCTAAAAGTAAGAATATTTAAACCCCAACATTTCCCAATTAGCGTGGCGCAGTAACGGCAAAACTGAAGAGGCCTGGTAGCCTAGCGGAACGATTGCTGCAGTGATTACGAGCTCATCGCGCGAAAGACGCACGCCCATTATGTTCACGGGCACGCGACAACGGTAGCCTAAGAACCAGACTGATGTCTCCTTTCGTGGTTGTCCCCGCAGAAAGATCCTCTCGCGTCGGGAATCACGCTCTTCTTTCGACCCGAAGAAGCCACTGAATGCCAGCCCAGGCTGCTGCACACCGGCATAATTCCAGCTGGCTTCATGCTCTCACTCTCTCCTCCGCGCGGCGCGGCGCGACACACAAGGAGAAGGGCAGCGCCTCGTTGATCTCGCCAGAAGACGAAGAAACGCCGAGGAACGACGCGCGTTGCGACGATCCTGACGGGAGCGTGGTCTGGTGAATGAAACGCGCCCCGTTGTGAAACGCGGGCCACCGTTTGCGGTAGCTTTTGACGAGGTTAACCGAGGCCCTCGCTCGGATTAATCCCAACCATGGCTTGGGCGTTTCGTAACAGCCGTCTGAGCGATAAACCTTTCGCGCATCGCTCAACTCGGTCTATGGGAGCCTGCCACCGAGGCGGACGTCTCCTGTTCACGCTTCTTTCGCGTCCAGGTTGCTCTTTTCAGGTGCCGTTGTCTCGTTTCCCGCAGGGAAACGCTACTTGCGAAATGAGATTCGCGAGGGCGCTTTGAGCCTGGCCGTTTGCTCGCGCTAATTTGTCTGCCTGGTTTGAAGTGTTATTGACGAAGCTGAAGCAAGTTGTGTCAACAGCGAAACGATCTTTGGCGCTAGAGTTTGATCATTTACTTCTTCTTCGGATACTTTGATGCGTACAGTAGGAATCGTTTCGTTGTCCATTTCCTCCACATTCCGAACCACTGTGGTTCAACAGTATCAATATCCGCGTTTTAGTTCTGTTCCAGTCCTAGTCGAGCCCAAACCCCAAAACCATTCCAAATGCACTCGTACTTCTCGAACTCTGTGTGTCAGGAAAATAAAAGTCATCGCGGCATTAATTTCCATGGAACGTCCGTTCATTACAAAATGTCAGATTTATCGAATACATCAACATTCGACAACTCCCTGGTCGAGGGCCAAAATCCTTCAAATCTCAGCCAGGACGTCGCACACAGCGCAAGGTGTCTAAAATCCTCTTTCTACCGTGGCAGGAAGATTGCATCAGCCTCTTTCATTGTCCATTTCCTCCCCTGATGCAATCCACCCCCCTAGTCGTCAGTAATTCTCGCGAGCAAAGCCTAGTAACGCGGCCACATACTCGAGGTTTTCGAGCTGCGGACTGGTCATCCTACGGGAGGACGACACAATTAAAATAGCTATGCTTACCAGAGCCACCAGCACATGACCAGGCGACGGGGGTAGAGGCGAGGGAGTAAGAGGAAGTAGATGCAGAGCGTAGGAAGAAAGAGGAAGAGGGTAGCACCCCGGGGGCACCCGCGAGAGGGTGCCGGGTAAGTTCTTTCCGCTCGGCTGCAAGCAGAAAGGGAATTATTTTAATTGCGGACAGCCTCGGTCGACCAACCCTCCACCCCTTGTCTGATTCCCGCTCTTTCTTCGGCCCATGCATGGTGACTCTCGACCATCTCCCTCTTGGCTCACTCTCTTTCCCTCTTACGCTCGTTCCACAGAGCAAATTCCATCCCCCCACGTGTGCTCCAGAGTTCTACACGCATTTACGAACGGGCTTAAGCTTACGCCCTCCTGGCTAGGTGGCGGGATCTGCCTGGACACGGGACTGCGGGGAAAAAAGTTATCTCTCCTTTGTTCGTGAATCGACGTCGATGATCGATGCCACCGACGACGATCCACTTCTACATTTCTCTTCGTTCAACTTCCCTTTGTAGGAGGCCGGGGTAAACAGAGCCAGAGCTTTCCTGTACATTCAGTACTCACAATCAGAGATACAGAAGGATCAATTCCACAATGAAACTCTCAAATTAGATAATGCAGAGTGTATTTGTACTCAAGGGACGCACGAGGAAAGTCTTGTTCAAACTGTCCATTGCTCCCCGTTGTCTATTTTTTGCGAACACTTACAAAAGAATACCGAAATTCAAGAAGATTCAGCAAGATCACCTGAACGTTTAAATACCTCTGTTCAATAAAAATGATTTAATTTCAGTAATCAGTCATGTGTTTTCTAACCGATCCTAATCGTTCTGAAGCTTCCAACAAATCCACCAGGTAAACGTAACTCCAACAAACGTAGAGGGAAAGCTAGTGCTCACATAATTTACCCCGTATGATGCCCCAAGTACTCTTAAAGTCGTCCTCCGTGGTCCCTTTATGGCAACGCCGGACTGAGTCCAGCAATTCACCAAAGGATGTTCCTAGGCTATGGTACCCGCTTCAATCGCAAATAACGCGGCATCCCCGTCTCGCCCGACGCCCTCGCCCTGCGTGTTCGCTCCCTTGGAAGCCATGTCCCACCGAAGTTAACGAAAGTACCGTCACGGTGAACACCTGTCAGCCGAATGATCCTGCGGACGATTAGTGTCTGACCAATGTTGGCCTCTGCGGTGCCTTAACCGTGTACAGCCGGCGGTCACTTCTCGCAATCAGATCGATTCGTCCAGGCGATGCTCTTCGCTGATGGGACTCCACTCGCCAAAGCGGATTCACTCTGTCCCAATTGTACAGGAAACCTGGACTCAACAGGTCTATTCGGTAAACAGGTGCGGAACTATTGGTGAGACTGAGTGTGCTCGAGCAACAAGCCAGTGACGATCCCCGAACGAGATTTCACGGCTAGGCGGGGCGGTTAACGGACACAGGGGCCTGAAATAAGATGAAAAACGAGGGTTCGAGCGGAGAGTGCAGGGCGTTGAAAGAATCTAAGCGGAAGCGCGCGGCGTAGGGAGCGCGCAGGTCGGCGCGGGTCGCAGTTTTCAAGCGTCCGCTTCCGGCCAGGCCTGAAAAGGACGCGGTTGGCTTCATTGTTAAACGGCGAAGCCGACGTCGTTGCTAGTTACCAGCCGTCGAGGGGGGAGGCCAGCGGCGATGACGCAATTACCCGCCGCGGGAAAATAATTAATAACAATTAATCTCTCGTGTATGGCAGCGGCTGCTCCGGTGGTCCTCTCCGCTGATGGTAGGTAGACGATGATGATGGTGTGTGGTGGTAGGAACGCGGAGGAGGCGCTATACTGCCCGCCCAGTAATTATGCTCGGATTATAAAGGTCGAGAGCCACGGCGAGCACTGAAGGGCTGTTCACTCGAACTGTTCACTTGGCATTTACACTTGCGGAACACCCTGAATCGCTCGAGGCCCCTTCCGCGTTTCACCCTCTCTCTCTCCCCCCCCCCTTTTTTAACCCGCCCTACTACCTACCCTGCCTGCCAGCCAGCGCTTGTTGGCTTCCTACGCCAGAGCCAGGACTGTTAGCTGTTAGCCCACCTTTTACACCGCGGAAACAATGAGGCTTGCCCCCCTTTTCTGTTCTCCCGGCCCCTTTTCCATCGAGGGCCTTCCGGTCTTCGGGAGCGAACTTTTTGAGAATCGAGCACCGTACTTTTTGTCCCCCGTCCGCGTTGCGGCCTGGAGAAATATCGCCTGGTCCCGGCACCTGCCGTTTGATCCTTTCACGTTTTCCCGTTCCTTGGCCGTTTTCGCGATAAAAGGATGATTCATGGGACCCAGACAGGGATCGATGAATCTCTCAGGATGACGGTGTTATTCGAGGGTTGGCTCGCTTAAAGTGTGCACAATTTACTGAACGATTTAACCAGAATGCGAGCCCGAGGTATGTAATATTTGCTCCAAGGTCTCCGAATGGATCAGTCTTTTTCACGAACTGGTATATTGCAGCCTAATAAATTTGAAAGTCGTTACCACGAGTGTGAAATTAATTACAGACTGCATTACCATGTTAACGTGCAACATTGCTGCCGTGGGGCATATCGAGCTGATCGTAAACAGCGTCAACATTTCGCGGTTGCGTTAATTCTTGGCAAATATGCAAGCACCTTCTCTCTCTCTCTCTCTCCCTCTCTCTCCCTGTCTCTCTCTTTCTCTAGCTCTTTAGATATTGTCGTAACCTCCGTATAGCCTGTACATACGCTGCTTGTGGCTCGTAATGATCATCGTGCCTGTGTAACTCATGTCCGTCGCCTTCATCCTTACCCCCGTTCTCGGATATTGCTACGTGGTGCCTGTGCAAACGTTACTTCCGCGCCAGAACAAAAATTTGTGCATGTAGGAACACATAAACCGGTGGAATCTTGTATTCAACACTTTGCACCAAGCAGTTTTGGACAATTACCTTTCATTAGCTGTGAAGCAGTTGAACTTCCATTATTCGAAGTTGGATGCGCACATAATGGAAAACAGAGTAATATTATTGGGGAATTTACTCACCTGATATCATTGTTCATATCATATGATAGAAAGTGGTAAAATAAGAAAGCACTCATGACCTGAAAAGTAGTTAGTTATTGTTCACCTAAATGTGCAAACAATATCACCAGTCACACCTTAGCATCTGCAACTAATTATAAGGTTCAGGATCTGACTCATAAAAAACTGAAGCAACTTCCGCAACTCGAAAATTAAAAAAAAAAATTGTAACTTTGCAGAAATGTAGTTCAAGGGATGATCATAACGTAACCATTTTTTATTTCGGCAATCAAACTGGTCTTTCACCCCTAGTCCTAGGGGTGAAAACACCCTATCAAACAAATTGTGAGTAGGTATTCATATTATTGCAAATATTTTTAAAACCGTAACACATATTGAAAAAAAGAGACAAAATTTGTATGGTTTTTGATATTCGATAATATGATAAAGAATTTTCAATAAAAAAGGGTAGCAGAGATAAATTTTGAAAACATTTTTTTTTCGAAAATTATTTATCATATTGTTTGATATTCAAACCCAAACATTTTTGAATTAAACTTTTTTTGATTTTTCGATTTTTCTAAAACTCAAAATTTCTTTGCGGGTGTATTCTAGCCCCTAGAACATTTCTCCAGTTAAAATTTGTCTTAATTTTCTTGTTCCCGAACATCCCTTGTAAGTAAAAATGTATTTTCGCTTATATATTAGCCCTTCTATCCTACGATATCAACAGTGAACTAATTTCTTTAGTATAAATCCGAGCAATAAATAAATCTTGCCACGCTAGAGCGTAAGATAAAGGTGAAACATAGCTTGAGTTGGAGTAAATTTCGTTCAACAAAGCTAGTTATTACTCTAGTTAAGTGTCTCTACAATGGCATACAATTCTAATAAACATCAACGTTACATCATTAATCGGGGCAGAAATGTCTCAAATCAGACGATAACGTATTCCAACAGCAATTCGATTAGCAAACACACCACCGTTTACACTCGAGCTACGTACACCTCTTACCCCCAATGCTCCTTGAATTTTCAGTTCCATTGAACCCAGAATGCTCACAGTGTCTTCACAGTTTGCGCCATGTTCCAATAACTATCAACGCCAGGTCATTAATCCTTATAATTCATCGATAAGTCTCCGCCAGAATCCAATGCCGATAATGGAGGGCCACGGAGAGCTGGAAAGATGGGGCTGACTTATTTATCTAGATAAATAATAGGAAATAAAAACGGACCGGGTGCCTCGGGACAGGATGAACCTGGCGGAGTCGAGCCTCGGTAACAAATGTCCGCCACTCGATCTAAATTGAGTTACCTACGTATGGAAGAGAGCTAGCCCCCCTCGTCGTTCCTCCGGCCAACCCCTCGCTGCCTCCTTGGACCCTGGGGCAGCCATCCCTCTCGCGAAGGCAGGATATCGCGAGAGATCCGTGCCAGGACAACGGCCATATTGCTGGCTTTCTTTTTTCCAAGCTTCACGCTGAGGAGGGGCCAGGGGGCGAGAGAGGGGTCGGATAGATTTTTCTTAGCGGACTTAATCTAAGCCTCGAGTATAAAGCGACGATTGGGGAGGCTCGCTCGCTCGAATTTTTTCCTCCAGATGCCTTCGTTGACGTATTTCGTGAGATTGCCGGGAACGAATAACGTTCCCAGGCGCTTCCGAGGTATTCCCGAGTAATTTCTCGTATAATCTGACGGTTTCAGAGAAATTGAAAGATTCGAGCGCAGTTCTGCAAGGAACATTATTCCAAGCTGAACCTGCACGCGTCGCGGTGCTCTCCAAAGAAAAAAGAAACTGCGCAACGTTTACCACGAGATGCAATGGGACAAATCCCCACGGTGGTGTGTGAATACATTTTTTGATTCGCGGTCGCTTTCTAAACGCGGTGGTAGCTTAGAGTTTGTCGGTTACCTCGCGGCACACCCTGTATTTAGAGGCACGGATGTTTGATAAGAAACTGCATTGTGATTCCAGTCGCCTGCCAGCTGCTAACGATCCTCCGAAGCAGCGTCGAGCGAACAGACCCTGCTCCCTCTCGTTCCCTTCCACCCCGTTCGGCCGTGATGCTCTCTTTCTCTGAAACCCTCATTCCCATTTCTCCCGACTTCTTAGCCAATAGGCCACAATTAGCTTATCCTGTTAAACTCCGACCTCCCTTGCCTCGTTGAATTCGTTAAAATTAACCTTCCCGGCAGACACCAGGTTCGACGTAAACCGCAACGACGCTCCTGCCTCTTATTTCGTCCTCTCTCGCGCCCGGAAAGAGTGCTAACGACGAGAGCCGCTAAGTGAAAAGGGTTGTCCAGCGGATGACCCGACCTGCAAGATCGCTTTTTTCCATTTTCCGCTCAACGTGCTGGGCGAGAGCAGTCGAACTCCCCATAAAAGTCTCCAACGATCCGGAGGAACGAGAGATTCCCGAAGAAGCGCCACCTCGGAACGAGTCATTTCTCTTCTCCCCCAATCCGAGAATCGATGATCCGAAGGTGCAGAGGCACAGGCATCGTTACGGGTCCCGTCGATTCGTGCGCGCACACACATACACGCGCGAATGTTCCGCGGTCTTCTACGGATCGCCAAATCCCCATAGAGCTTCGCCAGGCTACGTTGGCTTCCATGTGGGAGGCCATTATCAAAATGGGCTCATTTCTTTCGCGGCCCTGTCTCCACCCTCTTATTGGAATTTCTTTCCTGTCCGCAGTTATTCTCCGTTCGTTCCTACCGCCCTCGAATCTCCGAAGAATTAGGTTGATCAATCGGCCTATTAATATCGCCGGAAAGGGAAAGCTTCTTTGGCGATTGCAAGCGATAATGGACGCCGGTGAATTTCGTTTTTCCACGGGATACGGATTGCCTCGCGAAACGATGAACCTTCGGAATGTTAGAGGAAACGTTCGGTATAGGTACAGGGGGAAAGGAAATGCACGGCAGAAGCGCAGTGTGAAATAGTGGAATGCAAAACAAGCTTATTTAAAGCATCATTGGTGTCGTCTTTAGCTTCTGTTATTGAGGAAACATACAGCTCCATTTAGGCGAACATTAGTGCCCTTTGAACCTCAGGTACGATTGTATAAGATGAATGATCTTTTTACTGTTATATTTTATTCTTCAAACCGTACAATGAAAGGTGCACACTTTTAAATAGGTGCTCCAGTCCGCAGCAACAAAGATGATCAGATTACGAAACTGTACACAAACCTAGTAGATTAATTCTATTGATATTGCCAGTTTGTTCTTTAATTTGGTGGCACCGTGCTCGAATAGAACACGTGTAGTTATACGACTGGTAGTCATCGCGGTTCGATGTTCCGTCGCATCGAAACCCTCTCTGCCCTCCACTGCTCCTCTTTTTTCCCCCAAATACGAACGGGAGGAACGCTAATGGTTTAATTGAATTCCGATTATCCAAAGAGACGGCCTCCTCCCCGCCCCCCCTGTGCCGGTTTCAGGCATCCTGTTGTGCTATGAATCAAAAGCAGGACGCGTCTGCGAGTGACGTAATTATTGAGATCTCGATTTCGCGAGGATATCTCGGTTCTCTTTTCCCGCTCCGCGGCCGTATTAAAATATTAATGACTCCTCGTATCGGAAACAGACTTCGGAAAGAGCGACCCCCCCCGACACGGCGTGCATAAATCACCCCCAGAAGCTCGATCTCCTTCCTCCTTTCGTTTTCTAATCGCTGGGGAAAAGGGACCTTTTGACGTCTCGTATCAAATTATTCTTATTCCCGAACGAAGTTTTATTAGCAGACGGTCGTGCAGCATTTTCATAGGACGGGGTTTATCGTCTCCATCTGTAATTCGAACGCGTCCTTGGCTCTGTCCCTGGGCCGGGGCTGCCTGCAAAGGGTTGTGCTCTTGACGTAGACCGATGACTGCGCCGATCGGGGGCAGTCAAGATCGAGCAAGGGTGGAAAAGGAACGATAAAAATAATTGCAATTTTAGGTATCAAGAGGGACAACCTTTATCTAGAAACTATAGTAGGGTAATAATAATGATAGTCCATTTGGTGATTAAGTTTTACGGCCTGACTACAACGCGCTCGTTAAAACGCATGTGAAAGTAAGTGAATTAGAAATACTGTAATAAAATATGAGCTTCATTCGCAGAACTTATCTAGGAAGATCTATTTTAATGGATGAGGAAACTGGTTATTCTTTCATGACAATACAAGATTCGGCAGCATCGCTAATTACAACCCACAAGATTCCAGAATTAAAGATCTCTCTGATCTCTTGATTTACCACCATCAGACTTTTTGTTATTTTCCCAAATAAGATCGATGTAAAACATTCGCAAATTCTGCCTCTTTGTTCGACGAACAGAGATTCATTAAGCATTTGCATAGTGACATTTAAGAAATGCACAAGGTGCAATGTCTGCCTTGCTTAGACAAATATTCTGACGTGTTGCATTCTTTGCTATTTCAGCGACGAGTAACTCGCTCCGTAGCAGAAAACCAGCCCCTTCTCGCGTATGAAAAGTGAATTATTCACGCGAATCGGGAAACGAAGGGGTTGCGAATTGGGTGAGAGCTATCGAGTAGACGCGATGCAACACGGCATATGGGGCCGATATCGAGAAAGGATCACCTGTTGCATCAGGAACGATGGGGTTGGGGGCCACGAGGGTTACGGTTCGAAGGCTATTCAGGAGTTCAGGGGGTGGAAACGACCCTCGATCGGTCGTGTAGTGGCCAGCGAGTGGCTATATCTCCTCGAACGTCCCGTAATCGGGCTACCTTCGCTTTCGTGCCTTCTGTCAAGACACCGCAATCGTTTTAAAGGGGAACTCCTTTCGGTTCTAGAAGCCCTGACCCTATCCCCCTCATATCTCGAATTTCCCTGATGGGAAAACGAAATCTACGGGGGAGAAAAGGGGCTGCCAGGATGTTTGCAAAACGATTTAACAATTCTCCGGATCAATCGTCATTCGTCCTCTTTTCACTTGATATCTGATAGATGCATAAGATCATACAAGAGTAATTCTACCAAAATGATTCTTCATACACTGCAGTGTGTCTTCTAAACTAAATTTCTCAGCCGATAGAATCTTCGGATCTTTTTCAACAGCTTTTGTATAGCTTCCACAAATTCAGATCTCCTTAAGCTATTTTGTTGTAGGTACGCTAGCTAGACTTCACTTGCAATTCGAAGTATTCTGTAGCGTGGCTCCTATGAAGTCGTATGCGTCATTGGTTATCTGCTCTGGAAACACTGAAGAGATGAAAATTAGGGGATGAAGTCACATACTTGCGCGAATGAAATCAAACTAACTGATAGTTACGATTACACGTGGCTTACAGTATTCTGTACACTTGAGTCGATTCTCTCCAGGGACTCAAGACTTTATCCGACCGTAAAGGCTTGAATTCAATTATTATCGGCAAAATTACATTAAATCTGTTGAGAAACATTCCCACTCATTTTTCAACAGTACGATCCGGTGCAGTTAAATTTGTCCTTCTTAAAATTCGTGTAGTTTAATTACTGGTATTGTGCCTTTATCGCCAGAATACAGGCTTACCTAATGCCCTTCAACTATGCAAAACGCAATTTTATGCACGAGAGGCTTAATCGTACGGTTTTTCGAGCGGTCAAAGTAGAGGGAAACGCCGCCGGAGAAAAAGGATACAGGCGAAATGGAGCATTCGAGGCCCGTCCATCCCTATCCAGGCCTTTTGTCGACACAGGGGCCACCAGCCACTGAGGGTAGCTGGGGGGTGGATTCCTGTGGGATCGTCGGAACGATGCTGGAATGCTTTATGAGGGAGTGACCGGCGCCTTACGGCCTGGCCAATGATCCATTATTCCGCAAACTGAATTACCACGTTGCGTCAAATGATTCCCTTTCTTCGCCTTCGGCGGTTCTTCCTCCATCGCGATCCTTCGATGCGAATGATACACCGTACGCACATTTGTTCTTGCCTAATTCATCGATTCTGTCAAATATTTCACGTGAAAGGTGACGGAACAAATCAGTATCTCTTTGCAAAATCAGTCATAGAGCCGTTTATTGAAATTTACGTAACAAAGTATTAATTATTCCGAATTGTGTGAAATAGTTTGAGTTAACAGTGACATGTTGAAGTGATGTTGCCTGAGTACCTGCTGCATAGGTCCGATTCAATTTAAGTCAACTAAAACGCGACGCCTGATTACTTACAAGGGGTCTCAACCTCTCCCTTTCTCTATACCCCTATTTCATCTCACGGCAATCTAACGAACGCCAAATATTCTTCAAAGCATTTTATAAGTCGAAGAATGTCACTTTCGTACGATATTTAATTACCGAAATGCAATATTCGCGGCGTCCTCCAGAGTCTTCCTAGCGTGGCGCGTAACTTAGTTAATTGAAAGCTTTGATTGTAAACTCATTAGTCACGGTTTGCCCAGTAATAAGCTGTCGAATTAAACAATGAAGCTTTAGTTGTACCTCAATGTTGATACGACGAAGCATTCTGGGGTCCAGTGGAATCAATTTCAAACAGAATTTAATAGGGAAGAGACCAAGTGGAAGTGGATTGCCTATAGTCAGACATGCTCGTGGGCCGACGTGACTGAAACTGTATCCCTTCGTAGCTTCTCACGCGCGCGTTACTCCAAATATCGCGTCAGGTAAATAATATTCAAATGAACAACAAACTTTCGGAACACGTGTGAATTTAGTAAGAATTTCATTAAGAATTCCTGATGCTTTTTCGAAAAACTATGCAACTACATTTGCTATGTAACGAGACGTGCCTCTTTAGACCTTTCTCTTTGATAAACGCTTAATAAAAGTTAATTATGCCACTATTATTAATACATTCTCGACGAACATTTTGTAACAAGATAAGTGATGTATATCTACACGAGTATAACACCCAGAAAAGCTATCGACAAAGAACGGACAAAATGCGGATGGTGTAAAGGCCGTTTGTTTTTATACCTAAGTTTATTTAGGTGTCAAGTATCGTCCAAGTCACCAATTTTGCACCAAGTTGCTTCGAGGTGAAACCACAACGTAAGCCTGTCAGGCTTCCTCTACTACCATTCCACTGTCATCGATTGCTCCGCGGAATCTCGGACTAAGCTACAGCGCCTCGATTCCTTCGATTCATCAAACGTTGTCCAGTGAGCCGACGGAATGCCTCGAAATGGAAGAAGTTGAGGGACCCCGGCTTAAGTCGGCTTCAGGAACATTTTTCTGCGGCGGCCTGCGCGCGCGCACATGTGTTTATACATGTCTCTGTACAGCCAGGGGAGCCCACGTTTTGGCAAGCATCAATATACGGAGCACGAAATTCCGGGGAGGAAAGAGGACGACCAGGCAAACGGAACGAGACGGACAGCGAAAGCTGATACAGGGAAAGACAAAGAAAGGGCGGTAGAAGGGCGGGGAGTAGAAGGAGGGAAAGACATTCTCGCGAGGGTGTATCTTGCCAACCGCCATACATCATGCCTGATGTCGGATCCGATTCTCATATTGTATCTTCCTACGTGGATAGATAGATTTCTGTCGTCTCTGACGGGACGTAGGAAGCATTCATGCATTCAGCACAGGTCTCCCTGGACGGTGTAATAGATTGGCAGGACGCAAATCGAACCTGCTTTTTTCCTATCATTTCGCTCGAACGAAGAAACTTGTTTACCGATCTGGCCGTAACATTGCTGGTCCATGCCGGATTTGTCAACGGAGGAAGACGCCACGCGAGAGGGTGCCTGCGATTATTTCTGTTTCCTCGAACCGCCTCGACGAGAGGGCACTCTGTCTACTTTAAGGTGAGTTACTCCCGTCGAAGTGTAGCGCGGCCTGATTTGAATTTTACGACGCGTGCGAAAACCGCTTCGAAATTGGGATATCGAAGCTGTGAGGGGTTGCAATTTAAATTATACCGCCTATCTGTACATAATTTATATCCTTGTTTTCTTGGCGCGCGCACCGCGGAGAAGCCGCGCTCCGCTGGAACGAGCGTCTCAATTTAAATTATCCTGAATAATTCTCGCAATATCCGATCTTTATGGCTCGGAAAATGCGGCCTATAACGACGAGATTTCCGTCGCGGCGTAATGCTCTTTCCGGGGCTATTCTCGGAATCGCGAATCGACATTTCCATTGAGTTAGCTTGCTATTTAAAATCACGAGCCGTCATATTTTGCGCGTTAAATTTTTGGCGAGGAAAAAACTAATTTCGAATAGGATCTGTTGAGACCTACAAATTCCCAATTTTCACATTGAGTAAAGGTTTCGAAATACCTACAGGCACACTGGATCACAGTGTTATTGGCACATATTGATTTTTTAACTATGAATCCGTCCCCCTTCAAAAGTCACGCAATTATTACCAAACAATGAATACCTATCGTAAATAATATTTTCGTTAACTTTTCATTTCATACTTAAAGAAGTCTAACGATCAAGCTTTCTGCTTCTCCAAATAGTCTATTAAAGAAAAATTTTACAACTCTCAGCTCCAGAAATAAGTATCAATAACATTTTTCAAACACAAGATGAAAACGCGGCTGCGTCCGACCCGTTTCTGGACTATATCACTTAGAACGCGTCGCTAGAAATTTCTCTTCGGATCTCGGCCAACCGAAAATCGTGAAGCAGCAGCGAGTGGTAGCTTGGAATTTACAGAAACACCGAATAAATAGAAGTATCGCTCAGCCGAGGAGAACCATTGCGAATCGATACGTGTTTACCCGTAGATAAAAAAAGGACAGCGCACAATCGCCGACAAGAAGACAGGGCAGGGGTGGTAAAGTCCACCACAGGGGAGTAGTTTGCGAACCCCCGTTGGTACGGCCCAGGCAGGCCGAAGTTAGGATGTGTCTTTGATTAACGACCGCGACACTGGATATATAGAAAGTGGGGCGAAAGGGGGAGGACGGAGAAAGTACGTACCGATCAAAGCCCTCAGACGCACTCGGTAGCGCCCCGCTAACAATAAGAAATATCGCGACGGGGTAATTTATTATCGATAGCAAAAAGCGTCAGCGGCGCATCCGCCGGGACGCAGGGCGCCGCTGTCTGCAGCCGAACGGTTTCACCGGCCACAGTATGTATTACGAATGGCTCCTATTTATTAGGACCCTGACGATCTCTTGGCTCGTTGTCTGTCGCCTTTCGTTGTCCGAGACTCGACCAACCAGCAGTCGCTTGAAAATTCCGACGATTCGCATTAAATTATTGTCACTTGGGGCATTCAGCTATTCGCCAAGCTTCTGCGCTGGTGACCGAAGAAATGAAAGAGGATTTTTAATTTTCCGTACGCGTGACTCGTATTTATTAGATCCGACTATTTTCTCACTCCTGGCCAGTTTTATTTTCCTATAACCAGTTCGTTTCCTGACTTTTGAACCGATTGGATGGAATTCTTGTGTCAACCGGATCTGTGGCACAACACACAGGATTCACTAATGGAAATCTGGCGGGTCCATTTTAGTTTAATGTTTATACTTTTTTATTGAAGTACATCGTGAGATGATCCAACACTTGCAGCGTCATCGGCAATAATTTAGATCCATCACTTTCGCGGAGATCAATTCTCCAGTCTCGTCTATTAACATTACTGTCGTGGGCGGGTGTTTAGCTGCAGGTATCTCTAACCCGAAGGCACTAAACATGCAACCCACTTGAAATTCGTCCAGCGTGCTTAACCAAACTGAGATACTTTCCAATTAAAAGACGAGAAGCGTTATAAAGCTTGCAAGTTCTAAATTGTTTTCATAGACACCTAACTGTTCCGATTGCTTTCTCTCTGCCGCTCCCACGCGCGACAAACTGTCGTTTCAGAAGCTGGATGCCACGCTCGAATTTAAATAAATCCAGTGTGCGGCATTCGGTCGCCCGATAAGGTTCCATCCGTCAACGGATATTACGTTTCCCGGTAAACCAATGATATATCAGGTTCCCCTGGCACGGCGAGCCCCGAGAAAAGGCACCCTTGCCACGGTAAACGCGGCTTCCTCTGGAATCCCCGAAGAAAACGACCCCGCACGAGATTACATATCGTCGAGAATTTATATTTTAAATCGAGTCGCATTAGGAGGACCGCGTTCAGGCCGTTTCCAAGCGGAAGAGAATGCACGCGCGCGCGCCACCCTGCTTGGTCTCCGCGCGGCCGCATCAAACGTGTGTAATAACGTAATAAATAGACACTTTAAGCGACGACCACCGCTGGGACATTCTTGTCGAGGGGGCATTATGCTTAATGTTTGACGTCGCTTCCCTTTAACACCCCCCGGACACATCCCCATACACACTCGTGCGCGTTCAACTCTTGCCTGTCCTCCTCTGTGCTACCCCTTTGTGTTTGGACTTCGGATTATGAGAGCAAAGGACGAGACGTTGCCTGGTGAATCGTTTAATCGCGTTGGCTCCGATGGGATCGCGGTTTAGGCGCAAATTTCTTGTTATTCTTGGTGCATACCAGACTGTTTAGGAAGCATAGATCTAATTCTAACTGTCAGTAGGACTAACTCAAAGTAAGAAAGAGATTGAAACTTGGGATAAGACTGAAAAGGGTCTACAAGCTAATCGTCTTTTTGAGTCGTGAGTCATAGAACACATGCAATTATGAGGTCCTTCGTCATTGGTTAGTCGCTATCACGTGTTACACTAGGGTGGTCCTTATTTTTCAACTTTAAAATATATATTGTCTGACCCTCTTAAAATCTTCTATTTGACAAAAAAAAAGTATCTCCGTATTTTTTATTTGTATATTTTGATATATAAAGGTCGCTCAAGGACTTTATATTTCGCATATAGAATCTCATAACTTTGACATTATTAAGTAAAAAACAAATTGCAATTGGGATTCATTAGAATAAACTCTTTTTTAAATAATAGTACATATCCAATTTGTTTAATAGAAGGAAAAATACAAAAAAATAATGATTTAAAATATGATCCGTTTTTACGATTTTACGATTTTACACCGTGGCCTAGGTAAAATCGGGTACCATACTAGATACTGGCCCTAGCACTTATAACAACGATACTCATCCAATTCTCCAGTTCCCCAACCAGTTAGAACAAGCTGTGAAGGAAAACAAAATTTTTTTAACATTTTTTTTTAAATTTATACCAAAATAGTAATATTTCATTGCCGTTGAGCGACCTTTAATCCTTAATATATTTTAATAAAATTTTAGACGAAATTCTTTTAAACTATTTGGAAGCTTCTGAGAGGGTCAGAAGAAATTTTTAAAAAATTTAATTTTTTTCCATACATATAAGGACCACCCTAGTGTTACACGTTTCACACCTCCTATTGAAACTGACTAAATGCTCCTTTTAGAGCGCTCACATGAATTGTCGAGAAAACTCTGAATCTCCTACGGCGTATTTAAGTGACACAATTACTTAAACGCGTGAACAATTTTATTCCTTGAATTTGTATTAAGTTCCTCCATCTCTCTGTCATTGCCCGAAAGTTTTCCCGCTAGATAAACAAAATCCATTTAACACCACTTGGTGTGATTGGTCGGGATTGAATCCCAGATTCCACGAGCGATACTTCTGATCAGCCAAGTCGCTAAATTGTTGATGTCGCAAAACTGCAGCTGCAAATTAACTACCAAACGCAGACAACCGACGGGGGTTAACTGCGTTACCTCGCCCCACCTAATTGACCAGGCCCGGAGTTTTCCTATGTAAATGTTTGGAAAACTTGTTCTCGAGCAGCTTATACCGGTGACAACTTTTAATCAGTTCCGGTAACGAATTCCACTGTGCTGCGGCCGCGGTAAAACTCTTATAACCGTGGCAAAAAAAAAACAAGGAAGAAGCTAAAGTTACGGGGCGTGGAATGTATCGAGGAAGCCGAGGCAAAGAAAAACCGACGGGACGCATTCGAAGCTGGAAGTTACTGGAAGGAAGCCATCATAAATGTTTCATAACAGCCAAGAGACGGAGGGAAAGATTCTTGTCTGAAATCTCCGCGCGGAAACTTGCCATCGGAGGAGATACATAAATCGTTGATCACTTTCAACCGACAGAATACATCGTCCATCCGCGTGGTGCAAATAAACGAATTTTAAGGGTCGTACGTGGTAAGATACGAGGAAGTGGATGGCTTCGATCGGAACAGCGACAATAAGCACGTAGTTTTTCGGCCACAAAAGCCGCACGGTCCGCTTGTAAACGCCCCGAGGCACGGTGGGGTGACAAGTACAATGTCTCGTCGTCGGGAGCCTCGCCGAATTTTTATTTCGACCATCAGAACTCACCCTCTTCGCATCGTCTGGCACATCCCCTGTGCCTTCCCCCCTTTCCCTCGCCTCCATTCAATTTGCTGGGTTATTTTTCAGCGTAGGCTGTACTTAACGGGGCCATGCGTTCTCGTGGACAACGATTTTTTCAATGGTGCAATGCGTGTGCATCAGCGTTGGTCGAGCGTGGAACACCGGGAGAGTTGTCGAAATTGATCCTTCGTGCTAAATTCAGAACACTTGGTAACAGTGGCTGGAGTCGTGGTAGAATTGAACAGGCACCAGGATTTAAAGATCGTTCGCAGTTTTTTATTAGGTTTTTAGGGAGCGTTGTAATACCATTTTATATTTTCGATACTTCTCATTTCAATCGTTTTGAAACGTTACGCATCATTCCTCTTGGTGTATTGATTTATCCAAACGACTGTGCGTAGTTACAGCTTCCATTTGGTGGACACTCTTCCTAGAGCAACTACGTTTTACGTCTCTCAAAGCAAAGACTTTTGGACAATCTTGCTTCGTGAAATACACTGAAATGTTAATTGTACGATAACAGATAACGATCAGTGGTTTAATCTATATAGATTATTTTTTTATATATATAGATTAGTTTTATTATATATATATATATATATATATATATATATATATATATATATATATATATATATATATAAAAGACGTCATGACTGACTGCCTCATCAACGTCCAGCTCAAACTGTTTAACCTAGGAACGTGAAATTTGGAAGGTACATTGTTTTCGGGACGTAGGCACCCACTACCGAAGGATTTTTGGAAATTCCATCCCCAAGGGGGTGAAATGGGGTAAAATGTATTTTCTCGGACTCCCTAATATCTCTTCGGTCCGATTAAATATCAGCTTGGTTCTTACTCATAAAGATTACCCACACAAATGCTTATAAACCAATTAAATACACGAGTTTGTGCGTCTAACGCTTAGGCACTTACATGTTTAACCCTGTGCATATACATTTGACAAAATATGAAAGAACGAGAAACACACATATTAGTAACAATTTTCTTATATTTTCCTCTGAATTAGACGAATCGAGAAATTAACGAGCACACGATCGGGTCAAGAAAGACCCAAGTGACGTAATAGAGTGAAGCGTTGAGTTTTTTTTTTAGTGCACCTCAACTGGATTCAAGCTTTAGGTGTCTCGTAGGAGAGTTTCGGATTTGCATTGAATAATGCTTGAACGAGCACGCAACAAATTACTCGCGTTTACATTTAAACGGCCCAGCAGCCGCCTGTATAGCCCCCTGTTTCGCGAACGCTCCCGAATGCGAAGCGTTTCGGTATCACCATCGCGGACAACGCACGGAAACTCCACTTTTCAGCTTCTCTTTGGCTAAGCTGTCACCGGCATAGCTCACGGGAAACTTGCCCCGAAATTAACGCTGGTGTAGCGTTAAGGATACGCGCGCGTGTCCGCCAGCGTGTGCACACGCCCGCGCCCGGAACTCGCGAGATATTTTACAATTACCGCGAAATCCATTAAGGCAAACCGAAACACTGCGTGTACGTGCGAGAACGCGCGGAAATTCAGAACGCGACGAGAAGTTCTCGCGAAGTTATACGAGGCTTCCTCTTCGCCCTGGTGCAAGCCAAGTCCCGCCTCGGGCTGCTCGGGGAAAACACGCCCCGTCCGTTATTTATTTATTTATTTCGAGCCACCGCGGACGCCCCTGCAGATCCCATTTTGTGCCAGCTGCTACTCTGCCCATATCCGTTTTCCTTGGATCGCGTTTTCGGCGTGATTGCCGAAATACCGGACCTTTACGTCTTCGCGAGTCGATCAGTAAATTCACGCGCAATAAGGGCAAACCGGAGACATTGCCCGGCAAACCGTTCAAGAAAAATAGTCTGAAATTGGGCAGATTTTCAGCTTAAGGGTTGCACAGGGAGTCATGGATACCACGAGGCAACGCGGTAAAGCAGACACAAGTTTTAACAGTCCCTGCACACCAGACGTAGCTTATATTTTTGCCACAATTATGAATAGACTCTCTAAGAAAGAACGCATAATCAGCTGATACAGTTGTCTTTGAATCACGGGGGAGACTTTCTACACAGACTTTTTATTCCAATTATAAGAAAGGCGTCATATTATGTAGGTAATAGTAAGGGTGCTCTGATCAAGTAATCATTGAGCCTAACTCTTCCAACTAGTTTTCACAGATGTTGGCACACTTGCTTCCGGCGAGACATCTCGCCTTACAGTTTTGCAAAAAAAGACGAAGCATTACCCAACAGATGTTATAATCATCGCAACTATTTTATTTTTAAAAAAAGATAATGATCACGCGATGAAAGTAGCTCTCTATGCGATAGATGACGGATGAGGAACACTCGTTCAGCGCTGTTCACTTAGTCAAGGGATCTCTCAGGCTACCCCTAATCGTCGAAATACGAGTGGCCTAGGAGACAACAGGAGGAGGTCGAAGGAGATCGCGGAAAGTTCGAAGGTGGAGGGAAAAGGGGATAAAGAAGAAGGAGTAGGGGCTCCTTTCTCTCACGATATAAGCCGTATCAGTTATAATTTACAATGTTATGGCGATTTTATGTATATCTCGGCGCAGAGCCGTGGTTCCCCCCGCGCCGAGAAGTATTATTTAAATTAAACGGGGCTAAACTAAGCGAACCGGCGGCGGCATCGAAGTGGCGGAGAGGTGCCGCGGCGGTATGCAAATTATTATCGCGGGGCGATAATTTAAATGCATATTTCGCCTCCTATATCATTTTATTATTGCCAGCCAAGTTAAGTCGGTCGGTGGGCGAGCGTTTACGAGAACGCCTCGCCCTCTAACCGCCGCACCGCTATCCAGCTTGTATTAGAAACGCTATCGAAGCGTTTTCCCCATATAATCCTCATTGTTACTGCCTGCGGGACCATAATATCCTGTCGGGTAACGGCTACCGGGCAGGATTAATACCCAACGACTAATTGTATAGCGGCAGGAACTGCCAGCTCATCCACCTTTGCCTCTGTCTTCGATACATCCTCATGGTCTGCCCACGCTGTGTCACTTTGCGCTTAATGACTCCCTCGATTAATGATATTTGCTGTCGTACGCGTGCTGGATGGTGATGCATCGAACAGGATTAATTGCCTATACTATCGGAGGGTCATTCCTCGGCGTGTTGAACGGACGCCCCGATTTACTTCCACTCACATCAGACTCACTTGTGCTATGATCAACGAATTCAGTTTATTTCTAAGTAAATCGTAGACGTAAAGTGTCGCAGGGATTCGTTTAATTTCAATTCTCTGCTGATTGGGATTGAAGAAAAATGGAACACTTGTATATTACAGGTGAAAATTGACAGAGAGCATATTAAGATTCTTGAGATTTTTAAAACTCAAGTTCTTAAAAGTAATACTCTCCGAGATCATCAAACTCGAAGTGTGTTCTTTCGAAACAGAAACTTCCCTTCATTGGCATTTCTCTCAGGTACAAATGATATCTTCGGTCCATCGATGCCATTACGCTATCCAGCTGATGTTCCCGAGTCTCCATGAAATGGATACATACTTTCCCATCGTCGTCCAGTGTTTCACCCCACGAAAGCGACGTGTCGCTACGAGACCTCCCTACTTGCTCCGCCACCTACAAAAACACTGCGATTGCTCTGCCTCGCGGCGTATTCAGCTTAGATTTACATTCCGAGGCATAACCAAGCCCCGGTGTTTCAAGAAACGAGATCGGGCAGCTACGCGGGGAGTTACGCCGCGTCCATACGCGTATCTCGAACCATGAAGAAGAAGGGTTAAAACCTAGGCCGGGTAGTATTTTAATTCGTGACCGTTATCGCTCCGGTGGCCAGGGTCAGTAGCGAAAGATACATGTAAGTTGACCCCGCCCTCGAGACCTCTCTGGACGCTTATGAATATTAATTTCGCCCCGTTACCCCCGCCACCGCGGTCACCCCCAACCGAAAACAGACCCGACAGGAACAAATTAGATCTTTCCTTCCCATACATTTATTCCTGCGGCTTCCCTTGGACCTCGAATGGCCCCTCTGCTTTCTTCCTCGTTCCGAGCTGCGCGTTTCTGACGCGACGTGGCTCGATTATTCGAGTGACCGTCGTTCACTGATCGATGCGATCCTAGATCCTTCTATTCTAGGAGGAAACACAGTGGTGAAAATATGTCCGTGACGCTCCTCATAGATATTCCAGAACACCATCGATAAAAGACAATTCAAGGCATCGAAACCTAGGATTCGAGAACTGCACTAGCTTCTGAGCTGCATTTTACTCCGAACCCTCAAGTAACATTCTCTGCCGAAAATATGGGAACCGAGTTTAACACGGGGATCTCCTCAACGTCTAGGTCAACACTGATCTAAGCGAAGCTGTGGTGCCGATGTACCCTCTCGCAACAGAAATCATCACGTCTCTTGGAGGGGGAAAAGAGTACCCCGCCAGGCAAAGTAGAGAATCCACCAAAATTGAAAATCCCTGCGACCGTCGCCGAAATTTCATCGCCAGTTGGTGGGAGCACCAGGAGTGAAGTGTACGCTATCTGGCTGACGCACCATTCATCCGCGAGTACACGCGAGCACCGGCAGAGACGTAGTCAGACACACATTTCGTAGCCCGTGCCCCTCCCTCTCCCCCACCCTCACGCAACGAGTTTATCTCTGTACCTTTCGGATGTTAGACGACCCTCGGTATTTCCTGCAGTTTAGTTTCCCAGGGCGCGACTCCGTGTGATTTCGAAGGGCGCGCGGTGTTCCAAGCCCGCCGTCCCGTGTATTCCTATGTAGTACTAGTAATACAGGCTCAGGTAGGCACAAATACGCGCCAGCATTCTCTTCAGCAGCGTGTACACGTACACGGGGGTAGGATAGGATTCCCTTGAATCTGGCAATCTCATAACCGGGAGTTAAAACCGCAGCACGAGTGTCGTATCTTAGGCTGCCTGGAGACCCCATCTCCAAGAGACTTTCTCCCGCTTTCCAGCCACGCTGGATATTATTATCAGCGCCCAAGTTTCATTTCTGGGGATAGAAGAGCGCGGCAGCCACCTCAACTGTATTCGTTGGAGCGCTGATTCTCTGAGGCATCATACGCTACTTCGTGATCCAAGCGAATCCATAAATATTTCGTTGGCAGGTCGTGCAACGACCTCAGTGAAGATCCATAGTTTTATTGATGGTACAGTAGATTTCAATGCTTTCGGTTTAGAAAATCAAACATTCTCTTCAAAAATTTATTCTGGATTATTATAAAAAAACCATTTCAAAATAACAAGATACAATATATAGGTGTATCAGTCTCACAATTTTGAGATAACGGTTTAAGGGATTATGCCTACCTGTAAGGAAAACACAAGCATTTTCGGGATTTTTTATTTTGCAATGCGATATCTAAATAAATAATGGAATTATAGGCGATCTCCCGGCAGTGTTTTTTTATTTAAGCACTGACCACTGTGGCTTTGACCTAGTTCATCAGAAATAAAAAATTCTAGCAAATCTGGTAGTATATTAGATTATCTAGTCCTTAATCGGGGTTTTTTCATTTCCATTGGGTACTTTTATTTTACAGATGAAAAATGAGAGCGACTCTGTGGCGAAAATCGATACTTTTGCTATGAGAAGCCGCCATTTTGCAGCAAATTAATTTTTCGTGACAATGAACGATTAAGGATTAGATAATATAATATACTAACTAAATTCCCGCGAATTTTTAAAATTAGAGTGGTCACCGCAAACTACTGAAAAAAATCGCTGCTCGGAGATCGCTGATATTTCTTTCATGTACTGATATTTTCCATTGCAAAAATTGCTACAAGTAGTTTAACATGTACATTTTCGAATACACAAAGATTTGCTAAAAAAAAGCCTTCAAATTTTTCGCCAAAAAATTCACGATTATACATGTTTTTTCAAACCCCACAGGTGGGCATAACCCCTTAAGGGGCTGTTCCGGTCTAGAGCCCATAAAAATAGGTGATCTTTAGGAATTAATTAAAGGAAAACTGCTACATATAATTTAATGGGACTTTTTGCATTGTGTTGAGGACGTCTTAAACTATAGAAATATATTTTTTGTTTTAGAATTAATCATTGCAGACGGTATTGGGGAGTCGTTAAAGTCGAGGCGTCAAAAAATTCATCCAAATCGGTGGAACCTGTAGCACCTAAACCATTGATCTGAAATAAAAAACAATCCCAGATTATTAAAGGGCATGAAACTCCGTTCGTGGACTAGACCAGAAAAAATTACAAAAATGACATTTTTTGAGAAAATAACGACACTTGAAGTTTGAAATCACTTTTTCCCTATATTTTCCATCCTTTCAACGCCTTTAAAAATTATAAATTTTTTATTTTTAAATTTCACTGATCTATCACGAGCGAGAACTATATTCTTCAAAATAAAAAAGTTTCAGTCGCATCGGATAAGAACTTATGGGGACACGGGTTCCACCGATTTTGAGAACACCGTTTCGAGAAAAACGCGTTTAAAGTTTTACGTGAGTGCCGAGTGGCCGGGTGTTACCCCGGGCATTTGCCGCTACTCAAATGCCTATAACTTCGGGAACTTTAGGAATTCCAACAAATCCCTTTAAAGCACATATTCCTAAAAGGTTGAACAATCGAAAAATGAAATAAAACAAAAACCAATTTTTAGACCGGATCCTCCCCTCAAGGGTCTGTGCGTTGCAGGGTTAACAGTATTTAGCACAGGTCTCAGTTCCATACCCTTCGAATAACAAAGCAGAAGCCTTCTCGGCACAAGCGCGCTGCGCTGAAAAGACTCGCGTAGTTATACGCCTGTCCAAGTACCAGAACCCTTGGCGCCAATGTCCGCGTGCCTGGACACGGGCCGGCCGTAAACGAGAATGTCCACGTCCGGCGAATGGTCACACACATCGCGAGGAGTATAAAAGTCGGTAGACAAGAAACCAATAAAACCATTTGGAGTCGAGTGCTGCTATCCGCAAAAGAGAGAAAAAAAAACGGTGCCACTCCATGTGCCCAAAGACACCCTAACAGCCTGTTCATTGCTCGCTGCATCCCAACTAGCATTCGTCGCAACGAAGAAGGGAACGCGATTTCAGAGTACTATTCGGTCCGCGGGAATGGAACAGGATCAAGCGGCCCGTGATGGGGTCGTCACAGTTATACGAACTCCTCCGGTCCCTCGGCCTTTTCTCCCGTGCCTGCTGACTGCATTTTCAAAAGTGGACGAGTGCTCGTGGTTTATGCTTGCAGGCGCCAACGTCCGCGTACATAAACGCGAGCGAACGCTCGCACGTTGCGCGCGATGTAATGATCGGTAGGTGGGAAGGCCCTGGACGACGAGAGGAGCGAAAGTGCGAGCAGGGGGCGGATGGAGAGACGGGAATGATATCATCGGCGGTGGCCGGCTGGCGGCCGGAGGGGGATGATATAGAATTTTAATATAGTGGTTTACGAGCGTGATTGTCCGCCATTTTACGGGCGGCTATAGGGCGGCCATTTGAATTCTTAGATCTGCATACTTTGCGGAATTGCGTGGGTCCGGCTGGCACGAGGATGGCCGGCCAGCTCCATCAACGATCGCGCACTTCCTCGCGCTGTTTCCGCCGTTTGTTGCAGCATCCACGCCCCAAGCATCTCGCCGCTCGCTCTATATTACGACTTAATAAAGCAATAATAACGCGAGGCCTTCGGGACACGTCGCGGGTGCACGTTTCGCCCCGTGCACGCGTGAAGCCGGATAGAATATTGGTGACGGCGAGGGCGAGCGGGAGGGAGAATTTCCATCACGCTCCACGGAGACCTTCCGCAGTCCCATTTGATTACCATAGAATTCGAGTTTCTGCCAGCCGATGGAGGATTATTAATTTTTCCGCGACACGTTCCTCGAGTTTTCAGCCGGGCGCACGTAATCGGTCCGAGCGCGGAAAAATGACTTACGCTCGGCCATTATCCTCGCGGGATAAATGCCCTCGTGAGCGCGGCAAAGTGACAGATGTGCTGGTTTTATTGATACCGGATACATGGGATTTTATCGCGTCGTTGCCAACAGAATTATGCTCAAATTTAAACTCGGGACTCCCTTCGGGTCCCTTCTTATTTGAAGACTTATTAGACTTATTGCTTTGCTTATGGCATTTTATCGCGTCGCTTACGGAAAGAGTTTCTTGTCAGTCGAATATGCTCTATTTCACTTAACACGTTAATTCACCCGCTTTTTCACGCAACCATGACTCTTCTGTGCTTAAAAACGATTAAATGCGCATCAACTCATTTTATCCTCCGCAAATGTTATGTTTATGCTTTTGTATGAGTGTAATTATTGAACTTTTGCAGCAAGTTTACTCCTCATAGTCAATATCTGTATAGAGTAGCTTTCACGTAATTAGTAGAATTGCTAGATTACTATATTGATTTTTGACATTTAATAAATTCAATAATTTTTAGCTTAAAAATTACGAGACGTAGAAACTTCTCGATACACCATTTTTTACTTCACTATGGACCCTTCTTCGCTGCAAAACCTGGAGGCTGTGGCATCACACACTTTGCGCAAGAACATTTTTGAACTTACGCTTGATTTTTGTAATGTAATCTAAATTCTATGAAAATCAATGATTAAAACTGAGTCCAGACTGGCATAAGGGCTTTACTTCAAACCTACTTCCTTCCCTTAAGAGGAATTCCGAATGTCTCAAATATTTTTGGATTTCAAAATTTCAGTGTCCTCTTCCCTTAAAATTGGAATTATTTCTGCCAAAAGCCTACCCCCTCGGCCTCGTTGAAATTCACTGGCCAATGTAAGGCGCTTTCTATTTGCTGTTCAAATTTCACTCGAAAAACTTACCCGGTACATTAGCGCCTATGAAACGCGTACAAAAAATATAAATGGCAGAAAGGGGAGATACAACTGTGTACAAAGGACAGTGTAATTGGCGGAAAGGTGAGGGGGTAACGATTAATATTAATCTGTAACTGTATACCCTAAACGAGTTGCAAGAATAACTTTGAAAATCATTATCACTGTACCAGTAGTTTACCATACTTGCAATATTTAATCAATGGCAGTTGTTCGCAGTTAATAAACGCTAAACAAGGAATCCACGGCAAACATGTCGGTCACTTAAGCTACATCAAGCAACATCGTCTCGACTGTTCGCGTAATTACCAGCGAATGGTAGGAAAAACGATTACGACACCGTGTACGATCGGGAAGGGGGAACTGTCATGAGCGTTTAATTAGAAAACAGCTGAACCGCCTACGCCCAAATGATTCGTCGAAAAGAGCGCGCAACGCGACAGGTGGTTAAACAGAGAGGGAGGGTTGTAACCAGATAGAGAGGCCGTGATGGGTGTTGCGCTAGCGTATCGCTGATTCGTGTCTCACGTACACGGGAATGACGGGAATACGCAATAAGTTAATCATGTTAGCGGCTCGCTTGATTAAACGAACGATCAGGCTGATGGTGGCTGTCGTACAAGCCGCGCTGGGACCATGGGCGCGGCATGCTCTGGACATTAATACAAAACTCGATTGTCATTCGTCGCTTCAACCCCCACACCCCTGATTACCGTCGATTCATTAACCGGTAGCCACCCCAAAACGAACCGCTGTTTCGCCGGAAACCCTGTTAGCCCTCGTACGATGTCGCATGGAGTCGACTCTGCGTCACATTGTTTGCACGTCCTCGTTTCCTTAAGTGACTATACCGAACCTTGTCCAATTGTTATTTAAGGGGGAACACCACTGTGACGGCCGGGAAAGTAAGCCGTTTTTAAGAATTTTTTCAGGAATAATTTACAGTTTTCATGTAAAATTCATATTACCCAGCTTTAGTACAATCTCATAAGAGACTATAAAAAAATAAATAAATAGAAAAACAGGCATCAATTTTAATGTATTAATTAATCTTCTAGACCCCCAACGCGCGCTGGTCGAATGTGTAACTATGGAACAGTAGGTCCGAAATCAAATTTCTTTTTTTTTTATAAACTACATCAGTTAGTTGGACGAAGCCGCGAAAGGGCCTCGGCTTTTAAAAAGCACTGGTTATTGGTGAAAATTGTAAAAATTTCCCACGAGAAAATGTTATAGGCTGCATGCACAAATAGAAGAAGAAACTTAACCAAGAAATTCATGGTCTAGATGACTTTTCTCTACCGATTCATGTTTTCATACGTTTGAATTAGCTTGCAGCACGCTAAATCAATTATTTCGCATCCCTTCACTGATGAGACATCGCCGTCAGAACTGTTGACATCTTCTATTACAGTACCTACAATCTAAACCGATCCGTGTCAAGAAGAGACTGAAAACATCGCTGAGTGGCGCTTTTGGAGCGCGTCTGTTCGCGGAGAAACGTGCCAAAATTTCCGCGGGATAGGGGGAATGAGAGAGTGAGTAGATAGGGACGATAAAGGGGTGTCGGAGGACGACGCGGGATGTGGGAGGGTGGGAAAGCGAGCGCGAGGAGCGAAAAGAGGGGCGGGGACACGGGATTCCCTGGTACCGATGCCGACAGCGGCAGCAGGCTGTAATGCGTTATTAATGAACACCAAGAATTTCATTAAAGATTGTTTGTATATCAAACTGTCCACTAAATTATGCCCTATAACCCCCGTGGCGCCTTCCCGTGCCTGGAAACTATTGGCTGCGACCGCGGTAGGCGCGGCCTTTTCCACCTACTATCTACGCGCGATTCTTGAACTGTTACAGTATCGAACATCGCCGCCGCGCTTGGGTAGAGAAAAAACCCTTTGAACCAATGGCAACGGTCACTGAAACGGCGAGGCACTGTTTCGTGGTCGAACGGATAGATCAATCGTTCAGCGAATCGCTGGGCGAAGTCAGTTATTTCACGGCCATTGGGGCCCGTGTTATCGGAAGGGACGGTATAGGTAAGTGCGACGAGGAAAAAGAAGAATGCACGAAAGAGAGGACGGGGGTGGCAGGAAGGGGCGAAAGGGATAGAACGGAGAGGCATGACGCGTCGAATGAACGGCCAGGGGGGGAAAGACAGGAAGAGACTGGGTAAACGCGGTGGGTGGAGAGATACAGTTAATCGTTGGGAAGCTATTAACTTCGGACTGGAATGCCCCATAGCGCCTCATTTCGTTCAATGCAAATTTACGCCCGACGTCGGCCACCTAACGGGTCCTGCCGCCACCTCTTTCTCCCTGAAAACGTCGCGTATACCGGGTGTATCCTGCCCTCCTCCGCTATCGGCTCCGCTTTCGTCTAAATAGAGTAGCTGGATCAAGAGCTTCCTGAGAATGCCGAAGTAACGTGGAAGTCTCCGAATATTTGTTGAGATTCCCTGACAAGGGAACACCGCGAAGCCATACTCACCGATTGGAACGCAACTTTGTGGGTTTATAGAGCGACTCAAGACAAGAAGAACGGTGTGTTTGATGCGGACCTTATTGTCCTCTATGGGGATGAAAACTAACCTCAAAGTCTAATAGGCACTTCCACTTTTTCGGGTATAACTCCCGAACTACAACAGACAGAAATAAATGTTTCAAACAAAAGTTTAATGGTGCAATGTGCACTGCAAACTTGCGTTAGCAAAATTTTGAAAAAAAAAAAATTTCGTTCAGGTAATTTTTTTTAAAACTCTTTTCAAAATTTTGTTAACGCAAGTTTGTAGTGCTCATTGCACCGTTAAACTTTTGTTTGAAAAAATTGTTTCTGTCTGTTGTAGTTCGGGAGTTATACACGAAAAAGTGGAAGTGCCTATTTGACTTTGAGGTTAGTTTTCTCTAGGCGGTCGACCACTAGGATCCATTTCATCGATAATTTCATTTATACACATGACAAAATAAGCTTCTGTATTAACTTAGGATCTTCCGGCTGTTTGGACATTCTTTTTGTCTCAAGAAATTGATGCTAACAAATAATAAATGACATGAATTTGCTAGGCCTAAGATCATAAGTCTAAACTCTGTATCTATTATACTAGATGAACAACAATGTATGTAAGTCCTCTCTTCTTTTGTTATCTTTAAGGATAGATGATTAAAAAAATCATTTAAAAATTCAGACGTAGTCGCATCGAGGCCCCGAAGATACCACCGAAAGCACTCATGAATTGGAGAATCATATCTAATTGAAATTCCGGGAAGGTAATGGTGCAAGTAGTCGGCGAAGAAGCTGCTCGAACTTATCCAATTTGGTTGTCTCTAGTAGGACGTAGACGATCAACGTCGTAATCGAGTGACCCGTTTCGTCGCTGCAGAAGGGAACTTGGACCCTACCATGGCTGTTGTCTTATGAGTTTAGAACTTAGGCTTAATATAAAGTTGCGTGCGTCGCTCGCGATGGGGGCCTGTCTCGTAGACGATGACGAGTAGGAATTTCCCTTATTGGACAGACATGCAACAATTATCCTCCTGGAACTCAGACTACTTAAGCTGCAGCAATCGACCGCACGCGCACCTTTGTATTTCAAAGGTTGTTGATGGGATTTTTAGAGAGATGTGGTAGGAAAGATTCTTCGTTGGTGGAAGTGTGCTTTGAAAGTGGATGTTGCAAGTTACAGGGAAGGGAAACGTCCGGAACGTTGCTCTTGAATGCCGCTTACAGAAAGTTGGATTCTGAAGCTTTCTGGGTGGCCATTCAGATTTCAGATTGATGACCAGGTGAACGGGTCGGTACTAGGTCATCTGGCAACAGTCCTTACTCCGTGAGAATCTTGGTGTTACACGTAGAGTTCAGGCTAGCCTTGTTTCCGTGATTTTAAAAGAGTCCCAGGCTTGCGGGCAAGGACTGACAGGCCAAGAGTCTGCCAGACGAGATATGCAAAACACAGGACACCCTTCCGAGTCCTCGAATTCTATGAGGAGACTTTCTCGCCTCGACAAAGGTATGCAAGTGCGTGTATAGTAAATTTAGAGGCGATGCGGCAGAGATAGGTGAAACGTTAGGAACGAAGCTATGCATCTTGAGGCGGTATAGAGGAGTTTGCTGACAAATGGGCACCTAACGGGTGTTCAAGATACACATAGTTAACGCAGGAATGCTGACTAACGACAAATGATGGCCCCGCTATGTAATTTCAAAAGCACATACGCGGGTGTACGCGCGAAACGAATGTACGGACGGGCTGCTAAACATCTTAATATGGACAAATGCCGGACTATATTTCAAATGACGTTTACTTTGCATTATTCGGCTAACATCCTCGTTTGCCATCTTTGCTCTGCCCCCAGTTGGAGCGTGCGAGGATTGCTGCGCTCTCTTTTTCACACCACCGGAATCTGACAGCTCCTTGTTGAAGCAAAGTTTGCGCTTTCGGTGTCAAGCGTCTGTGTGCTCGCGTGCAGGTATAGGTATTCCTTGAGATTTCAAAGTCCAGCGAAGGACACTTCGAATTGATAGCTTAGTTGCATCTGTGCATTAGAATAGCGACACATTAATCTCTCATTTGCCCCTAACAAACTTGAGCCACTACAAGCCCTCGCGAGACACAGTGTCCACCGTTCCATCTTCCATCACCTCGCGCTCCATCTTGGCTGCGGATTCCCCGGCAATCCTGCCTCAGAGCAGCCGTTAAACGCGCAAAGCAACGGACAGGGGGGAGTAAGTGTGCACGTCAGGTTGTAAGAAACCGTGACGAGACTCGGCGACGTCCAGCTGACTGACGTTTAGCAAAAGCGTCGCGAGACGGCGGAGTTAATGGTGCCGAGTCGGCAACGACAATAACAGAAAGAGGGCCCAGAAAGATAGGAGGGGGTGGCAGGAGAAGAAAGAGGGTCGCGGAATGGATGTGTTCACATTATACCCTCTGTTCTTTTAATTTCTTCAAAGGGCCTCTCTCCGCGACACCTTCCACCTTCTATCCTCGGCTACCGGATTAATAAGGCGTCGACGATGTGACGTCTTTTTTCTTTCACCCCCCCACCCCCGGGCGGGATAGGCAGACAGCCGGCAAAGTGAATGAGAGAACTCTCGGCGAGAGGATAAGAGAGGGAGAGAGCACTCTCTTACCGGTACTTAACGGCGGGATGAGATGAGCTGCCGTTAATAAATGTGTTTCTAACTGTGCAAGAGAGGGGCAGGAGCGTTGCTTGGTGTCGAGGTCCCAGGAGAATCAGACTTAATGAGAAGAAAACTTTTAAACGCGCCCAGTCCTTCGTTTCTTCATTTCGTCATGCTGAGGCAAGCTTAGCTCCGCACTTTTCTCCAGCGAATCGAATACAATCAGGGGAGATGCTGACGGAGCCGATTGGATCGAAGAACGATTTTATTGATGGAACATGGGGTGTATTTAATTGTACGAACTATTTAGAATATAGATAAACGAATATTAAATTTACCGCGGTTTAAGTCCGCGCGAACTGTTGCCGTTTAGTAGCTTTCACTTGGCACAATCCTAGACATAGGGGAGACGGGGACAGATTGTAACAAAAAAAGTTTTCACAGTTTTTTCTCGAAAGTGTTTCCCTCTATCAGGAAATAATTTGCGTGACTTACTACTTACTACGTGACAAAATTTTGGACACGTAGACATCTAGCTTCATTTTAAACGAATCTGAACCTTTGTTATAATGTGCCCCAGCTCAACACATCTGTTTTACTTATTTAAATGCAAATATGAACACAAGTAAACATTTCTAAAAAATATAAATGAAAACAGATCATTTTTAAATATTTGATATACATGAGTTAAGCAATCATTGCTTATTCATCTGATTCTATCAAAATCTTTTTCTGCTCTTTCTTTACTTTTGCCTTCATACTTTGTTTCTACTTTTTGGATTCTCGATTGTTCTGTTGTTCATCTAAAGCATTTTTTCCCCGTGTAACAGTAAATAGAATGTTTGCTTTATAACCATTTAGAACGGAGTATGTAGTAACATGTTACAATTTACCCCGAGCTTGAATTTTTGCGTTTTATCTCAGCAAACAAGAAACTGTGTAACTAAAATGCGCACACATTATAATAAACCAATGTGTCCTGTTTCGTTTCCGACAACGAAGCAAAAATTCAAAAGGTTTCTAACGACGGTTAATTGAAATAAAAGTGCTAAGACAAAATTTACTTACGTGCTAATATCGGTGCTAATATCGCCAAGCAGCTCTGGCATGCTGTGGGTTGCCAGAATTGTCGTTCGAAAGATTTTATTTATGTTACAATTTACCCCGTGTTACAACCTACCCATTTTAGCTGATCCATATGGAAATTCGTGACTTTCACACGCGTGTAGTTTATATTTTAAAACATTCCTGCAAGATTCTCCAATATTTTAAACGCCTCTTCGCGATCAGACACGATTTTCGACCGACATCACGAGACAAAGAAGTACATTCGATACCACCCGTCCCCGAATACCTCGTCTTGCTGGAAAAACTACCCTCAGGGGGTAGAAAAATAATTGCCCCTTGATACGCGCCGATACCATCCCACCTGTCGGGGGATGCCGGGCCGTAATGATGTTCGCGTTCGCGAACTTAGTTCGAAATTAAATATCGAGGCGAAAGAGGGTAGCCCAGGGACCCGTGGCAAGGGAATGTTAAAGAGGAATCCCTCTACAGGGATGGAGGAAGGGGAAAGGAAGCTCGTGGTGCACCTGCCTTTTTCCCGGGACCACCGCCGTGATAAAAATCAAACTGGAAAACAAACGAGGAGCAGGATCGTATTATAAAGTTTATTAATCGATAGACGATGCGCGGCGAGGGTGAAAGTGGAAGTCGAGGGGCTGGGAATATCTTGTTACGGGGCTGGAAAATTAAAAGTGCAATGCTGGGGAAACGAACGATAAAACTTTTGCTTAATCCTATTTGCCTGTTTAGATAGTTAATTAATGCATTTAATTCTCTCCTATTTTCCGGTCCCAAATGCGATGTATTTTCATTAACTTTGTTACTACAGCTGATTTTGTTGTCCTTTTGTTCCTTACTTATCGATTCTTTGTACCTGTGCCAATTTTGTACTTTCTTTTACACATTTTCTGCTTTTCAGACTATTTCCATACACGGTTGTTTATTCAGTTTCTATATATATGCCTAATACACATGTAACAGGTCTGTTTGATATTCAGAATATAATTAATTATTCGATTGTAACGAAACAAAAAACAACTAACTTCGTGACATCAACGCGCAGAGTAGTTAATTTAGTAATTTTAATTATCTACCTGATTAATTCCCAAGCCCGAACAACTATACCTTTGGGTTTCTGAATTCACTGACACGGCTCAACAGAACCGACTATAGTTGTCGCACTTTATTTTCCAGAAACTTCGACCCACCGACCCCCCGATTTTCGAAATCAAAAATTTGCTTATCAACGAGACTGGGACGCAGCTGGCACTGTGGGGCAACATGGGGTTAGTGCTGATGGAGCTTCCCAAGCGATGGGGCAAGGAGGGCATGTTCCAAGGTGGAAAAGACGAAATCCTTTCCGTGTAAGTAGAATTCACCCTTCTGTACTCGCCAACAGCGGCCGGTCCCCCGGAACGACGAGCGAACACTTTCGCATGACGCGTGCGAAACCAATCTCCGGGATGTGGGGCAACGAGTTTACGGGCCATTACAAGAAATCCCGCTGCTAAAAAGCGAGATAAGGCAGACCGCGGATAATAAATCGCGCTATCTGGCTTGCAGCACCTCCGCGGCTCCTGCGGCCACGTCCTAATATCCTGTAATTAAGAGGGTGTTACGATGACGCCCGAACCCCTTCGGCCTCCCTCTCTTATGGAATTAAGGTGGCTTTACTCCGGTTAGTTTTCAAAAGTTCCCGAGGGCCTGGGAAGCACCGCTGAATACTAACCGCCTCATCAACGACACATGCCACCGAGGACTCGCGTAACATTATCCTTCGCGGCTCCGTCACGGCGTCTCCTTCTTCCCGCGTCTAATCTTTCGGGGTGATTAGAAGCTGGCGAAATTAGCCTCGCGATTGAAGGGATCATTGCTCGATGCCTCTGGAGCTTTTTCCCACGAACACCTTTGCAGCCACTCGCCACTAAAAACACCACTGCTTTGTCTACGTGCAAGGCCATCGCCGCGGCGCAAATTCGATAGTTGGAAGGCTGCGAAGGTCTTACAGTTATATTGCTTCCGTCGACTTTGCGAGCAGTACTTTTTAGACAGCTGTAAAACGTTATTATCGTGGATGGCAGTGATATAACGAGGCATTTCACCACACCCAAACGGGATGCAAACCTATCCGCTTGAGGGAAGAGCTGGTACGTATTAAGAATCGCAATTGTGGATCGAGCTAAGGACTGGACCTGGTCTAGAATCGAACTGATACTGGACTAGTATTATACAGTGTTGAATACTTCGACGTGAAATTCTTTGACAATATATTGTAATATGTTTGGGTTACGTTTCTATAAACAACACCGGTTACAACTTAAGGGGGTAGGTAACCCTCAACAGCCCAAAATCGGGTTCAAACGCATATTCTGAAGCAATAAATGAATATAGAGTTCATTTTTATTTTAATTTTTAATCGTCATTTGACTTTGATGCACAAAAGGAAAATTTTAAATATATTTACAGGAAAATAGTTATAAATATAAATGTGAGAGCGTGTGCGCGATGCACCGTCTGATGGTGAACACGATTCCGGATAGGTGAATTACCAAAAACACAAAGTAAAGGCATTTTTATAATCTGTAAGACAGTCCCAATCTTGTATCGGAAGCAAAATTTTGATAAACAAATTAATACAATTTTTATGCTGATGTATATGATTTTATACTTTTTTTTAAATTTATATTGAAAATGTACTGCTGACACATTGTGGGGAATAGTTTTCTGGGGAATAGTTTTCTCCCTGTACATTTTCATTCAAATTGTTGGAGCGGCTTTCGAGATTTTGCGTTCACCGTTTTCGAAAATGTAGTTTTCTGGGAAATCACGTTTAAAGTTGGACATGCAGTTTTGTCGTTATGCAATCTCATGCGCAGGCTCGTACATTTTTGGCTCTTATTCCTTCAATTTTTGGAATTTTGGAGCTCGGTTGCGCTTAAAATGCGTAGAAAAGATGCAGCTAACGGAATATGCAAAAGTCCCAAAATCGAATTTTCGAAAATTTTGTGGGTAACCTACCCCCTTAAGGGATCACACCACCCTCAGACGTTCAAAGCAGCACCAAATTAGACAATTTTTTTATGATATTACGAGGTTGAAAATTATTTTTAACACATAACACGACCAGTTTTTAATATATCTGTACAATATTTATACAATATATTCATTAATATGAATATCACTAAACAAGAATTATAGAAATAATTTTCAACCTCGTAGGATTATGAAAAAAATCGTGAAATTTGGTGCTGGTTTGAGCGTCTCAGGGTGGAATAACCCCTTAATAGTAGGCTGAGTCGATCTGAGGTAACATTGAGAACCCTGCAAGAGAAAAATGGATATACCTGTGGGAATATTCTTTGGAAAATTTACGTGAAAATATAGAATGAGGATACTGTACCCTAGGCCTTAAACAGATTATGTTTTCGGTGGGGAGAGGATGACCAGAGCCCTTAGTAATGGGATGAATAATTTATACTGTGTATAGATTTGAACCGTGAAATGCAAAATGTGGCGATGAGTTAATTGTTTCGGATAGAATTTCTACAGAGCCCTTATCGTGTAGACACTTACCTGATACTTCACAGTATGCCAGATAAAACCTAGTGAACCATTAGATTGAACAGGCTTGGCAACTGGGCCAGCTAAGAAATTGTACAGGCATGCAAGAGTTGTTTTAATAGGAGAATGATAGGCGAGGACAATGATTTAGAGCGCCAATGTGGTTAGGGTTCTTGTAACGAAAGGAAAATTTCGCATTTGATTGGCAATATTTGCTTCAGAAAAGGATACTCACAAGGAGAGTATTTTAGGTGTCCGCCTCCGAAAATTTTGATTTTTGGATATGTTATAGAGGACCGAAAAATAAGAAATACGTGTTTTTTTATTTTTCCCCGTTTTTATATTTGGGGGGTGAAAACTGCGTTCAAAGTTAGGGTTGAAAAATCATTTTTGTGGAATATCTCGAGAACTATTAGAGATAGGGGAATAGTGTCAATGGACGAATTTTGTGTCTTTGAATGCGAAATATGACTGACTCACCAGATTTTCAAAAAAATAACAATTTTCTATGTATTATTTAAACAAATGGACTTTTTGAAAATCTGGTGAGTCAGTCATATTTCGCATTCAAAGACACAAAATTCGTCCATTGGCACTATTCCCCTATCTCTATTAGTTCTCGAGATATTCCACAAAAATGATTTTTCAACCCTAACTTTGAACGCAGTTTTCACCCCCCAAATATGAAAACGGGGAAAAATAAAAAAACACGTATTTCTTATTTTTCGGTCCTCTATAACATATCCGAAAATCAAAATGATCGGAGGCGGACACCTAAAATACTCTCCTTGTTAGTTTGCAGGAATGGGTACAATCTAAGACCACCAGTCGATCAACTGTTTTGAGTTGCTTAAATAGTTTTAGTTATTTAGTAAGACGATCCACTCCAATCCTTGATTACGAATGAGCGCTGCGTCTCTAATCGCAGAGTGTCTTTCGACGTACGTACATATGCGCATCGCTTCAGACATTAAATTTTAAATACGGTGGCTTTCAAAGACACCGACAGTAAGCGAAACGGATATTCTAATTAATTTGAATATCACGATGCACGAGGAGATACCCCTTAGTTCTCTACGGTAAAAGGGTACACCCTTTCACTCCGAGTTGTGTCCTTCGCATTATAATTTCATAAATAAGTCGGGCCCGACTTCCTGCCTACTTCCCGCTAATTCATAATTCCGCAAGTTTTTTCCGGAAACGAACGAAACGTTTAGCCAGGGCGAGCGCGAAGACCCGAACAAACTGGTCAAATTAAGAGCGGCAGTTTACCGCTAAAGTTTTTTCGTTATTTCACTTAAGCAATTTCAGCCCGCTTCCGGCCGCTGCCGCGGCTAGGAATCGAGGGAATTTATAAGAACGTGCGTACACCGGCGCGCGTTAAATGCTCGGATGTAAAAGACCCTTGGAACAGTTTCTGAGGGAGACCATTAGAACGAATCTCGTGGATTCGGTGTCTTCTTCCTTCCGACTTAAACAACGTTAAATAGAGTTTATGCGTTATTGCGCCGGAAAGTTTCTGCATCGCGGCAGATCCGTGCACGCGAGGAACTGGAATCTCGAGACAGCTTGTCGATTCGACTCCCGAAACAAAGAGCAACGCCCTGGCGTGACTGAAACGGTGTCTCAGTGGGAACGGTATGGAAACAGCTTCGATACAGTACCCAGCCTCCCCCATCGGCCAGCGGAACCAGAGCCCCGAAGCGTGGAAACGCGAGCGGCCGAGCTTCGGATTAAGCAAATGGCGGCAATAATAGTGATTATTCGGATTATGATATCAGAGCGCGAAGTGGGTTCGCCTGGACTTACCAGCACAGCCACTAACTGCTGCGCCACCAAATCCCGACTTCAAGACACCGGATTAAAACTATTACCACTTCGCGCCACCCAACCTCCTGCCCCGTTCTACGTACCCGAAAACCTGCCTCTTTCTCTCGCCCGCGTAAGAAACTCCATTCGACCTCCTCTGAAAACTTGGTTATTTTAAATGCCAGCGGGAATCTCAGATTTTCCTGGTTTCCACCATTTCCAGGCACCGGTACGAACGATATCTCTGTAATTTATAACCAAGTAGTTTTTCAAGGGATATATGTTTTAATACCAGTTCAGCTAATGACCCCTCGTTTCTTTCTCCGATGCGTACATTTACGGGGAGACGAGGCAAGAAGGAATGCGTAGAACTGGCGGGGAATCAAGCTTCCAGGCCAAAAAGCGACCGATCATTCGACTTTCTTAAAATTTTCTTCACTCATTACTCGATAGCTTGATTCAGCCAACTACACACCTCTCATAACACGACGACATCCGCAGCGTCGTCCACTTGTATCAAAGTCTCCTTGCACTAAACGCATTAGCAGGCTGATCCATGAACTGCTCAGATCGATACGTCTTATTGTCACCGTGAAGAGTAGGTGTCGGATAACATCGATGCTTCATTCCTAAATCGGAGCTAGCGGCAAGGATTCCGTGGACATTCGCCGTAACAGTTCGCAGCTCCTTCGAGCTACCATTCCGTCGGATAATCGTTATAGGAAGAAGGTGCAACTTCGGGGTAATAACTTGGATCGGAGTGTCGGGCGAGTCGTGGCATTAATTCGGTAACGGACCACGAAACCGGCGTTATTTCGTCGCGCCGCCGGAAGATCGTCGCCTCTTGGTTGGCTCTCGTGGCTAATTATTGTTTTAAGGATTACCGTTATGTGTTTATTATGCGACCTGGGAGGACCTTTCCTACCTTAATATTCGGTAGATTTCAGCTTCGGTCTCTGTACGTGGCGCGCCACCAGAGAGACCCCCCCGCACACCTCTGGCCCCTACTTCGTCCTCCTCATCCCTCACGTCGCAAGCCGGCCTACGTTTATGAATAATTTTCGCCACTCGCGCTACCCCTAGTTACCCCGCGCCGTTCCGCTCCCAGCAAACGTTCCTACGAATCGTCCCTGGAGTATTCACCTCGTAAACCTGTGTAATACTGAGTCCTCGTTCAGGAGTTTGGGGGGGGAGGACTTCAGTTCTTGGTGCCTGCACTTGTCGTTTAAAGGAAAAGAAAGCTACAGGTATTTACAGCGCGGACAATCCAACTCGTTCGACTATTTCTTCGGCAATACGACGACGGATAACGGAAGATGACGTTAACATAATCTGAAGGGTAATCCGGTTCTCCCGTTGATAGGCGCAACGTATCCACTTGTCTGAGCTATTTGAGCTTAACGAGTGAAACGGTGACCTGGCAGATAGCATAGACATTTTCTATTCAGGAGCATTCACGCAAATGGAGACTATCTAGTCGTCCGGAGCTGTCCTGACCAGATTCGACAGTGTACGATGGTGTTCGATGGAACGGCACTAGAGTGACCGAAAACAGCTAGCAGAAGCACACCACCGGCCGGGGTGAGAGAGAGAGAACGGGGAACAGAGAAGGGAGAGATGGTGAGAGGTAAATGGGAAAAGGAAGGAAAATGTAAGGTCCGTGGCGGGCAGTCCGTGGCCTGGTACACGTACCGCTGTAATTAAAAGAACCGACAGATGTCCCTCTTTTGCCTCTCGGGTTTTATTTCGTTACGACACGACAACGACGATGTCCAGGACAATGACGGCGCGGGCGAGCAGAATGCGTCTCGCGTATTTAAATTCCCTTCCTCCGCCAGCTGCTGCCGGAATTCTTTGATTAGAAGAACCGCTGCAGGTGCCTATGGGCGCCGCGCGATTACCCAAGTGCATGGCTCTCTACGTAGACGCTGCACCAAGCCACCCTGTCTCTGGCCTCGCTTGCCTGGTGCACGTTTGTGCACGTAAAGTGCCACCTCCCTCGCGCGTCGGCGGACGAGAAAGGACACCAGGCCGGCAGAAAAGACCTGGCGAGGCATTCGTGCTCCGCATTATTCACGCTGGCGATCTTCGAGGCTGCCCGCTTCCGGCCCACGTAGACGTACCCCTCGCCGCGTTCTAACGAAGGGAACGAATGAAATATTAGGTGGTTGCGAACGTCATGCCCGCTTCAATATTTTCCACATCGGTGCAAACTGTTACTGGTATCATTGTGGAAGTGTGATTGCTCTTTTTCTTGCGACTTCGAGATCCGTCGCGTGGCCACCCGAGGCGAAATCCATCTTTGCGATCGTACGATAGTGCACAGTGATCCAGCCGCGATGTACCCAGAGAATTGCACGCCCAGCCTCGCGACATTCCAGCTCGTCAGCGATTATTCACCGATTCTCCAATTTCGCTCTTCATCGCTCATACGCTGGTTCCGTTGTTAACCGCTGATTCGACGAGAAATATCGTTCAGCCGGCAATAAAGTTGCTCCTCAAGCTGATAAAGCGCAGTGCACATAGCGGGCCAGCTAGTCGCGGCTTCTATATTTCCCTCCTCGCCGCGGCGACATTTTTCAAAAGGCGCGGATATCATCGGGGACCATCTAAATCATCCGGCGCGCGCTCGAGCACAACGCACCCTATGCTCCTCGGTTCGCAAACACACCCCCTCTCGCCGACCACCCTCCTCCGAAGCGCCAGGGTGAGGTTGGTGATTTTCGTTAGCGCTTGCTCATCGAAAAAAAGTTGGTAAAAGGAAGGGCGACGGGGGGGGGGGGTAGGGGGGGGTTTGGACAGGTCCAGCCAGGAAAGTGAACCGCGCAGGGGGAGGAGGGTGGCAGTCGTGTGTGGAGACACTAGGTGTGGGTAGGCGCGTATGTGGATTACTGGACCGAGAGCGGCTGCGAGAGTGCCGCGTGTGGTTTCCCGAGATTAGCCTCGGGTTTATATCGGGATTACATATGTAAAACCATTAGGTTAAATCATTTTTTAAATAAACGCATCCTATCCCCTTTCGCTGCGGCCCGGGACAGATAGGAGAGCGGCTGCAACCAGCCCTTCCTGGGCCAACGGCTGAAATCGGCCGCTGATGCGTGCCAGTAAAATATTTCGCGACACGTACGGCACGTGCTTCCGGTTCTCCAGCGATCTCTCGTTGGAGATCCTTAACCCGTCTGGCGCCGCGAATCCCTGTATAACTTGCATTTAATCGAGGTAAATACTTGTAGCCATATATGTGCCAACATGCACGAAAAGTATTACTATGCAAATACCTTCAACTTGCACGCTTCACGCACACACAGCCGCTTACATATAACAATGCTGTTCAGGAGTTGAAACTCTTTCGCGGAATCGTCCCTCTCCAAGCATGCGTTACGACAGATAAAGCGGAGGGCGCGTCCGCAGAAGCAACTCTGAGAAAGTTAATTAATTGGTGGAATCTTCAGACAAAGAATAATTCCTTTGCAAATATTCGTCCTCCTGTCAAATAGAATATAGGTACACTAGCAAGATATTAGGACTCCGTGAAAACACATTTCACACCTTTCCACTACCCCCTTAGGGGTTGATTAGGGAAAAATCCTGAAATTGGTTTTTAGGCATTTATGTGGGCAATCTTTCAAAGTAAATACAATGTTGATATCTAATCGGGCCTAACAGATATTAGGACTCCGTGAAAACACATTTCACACCTTTTCACTACCCCCTTAGGGGTTGATTAGGGAAAAATCCTGAAATTGATTTTTAGGCACTTATGTGGGTAAACTTTCGAAGTAAAAACGAAGTTGATATCTAATCGGGCCGAAGAGATTTTAAGAAATCCGTGGAAACACTTCTCACCCCGTTAGAGATTGGTTAGGGAAAAATCCTGAAATTGATTTTTAGGCATTTGTGTGGGTAATCTTTGTGAGTAAGAACCAAGTTGATATCTAAGCAGGCCTAAGAGATGTTAGGGAGTCCAAGAAAATACATTTTACCTCTTTTCACCCCCTTGGGAATGGAATTTCCAAAAATCCTTCCTCAGTGGGTGCCTGCGTGCTGAAAACAATGTACCTTCCAAATTTCACGTTCGAGGGTTAAACGGTTTGAGCTGGGCGTTGATGATGTGTCAGTCAGTCAGTGAGTACTTAAACAGGAGAACCCAAGATGACCAAGCTTCAAAGAAGTATCAAATGAATTAATTATATCCACTCGAAAGTTTCTCCTCCTGTTTGCGTCAAAGCTTCAGCGTTTCTCAGGCGTGGATGGCTCACGGACCACCAGAACGGGGACCTTTTAAGATTCGGATGGAGAATATTTACGATTCAAGTGCGACCGCCTGGTCTAATCGTAAGACGCGCCCTGCCGCTTAAGGAAGATCGAGAGCCAAGACACGCAGGACACGGAGCTGCAAAGTAGCAGCAAGGAGCGCTCCTTGGAAACCGATGGCCGCGATGAAAGCGCGACGCAACCTCGAGAATTAACGGGCTTAGTTGCCGACGCAGGTGTCGTCGGGAAGGCGAACGTAAGCGAGAGCCGGATGAATTACGGCAGGAGCGTCAGCCAGCCCAGAGGAACGTTGCTCGTTATATTTTGCGTAACATCCCGATTTTATGGGCCCCAGGCCTCACACCATCGGTCGCGTTCTCCTTGCTCGTGGCCCATCCACCAGTCTTAAACAGAGACGCCAACTATCGTTACGCGGAAATCACACTTTGATCCGCCTAAATACCATCCAATTTCGATCGATCGAAGTCGCTCTGGTCATTGACAGATGCTGCTCACCGTCACGAAATGTTGAAAGCCTGTAAACATTTTCTGCCACCATTCTACAGAACTTCATAGAATGGCTGAACGGAGTCATTAACGATTTCCTCCGATTTTCAAACCATTTGGACACTTAATTATTTAATCCTCGAATGATAGGACGGAATTAGCGGGTACTTCTAGGGGTGAAAACGACAACTGCAAAGTACAGATTATATTTCTTCTAAATACTGACAACTTAAAAGTTCTCTCGGGGAACCCTCGAAATATGCATTCTGAACCAATCGTTCTGTAAGACTTTTTGCAGCAAAGAGTCAGATTGTGAGTTTCTTGTCAAACAGAGGCGTCCTTGATCCCGTGACGCATCGTCTTTCATCGTGGACCTCGAGTACAGCCGGTTTAACGAGTTATGTCTAATCTATGCATCCGCTTATCATAATGGCTCTCGTTATATCGTGAGCATAGCTTCCTAAGGCCGAAGAACCACCCCCTCGACTACTGGTGTCGCCTAGCCACCCTCCTCCTTCGCGTACCATGCTGCCGCAGCAAAGTAATAAAAATACCCCGAGTTACTGAACGATATTACGTCGTTACGGGGTCACCGAGCGGAATTAAGTGCAGCGGCTTCTTTCTGAATATTTACGCCGATTAAGTGCCCGTTCCGTATAGATTTATTCCCTACATTCTTCCGCGAAATCTTCAATTCGGGTCCCGTCAATATTAATCACCAACATGTCCTACTTCTTTCTTCTCCCCTTTATCCGAGGAAGATAATGAGAAAGGTCATAGGCTAACGGGCGAAGAGATCTTGGGCTTCAAGAATTCGAGATGGAAATACTCGGTGGGTGATTATCCTAGACATCACGGCCCATTTACCCCAGCAAATCATATTTCTAATTACTCTCCGCCGGGAGTTTTATTATCCTTCTCAACAACCATTCCGAATTATTCTTCGTTTCGCGTTGCCCGTATCTTTTCCGTCTCAACCGTCCTTGAACAGTGCACTGGATTGTGCAGTGGAATAGTTTAGATCAGCACCCACCCCGGGGCTGTAGAATTAGACGGACGGCTCAATTGCCCCGACAATCGCTCGACAATCTAAATTAAATGTAATCAAAGTTTTACCACGGGTAGCCTATCGATCCTACTCTGGACTCGGCTAACCGGAAGAGAGATCCTGTCGCGCGGATGAGCATTAATGGCTTTATAATCTAATGAATTTTTAGGTTAAGCGGCGAAAAAACCAGTGTGAGACCCGGATAGGTTTTTTCCCCGGGATTTATTGCCGAGAAGGAGACGGCGAAACCGAGAGAAGGCCGCTTATCTGCCGTTCGCCGCTACCTTCAAAACCGATGTATTCCACTGGGGTGGACGCTAATTTTATTTCCCCCGAAAAATGAGAATTTTCGTAGGCACCCCTTGCTTCTATAGAAGATCGTTCCATCCTGCAAGTGAAAGCACAATTCTTTCCTTTGGCAACTGTCTCGTTGCATCAACGGCTATATCCTCTCTTCCGCGGTGTCTTATATCTTCAGCTGATGCACCTACCAGAATTTGAGAGATTACTTCATGCTCCCATTAATTTGCTCCCACCTCCTTTCTGTGCTGTAACCACTCAGCCTAAGAAATTTCCTTCTTGATGAAGTATATTCTACTTATCCGTGCCTTTTAGGTTGACGAATGAAGCACTGATTAACATTGCCATGCAAGAAACTTGTGAAAAATCGGTTATCAACCGATTCGGTACCGAGGTTTGAGTTCTTCGTACTCCGCTGTACTAAAACCTCATTGTGCCCCCTTAGCACCCGTTGCCGTTCATCGCATGTCTCCCATTGACTTCGCGCTCGGGAAGGGTTGAACAATTCGGGCGGAGAACAGCGCGCTTTCCTTCTCCGGCAGACAGATTGGGAGGCAATTTCATTCACAGGACGTTGAAGAAAGGCTAGGAAATGGATAAACAAGCTGCGCAATGCTATCAGGGAAGGCGAAGGGTTAAGGGCTGGTGAATAGCCACGGCGGAAGCGTGGGTAACGTTGAGCACAACCGGAAGGGAAATTCGCGACGGGGACGGCCTTTCCAGAATAAAATGATACGACACCGCGTAAGATCCGCTTTGAAGTCAGCCTCCGCGCGCCATTCTTTGTACAAATTGGAAGAAAAGCGCCGCGTAAAAAGCTCCCGTGCTCCGTACACTTCGCCCGGGGGTTAATACGTTTACGTAGGAAAAATTATTTTTAATTTTTTCTAGACTGCTTCCGCCGCGAGGGGGAGGCGGGGCTGTGCGAGGGTGTGGCAGAATGCGCAGCACCGCCGTGTAAGAATTTCTTAATTAGATTCGAGCAGCCGGCTGCGGCTCTCTTTCTTTCGTTTCGGCAAGAAATTTGCCGCGGTGCGGTCCGAGCCAAAAAATTCGAGCATTATTAGAGATTTTTTCTCCTTTGAGACAATGCTAGCTGCCGGATTCATAATTTATGGCGTGGTGCCGCGTGCGTGGGAGTATAACCGCGGATTTTACACTTTTCGAGCTTTCGTGCGCCGTAGACGGGAAACATCTCAAGGGAGGATGTTTATGATTTTGTTTTGACAAAACTATTGTTAATATTGCATTAAACTCTTTTGGGGTATAATGAGGTATGTTTACTCAATGAGGTATCTTATCTCAATACCTGAAAGCCGAACAGAGATCCCAATATAATCTGTGGAACATGTTATTAGTTATTAAAGATACATCCCTTATAATCGCTGTATGTGGTGCTTAAAGTTACACAATTCTCCCTGAATAGGTCAGGTATGATGAACAATGACATTTGGAATATACACATCCATGTCGTAGCAGTACTGATACGCAATAGATATGGATAGTGAACAAAATAACTTTTCGATACCCTAAAGTAAATTTTTCTTACTGACTTAAAATTGTAATATAAACACTCCCTTTGCAAATTATGCTCTTTCGACTTTTTAATCTGTAATTTGACCTTTTTTAAAGTAATACTGATCGTTAGCACTTTTAAGCGTCTGGTTAGTCGAAATTTATAATTCAAGTTCAAAAGCATGGTCGGGGGCGATTGTAACGTTGGCAGTCGGGGTCGGTTGTACCGTAACAGAACAGAATAGTGACAAAGAAGGCGAATAATATTGTCTTGTTTGCATGGAATCTTGTAGCACAGCACAAGCAAACCAAATAAAAAATTGGTGCAATATACTGAATGTAAGGATTGAGCAGCTGAAGAATGCACCAGCCAAAACGTTTTTTATTTCTGCCACAATTGCGGTACCGCAATAATTGGTTATAGATTTTACTTTCTTCATTCATTATTATAATTAAAATCAATAAATATTTTAATTTTGTAAAGTTAAATTTGTGCTTCTATCGACTCCATGCAGCGTTACAACGCTTTACCCACTTCTCATTTTTTATTAATAACCTCGATATTACTTGACATGTATAACAAAACTGTTGCGACTCAATGATGTCAGATAAGTAAGTAACATTTCCATATAAGAATTTATGTTACAAATGTAACAGTTCCTGCGTAATCGTATTCCAAAGTCAAAGTGTTACTACCCCCGGTCTACCCTATACCAACATGAAAGTCTAGTATTATACTCCCTTATACAAAACCATCCTTTTCAGAGTTTACTTCGACCACCACGACACAAAAAAATCTCTAAATTAAAAAAGGCCTATTACACCAATGGGAGCCACCCCTCTCACTCTTTCTCTCTGCACATATTACTTTCTAATCTTAGCCAACCGCTTCACTAGCTCCTGATCTAACAAATTTGCCTACCTCCTCCGACCATCTCCGAAAAGAACCTGGACAGCTGCGATAAAATTCAGTATTCAGAAACTCGTGAACCAGTTACTTGTCGGCAGAAGCACAGAACGCACGTATGGTCTACCGTTGCGCGCAGGGGTGGCCATAAATTTTGATAATTCCGAAATTGTGACAGAACGAAGAAAAATCCCCGCGAGGCTGTGGTGCAAAGTGCGAATAAATCGTTGCGTGTGCCTTTGTCAACGAAGCATGAAAGGTTGGACCGCACAAAGGGAAAAAGAGAGGGAGTCAACCACCCGCGGAAAGTGAGAGAGAGAGAGAGAGAGAGAGAGATTGGGACAGAGGGTTGGCGGGAGGGGGTCAGAGGCGCTGGGGGTTGACCACGTCGTCTGGCTTGCGACCGACTCCCTCTACCGGTGCGTGCATGCGTACATTTTTATCAATTATTAAGAACTCGTGGCGTGCTTTTGCAGCGAGGCTGCTGGCGATGGTGAAGTTGCTTTCGTCCTCGTCGTTGGTGTAACAGTGTAACCAGTCGTTGCCGACGATACCCTATGCCCACCGACCGTTCTTTTTTTTTTTGTCCCTCCTCCGACCCTTCTTCCCTCTCTCGTTCTCCCTATTTTGCGTCGGGGACGTTCTCGCTCACTTTTTCCTCCCTCCCTCTCTGTCCGTCTGCCTGTCTGTCTCTTTCCACCGTGGCCCTCGCCCCCTCCTCTTTCCACGGTGCCGCGGACATTAATAACGGCCACGGGCTAACCACCGTCAACCCCCTTTTGCCAGCGTTACCGTGTCCAGCCGCGGAAAGTGTGAGAGTAATAATAAAATATACGAAATGTAGGCGACCATCGTTGGCCGGCAGGCTAGCCTCGTCCCGCTGAAAAACAAACACCGCGACACGCTCCAGTGTGTTCCTTCGTTATTCGTAGGGTCGGTACGATCGTGAAAGATTACGGTAATTCGCGTTAAATAACGACACGTCGCGCGGAGTAAGTATGCGGCACGGGGGACGAGGAACATGCACGATGCTTTCTGCACTTTGCTGTTGGAATTACTAGGGTGATCGGCGATGATCTGCAGAAAATTGCGACCGACCCGCGACTTATCCTGTCAGTGTTCAAAGCTGAGATTTACGTCTTCGGTATTGTGACTTAAGGCAATGGAAGATAGTGCAACGGTTTCTTGTTCACCCTAGTTTCGTGACGTACGATTCTTCTAAAGCTGAGGCGGGCTAAATTCTTCTCTAATGATCATTCCACGCCACATTTTATTCCAAAGGGAATGCGACGCAGTCCTTGCGAAATTATGGGGGGTTTAAGTCGTCATTTTGCTGATTTTGTATACAAAATACAAAGCATTGAATTTCGCGACTTTGCCTACTTTCGTGAAAATGGGTTGTACTTACGAATTTTTAATTCGGGAACTATTTATCGTAGGTACTTAGTTGATTCCTGTTTTATTTTAATCGAGATGGATCGGCCTTCCCGAATAATTGTTTGTTTAGGTTGAATAATCATTTCCCCAACATTGGGAATGATATATAAATTCTTTTCTTGCAACTTTCAAAAAATACTACCATTTTCGCTGAAGTGTTTTCTATTATGCGCGAATTCCGCTCACGCCCAAATCGTTCGTGAGTTTCATTAGGGTAGTTTTCCCTATACGCGACTGGACGCATCGTCAAGAATTTCAAAGTGGATATTCTCGAAAATGAAGCGCAATATCAAAAAATTGTATTCCTTCTTCTCGACTTATTTACTTGCTATAAGTAAAAAAGAAAGAGTAACTTTTTTTCATATCGCGCTTCATTTTCGAGAAAATCGACTTTGAAATTCTTGACGTTGCGTCCAGTCGCGTACAGGGAAACCTACCCTAATGAAACTCACGGGCGATTTGGGCGTAAGTGGAATTCGCCCAAAATAAGCCTTTCTCTAGGCGGTGCAGCGCATATTAAACGTCGCGGTAAACTATTAAAAACAGCGGCGCGCCTTGTTCTAGGTATATAAGCGAACCGCGCGGGCCGCTGTGTATTATGATCGACTGACCGTACCCCCTGCCACCCTATATTGTTTCAATGAAGTCTAGAAACAAAATTGACAGGTGTCATAGCCGCCTCAATGGTGTCGTTTATACCCACAGAAGAATTTCACTTACACAATCTGGGCCAATGACACTTCCTTCACAATAATCAGATTTGTATGTACGATCTTGTCTGCTCGTTGATTATTTATTGAAAAAAGTGTCATTACTCGATGGAACACACGAGATGGCATGGATAAGATCATTTCAAATGACAGGATTTCCAGGAATTTGTCGCGACGGAAATAATTGTAGTAATGGAATAAAACTTGTTTTTATTTATTAAACTACATTTCTACGGTAAATAAAAAATATAAAAGCAATAAAATTATTGCTTTTAAAATGCTTTTGAAAGCGGTCTTGATGACATGTTTAAAAATTCATGCCTCGCTCGTGAAGGCGATTTCAGCTGTTAGACTTATCTGAACCCAAAAATCCAAACAGATTCTTGATCAGTATGGCTGTTGCTATCGCTCGGACTGTAATTAGTGATTTATCTTCAAAATTAGCAAAATGGCGGGCAAAATGAAAGAAAAATGTTTTTCGGTTTTTTTCGTTTGCTATTTTAGATTTTAAAAGTAGGTTAGACTCGATGGAAATACTTGGTTGTAGTCCCTGCTAGAGTCATAGGTGTGCAGAGTGAGTAGTAAAATTTATAAAGCAATCGGTTCGATAGATTTTGAGATTTCATCTTCATAATGTAAAAAAATGACGTTTCGAGAAGAACGCGTTCAAAGTTTTCATTTATAGAGGCCGAGCCACTGCGCTTCCTACAAAATGCCTCTGTAGAAGCTAAAATAACCGGAATTTCCCATGAAAATTTCACAGTATGCCAAACCGGAATGACCCCTTAAGGGTTGCAAGTAAGAAAGCGGACGAAACTATTGCATTGTGCTGAAAATAGTGTGAGCGTCATCAGAGAAGCAAGTTTTGCATAAAATTTCTGTCCCTGCTATTGGCGTAGAGCTATGGAAGCTTCTAGTGCATCTTTTACAAATATTACTTTTGATTATGTAAATCAGAATGAACAAACAGAACGTGCTGCTAGCTTAAAAGCTCGCCTTGCAGCAGCATTGCCTGTTACTTGCACTAGAAGTTGGTAGTGGTAGGGCCCATGTCTCATCCTCAAATTGTTGCGCAATCTTTAACAGTTTTTTCTGACCAAACGATTCGTTTGCGATATATAGTTTCTTCTACACTTCTTCTCTTCTCAACGCACAGAATACATTAATGTAAAAAAATTGAACATTAATTTTCAGTGTTATAATCAATTTTACGGGTGGTTTTTTGTAACAAATTTTCACCGACCCAGTGGTGTAAAGTCACCCCTAAAATCCACGACAAATAATTTCTTTATACCCTGCACATATGTCGTGATTGAACTCATTAGCATTATGAAAATAATGTTTGTGGCCATGTGCATAATTATCTTATTTTTAAAATGCTTGCAGATCATTATTATGCGGAGAATTTCACATCATAAATATTTTGTTTATTATATCGCCAGAAATATAAGGTTACATTTATTGCTTACACGGAAAAATATTATATTTTTTAAGAAGTGGCCAAAAGAGGTACAATACACTTTAAAGTGGCCACAAATGGTGCATCTACCCTATTAGTCTATATTAGTCCAGCTTCTAATGACGAATAAAGATAAAGTATCTTTCATTCGATTCATTCTTTAAATAAAATTGTATTTAGATTATGCCCAACTGTGCTATAAAGTGCTAATAATAATCGTTTAGGGTAGATAGGGTAAACGCACCAATAAATGAACACTTAAGGCTAATGAATGAACACTTTTATAAAATTATATTTGCAGCGCGATTGATTCTGAAGCCTCTAATTAATTAGTTGCTTATTTTCATGACTTATTTTACTCGTTTTAATATAAAATGTTCATTCACTGGTACGTGTTCATGTACTGGTACATCTACCATATAATCATCCTATTATTGAAACAAGCTTGCGGTCTATGTTGTAATAAAGGCTTGTTTCTATTTTCATTGATGTTCGTTGATTATCATCGTAAATTCCTACCCTTTATTTTACCTTCCAGAGTCTACAAGTTCGATCACTTCAACTCAACGGTGGAGATTCGGAAGGTGAGGTGGCATCCTGGTTCCACGAATGACTCCCACCTTCTAGTGCTCACGTCGGAAAATACGTTTCGGTAATTCATTTTGACATAACTCTCTATACTTCGAGGAAAACTGTACCGTCGTTGTCGATTATAAAACTAACCATCAAGTAACGACCGTAAGATAGGGGAGAGTAAGGGAATTGCGAACGCGGAGTAAACCCGAACACCGCGATATTCGCTGGTTTCGCTTGTCCTGTCCTTCCGCGATATTGTTACATGATGTAATTATACTATATTATATAATTAACTATATTTAGCACTAAGGGAACTGTCACGAAATATTCTCGTAGTTTTTCTTATAATTTTACGCTCGAGTATTTTGAGTCTATAGTGCAATAAAACTATACTACCCAACAAACTATAATTTTTCCACAATTCGGTTACTTAATTCTAAATAAAATCACCGGATCACTTTCTGTACATGCATGTTCGTATTTGTTTCATTTAAAATTTGTTAACTTCTGTCCATTTGGGGTAATTACGAACAATATGTTTGAGGCTATTACAGACGATGGCATCAACCCTTTTCTCTTAACATTTCGAAGTTTTTTATGTGTCCAGTACCCCGGAATTATATTAGGAAGAGTATACTTGCATATTCGTTGAAAGATCTTGAGATACTCGTGAAAGAGGTGAAAGGTAAAAGACTTTCAATCCGTCGGGCAGCAAATAAATATCCAATCCCACGAGCAATCAAAATTCGACCGAACAAGAAGAAAGACTGCGTCAGACCCACAGCGTGGAAGAAATCCAGTGTTTAGTAAAGATCAAGAGATCTTTAAACAACCGTTCGCATTTACCCCGCTAGCTACGGGTAAGTGCGGACAGAAAAGGTTTTGTTTTTCTTTCAAAAAATGATTTGTTTATTGTAGTATCTATAATCCTGTGTGTTGTATTTGTAGATAATTAGCCAAAGTTCATTTATCTATAAAGTAAATCTGATTAGATTCAATAATTTTGTTTCAATTTAACTTTCTCCGTAAGTGTTCGTAATTCCTCTACTATCTCTTAGTAAACGAAAGAAAACTATTCAACCTTCTAAATTACGTTTTTCAACTGCTCAACTGCTTTAAACAAATACTTGTAAATTGAATGTTTCAAGAAGCCACACCGAAATAGTTACATGGTTACAATGACTCCAAAGAAGTTACAAAATTTACACTGAACTATGTTTTACTTTCATCCAGTTTGTACGAGTGCGAGCTTGGTAACACACCAAGATTGATTAAGTCCTGGAGAGTCGGTCGTATGCCGTATGGTTCGCCATCAAAAATACCAAACTTCTCTTCCCTTGGCGACACTGCCGTGGACTTCGACTTCGCCACTCCCACGCTCCGCAAGCCGGAAATGTTCACTGGCAGAGACATCAACAAGGTATCGCAGTGAAATCGCTGAAAGTTCGTAACGAAGAGCCATGAAATTCTAGCGCGCATTATTTCCAGAACAACGTGTTCGATTGGAACCAAATTGAATGGCCCATTCTAGTTCTCCGAGGCAACGGGGAGGTGTTGACTGTCCATGGCAATCTTTTGCTCGATAAGTATGTGAAAAAAAGAGTTTTGTGGAAAAATCGAGACCAAATTAATCGTAGCTCCAGTCAACTTCAAGTTCCAAGGAAAGAATTCTAATTACAAAGCGAAATATTTTGAAATAATTTGAATAGCTATTCTGTTCACTTCACGACCAGAGTTTGTCTAACTTTTTCCATTTCAATTGGATCTCATAAAGGTGGTGAAGAAAATATCGAATATGTAATATGAAACTCTAAATATTTACTCTGAAACTACTGTCTTTACAAATATTTAAAACTATGCAAAATTAAAGAAAAATCTTACTGCCAGTTTAATGTATTTCGTTCGGTAAGAAACAAAGCAATGGATACTTCGAATTTTAACATTTATCATAATTACAAGTTTGATATTCATTTTTACTTTGACCGCAATAGTTCGTCATTATTCACGTGTGCCTGTTAATATTGTCAAGTCACGAGAGCCCGATGGTATCAGCGTCTCTCACAATGTATCCTCCGGCCGACGACAATTACGGAATAGACTCCTGTTCCATCATGTGCTTACAAACTACCCCTCCTATCGTGGTTATCGCCATGTGCAGCGGAAAGATATATCACGCAATATTGTTGAGAGAAGAGTTAAATGACGGCGGCGGCGACGACGACAGAAGAGTAAGTGTCCTGCTACCATTCCAACCACACGAGAAACGTGGAAATCTTCCAAAAAACAGTCACGAGTTTTAATTACAGTCTGACTCCCACTCTGAATCGCAAGTAAAACGGTGGGAATAGGCGTTCGATAGTTTGAACGACCGTTTAACTTTGTTTCGACTAGAGTGGAAGACGATAGCATTTTAAAGCATCTTATTGATCTTAAAAATTAACGAACGACACGAAGATTTACGGCACAAATTATTTGCTCAGTTATCTTTGAGTTATGCAATCCCTAATAATTTATTAATCTATGCGACTAAAGTTTTGGTGCTTCTCACAAGTTTAACAGACATGTTGGAACTAATTGATTTTTCTGTGCTTCTCGAATGCCTGTGAATTTTAGATATGGTCACAGTACGGTTCCACTTACAGTCTCTACACACCGGACGAGGCGCTTTATGTTTACGAGTGTGTGGAAATAGAGCTGGGTCTCTTCTTCGCGGATACCGACGAGAAGTACAGTTGCCCTATACACCTTCGTTGCGATAAAGGGAACAAGTCTAGGTAAATGTTCATAATCATTCCAGGATAAAAATCCATTATGATTCGGGCCATAATTTCCTTTTCAGGTATTTCTGCTCTCACAACGCTGGAATTCATATGGTCAGTTTACCGATGGTCTCTCAATTGGATGAATATATCAACACACCGGAAGGTAAGGAAGATGGTACCCTTTATTTTCGCGTACTTAGGCAATCTTAAGCTTGGGAAGTACCTAATGAATTAAGAGAAATTCTGTAGCTTTGGTAAATGTGTGTAGGTAGTTGGATATTAACCCTTAGTATCATGATATGTTTATTTCACCCAGAAAAATTCTTATCGGTGCATTTTTGCCCACAGTTTATCGTAAAAATAAGCAAAGAATTCCTAGTGTAACAATCTTAATATATAGAGCAGAAAGCTTCTATATGTTTGTGCGTTTGTCTGTCGCCTAAAAACTCTGGGATCGCAGAATGTGCCTCAGCTCATTATGCCTGATCATTTTCACAAAATACTAAAAAATTTTTTATAAAATCGGAATCTAAATTTGGGGCAAAGCCGAGTAATAAAGCTAAGTAGTTTTGTATATAAATGAAAAAATGTGGATATAACACCCGTGTTAAACCATGCATAAAGGTACCTATGTATTATAATGTTAAGCTAATGCTCGGTTTTGCAGAATGTTACACTAGTGTTACATACATTATTATGTTCGACATGAAATTTATTCAAAAAGGAAACCCGAAATAATTGAGAGAAAAAATTAGCATTTACCTGGTACTTTCAGTGGCCCTGACGAAATTAAGAGTTGTAATCAGCAATACGAGACAATGTATCACAGTAGAATTTCTACGGACACTTGTTACATATGGTAATAGTAAAGTAACGCTTTAAAGTTCATGAAAAAACCCTCAAATGGCACGCACGATTTTTTCAATTCGTGTAACGCGAGTGTTACACTATGATACTAAGGGTTAAGCTTTCTGGCCTAAAACACATCTCACAAGAACAAATACATTTGCCTCCGAAAGAAACGAATCGTACGAATTTTTAATCCATTTTCAAAGATTCAATCTATTTCACTGAAAACTTGGTCCATGAGCTGGGAGCTTTTTTTTGAGAATTCAATCTTTCAGAAAATGAAGATGCCCGATTACCATCGCTGTTGAACCAGTCCAGCTCACAATACTTAATTTGTCGGAGGACTAAACACACGGAAACGAACGAAGCCACGCCAATTTTGGGATTCGGAATTCTTCAGGAGCCGTGTGTTCTGGTGGCTCTGTTGCACACCGGCGACGTTGTCGCCCGATCTGTTATTGATCTTCATTATTTTCCAAAAATTGAACCTCCAGAACCCATAATTAACATAGAAAAGAAAGTAAGCAGCTTTCTTGGAGTCAGTTCGCTTGTTCATCATTTAAACTCTCTGACTGCCAGCGAGAAACCGGAAGTCAATCTCAAGGCTGGGCAGGTTTTTGAATTTGTTCTAGTTCCTAACATTAGACATTGTATTAACACAATTTCCATGTCTCCCATTTAAGGGGGTAGATTACCCTCGATAGCCCTAAAACAGGCCTTTTTTCAAACGCAAATTGTAAAGCGATAAATAACAGTAGAGAGAACGTTTTTTTCTAGTTTTAATCGTTATTCTATGAGCTTTAACACAAAAAAAGAAAAGTCTAAATATCTCTATGTACATAAAAGTTTTGAGTAAAAACGTAAAGGCGTGTGTGTACGCGGTGCACTGTTTGATGGTGAACATAAAATCTCGAAAACCGCTCCAACGATTTGGCTGAAAATTTAATGAGAGATGCAGTAAAACCACGATGTGTCGGGAGCAGATTTTCGAGGTAAGTTTTTTAAAAAAGAAAACAAATATTTATCATGCAAGAAATCGGTAAAATCGTATATTTCAACATAAAAATTGTATTTTTTTCGGAAATCTGCTCCCGACACATCGTAGGAAATGATTTTCTGCATCTCTCATTAAATTTTCATCCAAATCGATGGAGCGGTTTTCGAGATTTTATGTTCACCATCAAACGGTGCACCGCGTACACGCCTTTACGTTTTTACTCAAAACTTTGATGTACATAGAGATATTTAGACTTTTCTTTTTTTGTGTTAAAGCTCATAGAATAACGATTAAAAATAGAAAAAAACGTTCTCTCTACTGTTATTTATCGCTTTACAATTTGCGTTTGAAAAAAGGCCTGTTTTAGGGCTATCGAGGGTAATCTACCCCCTTAATTCACTTCTACAAAATCGTCTGCATCTATCCTGACGAAATCTATACTGTAGTTAATGGTCTCCAATGTCTCTAGATTAAATGTATGGGTCAATAATGATAGTAAATGCCAGAGAACGGACAGAGATCTTCTATGTCAAAAGTTATCACTGCCAGTCAGAGTTTTTTCTATTTAACTAAATAAATAACAAGACAATTTAGTCTAGCACATTAGTAGTAACATCATCCAAGTAGAGATGAGATGTTCAAACCACTCGGTAGAATCGTTTCTATACCTCCAAATTAAGAATTCCTGATTATAAGTATAATTGAAAACCAGGGATAGACAATTCGAATAATTGGCATTCATTAAATCACACGTATATGTATATTTAAGGTTCACAAAGAAGCGTTTGACGTGTACATAAAAAGGTTGCTGAAGCGCGAGACTTCACAACCAATCATGAAGATTGGATCAAAGTCGATGACTCTTCGAGAATGTTTGCAGGTATTCAATTGTTCAAATATACAGCACTGGCCAAAAGAAAATTTGAATTCGATACCATTGGGTGAATTCCACGTACGCTCAAATCGCACGCAACGCCCATGGTTTTCGATTCAAAATTTATGAAGATCTGAAAAATGGAAGAGAAATCTGTGAAATGGCCATTATCGGAAAATGCAGGTTTTTAAATATAAATTACGACTCGCAAACAAGGAATGAAGGCGCGAGCGATTTGGGCATAATTGGAATTCGACCTTTGTAAGTCTAATACCACATTTCACGTATCATGTTGGTATCACTGGTCTATTCTGGGGAAACCCCTCGCGTTATACTGTATAAATTCAATAAATTGTGGTATCCAGCTCCATCCAGTTGAACCATGCTTTACATTTCAAACTTTCATTTTGCCACAACTATCAATTTGAAAGGAGATGACCAAAGTGCTTTTATAATTAGCTTTTATACCACTCAACCGACATATTTCGCAAAGAACACTTCGTTAGACACGATAATGTGAGAGAGGAAATCGGTAAAAAGGTACATGCACTGAAAGTAATGAAGACGCATCTACTGAAAGAGTTGGACACTTTAATGGAGGCAAAAAAAGAACTGAAACAAACTGCTGAACGTTTGGCTGAACGTTACGAAGATATCAAGGATGAACAGGAGAAATTAGCGCAACGGTAAAGAGAACCCCAACATACATTTACAGCATTCAAAAAGTTTGGTGATACACCTCTATTGGCGCAGTTATAGCATTGTTTAAAGTTTTAAGGACTGAATTGGAAACGGTAGTAGAATGCAGACTGTTAGTATATTATCTTTACTTTCCATTGAAAGTATTAAACATCTGTGATCCAGTGTCATTTAACGCCATAGTACTGTGATGTGAATCATTTTTTAATGTACAATATATCCACTGTATTGCAGTTATGGTTTATTATTCATTTGCAGAGCGAAAGAAGTATTACGATTAGTAAATTACAAGGAACCTTCTATGACTCCCATGGAGAGAGCGGAGGCCGAGGAATTGAGGAAAATGGAAGTGAAAATAGAGGAAACGAAGATTAGGCTGTTAGAACTTAAGAAGAAATCAACACAACAGGCTAAGCATGCGGAGAACCATGAATGCAACGACAGGAGGAAAGAAATTGTTTTCAGAGGCGATCAAGAGAATACAATTAAAAATAATCTTGGACATATGTACGTATTGTTATCACTATTTTATAAAAATACACTTATTAAACATGCAATAACGTTTTCACGCTGGTCATTTTTTTCACAGAACGAGGGATATAAAAACGTTAGTAACAGAGGTGAAAAAGCTCGAGGAGGAAGTGAGTATTTAGGTCAAATAATTAATAAAGTATTACTATTGTTACTTCTACCCAATTGTAAATTTTTATTACTTCACATCGAAACATAGGAGTAGCATACAATAAAAAATGTTTTCATTTGCAAAATAATTTATTACACTAGCTGTACATATATTCTATGTTCTGCCGCTTTGCTCGTTCAAAGAATATATACAACAGTTTCCCTCTTACACGTCTCTTTTAAATGTTGGTATAAACATTCTACAAAACTTACATATTTCAATTACAGTGAAAATTATATTTGTGAAGAAGTTGTGAAATTATGGTAACGATATTTTTCTAGTTGCTCGAAATTGAAAATAAATTTATAGGGCTTTTAAAAAAGCGAGAAATGTGTCGTGGTAAGTGACAAATTGTTACGAAGTACCTTCATATAATAATATCGAGTACTTAGAAATAAACAGCTTGGTTTGAAATACTTTTATCATTACAGGGTATAAAAAAATGACATGGTTTTTGAGCGCGCCTCGACTGATTCTCGCTAAAGGAAACAAAACGCCGGCGATTCAACCGCACGGTATTTTTGTTATGCAATCACAAAGTTCATTCGCTACGTCACGTTGCTCAAGGCACAAAAATATAATGAGAAACGTCGTTAGAATCCTCCATAACCTTCGACTGTAGCAATTTGATTTCGAGCCTTAGTTTCTCCTTTTCCATTTCTTGCTTTCGTATCTCATTCGAGTAACAGTTTATCTGTAACTTCAACTTGTCCTTCTTGAGTTTCAACATCTCAGTCTCGTGATACAGTTTCCCCTTCTCCGCGCGCAGTACTGCCAACTGTTCTTGGAGTAACTGATGACTGGCTTCATCCGACAACATCACTTCAGGCGCGTCGATATCCGCTCTGCCGGTGGTTGCTGATTTTGAAACATTGGCCTCGCTTTCCGGCCCACTGTCAGCTTCGATCTCTGCATTCGTAGCTTCTTTCATAATCCAAATCCTGGAATCTGCCGGTTCGTGGAAAGCGCTCGGTGACTTATCAGGTTGCTGCGACTGTGGCGTGAGGGACCTGGTCTGTTGTTTAGGGGAAGTACACGTGCCTTCTATCTTCTCCATGTCAGTAGTAGGCGCGATCGTTTCGATATCTAAAACTGGTGTTAAAATAAATTACAAATAGTATTCTATTTGTACGAACGAAATAAAGATCTGCTGGTTATAACTGAATAGTAATTACCTCTAGCACTAGGAGATTGGCTACCATCTACCGCGTGCGACAAATGATTATTACAATAATTATTGAATTCCCTTTCATCTACGAAAACAGAACCATCAGCATTTACAATTGATTCAACAATCACAGAGGGATCCCCATCTTGCATTACTAACTCCCCTACAATTTCGCCGTTTGCCGATATTATATCCCCATCGTTATTTGCTCTCAGCAGTTCCCCTTCTGTTGTGTCAATCTCGTCTACCACTTCTTCCTGCGTTAATTGACCACTGTAGGAGTCTTCGCCATCGTTCCCTTCGCTTCCTTCTAACTCTGCTGGCAATCTCTGACAAAAGAGTAGTTGCTTTAATTAAACGTACCGCGAGATTACGCCATGTGAAATAGGATATCTTACATCTTGACCCCACGGAGACTCCTGCTCTTTCTTCATCCTCTTTATTGTCTGTGCAATTTCATCCTCAGATTCCGAATACGTCTTTTTATCATCTCTGCCTTGCATCTTCTCAATATCATGAATCTTTTTAAATAAATGATACGCCCTTTCGGGCGTTATATTTCGCTTTTGTTTATTGGCCGCTGCTATATTAAATAAATCTTTGGACCTGAGTATCTTGTTCGTTCTCAATCGTACGTATTCTTTCAATCGCTTGCGGTCGATATGCAACTGCATGAGATCCTGTACTTCCTGTTTAATCTCACCGCACAGTTTCCTTTCTTGCGGAAGATTTTTAAATAACTCCTAGCAAGATAAGAAGAATCAAGTGAAATGTTGCAAGCTTAATCCAATGTTAGCGCAGCTATTATCATTTACCTCTGATATTTCATGATTATGTTCATTATTAACACTAGTTACTTCTAACTTTGTACCATCTTTCGATGCCCTTAGCATAATATGAGCGGGACAATTTGTCCTTATTGATCTAAGTAAAAAGTAGCACGTATAAAATATCGTATTCGAAGAGCAGTTTGATTATATTCATTTATTTTGAAATAATTAGCGTAACAGTCTATTATTAACAATACGTGATCTTATGAACTAACTGAGACTGTCTTCTGCCAGCTCCCCGCGGTAGAAACTTCTGACCGCCGTAGATGCAAGCATATTTCACGGAATAGTATTTCAAACGCTCGCTAATCGGACGAGCGGTTTTCATATGAGCTCCGCTGACTGTTCTGCTGTCTCTTCTCCAGTAATGAACTAGACTACGCTTTGAAAATTTCTCCAGTTTATGTTCCAGTTCTTCGTAACTGTCAAACATTTCCCCCAAATGGAAGGATGCATCTTCATCTTCCACCGTACTTACATCCATTATAAAAGTAAAGACTAACAATCTATTTCGTGAGCAAATATTCGTCATTTATTAATTAAAGAACGCATCAAAAATTAGTGACCGATTGCGATGTTCATGGAATGATTTCTGCGTCATCCTGCGTGCCATGAACATCGCAAAAGGGAAGGTACAGAGGACGAAGAAACAGTAAGTCGAGAACGTCTCTATATATTTTATTACAATTTCCTCAACACTGTGTAACTTCAATTAAGACATAAGCTCGCAAATCATTTCGCTCGGAAGTAAGTGGCTATTTATCTGCTTCTGAATTACAATTGCACAGTGTTAAAAGATTCCAGAAATGCGAACAGACGTTCTGGATTTACTGTAAGCTAGATGTTAAAAGTAATAATAGCGATGTTTACGATTTAGTATGCGCGCGTAAAAGTCCGGAAAAGAAAAGGAGGTTATGTCGGGACAAATTAAATAACATCTTTAAATTTATCGCTGGCATCTTTGTTTAATTCTCTGTCTAATTTCTACTGGCTAAGAAAATCCTCCAGCGGCGATCGAATTTAAAAGAGAAACAACGCTCTCGTCGGTCGATATTTTGAGGTTAGATTTCGATTTGATTGGCGTGGTAGAAGCCAAAGGTGAAGAAACCGTGAACACAGCCAGATAGAATTACTCAAGAGCCGGGACAAGTAGGGCGGGATTTTCTGTTCTCTATTAATTTCCAATGTTTACAGCGGTAACTTACGGCCTGTCATGTTTCTCGCAGCATTCCCTCTTTCCATCGGCGTCTTATAATATTTCATTGTCACGAAAACACGTACCGTGATTTTGCGCCATTTCTAAAGGACAAGTGACTGAACAACGGCGCAACTGTTGTGATTTGTCTTGCAGTCGAAAGTTTTTATACTTTGCGTGCTTACATTGCAACCAAAACCGACCAACTTTATTTCGCAATTATAAAGCTGCAATTTCCGAGCCCGAGGAGAGGTAATTCATTTTCGTAGATAACGTCGGACGCGCGAGTAAAACGAAAAACTTCGTATTAATTTTTACGGCATGGTAAACATGACAATAATAATAATAAGTCAACGATGTAAATAAAATAATGTTCATTAATATGGAAGCTGGTTAGCCTTCTACAAAATTCTTTTACACATCGATATACACGTTCTTGTAAAGAATTCAGATGAAAATACAGAGGGTATTAAAAATGTTTCGGTTCATGGATGAGCTTTCGTTTGTATTGTAAAATATAACTATAAACTGCAGCGTATAATCGTTAATGTAACCAATCGCTGTTGTCTTCGGTATCGATCGGAGGAATGGGTGGTGGTTCGTCTTGCAGTAATACCGGTGATATCTGTGAACAAATAGGATTTAAGAACGTAGAATCTAAAATGTGACGCGCGAAATAAACCATGGAAATTAATGATTACATTGACATTTTCTAAAACTACAGTCTGTTTTGGTAACTGGATCGTAGAGTTACTTGAATCGGATCTTTCTAATTCTGTGCCGGCAGTTTTTGATGTATCTGTTTCTATAATTCTATCGGACGCTGGTTTTGTTTCCTTATTGCTTTCTTTGCTAACGTTGTAGAGAATTTGCAACGTAACATTCTAGAAGTAAAAAGATTTCTGTTAAACAATATAAACGGACTATTTTGGAACGCTTACCTTTATTGTACTCGCTATTGTCGATTTTATATAAATGGTGGGGTAGGCATCATTCACAAATTTATCTAACAGAGAATGATAAATCTGGTTCATCACGTGTTTGATTTCTTTGTTTTTACTGTCATTCTAAAAATAACGATCGTCGATAACCAGCTGTATAAGAAATCTATGATTATATTTCTTTAAAAAAGAATAGAAAACCTTACTTCCTTTGTACTCGTAACACTTGCAGATGCTAGAGTATCGCATCGCTTGAGAAGATCGGAGATTTTATTCTCTAATATCACTTTTTCTTCTTTGTACGTGTTGTTAAGTTCGTTAGCTTCTTCTACATCCTTTCTAGTCTTCGCGAGAACGTTATGTGCATCTTTCAAAGATGTTTCTAATTCCTCAACACGTTTACACAAATTTTCGTTCGTCTGTGTTAAAGACTTGTTTCGAACCTCGAGGCTTTCGATATACTCCGCATTGACGCTTAATGTTTCTACAAATTATTATGTGAATCAACGTATTGTTACAGTAAGGTGCAAAAGTGAATACACTCCCTTTAAAACTAAATAACTTTTTTAAAATGATACCAACCGACTTCGGGTTTTTTGAGAAGGCAGAAGGATTAGTTTTCTGCGTGACGTGTTTTGTCGTTTTGAAAAAAATTGCAATTGGTCGGAATAGCAAAAAAAAGAAATAATGAAGGTCGCTTCAATTCTTTTATCCGAACCTATAACCAAAATTTAAAAAATCCTCTTTGGCCATTGAAGTAATTTGTATACATACCTAAAATTTCATCAAAATCGGTTAACGTTGCTCTGAGCTACAAACGCTGAAAGATCGCAAATAAGGTCGAAAATCGCTGATTTCGGGATTTTCGCGATCTTTCAGCGTTTGTAGCTCAGAGCAACGTTAACCGATTTTGATGAAATCTTAGGCATGTATACAAATTACTTCAATTGCCAAAGAGGGTTTTTTTGAATTTTCATTATAGGTTCAGATAAAAAAGTTGAAAAAAACGACCTTTACTATTTTTTTTTGCTATTCCGACCAATTGCAATTCTTTTCAAAATGACGAAACACGTCGCGTAGTAAACTAATCCTTCTAGCTTCTCAAAAAACCCGAAGGCGGTTGGAAGCATTTTAAAAAAGTTATTCTGTTTTAAAGGGAGTGTATTCACTTTTGCATCTTACTGTACATATATAATTAGTATATCGCATATGAAAGTTTATGTTACCTTTCGACTCCTGCAAGTCTTTCTCTAAAGCACTTATTCTGCTTCTCATTGTACCGATCTTTAAGGAATTATCAGTAACTCTAGCGTCAGTGCTTTTCTGAGACTGACTATCATTTTCTTCATTCTGAGGTGCACTCATGGTTAATAGCATTTTTAAGGTAGCATCCAAAGCTGTTTTATCTTTTATAGGAGACGTTGCATTTTGAAGTTCAAGAACATGAAACTGTATACGATACATAATATACAGACCCACGGCATCTTTGTAAACAACATATGATTTCTTCTGTATGTAACTACCTTATCGAGCAACTTCTGCACATTGTCAGCTATCTTAGACATTCCCATTCTGAGCTCCGTGTTTGTCATTCTAGTTTCAGACAATAACATGTTTAACCCTGGATCAACCATTGACGACGATATCGTTGGAGTTACATTTTGCGGCTGTAACAAATACACTTGGCCGTCCGAAGTAACAAAATTCGGCTGCAATCAGTGCAAATTCCCTAATAAAGTAACAATAACTTTCAGGCAATTAAGTTAATGTACCTGCATTTGCGTGGGAGACCACTGCGGAGTAAATGCCGCTGTAGAAAGGAAGGGTTTACAAGTAGTATTCGTTACAGGCACATCGTTCTTCGGTTTCAATAGTTTCTGCGTATTCTTTGGTGTTTCGTCCACCGATTCTTGCGACGAATATTCCTTTTGAGTTCCTCCCTCTAATGGTTCCACCTTGGACACGCAACATAACTACATTGTAGCTTTTAGCCTCGTCAGATTCGTTTGAAGTTGTAGATACTTTAAGTGCTTACTTACCTTTTTATGATGGGGTAACTTATGCGATGTATCATCCTGCAATAGTACACAGTTCGTTATTTGTTATATCAGTTAACGTGGGTTAACAGAGTGAAGACAAATCCTAAATACCTCGGTATCTTCCGAGTCTGTAGCAGTAGACGTAGGAATTCTTGGTAACATAGACTGGCCCATTTTTGCCATTCGCGATATGATAGAAGCTTTACCGGATGTAGTTTTATTCGCGTAACTACTTTCCTCGGGTGCTTGTATATCTATTACTTCTATTTCCATGACAACATCTTTCTCTTTGGGAAACCCTGGACCTAGGCTAATCTACAGAACAGTTATATTTATGATTTTTGTACGAATTTGGTGTACTCGAGTTCGTTAAGAGCGCGTAAAATATTTTGCTAAAACCTGTTCCGTAGGGGGTAAGAATAAAATTCTTCTCAATCCTTTACTGCTTCCTATAAGGGTCTTCTCCCAATTATCATCCATAGATATTTGAACCATCATTGTTTGCATCGCTGTGGTATTGCTTCTAAGAGGCTGCGTTATTTCCGGGGAAATAAAGTATCTGATAGATAGATTGTCTCCCTCTTTCGCTACTACATCCTTGTTAATCGGTGACAAATCTTGACGAAGCACGTTGTCTATCTTGCCAACTTTCGAGAAATATCGAGCTAATCCTATTTCTCTTGCGAATTCTATACATACGTCATTGTCTTCGAATAAAATCGACCAGTTATCCTTATTGTTGTCGTAATAACTTGAATAATTATTTGGTTGCATTATATATAAGAAATCATGTGTTATAGTAACGGTAGATATATATTCGTGCTTGTTTTTGTATAAAATAATCTCGTATACTTTCGCTCCGTTGTTCCCCGTAAGTGCCATACCGACTTTGCCAATAGGTACGTAAACTCCATTTTGTCTACAAATAACATTAATTACCATGTATTAAAGCAAACAGTTAAAATAGTAGCTGTCTCAGATACTAAGACTCACAGTTTAAACGCATGCACTGCTTTAGCTATTACGACTTCCGTTTTGCTTAAAACCGTTTGAGTTACGTTACGAGGACTGCTTGGTTTCTTAAGAGTTTGTTGCTTCGATAAAGAGTGGCTATCCGTTGGTTTAGCTTGTAGCCCAAAAATAGCAGCCAAATTCGATCTAGAAGAACGTTGGCATAGATGTAACAGTTTTAATTAAAATGAAAGCAAAATGATGTGCTTATAGACTCGCAATATGAAACAAGTAATTTTTAACGTTTAAATTAAAAGTACAAAATTTAACAGTATAACCCCTATGTTACTTCGATCTCTAGGTTTAGACATTATTTGCGTAAATCTACAAGACTCTAGTATAATCTTTTGTTGCTGTCGAAAGGTTCTTTAAAAGACAGGCATTGCAGAAATTGAAAATTGTTATCTAAAAAATCGTACCCTCCTGACGGTATAAAATCTGGTTCGTCGTCATCACGGAATATCTTATCCAGATTGGGTAATTGGTTTCCTGAAGTCATGTTCGTGAATCGAATATCTTGAGCAAAAACAGTTTTCTAGCACGATTAAGCCGACGAAAACAACTTAAATCACTTGCGGCTAGCAAGTAACGTTCTGTCACTTGTAACCGGAATAGACATTATCTAGATAAAAAAAACTATCTAACAAGGAGAGGTTCCCAGGTGTCCGCCTCCGATTGCTTTGTATTTTGGATATGTTTTAGGGGACCGAAAAATAAGATATACGTGTTTTTCTATAGCGGCCCGGTTTCATATTTAGGGGTGCAACCAACCCCCAAAGTTATAAGATTTTTAGGTGTTCATCTCAGATTGCATTGGTTTTTGGATATGTTTTAGGGGGCCGAAAAATAAGAAATGCGTGTCTTTTTATTTTGGCCTGCTTGAATGTTTAGGGGGTGAAAGCACCCCCCAAAGTTCGTAAGAATAGTTCGTGCCCGCCTCCGATTGCTTTGAATTTTAGGTATGTTTTAGAGAACCGAAAAATAAGAAATACGTGTCTTTATTTTGGTCCGTTTGCATCTTTAGGGGGTGAAACCACCCCCCAAAGTTCATAAGAATAGTTCGCGCCCGCCTCCGATTGCTTTGAATTTTGAAAAACATATCCAAGAACCAAAGCGATCAGAGATGAACACCTGAAAATCTTATAACTTTGGGGGTTGGTTTCACCCCCTAAGTGTGAAAACGGGCCGCTATAAGAAAACACGTATATCTTATTTTTCAGTCCTCTAAAACATATCCAAAATTCAAAGCAATCGGAGGCGGATACCTGGGAACCTCTCCTTGTAAGCAATAAATCGAACAAAAGATAATTCTCATTCGTTATTCGAAATGCTTGCTATAAATATGCTCCTTTTTAATGACATTCAAAGAAAGAATTAATAATATAATGCCATAATTAAGGATTCCTTCTAATAGCCATAATTACAGTTTTCGAGAAGGTGATACTAAATTTAATACATGCTATAACCATTCAATGATAATAATTAAGGTGACGTTTTTCCGATAACTTCCCTAATTTGCTTTCTATGTTAAAGGGATACATTCATTAATTGATCCAAAGGACCGGTCTACAATGAAAATGTAAATTGTACAATTAATTGTATCTATATGACAGAGTTTGCATAATTTATTATACCTATTCGTAACTATACATTTTTTATTATTATACATTTATTTTAGTGGTTCAAAAGTGTAATGAATTCCTTTGCCTGGATACTGTTTCTCCGCCTAAAATAATACATCAATATTTCAATTGTTGGGCTTAACATTTTCAAAATATCAGACAGAAAGTGAATACTTGCCTGCAATGGTCTAGTATTTCCAAACATCATAATGATATAATAAGAAGAAACGAAGAAGACTACAAAAATTATGGAACATTTAAAAGGATCCATAAATTGTCGAACACCATAGGGAAAGCGATCTGGCCCCAATAGGTCAAATTGGTAATGCAACTGCAACATTAAATACTGTATAAGGACCTGCTCGGACGTTTAATAAAACTGTAAACCTACCGGCTCTTCATAGTTCTTTCTCATAGCAGGAAAATCCCATGGGTAATAGGGATCTCGAGCTTCAACACATTCCCATGGCAAGTCTGGATAATCTCCGCAACCGGTCTCATCGTTTGGAAGCGGCTTATACTCAGCTGGATGCATACCATACTTTTCTGCAGCCTTAAGTCTCTCTTCTTCTGTTTCCGGGAAAATGCCTGGCATCATGTCTCTCAATCCCAAAGCTGAAGGAAACAGAAGTATTCACAATTAATTTACGCGAGACAATATTTGGAGTAATTTTAAACAAACTTTTTGGACAATTCTTATATAATAAAGTTTAATTTATTGGAGCACAGTGGAAAACAGTGCTGGATAATTTTCCTCCCTGAAACTTGATACTCACGTTTAATGGTCTGTAAATATTTCTCAAACTCTGTCGCATAGTGTCTGTTAATGCCAAACAGAGACCCATTTCTTGCCAATAATCTACTGGACAGCTCTCCGAATTTCTTTAAGACAGCCATCTTCACTGCTCAACTCATATCTGTTCCACGGTTCCCAATCGTTGCATGTGTAACCCGCTTTATTCGATTCTGTTCACACAACTACAAATGCACGGCGGAGAACCGCGGAGAAAATGCCCCCTCCTAGGCGCGTTACTGCTTCATGCGGTGGGGGTGGTCACGCGCTTAAGCCTCGTTCACATTAGTCAAGTTGACTGCTTCAAGTCGCTTTGTGACTTTAAGTTCACACTTGCACGTACGTTCACACTATTCAAGTTGTATTATTTCTCGGCAAGAAAAGTAGGAACACTCTCTACTTCGCTTGAAACTTGAAAGGATATTTCAAGTGAAGTGAATAACAGGTTAGTTTACTGATTTCAAGCGCCCAGATAGCACACGTCATCTATAAGCCGTCTTTCAGACGTCTTGAAAGTCTTGGACGTCTATAAGCCGTCTTTATGACGTCTTGAAAGTCTGAAAGACGGCTCATAGACGTCGTGTGCTATCTGGGGACGTGAAGCCAGTAAACTTGACTAATGTGAACAAGGCTTTACACATTGTGTACTACAGGGTACCCCCTGCTCAAAAATATCGTTCCAACTACCACTAATGTAAGTGAACCGCGGCCAACCAGCGTTGACAACCGATCTCCGGGCGCGACGCTGGTTGGCTCACTTGCATTAGGGGTAGTTTGAACGATATTTTTGAGCCGGGTGTACATGCATATGTACATAAAAGGTTATATTAAAATTACATAAAAACACCTCTCGTAGAGCAAAATAATGTTTTCAACAGTTCAAAGACATAACCCAACCGCGGGAACGCTATTCAAAAAAGAGCGCGGGAATAGGGACAACGCATTTTTCAGGGCACGATAATTGGGACAAAAACATGTATTTTTATTTCAATTAAAAAAATATGAAAAATTAACATTTTGAACCCGAAAAAAATGCCTTAATAAAGAGACAAGTTCAAGCACCCATGGACGTAAAGAACGGTTCATTTTTTAGGGGGGTCGGAGCAAAAGACGGATGGGGAATCGTCTATTTCAGCCATCTTGCGACGGTCAACTTGTGGTGCACTCTGTAGGCGAGATTACTTATTAGTACTAGCGTGGCTCGACGTTTGGCGGCGTAGATTGGCGTGCAATTGACGAGGGTTGCCGTCGTTTCGTATAAATAGACCACGGTGCCTTCGACCATAGCCTAAAAAAATTCAACCCATGCGGTGAAGTTGGGTTATGTGTCGCGTAAGGTTTTATTAAAAAGCAGTAGGGAAGAAAGTAAACGGAAGATTACTTCTTATTAAGATACCTGAATAATGTTGCAGGTATATTTTATAAAAGTAGTGAATGAATACATCTTCTTTCCCACTGCTATTCTGATTATTTTTATGAAGTTCCAGGCCCACCAATTATGTCTGATAAAGAGGATATTGACGTGAACAAGGAGTTTGAGAATTTATTATTTGCCGAAGAGAACGCTCAGAATTTAGGATACGAGGAAGGGTACGAAACAGGCAGAAAACGATTAGTAAACGGGTACCATCTCGGGTATCACAGAGCTAGCGTATTAGGCGCGCAGTTGGGATATTACTGTGGCATCTTGGAACAGTACTTAAGCACGAGCGAGGCTATTTCAGGGAAAGCTGTCGACGTTGCGAAGGCACTTTTGCGAGATATTCACAGTTTTCCTAGATGTAATAATGAGACGGTAGATATAGAAAAAAGGATGGATGACATCAAGTTTAAGTATGCCAAGTTCTGCTCCCTAACAAAAACATGTCCATCGTATCCGGAGGCAGAAAAGCTTGACTTTTGATCGAGCGAGAGTATAGAGCAAAAAGATAATGTTATTGTTTGAACATTGTAATACCTTTTATTTTTGATAACTACGTTAAGGACCTTGTTATTTGAAAAGATTTATACATCAAATATTATAGTTATGTACGATAAACACTTTGACAAAGTTCTAAGCTTTATAAATACCTATCACAAATTAATAAACTGTCACGTAGTCGATTTCATCACCGAGAACTTATGGGAAACGTGCCTGCCGGAAGCTTTAAGATTGGAGCTAGAGGGAAACGAAGCAGATTGTGCTTATTGGACAGAAAACGAGAGTCATCCTATCCTAAATAATTTCATAAGACTGACAGAGTCTCTTTCTCTTCAATCATGTTCTACACAAATAAGTTCAAAGAACCTCGTAGACATTCTACCAAATATTACTCGCTTGAACGAACACAGACGTAATAGCACAAAGCCAGAATTCATGAATGCTAAGAAACTGCACGAGGTTGAATCTTTTGGAAACATAATTGGAGCAATAGCAGCGTCCACTGATAGCCTGGTAATAGATGCTGGCGCTGGTAAAGCCTATTTATCGACTTTCCTGGCAGAGAATCACGAAGTTCCTGTCCTTGCGATAGATTCCTCACAACTCTGCTGCAAGGGAGCGATTTGTAGGCAAAAGAAATTAAAGAAGAAAACGATGGGTTCTGAAAATTTGGTACTGATCATACTCTACTATAAAGCGGACATTTAAGCATACAGCACAGCGAAAATGTACTGTGTTTCAGGTCCAATATGTAGTCGAAGAAATAAACGAGACAACGGACTACGTAAGAATGGTGAAAGAGAATTTTCATGACTGGAAGTTGGATAAGAATCTGATAGTAACCGGTTTGCACACCTGTGGCTCTCTTACTCATTCGATTATTAGAACATTCTTAGCCACGAGAGACATTAATCTGCTGTGTATCGTGCCTTGTTGTTACCACTTGACAAACGAGACATTCGACGAGAGAGTCGAGTTCTCCAAGAACGCTAGAATGCTCGCCCAACAATCCATTGAAAGGAGCGCGGAGAATAAAGTGATATCTTCGTCGCTGTTCTACAGGGCAATCTTACAAGTGATCCTTTCCTCCATGGGTACAGTCTCTCCTCCGTTACTTCGATTTCGCTCTCTTTCACAGCGCTTAACAGTTCCGTTTAATAGGTATTCACGATGCTAAAGTAGGTCGCGGAGGACCTTCGCACGATTTCCCGACGTACGCTCGGTGGGCGTTCTCGAGAGTCGAAGTACAATCAGGAAAGGTATAACGACGATAACGGTACGGATACACATGTTTGTTTATTAAAAACCTCTTAACGCGATCTTTATTCCGTTAGATACCGACTGCAGAGAAGTTAGAAGATACCTATCAGTTCTATCTGCGCCTGATGAAAAGATTCAATATTTTCCAAATGTTAAGGGTACACATCGGTCGTGTATTGGAAGCAGGCATTATGCTCGATAGAATAATATTTTTGCAGAAGAGCAATCATTGTTCTAAACTCGCGATACTGCGTCTATTCGATCCTGTTTTGTCGCCGAGGCATTACGGTATCATTGCGATAAAATAAGTAATATACAAGGGGAGAAACTCCTGTTACACAGGGTTTGGTCTGGGTTAGGTAAGTATAAAGGTGTGAACATTTCAAATGCTATATACGCTGATTAAATAAATTAAGAAATATTCATACTCGTTAAAAGTATTCATTCAATACTGAATCGTCATGTTACTCAATTGTGTCTTACGATAACGAAATTACGTGTGGTCCAGTTCGGTAGACTGGAGGTAGTCCATAACAGACGAATACCCTTCTTCTTGCGCCACAGGCGCTAGGATTCCCGTAGGGCGCCGACCGCTCCTGGTTCTGCATATGCTGCAGTTACACAGCCCTCGGCAAGGTGGACAAGCCCAGTTCTGAAAACGTCGAACGATCAACTATGAGAAACGTGTGAAAGGAGATATAAACCGATTCAAAGAAAATCATACAGGGTCTTTTAATGCGTCGACGGCAGTTTCCCCGTATCTTCCCTTCAAGCAAGGTCCGCAGAATTGTCCCCTAACTCCGATGCATTCTCCCGATCGGCACACCGTTTTCGTATCCATAGTCTTCTGTCTGCATTGGTGGCAGCTACTTCCCCGAATCTTGCAATACTGTTTCATAGTACTCTTTTCCGCCACGTTGTCTATCATGTCCTGCGTGATTTCTTTCACGGATGGTATGCTATTTGGATCGTACACGGACTTGGTTACTTTGAAACTCTTTCTTCTCTCTAGTTCTTCGAAAGAGTCGTCGTCGTCGTATTCATCCTCGTCCCATTCCTCCTCGTCACGCATCACGTTCATCAAGTCGATGGACCTCTGATGAGGTTTCGCCCAAGGGAACAGAACCCGCAGCCTACGTCTCTTGCCCCTAGGCTTGTTCTCTTCATCCTCTTCATCCTCTTCGTCGTCGAGAGTATTCGAGTCGTCGTTACCCAGGTTTTTCGATCTGCTCCTGGTGTTATATCGCTTGCGAACCGGGTGCGAGCGTTTAAATGTAACGCTCTCGTCATCGGTAGAGCTGGTATGAGTTCTGCGTCTTTTCCTCGGAGGTTCATTTTCCAGATTCTCCGTGTCTCTGTACTTCTCCTCTATGCTTTTTGCCTCGTTCGTCTGTTTCTTAAGATCGGTGAAAAATTCGGCGAACTGGAACCATTAAAGCTAAGCAAATGCATGTATCCGCGCAGAGGTTAAGGAGTTTTATTAGAAACGGGAGTACTTACGACAGCATTTCTTTCGGCGATATTTCTTTTCCGAAGATCGTCGTAATTTTCTTCCCCCATAACAAGAGCTGGTAATTAAACCGCTTCGGATACTGCCAAGGAGGTACACAAGGATTACTTATATTCAGGGTTGTCAGCCAGACAATATTATGCCGGACCATTTATTTAGCGGAGGGGGTCAGGGGGAACATCTACAGGAGTGGTGGGAATGTTGCGTGAGACTTCACTGACTCATCGCCGCCCAGCGCGGTAAATACTAGTTGCCGCCCGTTTACTCTCAATATTTAAAAAAAATCCGAGAGACGGCGCGAACGCTCCGCGCCGAATAGAGACCCTTTAACTTAAGGGTCTCTAGCGCCGAAGATACTTACCTAGCCCATAATGTCCTCTACTTTCCTGTTTCTAATAAAATGAATTGAAATATATGTAATATTGATGACGTTTAAAAGAAAACACAAAATAATAATGAAAATATTATTTATTTATGCACTAATTATGCTAAATTGAAGGAGTGTATCGTATTATATTTTATAATATACTGTTACGTTTTCCGTATGACATTATATAACTTTATTGTATAACTGTAACAGCAGAACATTAACAGGGTAAACTATGAACAATCTCTGCAGGCTCTGAATATAAGTTTCGATATGTCCTTCGGCTATCGCGTCTGACTCACGAATGACAGCTTGACAGGCGATCGATCGGATCGCCTTCTTCTCGCTGTCTTCTTATCTTCGCTGCGAGCACCAGCGGGCCATGGATCCTATCCATAGGGTGCTCGCAACAATACTATACGTGTAAAGTAATAAAACTGAGTATAGACGCGACACATTTGACTTTTTAACAATATTTTCGTATTCCGAAGTTAACATTGGTTAACATTCGTTGGCCACGATATGTATTCTGACTTTTTCACTCTACGCTCTCTCGAACTCGACCGAGTGGGACCTTTTTTACGATTCTGATGGATTCTTAGGTCGAAGTTTTCGAACGACGTGCTTCGGTCTTAAACCCTAGAGGCATAAGGATAAAGTCAGCAATAGGCCATTCAGTAATGAATATGGCAATTTCTATATTAGATCTTTATAGAAGTATCACCAATGGATTGCTATTATTTTTCTGGTGAAAATGACACTAAACATGATATAATTCTGATTATTTGTAATGATTGTAATAGAAAGAGTTCTTGAATTCTGCATGGACTGACACCGACTTTATGTGTGCTCAGAGCTTAACGCAAGTGATACGCTGGGGTACTTACATTGAGAGTTGGGCATTAATCGCCCAATATAATAAAAATTTATTTATTCGAATAATCTTCGAATAAAATGAAGTTTTATTCGAATAAATTCGCGAATAACGGTTTCGCATGACACGCAACAGCGCAGCGGCGCGGGCGGATGCGCGCAGGTATAAGGAGATAGGATGATCCGCCCGGCATCCCGTGGTACACTCGAAAAGCGGTCCCCGGTCTATCCTAGATATACTTCGTCGATGCTATGACACTGTCAACATCTCTCTTGGGCATCGCGCGTAGGAGGGACCAGGAGGGACAGGTTTATTCACTTTGTAAGTGTGATTGGTCTGAGGAAATCAAATTCACTGTATATACATACATTGCGACGATAAATATCAATATGTACTTAATACTTTATTTTCAAACATATGCTTATAAAATATATATATATAATTACAAAAATTCTTCAACTTGTATTACCTTCTGTTAACTATTCAACATTTACAACGCACAGTTTTATATACTAAACAAACTTTAAATTAAAACAAATTAATGTTTTCTCTTTACCTTAGAGTACTCTGCTTTTATCTCTTTGGCTAAACTCCCATTTTTCGTAGATGGGTCAATGTGTGCGAAAACAAAGTTTTTTGCACTTTTTGAGGGCAGTGATGCATCCTTTTGCCTTGTTATAGCAGCCAAACGAGATAGCGATTCCTCTCCCCTCGCGAGAAATGAACGTTTTTGCATGACATTCTAAAAAGTCAAAACACATTACTATATCAAATATTCCAATAACAGTACGTCAGGCAATGAGCATTATTTTTATAAAAGCTTACATGTATCACGCGCGATTTGCCTTCCAAATTTGAACTATACAACATATCTGCTACGGTGTGAGGCATTCTGGACTTCCCCGTGGAGTCAAGTCCTTCCAACAAAGTGTCTTGTTTTTGGGTTTCATTGATTCGTCTCTTCTTCAGAACTTTCATACCATACTTAAATATTTGACTATTGTTCAAGTCGTTTTCAATCTGAGTATCTACGTCAACCTAAAAATAGAACATATGCACGTAACATAAACAGATGTACCATTATAAATATTTCTTCTGCTATCAGTAAAATTTATTTTACCATTTTCTCTGCCAGGAATTTTTCCCTTTCATGCCTTATTTTACGCCACTTCGCTTCATCTTCGTCGTCCGATACGTCAACCCAACCATCTTTGTCCTCTGACGGTTGAAGCTGATTGTTATCATCCTGTTTATCTGAAGAAAATAGAGATTTTAGATGTTATCTTGGTGAAAAGAGTTCCTAATTGCTTGTTTTCGCACATTCTATTCTGTACCTATATTTCTCCACCTGAATTTTCGCTCTCTTGCACTCTCACTGTACAGATCTCCATCTTCGAACAGCAGTTCTTTGAGCATTCTAACTTCATTCTGATCTTCGTCTAGTATTTGCTTCATATGAAGCTTTCCTAATTGATTTTTCATTTGTGTTTCGTCAATATCCTCGTCATCCCCTTCTTCTAATTCTAATTTGTCCAAATCCTTCTCATCTTCGTCTGCAGATACATCGCAGTCACTTTCGCTAAGTTCTGCTTCTCCATCTAAAAACGTAGCCGCATACTGCTTTATGTTTTTCTTTGGAACAACTACTTCATTCTCCTCCGAGTCATAATCAATATATTTTTCTTCGTCATTTTCATTGTCCTCCTCATCGCTCGATGCTGAAGAAGCATTATCTTCCTCATCTTCGTCTTCGGATAGGTCCAATTTCTTCACTTTTCTACGCGATCGATTATTAATTTCTTTTCCTATTGGATCTTCGTCGTCGGAAGACACGACGCTGAATGTATTCCAAGACTTCACATTTTTCCTTGATCCTTGCTTCTTATCGCATGCACTATGGTGAAACGATGTCTCATCTAAAGGATCATTCGTCGACTTTTGGGTATTGTTCACTTGCGTATTAAATGTCCCCGAACATATGCCTAATAATTGCGATTCGGTTACACTCGGCTCCTCTGATAGATGTAACTTGCTTTTGTCTTGCGTAAAATTGCCTGAGCATAACTGCATAAGCTCCTCGTCTGTTATATCCTTTTGACTAGTAAATAACTTCCTTTGCGATGCTGCTTGTTTCTTGAAGTCGCATGTTTGCTTAGACGATTGTTTAGTTTGCGTGTCTTCTATCGAGAAGGGATCAGCTTCATCGATGAGCACCTGCTGTTCCGCTTTGGCTGGCTCGTCTTCCGATTCCAAGCGAATATTTAATGCTGTCAATTGGGTCACTGGAGAAATGAAATTAAAGCTGTTAGTCTTTGTCTGTGGTGTCTGACTTAATCGATGCTCTAGATCGTTTTCGACATGTGCTTGAGAGACAGGAATGTCACCTTCATTATCACTGGCTTCATCTTTCTCGCTCGTTCGTGACAAGCTTATTTTTTCATCCTTATCTATTATACCCTCGTCATTGTCAGTACTGCAAGACCTTGAATCGTCTTCTAACGTATGTACAATCCGTTTAAATGGTTTACGGTTCGAGGGCGCATCAGTGCTATCATCGTCATCTTCTAAAACTACGCTTTCGCATTCTTTTTCGTCTTCCTCTTCATTTTCATCTTCATCTTCTATCATTCCATCGTCACTGACCTCAGCTTCATCATCTAGGAAAGCACATTTACTTTTCTTCTTCTCTTTCTTCGTGTACAAGTCATCTTCTAATTCATCCTCCTTGCTCATGTAAGATTCTATGCTGGGTGAATATGGTTCGCTGAAATTGTCTTCTTCATTTATGGACTCATTCCACTCTATTTCTTGTTCCTTCATATCCTGCTCCTTTTGCTTCCACTCCTCATCCCGTTTCAATGCCATTTTATGTTTCAACTCTTCCTTCAAGCGTGTTAACTTCGCTCCAGGTTTTTGTAGCTTGGTGTCTTCGTTTACGAAATTCGGAAATTTATATGGAAGCGTTTCTTTGACAATCGATACCTCATCCGGGTCTTCCGTTATGCGTGTTATCGTAACATCAGACCCATCATGAACTTGTTCGTGAGTTATCGAATGCTTACAAAAAAATCGATCAATCAGAGAATTTACACCTTTTTCGTTTGGTTTAATACCATCTGATAAATCAATAATTGTGCCCGGTGCACCTCTTAATCTAGGTTTCAAACTTTTTATGTTTAATAACTTTTCCTTTTGGTGTATAATCGGAGAGCCATCGAATGTAGGTGGTGGTAAACCATATTCGTTGTATTCGTCTGACTCCTCTGTAGTTAGTCCTAAAGATCGTTTTACAATGCTCGCATAATCATCGTCGAATTTTGAAGTAGATGCGTCGGAAGTTTCGTAGGCAGTGCTTGGATCGTTCTTTTCATCATCCTTGCTCTTACTGACATTACTTTTCAAATTGTCTTCTCTGTCTTCAACTTCAACATCTCCCTTTTGTAATAATTCGTCTACTTCTTCATCCCTAGGTATTTCAGCTAGTTCCACAATTCCTTCCTTTTCCTTCTCTGCATTATTAGTATCGCAATCAATTTCTAGTATTGCCGACACATTTGCATTGTTTTCTGTTACATCGTTCACCATTGACTTATCACATCCAACTTCTTTCGTTTCATTTAAAGCTTCATTTGTTTTCATACTCTTTTCATCATTATCCATTGAAAAATTGTTGTCGACAAATAGTTTCCTTGAAACAATATCCTTCTTAGATTCCTGTGTACATTGTATGCCTGTATTTTCGGAATCTGATAAAGAAAGATTTTCTCTTTCTTCTTCCTCTGAATCAGAGGATTTGTAAAATATTTCCGCTTCTTTCTCCTTTTCTTTCAAGACTTTACTATTCAATGAAAAAGTGGCATAAGCTTCAAATGATATATAGGGCATTTCCGAAATCATGGTGCAACAAGGAAGAAGGTGATTGCTCATGCAAAAGTAAGTTGAAAGTGTAGGCTGAAGTGTTTTCATACGGGGCGCGGTTTTACGAGAATAGATTTTAAAAACTCATTCAGCACACGTACATCGGACTACAAATTAGGAAAATTGATCAGTGAATATGCTACAACTGTAAATTAAATGAATGCTCGTCCAAAAATAGTCAGAAATTATGGAATAATTTGTTTTCGTTAGAACTTTGCTTTCTAGAAAATCGATTTTCAAAATCCGTTAAGTATACGTGCATTCAATTAAGAATTGGTTCTATTTTCACGGTGATCCTCTCAAAAACAGAACCACGTTCGAAGAAGTTATTTTACAAATTTGACTCTTTTTCGGACGAGGATTCATTCCATGTGCAATTTCTTCATACTTACTCCTATGTCCTGCTCAATTCTTAGCCAAGTGTGTGCGTACTAAAAGAGTTTCCCAATTTGATCTTCTCAAAAATGGAGCCTTACAACAAATTTAATTTTACATATGCTCGGCGTGTTTTTGTACGAGGAAGCATCATGTCTTTTCCGGTTGCACCACGATTTCAGAAACATAATTCTCTTAAGTTGAAGAATTACTTACTCAACGATAGCACAGGACATTTTTAGTTTAGCTGCCATTGTCGGTGCTTTTGGAAGAACTGAAAACACCTTTTTCCTGCTCAAAAATTCTTGCAACGTCCGTTGCTTTGGTCTGTGATACGGGAGAGAAATCTCTGATTCCCTCACTAACCGTTGAGTTTCACAGTGTATTTGTTTCATGGCTTCCTCTTTGGCAGCTCTTAACGAAACCTAAAGTACAATATCATGTATAACAATTACATTGAAATAAGCTTGGAATATATTAAAACAATATTACTTTTCTTATCTTGGATTTAGAATGCTCCTGTTTCAGTTCTTTGTTATTATCTACAGGAATTAATGGCCTTTCATTTTCTTCTTCGGATTCTGAGTCTATTAGAGTTTGAAATCTACTTTGCTTCTGCAAAATATGATTTTCAATGAGTAATTAGGTAACTAATTATTAATAATACCTGTTGAAACTACTACTCACAATGTCCTCAATCTTTTTCTCATTTGAGATAGCTTTTTTATCATCACTATCATTGGTGATACTAGATGCATCATCAGAATCGCTGTCCAAACATTTTTTAATGGTATTTTTCTTTTTTAAATGCTTTTTGAACGAAACATTATGGTCGAAATGAAACATTTCACCGTCTGAACTATTGTAAACAGGTTTTTCTTCTGTTGATTTAGAATTGGACGTGTTTTCACCTTCTGAGTCGCTATCTATTATCCTAGAAAATCTTTTGTACCCGTTGCTTTTAGGTTCATCACATTTCTCTGTAGAATTTGCGTCATCTTTTTCCATAGTTTTGTTTGGGATATTGACATCAGCATCTGCATTAGTACAGTCATTAATCTCAATAGATTCAGTTTGCTGCTTCTCTGCGTATTCTTTTGGTTCGTCAATGGCATCTGAATCTTTTGACTTGTCAGTTATGTTAAACTCCTTATCCGCGTGATCAAGATCACAACTCTCAGTCATTTTCATAAAAGATAAATTCCTCTTTGTGTCACTGGAATGAAAAATTTGTATTAGGGTTTAACAGTATCAATATTTATTACACAACAATGGAATTTGTGCTTCCTACATCAATGTTTCTTACAAAATTGTTAACATACAATGTATTAATAATTTCAATAACCAATACAATTGCAAATAAGAATATAGTAATGGTTCCTAAATAACTTTCAATTGAAAATAATCGTTTCACTTGAACTACGCCCAACACTATTGAAAATCTTGCGACACGAAAATATATATTATGACTCTCTGATCCACCTGATTACCACTTCTTCACCACTTATTCTGACTGATCCACAAATTTGGCGCGAAAGTATCAAAAATACCGCAATTTATTTCGTGTCGTTTGTCTATTGGGATTGGCTAAGCTTGCGATACCCTACCTGGTGGCGAAAAGCAAAACCGGAAAGAGTAGGTCGCCACCCTGGGGTGCGTTCCACTTACGCCCAAATCGCCCGTGATTTCATTAGGCTAGGTTCTCCTGTACGCGACTGGACGCAACGTCAAGAAGTTCTAAGTCGATTTTCTTGAAAATGAAGCGCGATATCAAAACATTGTACTCTTTTATCTCGACTTATTTCCTTATTATAAGTCGAAAAGAAAGAGTAACTTTTTTTCATATCGCGCTTAATTTTCAAGAAAATCGACTTTGAAGTTCTTGACGTTGCGTCCAGGCGCGTACAGGAGAACCTAGCTTAATGAAATCACGGGCGATTTGGGCGTAAGTGGAACGCACCCTAGGCAGTGATTGGAACAACGTGTATCGTCGCTGATTGGTTGCGGCGATTTGGAGCAAAAGCGGAAGTAGACAGAGAAAGAAACTGTAAAAAAGAAAGAGACAGGAATACTGACAGAAAAAGAGAGAGAAATACTGATAGAAAAAGATAGATAAACTTTAGGGTATGTTATTTCCGGCTTTGCTCCAACATGGCTGCTGTTATATCGATCAATCCCTAGAGGATTACTAGTTGTTGCCGGACTAAAGTCCCTACAGGCCTTTGGATGAGAGATTCAGCCGATTCGGACACCTTTCATATTATCATGTATTTTAAGTTCATATTTGTTGGTCGATAGATCGAATTGTTGACGTATTTTTTCGACAATTTCTGTCTGTTTGTGTCGGACTTACAGTCGTAGGAAACGCTACATCCGTAAGTGGTTCTATTTTTTCAGTTGAAATGTAACTGCTTGATAAGATACCCTTTAAGATATTTCATTTCTGCAGACATGGTTACGATGGGCGAACCTCTCACTTTAGCAAACGGTAAATTTCATTACAGTAATAGATTTGTAAACTAGTAGTGCAAAATGAGTAAAATTTTTAATTCGTTCATCGACAAGTAGAGATATTAATTCGTTCATTGATAAGTAAACTTATTGACAAATAATCTTATGTATTCCCTTGCAGATGTTAAGAGGTCCATCGAGTTGCTAGACAAATTACAGAAAGGTAATAAATTAGATGTATCTTAACTACAACATACGATGAGTCCGAATTTTTACTTCACTATCACAATCTACTGGAAAGTGTTGGAAGCTCCAGCGTTTGTGTACCTTCAATTGATAGCGAGTGTTACACTATTTCCATAATGGTAATGGAAAATAACGTTCAGTTGTTTATTCAAAGTGTTCTGATGTAATCGTCGGATTATTCATCTCTGAGACAAGTCATCTGTGTTGAAAATTTAGCTGACATAAGTGATCATGACACTGATTCTAATATTTCATATGATGCGCGTAATAACAAGTATCACAATGATCAGTTTGTCAATAAAAATTTTCAATTTACTAAAAACTTTAAATGGTACTCTGAGTTAGAGCTATTCGAGTACCTGGAAGAAGCGAGTCGTGCCGAATACCCATAAAAACCGATCGGTCCGAAAGAACTGAGTAGCTCGAATTTTTCCGATTGGGCCGAAAGAACCGAGTAGCTTGAATTTTTCCGATCGGGCCGAAAGAATCGAGTAGCTCGAATTATTCCGAGCGGGCCGAAAGAAACGAGTAGCTCGAATTATTCCGAGCGAGCCGAAAGAACCGAGTAGCTCGAATTATTCCGATCGGGCCGAAAGAACCGAGTAGCTCGAATTTTTCCGAGCGAGCCGAAAGAACCGAGTAGCTCGAATTTTTCCGAGCGAGCCGAAAGAACCGAGTAGCTCGAATTTTTCCGAACGGGCCGAAAGAACCGAGTAGCTCGAATTTTTCCGATCGAGCCGAAAGAGCCGAGTAGCTCGAATTTTTCCGATCGGTCCGAAAGAAACGAGTAGCTCGAATTATTCCGAGCGGGCCGAATGTACTTGGAGCAGACGTTTTATTATTTTATTGGTAATAACATATATCTGCATAGGTACTACGACGTAGGAGCGCAAGTTCCTTTAATTTTGTCCTACTGTGTATATCCATTTACAGTTTACTTTATAATTATTCAGATTATTAACAACCATTACTTACATTGCAGTAGATAAACGGTTCCTAAAATATTCGAAACATTTGTACTCGACACAGTCGGTCTACGCCAAGTACATTCGGCCCGCTCGAAAAAATTCGAGCTACTCGGTTCTTTCGGACCGATCGGTTTTTACGGGTACTCGGCTGGACTCGGAAACCGAGTCTTGGCTCGGTCCGAATTTCAAGCTACTCGAATGAGTATGCATGCGACCACAATATTATTAACATTGTTTTTATAAAATATTGTAAAAAAGATTGAGACGAAGAGCGTAACTACTGTACTAATTGATATCACAAGAATTTTATTATATTTTCTATGTATGACTTGATAGTGATCAATTCTACGGAACATTCTTGCTTTGATTCATTTTCTGGTACAGTTAGGCCAGATTCACACTATCGGTCCGGTCACGGTCCGGTCTCGATCGAAATCACATCCGTGAGCGTCCACACTATCAAGCCGGGCGAGTGTGGACGCTCAGGGTTGTGAATTTGATAGAGACCGGACCGTGACCGGACCGATAGTGTGAATCTGGCCTTAATGTATGTGCCAAGTTTCATTTAATATCAAACTGTTGCATTTGAATGTGTTCACATTAACCAGATATGTTTTTGTTATAGGAGGTGAAGTACCTGCGACCAAATTAGCTGCCTTACAAAAAGTATTACAAAGTGACTTCCTCAGTGCTGTTCGCGAGGTGTATGAACATGTTTATGAGACTGTAGACATTCAGGTATTGTAATTGTGTATGTGCAGCATGGCTCGTCTGATACAGTACTAACGTTAATAATTTCAGGGCTCTCAAGATGTTCGTGCATCAGCCACAGCTAAAGCTACAGTTGCTGCTTTCGCGGCGAGCGAGGGTCACGCGCATCCACGAGTCGTTGAATTACCCAAGACAGAGGAGGGTCTTGGCTTCAATGTAATGGGAGGCAAGGAGCAAAATTCGCCAATTTACATATCGCGAATTATTCCTGGAGGTGTTGCTGATCGGCACGGTGGCCTCAAACGAGGCGATCAACTTCTGTCAGTCAATGGAGTGGTTCGTCTAACATTTCCAAACAAATTTTCTTCGTTCACTTCGTTACGTTGAATGTGCACGTTATGATTTTAGTGTGTCGAAGGAGAAAATCATGAGAAAGCGGTAGAACTACTGAAACAGGCACAGAACTCTGTGAAGCTAGTTGTGCGATACACTCCACGCGTTTTAGAAGAAATGGAACTGCGATTCGACAAACAAAGAGCGGCACGTAGGCGCCAGCACATGCAATAAGAATAAAAATCCTGTTAATCGAAGCAACTACGTGCATATTAGTATCATTTTACTTTCTCCATGATTGTACACTATAAACACCTCCATCTATTCTAAATAATGTAATTTATGATTTAAGTTTAGCGAAATTCTACTGCTATTGTAACTATTGCTGTCTTTTATGTTTTAAAAAAAATCTGACGTATAAACATTACATAGCTTTATAGTTACTTTCCCTTCTTAAGGTCGAAGTGCGGCGACCGGAGCAAATTGTTCATCGCTGCTGTTGTGTCATATGGGCGATGCGTGGTCGCCGCGCTTCGGCCAAGTGAGCGATGGCCTTTTACTATTTATTCATGAAAAATTCAAATCCTTTGATGTCTATATAAATTTATATTTGAAAAAATGTTATATATGTAGAATTTCAAAAGTGGTAAAAATGTAAAAAAAGATCGTGCAATTGTTCTTTGTACTTTATCTAATAAGAACTAATAAAACTTCGCGCAGTATCTATTGGGTGTAGTAGCATCGACAATGTATAGGCATCGCGACGGAGTTTATCTATCATTTTTCTAATTAACTTTATGCTGAAACTCAACGAAAGGGCGTTCTGGCAGCTGAGTCCGGAGATAGGGCTCAATTTATGTCACTGTAAAATAGTTTATTAATACATTTTTTAGATATGCTCTAAGAAGTGAACGAGCGTCAGGCGGAAAAGCTAAACCGAGTTTAACTTTTCCGCTTGATGCTGAAAGTCACGTGGACCAATCACGTGACTGGTTTCGAAGCTCGAAACGAGCGTCGGGCCATCGACGAAGTATAGAATCACAGACCAGGTATAGGATAGACCTATCACGCAATATAATTTTGTGTCACACGCTCGGGGGGCTCTGGCTCGCGAGCCCCCTTACCATTTTTGTGTCACGTGCAAGGTTACCGGTGAAATCTCGACACAGATTGTAACGCTACGCCTGGTAGGAATTAGAATTCAAGAAGTAGAAATTTAGGTTATTCGAAACCCGCGATTTACAAATGATTCTGTTAGAGTAACAATTTAAAGATCGTTTTATAAACGTATTCCGTGCAACGACCAGGAAAGAAGGATCACAACAAATCAAGAACACATTCGCCTTTTAACCTTGCTGTCCTATTCGGGTTTATTAAACGCAAAATAAATGTATTTATCATAAAAATTTATATAAACAACAACATTATTTGTGGAAGACATGCTTTCACGATGTAACGTGGAATACCACGCCAAGGAATTGTACCTTGGTATGTTCAATAACGTGCTGAAGCAGAGAGGACTTTAAAAATCGTCAAAAACCCATCAGTTCGAGTATCTCGCTGAAATATTCCAATTTGCACTTATCCTTCTATCTTAACACTGTACTCGTGTTCTGGGGTCCGGTTTGATTGTTCGATCAAACAATATTCCAAGTTACATTGTACCATAGTATTGCAAGTTAAAGAAATTCTTATATGTAATTAGAATATTTAACAATCACAGCTATCAGCTCGGTTCTCACCGATTACCAGGTCTCACCACGAGGAGGTTGCTGCGTTTCGAGACCCGTAGAGAGATAGATGGAATCAAAGTTCCATCGATCTTCCTGTACACGAAACACTACTAAACCAAAGAGATGGATGGACACACAAAGTTCAATCGATCCCTTCGGTTTAGATGTAGAATCTAGGGAACTGCCAAGCAATCACTCGATTAAAAGAAATTCAGGAAAGAAGGAAAGACGAACGGTAAGCATGAAAGGAGTATTGGACGGCGCAGTTCCTACCACCCTGCTGTCCGAGTCGAAAGGGAAAAGCGCTCGGCGCCTCCCAGACGATTCCTCTTGTACCGTGCGACTCGCCAGGAGCACTAGCTGTGACCTGACTTGAGCCGACTAACCCGGAGACTGGGTATCGGACCGGGTGACTTACGCAGGCAGTGTACCAAAAGGTACACTCCCTACGCCCGAAACTTTTCCCTTTCGACAAGACCACCAGAGGATGAAACCGATCCATCCATACCGATTCCATGCTCAGTCACTTGCTTCCGGAAACGGAAGCAGCGGTGACCTCCTCATCCGAGATGAGGAGCCAATAAACGAACAACAATGCTAATGAGTTAGTGACTACTTCGCAATTTTACATGGAGCCTTAAATACTTCATGCTATAATAAATTAATCTAGGCTTCCTTAGATGTCATCTTTCACTCACTATCACTTTTCACTATCACTTTTCACTAGTTTCTTTTTAAATATATTATGTTATTAACTCCATTCCTCGCGTAACTCTGAACCTGAAAAGCTGAAACAATCAACTGCGTTAGTAACGGTGTGGTCGGCCTGGATGGAAATTAGGCAAAAGCTTATTGAGTTGGAGCTGATCGAGATAATTTCAACCTATAGAAGAGCACGCACGAGCATGCGAAACAATCGCAGAGATAAGTACATGAAGGAGAGCAGGGAAGTAGAATAAACCATGCAAACCATCGATGAGATGCATGAAAGAGTGACAGAAGTCATACAAAACCATCGAAGAAATCCATGAAATTAAATAAATCATTTAAACCCATCGAATGAATGCATCAAATAATCATGTAAACCCATCGAAGAAATGCATCTAATAAAATAAAATGCATGAAATATGACAGATCATGCAAATCCATCGAAGAAATACACGAAATAGAACGACTCGCGCAAAAATCCTTGAAGGAATGCGTGAAATCGGACAGATGATGTAAAACAATCGAAGAAATCAGTTACAAAGGAAGGGGAATCAGTTCTGACCTTGGCAGAACAATAAATATTTAAATGGCTTAACGAACCACAAAATTTCATCGGCACCAACCGAATAAGGGTTGTAGCAGGGTGGCGGGGGGCGGGGGGCGGGGTGGGGCGGGGGGAGAACCAGGGTTGAAACCCTGAACAGGTCCCCGGACGTCCTCCAAGCTCGGAGGACCGACAACGACTGAGTACATCGAGCTCCGTGAGCTCCCCACGTAGACTGCGAGAAACGATGTCCCCCGATCAAAACAAGGACGACGGTTATTTACAACTGCGAAATCCAACGAATTCTTCGGTAAAAATGGATTTTCCGCTAAAATATCCATTCCAGTGGCTATTGCTATGACAAATAATGTTAACAACATATACACTAACCGCCCGGTATACATTATTATTAACTATGATCGATAGAACTCGAGATATCAAGCAATTAGGAGCATTTGGCCTTGGATTTGCAACTACGCCGAATGAATTCTCTTTTATTCTCAATGTTTAATCGTTCGATACATTAATGTTAATGCTTATACATATCACATAGTATTATTTATAATGTATAAATACATTTTAGTTGAACCTGGTGTAAATGAATCGTTGCAGGAATATTTATAATACTTCGTCGATGTTAGTAACTATTAACTAAGGGTATGTCACTCATATTTCTCCAAGTAACGAGTATATCTCAACGGAATCCTGTTAAAAGACCTCCCACATGGTCCAGTAGTCGATGAAATTCATGCACGAATTGAGAAATTGTGAAATAAAATTTTGTCTAGCCCTGAGAAATTGAATTGAGAAATCACGAAATAATATGCTCCATGACATGCACACACTTCACTGAACCGATGAATTTCTCAGGGCTAGACAAAATTTTATTTCACAATTTCTCAATTCGTGCATGAATTTCATCGATTACTGGAATGTAATGTGATATGTATAAGCATTAACATTAATGTATCGAACGAATAAACATTGAGAATAAAAGAGAATTCATTCGGCGTAGTTGCAAATCCAAGGCCAAATGCTACTAATTGCTTGATATCTCGAGTTCTATCGATCATAGTTAATAATAATGTATACCGGGCGGTTAGTGTAAATGTTGTTAACATTATTTATCATAGCAATAGCCACTGGAATGGATATTTTAGCGGAAAATCCATTTTTACCGAAGAATTCGTTGGATTTCGCAGTTGTAAATAACCGTCGTCCTTGTTTTGATCGGGGGACATCGTTTCTCGAAGTCTACGTGGGGAGCTCACGGAGCTCGATGTACTCAGTCGTCGTCGGTCCTCCGAGCTTGGAGGACGTCCGGGGACCTGTTCAGGGTTTCAACCCTGGTTCTCCCCCCGCCCCACCCCGCCCCCCGCCCCCCGCCACCCTGCTACAACCCTTATTCGGTTGGTGCCGATGAAATTTTGTGGTTCGTTAAGCCATTTAAATATTTATTGTTCTGCCAAGGTCAGAACTGATTCCCCTTCCTTTGTAACTGATTTCTTCGATTGTTTTACATCATCTGACCGATTTCACGCATTCCTTCAAGGATTTTTGCGCGAGTCGTTCTATTTCGTGTATTTCTTCGATGGATTTGCATGATCTGTCATATTTCATGCATTTTATTTTATTCGATGCATTTCTTCGATGGGTTTACATGATTATTTGATGCATTCATTCGATGGGTTTAAATGATTTATTTAATTTCATGGATTTCTTCGATGGTTTTGTATGACTTCTGTTACTCTGTCATGCATCTCATCGATGGGTCTACATTCTCTGCTCTTTCCTTCATGTACTTATCTCTGCGATGGTTTCGCATGCTCGTGCGTGCTCTTCTATAGGTTGAAATTATCTCGATCAGCTCCACCTCAATAAGCTTTTGCTTAATATCCTTCCAGGCCGACCACACCGTTACTAACGCAGTTGATTGTTTCAGCTTTTCAGGTTCACCGTTACGCGGGGAATGGAGTTAATAACATAATCTATTTAAAAAGAAACTAGTGAAAAGTGATCGTGCAAAGTGATAGTGAGTGAAAGATGACATCTAAGGAAGCCTAGATTAATTTATTATAGCATGAAGTATTTAAGGCTCCATGTAAAATTGCGAAGTAGTCACTAACTCATTAGCATTGTTGTTCGTTTATTGGCTCCTCATCTCGGATGAGGAGGTCACCGCTGCTTCCGTTTCCGGAAGCAAGTGACTGAGCATGGAATCGGTATGGATGGATCGGTTTCATCCTCTGGTGGTCTTGTCGAAAGGGAAAAGTTTCGGGCGTAGGGGGTGTACCTTTTGGTACACTGTCTGCGTAAGTCACCCGGTCCGATACCCAGTCTCTGGGTTAGTCGGCTCAAGTCAGGTCACACCTAGTGTTGCTCCTGGCGAGTCGCACGGTGCAAGAGGAATCGTCTGGGAGGCGCCGAGCGCTTTTCCGTTTCGACTCGGACAGCAGGGTGGTAGGAACTGCGCCGTCCAATACTCCTTTCATGCTTACCGTTCGTCTTTCCTTCTTTCCTGAATTTCTTTTAATCGAGTGATTGCTTGGCAGTTCCCTAGATTCTACATCTAAACCGAAGGGATCGATGGAACTTTGTTTCCATCCATCTCTTTGGTTTAGTAGGCTTCATGTACAGGGAGATCGATGGAACTTTGATTCCATCTATCTCTTTACGGGTCTCGAAACGCAGCAACCTCCTCGTGGTGAGACCTGGTAATCGGTGAGAACCGAGCTGATAGCTGCGATTGTCAAATATTCTAATTAGATTTAAGAATTTCTTTAACTTGCAATACTATGGTACAATGTAACTTGGAATGTTGTTTGATTCTTCGAACCAGACCCCAGAATACGAGTACAGTGTTAAGATAAAAGAATAACTGCAAGTTGGCATATTTCAGCGAGATACTGGAACTGATGGGTTTTTGATGATTTCTAAAGTCTTCTCTGCTCCAGCACGTTACTGAATATACCAAGGTACAAATCCTTGGCGCGGTATTCCACGTTACATCGTGAAAGCATGTCTTCGACAAATAATGTTGTTGTTTATATACATTTTTATGTTAAATAAATTTATTTTGCGTTTAATAAACCCGAATAGGACAGCAAGGTTAAAGGGCGATTGTGTTCTTGTTTTGTTGTGATCCCTCTTTCTCGGTTGTTGCACGGAATACGTTTATAAAACGATCTTTAAATTGTTACTCTAACAGAATCATTTGTAAATCGCGGGTTTCGAATAACCTAAATTTCTACTTCTTGAATTCTAATTCCTACCACGCGTAGCGTTACAATCTGTGTCGAGACTTCACTGGTAACGTTGCACGTGACACGAAAATGGTAAGGGGGCTCGCGAGCCAGAGCCCCCCGAGCGTGTGACACAAAATTATATTGCGTGATAGGTCTATCCTATACCTGGTCTGTGGTCGGGCGTCAGCATATGATTTTTGAAAATGTATCATAAAGCTTGTTTCACGAGTCTAATTTTATGAAATTGTTAACAAAATAATTAAAACATAATAAAATAATCAAATAATTGTCTCATGAGATTAAACCTTATCCGAGACACGATATTTTTGTCTCATCGTGGATTTGCAATGTCAAAAATCGGCAATTTGCAATTTCAGAAATCTTATCTCATAAGAAGATAACTTTTGCATCTCTCCACCAGATTGCGGCACTACGGTGTTTACGCGAATATACTTATCAAGTATGCCAAACTAAGACCTTGTTCACATTAGTAATGTAACTTGACATCAAGTCGCTTGAATTCAAGTAACTCGAAACACATTACCAATGTCAACTTGTTATTTACTTACTGTCCTTGAAATATCCTTTCAGGTTTCTGTCACTTAAGTTTCAAGTGAAGTAGAGATTCTTTTATCTTTACTTGCCTTTAAATACGAGTTAACTAATGTGGACGAGACTTAAGGAACAGAATAATCACTTGTAATTGAAATTGAAGTGGACTTTAACCCTTTAAAATTTTTGCTGGCTCATTACTGAAAAAGAGATTTACATATATAAAAGTTGCCGCTGGAACTTACTAACCTTCAGTTTGTATTTCACCTCGCACAGTTGTGATTCTAATTTGACAAATGAGGGGTCCAGAGGAACTGAGGTTTGACGGCCGAGTAGCAATAGTAACAGGAGCAGGAGCAGGTAATTATTAAGCATTTACTTTGGTTCTTTTTGCATTTGCTTTAATATTCTTAATTCGCTTCTCAGGTTTGGGGCGTGCGTATGCATTGCTCTTCGCTTCGAGAGGAGCCAATGTTGTGGTGAATGATTTGGGTGGAGGAAGACATGGCGATGGAAGTAGCACTAAAACAGCAGATACTGTTGTTGAAGAAATCAGAAGAAATGGTCAGATTATATATATATATTTGAAATTATCACTTCCGCAGATACATATTTTATACACATTTGCATGTGTATCGAGATTCATTAATGTGTCTTACTTTGATGTGCACTAAATTGCACGTGTAATATCGTACTGTGTAGTATTGATATGGAGCTTAAATTGAAGAGCCTTCGTAGAAAACATTATGCTAAAAATCAAATTTTTCCAGAGAGAGAAAAACCATTTTTTAATTTTGCCACTTACAGTGTTTTCTACACTGAATTCATCCTATGAGTAGACCTACACCCCTACCAATTTGCGACCGATCTGTGCAGCTTCCACAACTCTGACACGCGCGATTGGTCGTAGCGCATTCCCTAACAGTTTCCTACCAATCAACGTAACGTACGCCATATGTCATCAACAGTATATCCCTGCGCAGAACGAGTCTACTCTTAGGATGAACTCAGTATACAGGAACTCCTCAACTGGTCGTACATTATACAATTTTTTATATTCATTACACTAAACGGAAATACACGTTCGTAATAAAATAAGCTTTACAATTTCATAATTTATATTAGAAACTGTACTTTGCAAGTGACACTATGATTTTATAACTGCTTAGGAATAATTTTTTAGGTGGGAAAGCTGTGGCTAATTATGATTCTGTCCTCGATGGCGCGAAAATCGTCAAAACAGCCATTGACGCGTTTGGAAGAGTGGACATCGTCGTCAATAATGCCGGAATTTTGCGAGATAAATCTTTCGCTAAATTGCCGGACGCTGATTGGGGTATACATGATACTTTACTGCTAGGTGTATCGTTAATTCTGGCTCAGAAAGTTGAAAATACCCATTTCTATAATTCGTTTCAGATTTGATACAGGGCGTTCATCTGAAAGGCGCGTTTAGAACTACACAAGCTGCGTGGCCGTACTTTGCGAAGCAAAATTACGGTCGAGTAATAATGACATCCAGCAACAGCGGTATATATGGAAACTTCGGCCAAGCTAATTACTGTTCAGCCAAAATGGGTCTTGTTGGATTGGCTAATACATTGGCTATCGAAGGCAAGGAGAAGAACATACATACGAATGTAATAATACCGACGGCCGCTTCTCGTTTAACAGAAGATATCATACCACCAGGTTGAACAAATATTTTCTATGTGCATATTACACGATACATACAACTATAGTTGAATACCGCTAATTCAATGTTTCCCTGCAGACTTGTTCCAACAGTTTAAGCCTGAATTAATAGCCCCTGTAGTTGTTTGGCTATGTCACGAGAAGTGTACAGAGAATGGCTCTATTATTGAGTCCGCATTGGGTTGGGCCGGAAAGTGTAACTACTTAAAATATATCCCATTAAACAAAAGTATAAACATTTGCGCTTTATTCGCTATACTAATGGTTTTTCTAGGTCATATGATTCGTGCGTCCGGATCCACTTTGAGGCAAGATTTGTCCAGCGATGTCACTCCTGAAGAAGTTCAAAAAAAATGGTCAGACGTTACTGATATGTCGTCTGCTAAACATTTTGATTCTATCGGGGTACATAAACAGTTTTCTACTTTAGAAAAGTTCGTTCCATTAAGATTATTGCTTATTAAATGTCTATGTGTTTTAAGGAGGTGCTAGGGCAATTTATGGCTGTAATCGAAGAAATGAAATCCAAAAATTCTGTACAAGTAAATAAGATACCATTTCGTAGCGTGACGTTAGATACTGTTATCTTGAACTGTGTAATAAATGTTTGCTTTTCAGGCTGGCAATATTTATAAACACACTTATAATTACCGAGATACTATATTGTATGCATTGGGAGGTATGATTCAGTTATTATAAATATTTTTACCCTGCTTATAATATTACTGTAAGTGAAACGTTTGTTGCAGTTGGCGCTACAGTCGAAGAGCCTTCTGATCTACGTTATCTGTATGAGAATCACGAGGAGTTTGCTGTATTGCCAACGTTCTATGTTCTACATGGGCCAATGTATAGTATGACATCTTCGATGTTCGAAGAAAATTTACCTAACTTTCAGTTAGACCCAACAAAGGTAATTTTTTCTGTCCACTGTTCGTTTAAAAGATGTCTCATGGACTCGTAATTTCAGATCTTGCACGGGGAACAATATGTTGAAGTGCATAAGACAGTGCCAACAGAAGCTACAGTAGAATCGCGTTTTACGCTTCTGGACGTACTTGATAAGGGAAAGGGTGCCGTACTTGTCATACAAAGTACGTGAACACCATTTTTTTTCTGAATAACTGTATTGTTTTCTGAGGGAAAGGTGAAATTGTAATTCATTTGACTGGTTTTTGCAGTGGAAACATACGATACTACCAATGGAGATAAGATAGCTACTGGACAAATGTCAGTGTTCGTGATAGGAGCAGGCGGATTTCAGGGCAAACGAACATCTACGAATCTCGTACCGCCCATCGAACCTCCGACAAGAAAACCTGATGCTTCGGTTACTCAAAAAACTAGTTATGATCAGGTATACCGCGATTAACTTGTAATTATTTTTTTTATACCATGTAGAATTCACTAAATCCTGTTCAGTTGCTCGTTATTAGACATTTGTTTGCTATGTTATGCAAGATATTTAATTTCCTGATAGTCACTAAATATGTTTTGTAATGGTTTTTAACTTTCTGTCCCGTCGGGTACCCGGCTACCCGAAACAACTTCAAGCAATTGCATGTTTTATTATCTGTGGTATTGTTTGATGTTAGCCAAAAATGATCGAACAATACCACATTCAGTGGCTTGAAGTTGTTCCGGGCAGCCGAGTACCCGACGGGTCAGAAAGTAACAGTTTTTTTATTTTTCCCTTGAAATTTCATTCAATGATTTCCAGGCAGCACTGTATAGACTGAGCGGGGACACTAATCCCTTGCACATCGATATGAATATGGCCACGATGAGCGGTCACAAAAGACCGATTCTTCATGGACTATGCTCTCTTGGATTTTCTGTTCGTCATGTTCTTCAAACTTATGCCGATGGTGATCCAAGCTTATTCAAAGCTATTAAGGTATATTGCATTATTTATGTCACTGTCCGTCTGGAAAAATCTCCATACGTATAATGTTGCTTTTAAGACGTTCACTGTACGTTTTTCTGGCCATGTAGAATGTACGAGTCATTCGATTGTTTTAAATTGCATGTGTGTACATATCTACGGGCATATAAGAAAGGATTTGAAAAATGCTCAGAAAATGAACATGTTCAACATGTAACAAGTTGTCTTTAATGCATTGCGTAATAAATGTAAGCTATTTAAGGAGGTACATATTCTAGTTTAGACGGCCATTCTCGCCGTGATTTTCAAGAATTAATTGATGAAGCTGCATGAAACATAACGATTTTAATTTGATACAGATATTTGTTGATATTTCAATTAATTGCAAAATAAAATCAAGTAATTCTCACTATTCCACGATCTGTTCGGCGAACATGTCGGACTGCGAAATCTCTACCAGCGTGGCAAACACAAATTGGGCCCTTCCTAATTGAATAATATACGTGATTCAAGTTTTTTAATCCACATAAGCATGGTTATCATCTAAATTAGAAGAAATAATGTAAAATAATTTTTAACAACATGGCGACCTTTGAAGTACGGTTTTCAGCACCAACTTTGCAACTTTCATGAGTTGTAAAAGTGTTACTAATATGGATATAATTCTCGTTCGGACCATAGCGAAATATTTACTTCGTATGTTTGGAAAGGCACAAATGAATCTAATAATTTCTGAGATAACTATGCCGTCTATTTGAAAAATGCGTAAAATGTTTTTCGTACAGTTTTAAGGTCTACGGATAATAAGGTCCGTCCTTATCCTCGAAGAGTTCAAAGAATAAGAATGTTGAGAATGGAATATGTATCCGTCTTTTCTACTGATACGAGTCTCGTCTCCCACCTTTCTCAACTTTTTTATTGATGTATGAGCATGGTTTTATGTTGTATATTTATATATTTATTTTGTGCCTTTTCTGTCCATTTTAGCGATCGCAAATTTTTCGCAAAAAACATGTCTGTTTCGTTAGAAGCTCGAGAGCATATTAATCAATTTTGATGAAAATTTTTCTAACTTGGGTAAATTAGTCAATAAAACTGGGTAAATTAGTCAATAAATCTAATTCATTTTCAACTCGAAACTCGAGTTCATTTTGATGCCGCAGTCTTTAAACGTTTATAAATCTTATACTTTACAGTACGTTTTCAAGACTAATTTTTAAGATCTTTTAAATCCAGAATACCCTCTTATATTTATATGTACAAATCAGTAACTTTTACTATAAGAGTTTTATGGTCAATATCAGTTATCGCTCTTCTCGAGCAAGTAGGAAGATTTCATGTAAATTAATGTGCTGCATGAATCGTAGGTTCGTTTCGCTAAGCCAGTACTCCCGGGACAGACTTTGCGAACTGATATGTGGCAAAATGGAAACAGGATACATTTCCAGACTTACGTGGTGGAGGATAATATAGCAGTCTTAACAGGTGAATTTATGCAAATTGTACAAATTATACAAATTTAAATACTTGAAATCTGGTTTGTCGCAACATTTTTAGCTACAACTACTGAAATAAACATTTGGAATTCTTTGTGCACAGGTGCTTATGTTGACTTGAAAGACACCAAAGTGAAACAACCAATAGCAAATCTTTCCGCCGGAACTGAAAATGTCCAAAGTGACGCGGTGTTTGCAACGATGGGCGAGTACGTGAAAGCAAATCCCGAAGCTGTGAAGAAAGTGAATGCAGTTTTTCTGTATCACATTCTGGTGAAAGGAAATTTAACAAGATCGTGGAGTAAATATAGCTACATATAATTTATTTTAACCAATTTCTCGTGAATTATGTATCTAAACATCGGATATATTAAAGCTCTAGATTTGAAAAGACCCGAACTGTATAGAGGAGAGCCAAAGTCAGGGAAAGCTGACGCAACCTTGACAATTGAGGATTCAGATATGATTGAAATCGTAAGTTGCCTTCGATATCAATACAATCTTTAACAATTGAAATACGTCTCTATTGCTCGTTCACCTGTTCGTAGGCTTTGGGCAAACTAAGTCCACAAGTGGCATTCATGCGAGGAAAGTTAAAGATCACTGGGAACATAATGCTTACTCAAAAGTTGGGTACTATTATGGAATCTGCTAAATCCAAATTGTAATTGTCAGCAGCATCTGTTATACAATTATTACATCGCAGTTGTTACGTCGACCTGTATATTTCCTATCTATTAGTCATAAATACATTTATACTTTTATAATGTTTAACTGCTATATAGCAGTTCGGGATGAAGCGGGTATGCTATACACATCGATTGCTTTCGACAATGAATTTATGAACCAAGTTATGCTTTTATACTTTTGGACATGTAAGTGTAAATGTAACTTTAGATAAATTTACATATGATGATTCCTGTTGTTGTATTCCACAATATATTTTGTTATTAATAAAAACAATAAAAATTAATTATTTTCGACTAGTTCACTTTATTGTTCATGCATGTTTACATTTACAGAAAAGCTCGATAGGTACAAGAAAAATATAATTATTATTGGAGCATAAGAATTATGTACATCTATAAATATCGTTTGTACTCTTTCAATCACGCAACACATATCTGGGTGACTGCTATGTTTCCGTGGGGGCCCCGTCACCCGTTCACGGGTAACGCTCTTCTTCGTCCAATTACGTGGTTCAGATTTGGGCCCCGGGAGAAACTCCACCGATTCACAGTGGGCGACGAACGCGTTAATTCTTTTCTAAATCACTTCTCTCAGAAAAATCAGTGTATCTTTTCCTCCAGCCTCTGTTTTATTAAACTTATAAAATCGGAATCAGTATTATTTCCATAATGACCTTTGTTTCTAACTGGATTCTGAGAATGTTTTTTACTCTTTCTCTTTTTATTATTGTTGCTCGCTTTAGCTTTAGATAGCTCTACTTCAGTATCCACGGCTTTTTGTGAATCATTGATTTCAGTCAAATCTAAATCATTCTTTATACTACTTGCAAGCTTCGTATCTTTCTTTTCTAGAGGCACATTATTTTCAAAAAACGTTTTTACAGTTCCTTGCGAAATGTACGTATCCAAAGTTTCTACTGTTTTGATTTCACACGTATGGCATGCTTTTATAGTTTCATTACTTTCATCAGGCCCTACATGCTTCACGATAAACTCTGTGCTATGAGTTATCGCCACATTCTCGTCAGATGTATCCAAACAGATAGTGTTTTTGTTGGCGATCCTACCGCCGTGTAAAAATGTAGACAGATCCTTTCGTCTCCACATTTTAGAAGTTCGTGGAATAAATTGTTTGCACGTTCCCTCGAACAGTAGCTCTTTTACATCAATGTCTGTAATTTCTCCGTTCAAGAATTGTAAGTATTTTCTTAAAGCAGTGAAAAAATGCAATTTATCAGTCATTCTGGGAAAGTTTGCGCAACGAGCACTGCTCGAAGGAGTGACCCAAAGTGCAGTGTCTCCGATGCGTACCGGTTGCAATCCGAAATTAAAATTATCCGATTTATTAGCGAACACCTCATAGATGCATTTACCGTTGAAAACAGCAATCTTTGGTTTGTAAATCTTTAGTTTTTCCTCGATGATTTTCGAACCCTCTTTGATCTCTGTACGCTTTAGATCGGCAGAGGACCTTGTGGCTCTTGTAACTATATTTGTCAAGCCGATCCCATACTGGGGAAGTTTGTAATCTTCCTCGTAGTTGAAATATCGCGGTGTTAAACCGGATTCATGCAAAAGCTTGTAGAAATGGTTACCGGGACCTGCGTAATATCTACCACGATGGGCTGCCATTAAACTAGGATTTATTCCAACGAACACCATGTCTAAGTTCATTGCGAGATAATCTGGCAGAGTATATTTCTGTACTTCTTCTTCGGTCAATCCATCGAATCGATCGATTTTCTTTTTCCTTCTATCAATTTTCTCTGCAGGTGTCTTTCTTCTTAATTTACTAAGAGTTAAAGAAGACATTGCTCTGCTGTCAAGCATCACAAGAAATTACAAGAAATCTATCATGTTATTTCGAAAATGTTCAATGTACACATTCCGTCCGTCGTTCCGAACCGTTTCTGGATTCTGTTTAGGGATGCCGATATAAAATCGATCTTTCAAAGATCGATCTTTTTTGTCGCGATTTTCGATTTTTTAAATCGATTCTCAAGACAGGGATCGATTCAAAGATCGTATCGCAACCATAGAGATCGCGGATCTCTAGCAGCGTGTAGCGCAAGCTCTGGAAGTGCGAAATTTGAATCAGACCCATATCAGACCACACAAATGTAATAGGAAAGGGAAGCAAAAGTGATGTTAGCACAAAGTTCGGGGAATTTGAATACAGTTACAGATTCTTTTAATAAATACACTTCAAGATTATAAATTAATCAATACTTCCTTGGAAGCAGATGTTTGAACATTTGAATTCCACTTTTATCCCTTCTCCTAAATGTGTAAAGGCTGCGCAAAGGTGTTAAACGCTTGATAAATAAGAAATCGATATCCGAGAGAAAATGTAACGACGAATAGGAATTTATCTTATTATTAATAATTCTCCGATTGGCTCCTAGTATCTGAGGCCATTTTGTGGTTAACAAAATATGTAAAACCGATGCGCTTTGTAAAGCGCGTTATAAGACGTATCTTGTGAATTTCCAATTTGTATCAAATCCAAATTCAGTTTTATTAAAGTTTCAGTAATATTAAAGTTTATTTCCCTTGTTTGAGTTTAAATTATTTCTTTCGTTGTATTGTTATTCTAAAAATCCTAGTTCAGCGAGCAGCGTGCCTCCACGGGCAACGAAGTGAACGAAACGAACCTATCCAACTAGAAACCAAGATCCCTGTTATATCTAATAACAGTGGGATCACTGATCACTGACACTTACAGACTGTGTCCTGAGGTGCCATCTGTTAGGATTACAAGAAACTAAACTAAAAGAAAATAAAAACCTATATCTATAGTCATCGACGAAGTATAGAATAGACCTATCACCTTATGGGAATTCGTGTCACCACCCAGGGTCGTGACTAGAGATGAGTGCAAAATCACTAACAGTGATTTATCACCGTGATCGCAGAATCACGATCACGGTCGTGATTTAACTTAAATTACTGGACGCAGCGACTGGACGCAGCGACTGGACGCAGCGACTGGACGCAGCGACTGGACGCAGCGACTGGACGCAGCGACTGGACGCAGCGACTGGACGCAGCGACTGGACGCAGCGACTGGACGCAGCGACTGGACGCAGCGACTGGACGCAGCGACTGGACGCAGCGACTGGACGCAGCGACTGGACGCAGCGACTGGACGCAGCGACTGGACGCAGCGACTGGACGCAGCGACTGGACGCAGCGACTGGACGCAGCGACTGGACGCAGCGACTGGACGCAGCGACTGGACGCAGCGACTGGACGCAGCGACTGGACGCAGCGACTGGACGCAGCGACTGGACGCAGCGACTGGACGCAGCGACTGGACGCAGCGACTGGACGCAGCGACTGGACGCAGCGACTGGACGCAGCGACTGGACGCAGCGACTGGACGCAGCGACTGGACGCAGCGACTGGACGCAGCGACTGGACGCAGCGACTGGACGCAGCGACTGGACGCAGCGACTGGACGCAGCGACTGGACGCAGCGACTGGACGCAGCGACTGGACGCAGCGACTGGACGCAGCGACTGGACGCAGCGACTGGACGCAGCGACTGGACGCAGCGACTGGACGCAGCGACTGGACGCAGCGACTGGACGCAGCGACTGGACGCAGCGACTGGACGCAGCGACTGGACGCAGCGACTGGACGCAGCGACTGGACGCAGCGACTGGACGCAGCGACTGGACGCAGCGACTGGACGCAGCGACTGGACGCAGCGACTGGACGCAGCGACTGGACGCAGCGACTGGACGCAGCGACTGGACGCAGCGACTGGACGCAGCGACTGGACGCAGCGACTGGACGCAGCGACTGGACGCAGCGACTGGACGCAGCGACTGGACGCAGCGACTGGACGCAGCGACTGGACGCAGCGACTGGACGCAGCGACTGGACGCAGCGACTGGACGCAGCGACTGGACGCAGCGACTGGACGCAGCGACTGGACGCAGCGACTGGACGCAGCGACTGGACGCAGCGACTGGACGCAGCGACTGGACGCAGCGACTGGACGCAGCGACTGGACGCAGCGACTGGACGCAGCGACTGGACGCAGCGACTGGACGCAGCGACTGGACGCAGCGATTCTGGATCAAGCTGTCATTTCCGCGAGGATTATTCTCGATCAAGCTGTCCCGTCCGTCGGTGAGCATTTTCCCCCTCTATAATAAAAAAAATCTTGCTGAGATGCAGGAATAACCAGACCTAACCCTGCTAATATGCAGGAATAACCTAACGAAATGCAGACCTAACCTTACGAAATGCAGGAATAACCAGACCTAACCTTGCGAAATGTAGGAATAACCTTACGAAATGCAGGAATAACCAGACCTAAGCCCGCGAAATGTAGAAATAACCTTGCGAAATGCAGGAATAACCAGACCTATCCTTACGAAATGCAGGAATAACCAGACCTAACCATACTAAATGCAGGAATAACCAGACCTAACCTTGCGAAATGTAGGAATAACCTTACGAAATGCAGGAATAACCAGCCCTAACCTTACGAAATGCAGGAATAACCAGACCTAACCATGCGAAATGCAGGAATAACCTTACGAAATGCAGGAATAGGTCCAGTCGCTGCGTCCAGTCGCTGCGTCCAGTCGCTGCGTCCAGTCGCTGCGTCCAGTCGCTGCGTCCAGTCGCTGCGTCCAGTCGCTGCGTCCAGTCGCTGCGTCCAGTCGCTGCGTCCAGTCGCTGCGTCCAGTCGCTGCGTCCAGTCGCTGCGTCCAGTCGCTGCGTCCAGTCGCTGCGTCCAGTCGCTGCGTCCAGTCGCTGCGTCCAGTCGCTGCGTCCAGTCGCTGCGTCCAGTCGCTGCGTCCAGTCGCTGCGTCCAGTCGCTGCGTCCAGTCGCTGCGTCCAGTCGCTGCGTCCAGTCGCTGCGTCCAGTCGCTGCGTCCAGTCGCTGCGTCCAGTCGCTGCGTCCAGTCGCTGCGTCCAGTCGCTGCGTCCAGTCGCTGCGTCCAGTCGCTGCGTCCAGTCGCTGCGTCCAGTCGCTGCGTCCAGTCGCTGCGTCCAGTCGCTGCGTCCAGTCGCTGCGTCCAGTCGCTGCGTCCAGTCGCTGCGTCCAGTCGCTGCGTCCAGTCGCTGCGTCCAGTCGCTGCGTCCAGTCGCTGCGTCCAGTCGCTGCGTCCAGTCGCTGCGTCCAGTCGCTGCGTCCAGTCGCTGCGTCCAGTCGCTGCGTCCAGTCGCTGCGTCCAGTCGCTGCGTCCAGTCGCTGCGTCCAGTCGCTGCGTCCAGTCGCTGCGTCCAGTCGCTGCGTCCAGTCGCTGCGTCCAGTCGCTGCGTCCAGTCGCTGCGTCCAGTCGCTGCGTCCAGTCGCTGCGTCCAGTCGCTGCGTCCAGTCGCTGCGTCCAGTCGCTGCGTCCAGTCGCTGCGTCCAGTCGCTGCGTCCAGTCGCTGCGTCCAGTCGCTGCGTCCAGTCGCTGCGTCCAGTCGCTGCGTCCAGTCGCTGCGTCCAGTCGCTGCGTCCAGTCGCTGCGTCCAGTCGCTGCGTCCAGTCGCTGCGTCCAGTCGCTGCGTCCAGTCGCTGCGTCCAGTCGCTGCGTCCAGTCGCTGCGTCCAGTCGCTGCGTCCAGTCGCTGCGTCCAGTCGCTGCGTCCAGTCGCTGCGTCCAGTCGCTGCGTCCAGTCGCTGCGTCCAGTCGCTGCGTCCAGTCGCTGCGTCCAGTAATTTAAGTTAAATCACGACCGTGATCGTGATTCTGCGATCACGGTGATAAATCACTGTTAGTGATTTTGCACTCATCTCTAGTCACGACCCTGGGTGGTGACACGAATTCCCATAAGGTGATAGGTCTATTCTATACTTCGTCGATGACTATAGATATAGGTTTTTATTTTCTTTTAGTTTAGTTTCTTGTAATCCTAACAGATGGCACCTCAGGACACAGTCTGTAAGTGTCAGTGATCAGTGATCCCACTGTTATTAGATATAACAGGGATCTTGATTTCTAGTTGGATAGGTTCGTTTCGTTCACTTCGTTGCCCGTGGAGGCACGCTGCTCGCTGAACTAGGATTTTTAGAATAACAATACGACGAAAGAAATAATTTAAACTCAAACAAGGGAAATAAACTTTAATATTACTGAAACTTTAATAAAACTGAATTTGGATTTGATACAAATTGGAAATTCACAAGATACGTCTTATAACGCGCTTTACAAAGCGCATCGGTTTTACATATTTTGTTAACCACAAAATGGCCTCAGATACTAGGAGCCAATCGGAGAATTATTAATAATAAGATAAATTCCTATTCGTCGTTACATTTTCTCTCGGATATCGATTTCACTTATTTATCAAGCGTTTAACACCTTTGCGCAGCCTTTACACATTTAGGAGAAGGGATAAAAGTGGAATTCAAATGTTCAAACATCTGCTTCCAAGGAAGTATTGATTAATTTATAATCTTGAAGTGTATTTATTAAAAGAATCTGTAACTGTATTCAAATTCCCCGAACTTTGTGCTAACATCACTTTTGCTTCCCTTTCCTATTACATTTGTGTGGTCTGATATGGGTCTGATTCAAATTTCGCACTTCCAGAGCTTGCGCTACACGCTGCTAGAGATCCGCGATCTCTATGGTTGCGATACGATCTTTGAATCGATCCCTGTCTTGAGAATCGATTTAAAAAATCGAAAATCGCGACAAAAAAGATCGATCTTTGAAAGATCGATTTTATATCGGCATCCCTAGTCGGAACACCTGTCTATTACACCGTGGCACTCAGGGTGGCGAGGAAAATCGATACCCGGCGATAGCTAAAATAGCTACCCACGTCCACGCATGCGCGCAATGACGTCACGAGCATTGAGCCAATCAACTCCAAGATGAAAATTAGCCGACGCCAGCGCCAAGTCAAGTCAACTAGCCAAGCCAAGTGAGGCCGCAACCAACCAGCGTCGACAACCGATTCCCCGCGATGCTGGTTGGCTAGTTGGCATGACTTGGCGCTGGCATCGCGAATTTTCCAGCGATTTTCATCTTGGCGTTGATTGGCTCAACGCTCGTGACGTCATTGCGCGCATGCGTGGACGTGGTAGCTATTTTAGCTATCGCCGGGTATCCATTTTCCTCGCCACCCTGGTGGCACTGTCCTTCAGGTCCATGCCGCGGACCATAGCGTCAGCTGATTAGTGAATTAAGTCTCTCCTGGGCTGTCCTAAGCTAAATCTCGTCTGTCGTATATATTAATAATATTATATACATATAATGTTAGATTAATAATCGTGTAAATATTTAAACATCTGTGAGGTAACTTTTACCTGACAACTCGCCATTGTGTAAGAATTTTCTGTGAAAATAATGATACACATATCAATAATTATGAATCTACTCATAAAGAATTGATTCATTATTAAAAATAGGTGATTCCTTAGATATATCAGAAGGTAAGATAAAGATTTTGGGAAATAACACGTATAATAATTTCAACTTTTGATTGCATGTCAGAGTCATCGCATCGTCCAATTTCACATGCACAATCCTGCTCCTACAATTACAAAGTGCATTCATGGCTTCCATTACCTTAATACTATAACTGAAGAAACATTGATGCCAACGGGGCAAAGAAGGAATCCAAAAGTCATGTTTAAAGGAAGCTCGCACAACAATATTGAAAATTCCTTTGATCTGATAGATATTTATCAATTAGTACAAGATTGTTCTTACTCAGTGCACAAAGAACAATCGTGACAGCTACTCCTGTAGAGTTTGTACCACTATTATTTTATATTATAATAGAAACGAAGAAGGTTGTAATGCTAATCTCATAAACTTTGTTTAACTACTAGGGTGAAATTTAATCGTACGTTACATTATACATATATTGGTTAATCATCGGACCACTGAGGACTTAAAATGATACGAACCTTTATATTCTTTGACCTGGAGACAACCGGATTAATTAAACACAATGCGATGCCAAAGATCACGGAGATGTCACTAATAGCAGTATCAAGAAATAATATACGCAATGGCATGGACTCTTTACCAAGAGTTTTACATAAGTTAATTCTTCCGATCCATCCAGACAGACTCATTCCCGAACAAATTAAAGATATAACTGGTACATATATTACCTTTAGTTATACTTAACGTATACCTTACATTATGTTATTAATTTCAATTTACAAAAGTTATGATCTAAATCAGTGATTTTCAACCCGTGGGTCACAGAGTGTTTTCTAAGGAGTCACCATGGTTGTTCGGTTCTTTTTTAATATTATTGAGTTAGAATTATATTTTAAAACACTTATTTTTAATGTTCTTTCTTTACTTTGTTAAAGGGCTGGGGGGTTGCAGGTTGTTTGAATATCATAAAAGGGGATTGGGACTCGAAAAAGGTTCTTAAACATACGTTGTTACAGGTTTATCTAATGAAAATTTAATGGAAGCTGAATCCTTTAACTGTGAGATATATACGTTAGTGAAAAGTTTCATAAATCGGCTGAAAGCTCCAACTTGCTTTGTAGCTCACAATGGGAATCAATTCGATTATCCACTATTTTTATGGGAGCTTCGAAATATCGATAAGGTATTTGCACCTTTGTATCGCGGAGTAGAATATATTTATACGTTTATAGATAACTCAGTGTCCCTGTTAAAGGTTCTCAGCAATGATATTCTCAGCATCGACATGCTGCATCTAGTCAAAGCTTTCTTCTCGGAGAAGAATCTAATAAAGCAAATGAACGATGCGCAAGGTATTAATTGTACCTCTCATAATACGGAAGATATTAATATTCTGTTGAACGATGGCTACGACGAAATGCTGTCCGATGCATTAGATTCTGCTATGAATTATTCAAGCTTGAACAGCTATGACAAAAGCGAAACTGCTGCACGTGAACATCACAATACTGCACTTGACACTTCACGAACAAGTTCTAAAAGCATGCAAGATCTCAATGAAAAGACACCGGAAAGTCAGAAAATTTCAGAATCGCGGTATCATTCTACAAACTTTCGGAATAAAATAGGGAGTTGTTCAAGAAAAATATTAGATTTCTCGCCTGATAAGCCGGCTAATTTTAAATTATCGACTATTTATAAACACCTCTTTAGTAAGTGTCCAGAAAATGCGCATAGCGCAGAGGGAGACTGCCTTAGTATGATACGCTGTGCAATTAAGTTTGGAGACTTTTTTATTGAATGGGCTGAACACAATGCAGTACCTTTGATTAGTCATACCAAACAGCAATAAGCGGAATATATTTTACGCACGAGTTTTAGTAGCAACTTTTACAATATACATCTCGCATGTATTTTCAATTACGTATTTAATTATACACAACGTGTAAGGTGCTAAGGACTTTTATAAAACACTAAATATGTACTTAGTCAAGGCAAATAAAGCGTCAAAGGCTACGCGAAATGTAGTAATCGTTTTCTCAATTTGAATAACGGTCTGCGTACTTAGCATAATATTAGTTACATAGGTACATTCTATATTTTAAATCGAGTTCAAACGTAGTTATAGAGAAATTCAAAATGCAATTCTATTTAAGGGAATATATTTATTAAAGTGACATATAGGTAAATCACGAAAATAATGAGTATTAATGTTAAAAAATGTTCGAAAATTTTATTTTTTCATATGTAAATATAGAAACATTTCATGATATAATACGAGTTAAGAGATCAACGCGTGAAATCATAAAATTATGCACCGTGAATTCGTTGGTTCTTCGTTGTTACCTAAACATTTATTACATTTACCAGATATTCATGTTTAACGGTATATTTCAGGGATTGAAACGGTAACGAAAATAATTGTTTCAAAGTGTTATATATCGTCGGTTCTGACTAAAACAGTTATGAAGAACCGGTGTTCTGAATTAGGGTTTATATAAAAACCGACTTTTGAAAAAATCGGTTTTCGAATTCCACTATTCCTAAAAAACCGATTAAACCGGTATTCGAATATTCACAAAATAGATATAATTAAAATAGTAAATACGTATTTGTACACATTTTAAACATTTTCAATTTTTTACATTCAACTTTAATATTTATGGATCTACAAAAATATAACACAATAAAATACATTGCATACACAATCAAATGAAAAAAATAACTAAAATCCGTACAAAATATAAATTATAAATCTTTATTGCATTTAGTTCTTCAGAAGATTTACAATAAACTGTTACCTACTAATATGCTTGTGTCCGAGGTGATTTCAAGTCAAAATGTTAACGCTTTTAATTAAATAATTACTTCATTTTTACATATTAATTCCACTATATAACACCGGTTGTTCAAAAACCGGCAAACCCTATTCTGAATAATGGAACCGATGTAAGATCGGTTCTGTAAAACCCGAACCGAAACCAATATGGGCCAGAACCTTTTTCGTTCGTAACTGTTCAAGAATATATCGGTTCTTATAACTGCTTCGAGAACCGACACCGATTTAAACCGTTTTCAACCCCTGGGTGTATTTATACTTAATAACAATAATAACTTACTTGTGAGCATCGGTTGCGTTACTTGCGTTTTATTTTCTCTCCTATGGTACTCCAGATGTAATAGTTGCAGCTCATCGATATTCACTGTAATTTGGAAAACAAGTATTTTCTATGCTGGTTTCTTTCATGAAACATCGCGTTCATAGTCGTTGCTTAAGACTAAGATCGTCTTAAGCATGCGGCATCCTCTACTAATCTAATAGACTAGTAAAGGTTGCTGAATGCTTAAGATGATCTTAAGAATGAGTAGCGACTGTGAATACCGCTCTTACAGTCCATTCTCATGCAATTTCAAAAGAGGTACACTTACAAACACATTTAGCTATTATAAATGTGTCTGACGTTGCATCCTTGCTGATATTCTGTATAATATTGTTCAGGCGACAAGCTATGTTATACATTTCGTTGCGCCCAACTTTTTCTAATAAATTATATCCATCGTCCCAGAAATACTGTAGTTTATGTTGCGCGCAAGCATATTGTAACTCTTTCAGCATCTGAAAATACAATCTATATGCAACATAACACTGCACAAGCTCGCATGTGTACATTGTTCACGAATATATTTACTCTAAAGAATAATAGCGTCAAGGGTAATTTGTTCAAATCCTCGTGCAATTCTGACACCTTGTGAAGAAACAATGTTTCGATGTAATAGCTCGCTATGCTTTTCCAATTCTCCACGTCTCTCAGTTTCTACAAGCGTAACAAACTTACAAAAGTGTTATACGATATATTTGACGCTCGTTAAGATATTTAATTAACCGAGAGACCTTCATGAAACGTATAACAGGTTTTATACGTCCGTACCGAGCAAGAATCTCTCCTTCTTGCTGGCAAAAGGAGAGCCTCCAATGAGATTTATCATTGCTAGAATCAGGGTTGTTTAGTGGTAATGGGATTGCAAACCATATTTTATTCCGATACTGGAAAACAGAAACTTTTCGTTATCATTCGTAACGTAAGAATATATCCAAAAGCACAGTGTCGTAATGTACAAACTTGTAGGACTGCGTTTAATTTCGCAGCAGATCCACGGATCGAATATTTGTTGAATGCTAAGGCAGGAGCAAAATCTATATGTATCGCCTCATCGTCGTTTGGAACGTTCAGCATTATGGTAAATGCTGGACCACTCTTTCTTATTGTAAAGCTGATAAAAGTACCATAGTCGTTCTGCACCACTAATTCATACTTATTCTGACGCTTCGGTAAATCGCTAACAACTCTACTTAGAATCCCTTCGACCCACTGCCGAAAACAGTCTGGGTCAAGAAAATCATTGCGAATAAGATTTTGTAACAACCTGATGACCATGAATTAACGTTAAACATTTTGGTACTCTCCTGTTACATATAATTCAAGGTATACGAAATATGTATCTTTTGTCTCTTTCCCACCTTCTTTCCTTCTCCGAAAGGACGTATCTTGGTGAAATATTATTGTTAAATGCCTGCACGCATATGGCGGTGTTTATATGTATTTTAGTAAATGCCGGTCGACTCGAACAGAGCTGCGAATGAAGTATACGCTTTCGTGAACTGGCCAATGTTCTCATTAACGAGAAACCATACGACACTTACAGTTATAGCGTTATCAGGAATGGGAAGGTCTAAAACAATATTCAAATCGTACTCATTCGGGTGGCCCACTTTTGTATGTTTATAAAAACTGCCGCAAAATATAATGTTTTTATACGCCTTAGCGAACAATGGATCCTTTAATTTCATTAGCTCTATTAAAGCTGTTGTGGCCTATTATATTCGCGAAGGCGAATAAGAAAGTTGTTGTTCAATTAAGTTTGTCGCCAGATCCTTAAACTAATTTGCTACGCATTTATTGCAAAATATATATTTACCTGCTGCAGGTACATATTATTTGTTTTCACCTTATTATCTGGCAACGATATGAATTTCTTACTTATTACATTGAATATAGTATCATTCGAAAGGGAGTTCCTCAACTGTACGTCTTCCATCTGTTTGTACATGTAATAATATTAGAGATCGAAGAACTCGGATTTAAAGGAATTATTACAACAGATTTACAAACCTTCGATAAATCGATTACACCTCTCTCTCAGTAAAGCGGATATCAAACGTATGTTCTACTGTAAAACATTATATTACTGTTTCAGTGAATACGTATCATTGTAATGAAAAGCAAAAACTAAGATGTTATAAAAAGAATTACAACGAAAACTGCCATTCGTTATTCCAATATGGTATGTACCAAAAATACGAATTGTAATTCGTATTAGATTACTTACTAATCTCTTCTATTCTGATGCTAGTCATAAATGAATCACTGTTGCAAATGAGTGGAGGTACACAGTTGAAACGGAAAAAGAGAAGAGAAATTGCATATAGAGGGATATGACCGTTCGTAAAATTAATTTTGAAATCGTACATCTTTCGCGTTATTTAGCTACACGTATCGTTTCCTATATGCAAGATAATTGCAATATCTTTTCTTCTACAAGTACAGTGGCGGATTCAGGAGCCTTTCTTGGCCGGGACGAAATATGTAAAAGTACTTAAGTACGTTTTCGAACCTTCTTTTAGAAGATTGAAAATCTGCTTCAATTTATATTTTAAGATCTCTATCCGATACTATAACCTAAATAATTAAATTCACATTAATTATTTATACCGAATAGCACACCGTGTCATAATATTTTTCTATTTTATTACTCTTGGGGGGGGGGGCTATTCCCCCCCCCCCCCCTCTGGATCCCCCCTTGTACAAGTATGTTTAAAGCAGCAGGAAGAGTGAAGAAACTAGAAAACACTATCCAATCATCAACATCCACGTATATTCACTGTTTCCGTGGTTTGAAACTGCACGTACTTAATCGGCAAACGATAAACCCAACTTAATGTATATATATTTCTGTACCTGATTTATCGGTAATGATCTACTACACTTACACACGCACATTTATTTATTGTAATAACAATGACTTCGTATTACAATTCAATTAAATACTTGAAGCACACGCAGTCGCGCGAAGTTGTGCGAAGTGGCAGGCTCACTGAAACTGTAGTGTCGCGACTGAGACTTAAGTATATTCTACAATCTACGTAACCACCACACAGGCATACGCGTCGCAATAAAAATCACCATTTCTCTGCACACGACTCTTGGATAGAATTCTGGGAGAGTAACGCGATCGCCCTGTTTAACGTTTACAGAACGTATTTGCAAATATTCGTCGTTGTAACTAAAGCCTTTCGCATCGTAAAACTGTTAATTTAGTGAGGGAATAAAAGGAAAGAAAGGCCATCGAGAAGTTAGTCTATAGGAACGTTAATCGTCTATTTTAGGGTGTTGGACGAGTCCGTTGTATCCAAAATTCTCGCGCAAAGCAACCGCAGTCTCCGTACAGTACTTTCACCGATGTCGTTGCTCTTTTTCAGCATGTTAGTCAATTCGTCGCATAATTTATTCACACGTTCGTCGAGCTCATTCGGCCGGGGATCTTCGGCAGGGCTCTCCCTCGACTGAGCATCCAATCTCGCGAATTTCTCGTCCCTTGGTGCTTCCTCGTAACGATAGCAAACGTGGCAGACGGGCCGGGAATCGCCGGCCACGGATTGCAAGTAATGTCGCGCGTCCGTGAAATCGCGGAGCTTGTAGTAGGGCGTGTCTTGCAGATACGCGCGAAGGGAATCGTTCAGAGACGGCTTTTTATTAACGGCGGCGGCCATTATTGTGAGGAGCTCCTCGTTAGGACACATGTGAGCCACGTGATTGAACGACTCGAAGGCCTCTTGTCGGACCCACGGGTTGTCATCCTCCAGGAGCCGACAATTCAGCTCCGCCAATGCGCTGGCTGCTTTGGGACTGGTGCTACCAAAAGAGTCCGCGTTGCTCCTCAAATAATGCGACGCGATTACCTTCACGTGCGAGGGGAGGCACAAAAGGGACGTCAATACCGCCTCTAGAAACTGAAAATTTTGATGCTGATTGAGCTTTGGAACGCGCACGGGGATCTGGTATAAACTTTACTGAGAAAGTAAAGAGGCACCAGGAAGTTAAGTTTATTGTGCGTATTTAGGGCTATATAAAACCGTTTTTTTTTTAAATTTAAAAACCGGTTTTCGAATTTTACAAATTTATAAAAAAACAGGTTTTTAAACGCGGTTTTTAAAAACCGACAAACCCCACTACCGGGTGTCATCTACTTCCGATTTTGACCATCGGAAAAAGTAAAATTCCACGCTGCTTTAAACATGCCAATATGACTGCAGTGCCGAGTTTGTACAAAAATCAGTCAAATGCTTGGGTGGACAGTACAATTTTTTCTGAATGATTTGAGATTATGTGGTTTTATATCAGCGGTTAAGGAAGACCAGTTAAAAAGTGGTCGAAGAGAAAAAGCTCTTTTCCTGGTAGACAATGCTAGATCGTATTCTAAATGTGAAATTCTTATCCGGAAACACGATTTTACAAGGTTCGAGAAGAATGTAACTCTACCGTGTAGATACGAAGTATGTAGTGTGTAAAGTGTACACAGTTATTTCTGTTTAAAAAAAATGATGTTATTTAACAGCCAAAAAGATATGGGATCTTTAAATATTGAAGCAAAGTGTCAATTTTCTTGATTTCGATTTGAATAAATAAAGTTTAATTTAGAAAAAGATTGTTCTATTATCCGAGAATTCTCAGCCACTTTGTTCTCCCTATTAATGCGGAGGCTCTACTGTATTTATTTTTGTGCTTCCACCTGTTCAAGGAAAGCGTGCGTACCATAAGAAAAGTATCGTCCTGAACTTCTTCAGGCTGCGTGGCGCTGAACAGTTCCTTTAGAAATTCTGCCAATATATCCATCTGCCTACCCTCAAGGATTTCGATAGTGTCCGCAATGGAATTCCATATTTGGCACAAGATATCGGCAGTGTTTTTCTGCCCCGTGTAATTAAGCTTTCCGATTAAGGACATCAGTGCCGTCTAGTTGGGACGAAAAGTAGAACTTTAAAGCATCAGAATTTTCGCGCAATGAAATCGACATCGCCACTTCAACTTACGATCCGTTGCCAATTTTGCACGGTAGGTTGCCGCTGCAATTCGGCAAACGTGTTTGGGACTTCGTTGACGACGCAAGCCAGTCGGTTTTGTAAAAATGATTTCGTTCTTGACGGCAAAAATCGCGCGACAGGGAGCCACGTAGGAACCTCGAGATCGTCGAGCTCCGTAATCAGAGAATGTTTCGTCTCCTCGGAGAGTAGATTGTACAGCCGGCCGATTAAATTCTCCAGCATAATAACTTCGAGGCTGTCGCGTTGTCTCGTCAGAGCGACGTGAACTTTCAGTAAATACTTCACGTGGCTGACGCAGAGGTCCGATGAGCCGACGCTGGAAAACAAAGGGACCTTTTAAGCCACGTCCCCGGCTGTGAGACGCGTAGGGGCAGGCAGGGCCCGATCTAGGGGGCGCGAGCAGGGCAATCGCCCATCGCGGCGAAATTGGTAGAACGAGAGAAGTAAAATCTATAAGAACCAATGAAGAAATAAAACTTTATGTACAAGCGGAAAGAAAATAGGTAATACATGGTTGAATTTAGTATCAAAATTATAAACTGTTTTTAAACCCCCATATAATTATTATTATACATACTAGGGATCTTGGAGTTTTCCCCTTTTCTTATATTTATTCTGTTAACAAGGACAGGACTCGAAAATAGTGCAATCAAAATATAATACTAGATAGGGTAAACGCACCACTAAATGAACACTTAAGGCTAATGAATGAACACTTTTATAAAATTATATTTGCAGCGCGATTGATTTCACGTGCTGCAAAAATTGTTTAAGATACGAAGCAACAAATTAAAAGAAGTCTCTAATTAATTAGTTGCTTATTTTAATAACTTATTTTACTCATTTTAATATAAAATGTTCATTCACTGCTACGTGTTCGTGTACTCGTACATCTACCCTGTAAATATATTACAACGACGGGGTCAACGGAATATTTGTGTAAAGAAGGGGAAGGACAAAAACTTATCGCATAGGCGAGATGCGGTAATTTGGAGAATTGGAATAGGTATTGGGAAGACAAAGAGGGGAGACGCTGTCACTTATGTATATGGGGATGAATTTGGAAACCTAGAGCACTTAAAGGGAGAAGGCTGCATACCTAAATCGAACGAAAAATAGAAACAAAAATTTCTCCATAAATCGCTTCTAAAACATTTCAAAAATATATTCTCAAAGTTGTAGGCCGAAATTCAACTTCGCATCGATACTATTTATAGTCTGATTAGTCAGCGCGCCTCCGAGCGCCGAGTATACCTAAAACGCGTTCTTCCCGAAACCACGTTTTCAAAATTGGCGCCGGGGATAACTCAAAAACTGTTTAACCAATCAACTTCAAATTTTGCACACTTTTAGTTCATAATATTCCTCAGAATATGAACCACAAGGTTTAACCAAATTGTTCATTTTAACTACTGTTTTAAACAAATAAAACGCGAATTTTTGGCGAAAATTACATCTAATTGTTTGAAGTTTCGCCACTTTTTTACACCATTTGTGTTCACATTGTTCACATAACTACCAGAGACGCTACGACCGGCGCCGTTCTGCATCTCGAAAAAAAACCTATTCCAGATACTGCTCTATTTCTTTTGTGTTTATTATAATTCTACTATTATAAATTTTGCTTACTTGTTATAATATTAAATAAAGTAGCCTTAAAGTTGTGCAAGGATTAGCGGATTGGTATCTTTGCAAAAAATTCCTAAAAATTGATACAAAAATAAGCCGTTTATACGAGCTTCTCCCCTTAACTAGGGGATGTAGGGAAATAGAAAGTTATCGCAAATTAGAAAACGTGGTGGGGGAATGCAGGAGGCTTTTGTTATTCAACAAAAACCTGTAAAAAACTTCACTCACTGTCGCAAAATGTAACTTAAAATAATTACTCATAATTAAGCATAAAGGGCGGAAAAAATAATTTTTGCCAAAGCGGTGGAAGAGCTAGATCGGGCCTTGAGGACAAACTTGAAACACTCAGGCGAATCGTGCTGTACTTTATGCGAGATTGATCGATAAAAAAGATACCATTACCATGTTTACTGTCGTTACAGCGGAAATTGTTCCAAGAATTCTAAGAACTCCGAGATTCCAGCAGAAAGTGATTATAGAAGATTATAAGAAACGGATAAACTGTGATCGTGGATGATCTTTTTTAACGGTGAATTCTGTGATAACGACGCACCACGGCGTAGCGTGAGTCAGTGGGATTGAACCATATAATCGATTACAATGTGTGTACTGTTCAAGACCTATATTTTACGAACCGTCCAATGAAGCACCAGACGTCTGCGCTGAGCAACGAGCTCCAAAGTTCGTTGCTTAGCAGGTGTTTTAACAATATCAGCTCGACTGCATGGAATCCGTCCACAGGAATTTGGCTAATCAGCCCACAAATCGGCACCAAGGTGGCCTCGTACAGTGTGGCTTGTCGTGGTCTCTCGCCGATATCGTGGGCACCTGGCAGCCTCACTTCGCCCGTACAAATCTCACCCTGCACTTTTAGGAGATACAAGCGTATGAGTCGATCTTAATTTTTTTTTTACTTCCTCAACCAGTGGCGCACCCAGGGGGAGGCAAAGGGCCCTGGCGCCCCCCAAGATGGGGCTTTGTAAAAAGAAAAGAAAAATGGATTTTATGCTTTAAATAAATATTTCTAATCACCTAAAGAATTTTATTGAATTCGCATTAAAAATATCCTTATCCGTTCAACTCGGCACCCCCAAGATTAAATCCTGAGTGCGCCACTGTCATCAACTAATTGTAAGAATCTTTACTTGCCCAATTAATTGTAAGAATCTTTACCTTTCGAAATAAAATCAATTGAGAACTTGGAACTTAGATCGTCGATTCATTTTGTCGCCAAGCCGAAAGGCTATCGAATCCTGGCCAAAGCGACCAAAATGATCAATTTTCCCCGAATTAAGATTATTCAACTTGAAAGTCAATCCTCAACGTAAAGAAGCACTAAATACCTACGGTTTGACGCGCGAAACGAATTACATACTTACTGGTACTAATATTCTTCAACGCGACGTCGATAATTGACTCCGCGCCCAATGTCCACTTACAATGTTGTTCGTACGGCATGTTGATTAATTTTTTCATGACACTGATCGTTAATAAATGGTAGCCTAATTTATTTACGCTGTCCAGGCTCCTATGCTCGAAGAACGTCTGAAAGATTGCATGATATAAGCAGACATTAATAATAAGTGTTTGTTCGTACTCCCTTAAGATAGGCTGCGACGAACGAACCTGCTTGAAATCGGAGATTTTGAAAACGGTGTTCAAGAATGGTTCGGACCCCCTCGAGATGTGGCCGTTTATCAACTCGATCACCTTATCCTCGACGCGTGATTTTTGCAAACACGACGGGGAACACCTAGTTACGGAGAACAGCGAGAAGGTTTTAGATCGATGAAAGGAAAACGAGGAAAGTGTGCAACTGGATACCTGAGCATTTGCAGGAGGAGTTCGATGACACATGGAAGGCTTTCGTTATTTATGCAGGAAGAGTATGCTGCGAATAATCTGTCCAATATCTTTATGGAATGACTGATAACTTTCACTTTTCTCTCGTCGACTCTGTCAAGGGATTTCTAAACAAGTATATATATGTACGTATGTTATGTGGGTGTGAGGAAACTGCGAGTCGAAAAATGTAATTCTCTTGATTCGTGCGTGATCTGGAAAAGTATGGGGGTGATCGAGGATCGAGGAGCAGAGTCGGGAGAGTTGAGTTTTGAATGCTGAAGAGAGCGGAGCGAAAGAGTAGGCAGAAGACTTGCAAAGTTGATAGTTAATAGTAGATTAGAAGTAGCTTTAATATATACACATATTATTATCATTAAAGTGTACCATTTCTTACGCCTGTCCCAATTACCAAACATTCCTCAACAGTTATATTTAAGAAAATTGAGTATTTTGAGAAAGATTGAATATTTTTAACTGTAGGAATCTAGATCAGAAGGGACTATAAGAGAGTCCCATTCGCAACTATTAACCCTTTTAGACCCCTGGTCCGTCTCAGTAAATGCAATAGATCCTTTACTTCTTGAAGAATTAACCACAGTTCAAACCAAATGTGCACTGCACTAAGAAATTCTTTTTCTCTTCAAACTCTACCTTAATCGAACCTCGAAGAATACTTTAAGCAGTGTGGCGCACCCGGAGAAGGGCTTTGTAAAAAGAAAAGAAAGCTGGATTTTATTCTTTAAATAAATTTCTATAATCATCTAATGAATTTTATTGAATTTGCGTTAAAAATATTTATATCCGTTCAACTCGGCTTCCCTAAGATTAAGTCCTGAATGCGTCAATGATTTTAAATAGGTATGTATAAAAGCAATCTTTAGCTTACAAATTCTTGCAGCTCAGGATCCATCAATAAAAGAGTCAGATAGTATATAACAGATTGTATTTTCCTACGATTTAAGATTTTTAGACTATCGTGACTCGACTCCAGCTTAAACATACCTGAAGCGACAGAAGCATCGAAGACACATTTCTCGTCATTTTTTCGAGATGCAAAGTAACGCTCGTCGGCTGAACTCGTATTACATGGTGCTGATACGTAATGGCCAATTTGTCAAATGTTTTGGACGTGTCCACGTACGTCTTCAAGTCCAATTCGTGCGCGATAGTGACCAGAGATCCAATCCCATCGATCACTATATTTGTATGATATAGTGACAAAATAAATATGAAAAAATATATATTCTATCCTGAGCAGTTGATAACAAAGAATTGTTATGAAGCAATTAAGAGCCGTGAATGGGGTATTCTCGTCTAGAGAGGACGAGATCCTTTATCCTTTAATTATTATTATATACGGCTGAAATCTTTTTTAAAACTTACTCAAATGTTAATAAATACGCGCGGATAATGCTCATCGGTAAACAGTGTGTAGTTCTTTTGTGCATCGTCCCTAAAGAAAGGCAAGAAATCTAGACGAGGATACCCCCTTAAGGGCGGAGGCCTACTTAGAAATTTTCGAAAAATCGATTTTTCTATTTTCTTGAAGCACAATAGCTTGAAAATATTCCCTGAAAGTGTCAAGTTAATCCGACCAAAATGGACAAACTTACGCGCGTGTAATTAAGTAGGCGTTTCTCGGTGTAGCGCTCAGACCCAAAACTTTAAACGCGTTTTCCTCAAAATCGCGTTTTCAAAGCCGGTGACACACATAACTCAGAAATGAATGAACTGATTTGATCGAGGCTTTGCAGGCTTATTTTAGGGTTAAAAATCTAAGCGCTATCGGGAGCTTTTCCTTTTTTTTTGCCTAGATTCTTTCTTACACTCGAAAAACGAGCGATTTTTTGCCAAAATATCGATGCTTCAACTTTGCACAGCCTCCATTCTGCCTCAAAATAATTGTTCCAAAGTCGGGCCAGTTAAGGTAAACGTACCTATTATGAAACACCTTCCCAAACATGTCCCCTTCTTGAAACAGCATCACAAATAACGAAATAAGAAATAGTTATGGCATATATAAGCAACTGCCAAACATTCTATCGATAATTATACATTCTTTTCTGTACAAATTCACCAACATAAGTATTATTATACAATAATCTATTACAAAAAAATGGTTTTAATGTAATTCATTGATAAAAATAACCGTTTCATATTGTGTACCTCAATTTTTTGAATGTCCCGCTTTATGGAACGGTTCGGAAGCGTGTTCCAAGACCACGGACCCGTGTTCACATAGTTGTACCAGTTCATGAAACACACGCCTCAGCTTTGATAATGAGATATTTCCAGTTAAAAAGAGAAATAGTTCATTATTTAAACTGCCCTCGAGCGTTTATAAAATATATTATATTCACGTTTTCATCATAAATACGAGTAAGTATGCGTAATTCAAACTTTTTTAATAAATATCAAAAACCTAACCTGACGGGGCGTTTCATAATAGGGACATTGAATATGAAACACCGGGTTATGGTACGAAAACAGTGTTTCATAATACGTACAGGTCCTTCATTTAGTTTTTTAGTCATATTATTTTTTATTTATAATAAATATACATTTTATGGCTCATTATATAATCACAAAACAATGGCCTATCGAATGGTATGCAAATTTTCAATGCTAACCCACTCAATTTTATAAATTAGATGACAATTGCATAACCCCATCGAAAAGCGTTTCATAATAGGTACGTTTACCTTACCACCGAGCTAGAAAAAAAACGACGTCTCGGGCATCGCCTATACCTCACAAACCTTTCAATACCTTTCATCACAAAAATACTGAAACATCCGTAAGATGTACTCTTTCCAATAGCCTAAAGTCTAATACTAAAAGTTTATCGATTTTTTCTAGAAAAAATTCCCGAAGCAGCGTGTTGTATTGACCGTTCAAGGTAGGCCTCCCTCCTTAAATCTCTTTATTACTATTGCCACGTGTCACACCACAGCTGCCTAAAACTCTAAAGTACGAAGACAATTTAAATGGCAATGACGATTCGTTCCCAAATTACCAAAAATAAAATATACGCGACACAGTATCGTTCAACGTGTACAAAAATTCATTTACAAGCCACTAGAAGATTCCTCGAAAGGAGTCCACCACGTCAATGACGATTCGTACGAAAGGTTACCCACGCCAGGTTGAAGGGGTGGTTATTGTGAAAACCCACGCAGAAAATGGAAGCGACGGGGCGACGATATCCCGTCTTTTGTATTCGATAAAAGCGCGAAAATGGCTCCGGGTTAAAGAATCGTTAAGACGTAATAGGATCGCTCACCTTTTACCAACAGCCCCGTTTCCGATTCCGTATCCGTGCCGAAAACGATTACACCGTCCAAAGTGGCCAGGAATAGATTCAAGATCGTTTTCGCCTTGCGAAAGAGACCCGTTAATTTCTCCGATACGCCCTCGAATAAAGTTCCGTAGAATGCCTGGCTGTAAAGAAAATTCACCCCTTCTGTCACGTGGAGTGGCATCGATTCGCCGCCAAGTCAACATCACATCGCCAATAGTTCGGGCATAGTTCGCTCAACATCTACATACTCTTATTTACCTCATCTTGCAATGCTGGAATATCACTCTAAGCGTGGCAGGCACGCTTTCCGATAAGGACTTAAGATTTGTCGCGGTGGTTTTGTGAAGCTTCGACACGCGCTCCATAGATCTCTCCCACACCGTCAGCAATCCGTGACAAACAAGCAATTGCCGTTTTACGTCCTCCGAAGTATCTTGCTCCGCAGCCGCGGGTATGATTTCGTCGATTCGTTTGAAAGCCTTGCAAAGGAGGATAGATCGAAGAACATAAATTTAGATTGTACAAGATGATTCTGGGAGTCATTGGGGCACGGTTCCTTCCCAAGTGAAGTTAGAGAAGAATACTGGAAGGAAACGTCGCAGTATTTAAGGTACTCTATTTTTCTACGATTGCACTTCCTTAGAAACGTGCACTCGTTTACCTGCAACGTGCAAAAACTGTTTTCTCTACCGCTGAGAAAAGGGCCGTAGATTGGCCCAGTTCCTGGGATCGGCCTCTATATTGACTTTCAAAGTAATTTCACTTGAGATTTACCTCGAGCAGAAGACGATGCGCGACAGGGAGCGTTCCCTTGAAAACTTGCTCGTCCAGCAAGTTGTCCGGGCAGGAGGGTAAGCAATCTTGCAGAGCTTGCTGCAACAACGCCTCGTCGAAGCTCTGGCTAAGGGTTTCCAAGGCATCGTGAGGATTATAGTGTTAAGGAAAATGTGTAAAAATTGACGGTTTGCAGGCTACAGTGACGAAACTATTGAAAAGGATATCTTCAACTTCGACGAGTAACTTTCAACATCCCCGTCGATGTCAGCGAAGGAATCCTCGAGGAAAGAGGCGAACATATTCTCACTTGACATTTTCTGGAAATTTAGATATCCACGACTGCAGTGTTCAGTTTATAAATATTTTTAACAGTGGTGGAAAGTATGTGTCTAGTAGGTGGTGTGTTGCACGCTTAAAGCCGGGAATCCACCGGGAAGCTAAGCTGAGCTGTGCTATGCGAAGCTATGCTTTAACGTAGCTTTTAGTGGAAACGGTTCCATAAGAATGTATTGAAGCTAATTTTTTTAAAACGTAGCATGGCATAGCATAGCATCGCGTAACATAGCTTAGCTTCGCGGTGGATTCCCGGCTTTATCCTGCTAATTGTAAATGTCTTGAGTCTTTTTTGACCCGTCATACTTTTTCCGTTTCTCTAATCGCTTTCCTCTTTTCTCTGTAGTTCATTGAGTAACTTGAATAGAGAATCGACTGTATATGACTGGAGTAATAGACGAAATATCGAATGAGTATTAACCCTCCATGGTCACACTTTCAATTTTGAGTTTCCATTTGCGTATTTTTGAACCTTTTAACTTTTGAATGATAACTGTACATTCGTAATACTCATACAATCATGCTCTAATAGTCTTTTTCTAGAAATGTAAATTTTGATATGTTGAAATTTCTATTTGAAAGAATAGTTGTGGATAAAAACATTTTTTTGTTGGAATTCACCAAATTTTAAAATTGTATTATTAAGGTCTAAAAGTGTTCAGAAATATTGGCAAATACATATTCTGGGGTGCGACACTCCCCGTGTGACCACGAAGGATTAAAATCGGGGGTTCCAGTGGCGTTGGGTAAATAGTGCCATCACTTGTGATCCCATTCCTCGCATCACGGGCAAATCGACCGTCCATCAATCGCCTTGATCGCGGAATGGGGCCTCGAAAATTTCTTGGCAAGCATCGCGAGTCGAACTTTCCAGTCCCGATCGAGCACGATAGACAGTCGTTCCTCTGTAAAACCGGGCCAGGGATGGCCAAACTCTTCTATCAAATCAGAAAGGTATAAGAACGAACCGTCTGACATACACCACTCAATCGTCGGAGCTAATTTTACCAAGAATGCAATATGCACGGGTGTTTCAGTTGATAATGTATCCCTGCCGTTCGACGGTAAGGTTATCGATGAACGATTAATCGCTTTATTCGCAAAATGTTAGTATGTCTTCTATATTAAAAATATGTTATTATGATAAAAGAAACTCTCCCAAGATCATTCCAAAGTCATCGACATATTTTTCCATATTAACATCTCTTTTGCATAATGCGACGTTCCAGCTTACATTAAAACGAGTTCAGACGAGTTCCTGACTGTGAAATGAGTTGGAACAAAAAATAGCCAGCTCATAGTGCCAGAAGAGTACATAATGTACTGAATAACACATCACGGATAACATCTCCAGATGCACGCCCTCAATCCATATAAACTCCTCTTACAAGGGAACATCTCGAACCGAGAAATTCGAAAAATTCTGAAACTTTTTGAATATGTAGAGAATTTCCTCCTGATTATAACGCAATTTTTGTTTGCTGCCCAAAATCACTATAAGGCAGTGTAATTGGCCCCCCCAAAATCCGGTTATTTTCCGATTTTGTGTTACAACTCGTGAACTGTAAAATAATTTGTTACCAACTGATAGATCTAATTAAAAGAAGTAACTGTTGTCTTGAAACTTTTGTACTATCTCTTATAGACTGCGAGTTACAAAATAAAATCGGAAAATAGCCGAATTTTCAGGGGTTAATTTCACCCCCTTCGAGTGAATTTGGGCAGCAAACAAAAATTGCGTTATAATCAGGAGGAAATTCTCTACATATTCAAAAAGTTTCAGAATTTTTTGAATTTTCGGGTTCGGGATCTTCCCTTGTTAGTCAATTTTTCTTACTTTCAATAGTGGCGGGAATAATTTAGATATTCGTTACAAGTGGGACAGTATACATATATCAAGTGGTAATGAGGTGATTTGCACCTTAATTAAGGTATGAATCCACGATGAAATTTTACAAGGGACAAAAATCTCAGCAACGACTAAATGTATCATTTTATTGAATAAGTATATAAAATTGATGGGATAATCTATAAATTTATTTAAATTTTATAATTGTGATTTTAAAAATTAATAATTTATGTAAAATATTAAAAATTAATAATTTTATATAAATTTTTCAAAAATATAATGTAGAAACAATTTATATATAGATACGATGATCAAATTAGTAGTTGGGTTAGAAAATTTGTTATTAGGTTAACAATAAATTAAGGGATTTCGGCAAATTTAATATTCACCCGTTTATCGAAAACATGTCCTTTTGATTATAATTTAAGGTCTATTCTGCCCAATGAAGAAATTTTTGAATGGCTGTTTAGAAACACGGAAGTAAAAAACGAGAGAAAAGGTATCAATTGGACGAAAAATTCAACAATCCAATTAAGAGATTTATATGAATCCCACACTGTGTGGGATATTTCACCTAAAAATTAGAAAAACAGAGAAAACCCCTCGAGACAAAACTCTTGCATGAAATGCGAGTTGATGAGAGATAACTTTAAAATTTGTCCATTAGTGGAAACAAATCATGAAATAATTATTTTGTTATTAAGTACTTTCATGAAAGTAGACACTCGTGAGGCAAGTTTCACGATACCTACTAATCTCGTCTCTCGCGATTTTCATCGCCCTGAAAAAGTCTCGCGTAAAATCTCCTGGTGGATTCGCGCCGTTACAATTAGCTCCTATCGACAGCAACAAATAAGTCCGCGGAAAGTGTTCCGCCGTGTGAAATCTGCGCGGTAAACTGGATCATGCGCAGCGAAGGCCTCGCTATTGCCCGGTACACCTATAAATGACCACGTGCCCGGCGTCAACGACAGAATGTACCTACCAGACGAGATGAGATCGCAGCCAGAAGACCGAGCTAAGAGAAGCTCTGGCAAAGCCAGCCGGCGAAATAGAGCAGAGGCAATTTCGCAAGTCTTATCGGCGAGTCGTCCACCCCCTCGCCCATCCCTGGGCCATTGCACGTCGAAGTCGCTGATAAGAGGGGCAATTAGAGCTGCACGCGGTAATGGGCGGGCTCTCTTAATTTTCGGGGGCATTCGACGTGGCCGAGTTCCCGATGTGGAGGCAAAAGTTTCACGTTTAAATCCGCCACGGTCGGGTGGAGAGGCGACCGCGCCGCCCGCGGAGGGACGTGCGAGAAAGAGAGGAACAGGAGAAGCGGATTCGAATGATCGGCGATGCCATGGTAACAGCGGACAACAACCTGTCAGATGATAGGCAAAGTTTTGATCAATAATACCGGTTGACTGCCGGGTGGATCCGAGTTCGGTACCCCGATGACACGTTCCCGTTCAAACGCAGCCATTCGGCCAACTCGAACCAGCGGGTGCACGACGCCTCGGACATGTATCGAACGGCTCCCCCTTGCGCAAACCAGCAGCGACTTTAATGCTCGATGGGAGACTGCGGGAATTTCATTCGCGGGGGATGAAGTATATGGCCTATGAAATGAGACTTGGAAGAAGAGGCACTGCTGGATAGCAGCTAGCGTCGAGCGTTTTCATTTGATACGGGCGGATGGGGGATTTATTGAGGAATACGTAGAAGCTCCGACTTCTCAGGACTTGGATGCGAGACCGACTGGAAACTTGATGATTAAAATGACGAAGCACGTGCGCAACGCCACTGGTCGCAGAGGGTGGTGGTAGTATCGCGGGCGTCGTTCGAATTAAAGGGAGCAACACATCGTTCAACCACCCCTTTCACTGGCTAGCGGAGGGTGGAAGCAACGGCGTGTTGGTGGCGAACGCGGCACACCAACATGGCTACGTAACGCGAGGGTAGTTTGGTGAAATGGCAGTGGTGGTGAACGATCGTGTCAGAGGGCAATGGATGAAGTTAGTCAGTCGGCGCTCGGTCGCGCCGCCACCACGATGCAACTCCATCCATCGCGCCTCCGCTTCGACGGTCCTCCTTTGGTTCACCCCAGACACCACGAGTGAGTACCAGGCGATCACCTCCCCAGCTCGTTAATCAGTGTTTTCAATTCAAGCGTCTCTCCTCGTTTCCCGCTTCACTCCTCCGTTGACTCTGTTCTACGTTTACCTTATCTCGTGACGCGCAATAGGGGATCATTGGAGACTTTAGTGATCATTGCTTTGGCTCTTGCTGCTTCCTTTGTATGTATTTACTTTACTTTAACCTGTGTGACAGTAGGATGCTGCCCAATAACTACTCAGATCAGAATGAATTTCGAGTTGTTAATAATTATTCTTCATATTCCCATCCTCGTGTCGAGAATCTTAAAGAGTGTTTGAGGAGACAGTTGCTGTAGAATGTAGTCCCGACGGGTCCCTTCGAGCATCGGGATGTCAGGAACCGGGAAATCGGCGAAACCAGTCAGACAATTGTCCTTGCAACCGCCTGCCCCCCGACGGCAGCAGATCAGACGACAGAGATCCGCGGATGATGACAAATCGCTGCAGATCTGCGCGAGCCCTCTCGCACGTGGCAAACGTGGGACCAGCGGCAAAGCTGGTTTCGAGAGACCTAAGGTACCCTCGGATTTTATAACGAACCCTTTAATCAAGCTAAGCGGTAGACAACAGTCGCACTTATCACGAATCTAAGCCACTATTACTACGCAGACACATAAATAAGTATGCATTCTTGGTGGTGGAGTTAATTTAGTAAAAAAAAAAATAAAAAAGACATCTTAATCCCCATTAATTCAGGAGGTGTCAGCTTACAAGTGTGTGAAAAATGGAGAGTTTCTATGAATTTTTTCCTTCCGAAATAAATCTGCTTAAAGGGTTACGCTTAGTCAGGGGGCCGAAAAAGGTGTGATTTTTCGGAATTTTTTTCTCAGAAACTATAAAACTTTATTCAAAAAACTTTCTCTTGTTTGAAAGGTAGTACATTTAGCTATGTCTCTGAATTTTGGTGTTTAAAAATATTTATTAATAACAAAGTTATTTACAGTCTCCTAGATGTCCTGTTCGAAAGAGGGGTTTGCGGTGACCACGATTACTCGGAAGTGGATTATCTCAAATCGAAAATTCAAATAAAATTTAGTTAATATATTAAATTATCTAGTTCTTGGACGAGGAGTTTTTCGAAATATTGATTTAGGACAAAGTAGCAAATGTTCAAACGTAACTGTCGATTTTCGATTGTGGATTGAACGGGACATCTGGGAGATTGTGAATAACTTTGTTATTAATAAATATTTTTTAACGCCAAAATTCAGAGACATAGCTAAATGTATTACCTTTCAAACAAGAGAAAGTTTTTTGAATAAAGTTTTATAGTTTCTGAGAAAAAAATTCCGAAAAATCACACCTTTTTCGGCCTCCTGACTGAGCGTCACCCCTTAAAAACACGGTCCAAATTTCAACTGAATCGAATCGCTAGTTTCTTAAAAAAAATCCGAAATTTTGCTACGTTTTTAGCCCCCAAAAATGGATGCTTCGCTTAAGTCTGATTCCCTCTGCCTCGATTTAATCGTGAAGTGTAAATGCCGCTTTGCGATCTGATTCACTAACGAATTTCAGGTTCGCGTCGCCTGGAGCGAGAACCGTCGCCAGAATGAGAATAAAATGGAGCAAGTGGAGGTGGTGGCCCGTCAGATCCCCGGGCGATCCAGGCCCGTCACCGGAAGATCGAGGGGTTTCGTCGGCATCGACAAACCGACGATCCTTTACTCGAGACAGGAGCTGGCTGAGAGGCTGCGGCTCGCCTGGAAGCAACGCGAGCAGAACAAGGCTAACATCAGCATCTTTCTGGCTCACACCACCCTGGGAGCGAGATGCGACTCCGAGATGTCTAATCAGGCGACAGTCACTGCTCCACCATCACCTTCACCGAAAGATGCCTCCTCCAACCCTGAAAGCCTCCTCGACAACGATCGCAGTATAACGGAAGATGAAGAGGCGCAAAGACAGGGCAGCCACATCCATCTGAATGGCAATTATATGGAAACAGGAACCGAGAGCGATGTGATTAAAAAGCCTACGATAGTGTCGCTGGAAAACGGTGATAAGAATACTCCGAAAAGAGATAGTGACTTAACGTCAGGCTTCGAGCGTTCATTTTACGAAACAAGAGAAATTGATGCGTTGGGAAAAAAGGTGGTTTCAGACGCGATGAGAAACGGACGAGAGGATATCGACGCGGAAAACGGGAAAGGCGAAGTATGATTTCTCTTCAATGCTCCACTCGTGAAATTAATATTTAAGGGGGAATCCTATTCTTTGGACTAAAAACATAGCAAAATTGGGGATTTTTTTTTAAGAAACTAGGTATTTGATTCATCTGAAATTTGGATCATATTTTGATGCAGCTTTGAGGAAGCAATAGTTATTTTTTTATGAATTTTGAATAACAAATATAGCCAGAAAAAATACAAATTGAAAGGTCTGAAACTATAACGTTTGCTATGCAATTTTGCGCCAATTTTCTTATGAAACCAAAGAAGTATATCACTTATCGGTATCCTGGTTCATCAAAGTATAAAGTAGTGTTTGTTGGACATACAGGCCAAATTTGAAGGTAATCGGTTCTGTGGTTACAGAAATATCGTGCACATCAGCGGACAACGGCGGCGTGACGGTCGATCATGCACAACTCCTATATTTATTATTAAAAATTAATAAAAAAAAAAACTACAACTTCTTCAAAGATGCATAAAAACATGGTCCAAATTTCAGATTATTCGAATCGCTAGTTTCTTAAAAAAAAAATGTAAAATTTCGCTATGTTTTTAGCCCAAAGAATGGGATTCCCCCTTAAGATCGGTACTCGTAACATCGTGCATGCTTATGTTGCTTACAATGCAACCCGATTGCTGTTCGATTTATAATGCATGACATGCTTTATTCATGAATCTTTTTATTCCCCCCCGGGGGAACTTGGTACATTACGCCGCGTTCTTTCTTTATTCAGATATCGAGAAGTTCAAATGTCGGCGATTGTTCTTTCAATGCTAAGAAGAAAAGCTCGGTGACCATCGATCGGCCTTTCCAAGTCTCATCCGCGACATTGCCATCGATTAAAGCGGAGCACTCGGGTATGGCAAAAACGGCGAAGGAGGATCTCTCATCGGCGAAGCAGAAGCGGGCTAGCTTCCACAGTGGCACGAATCGGGCTTTCCTTGGACCAATTAGGTCTTCGGCGGAGTTTAAATGGAATCCAGTGGCGGAGAAGGGTGTGCAGCAGAAGTTAGCGACTGAGGTGAAGCCGGCGACCGAGAAGAACGTAGCCCGAGGCAATCCGGAGAGCAAGGACAATGCGAGCAACAGAACTGTGGCCCCGAAATGTATTTCCGACACCAGGTGTGGCTCTATTGCCGAGAGAATTGTAGCTCAGAAGACTATTACGGATCCCAAGGGAAATTCGACGATCGAAAGAAACGCTCGCGCGAGAACCGCGATCGAAGGCAGGGATCCTTCGTCAGACAATAGGACGACCGCTCAGAAGACAAGCGACAGTGGCAGGGCTCCTTTGACTGTAAAAAGAACCGCTTCCGCGAGTATCATTGCGGAGAACAAAAATGGCCCCGTGACTGATAAAGGTGCACCCGCGAGGGTCGCGCCGGATCTTAGATGCAGCTCGGTGAACGAGAGGAACTCGCCATTGAAGAAGATGATGGAAACGCAGAGAGTGGATCAGAAGTCGAGGAGGACCAGCTCGGCACCGCCGCAAAGACACTTGGGTTCCTCCAGCAACCGAGTACAAGTCAGTATCGTGATCGATGCACCAAGTGCGCCTGCTTCTGGGGAGAGTAACGATAAGGAAGAGCCGGGCATGGGTTGCAGAGATAACGCGATGGGAAAAATCGATGCGACCTCCATGAAGGTAGAATTTTCTGAGAAAATTGATTTTTTTCGCGGGGAACCACGTGGGGAAGATTAGGCGGGGGTTCGGATATTCGACCCCCCTATTAGGGCCTTTGCCACCCTTCCCGCGAAATAGCAGCAAACATTTTAATTTAGAAGAGTTGAGACAATTTTGAAATTAATTTAATATAGCAACTCGCGTATGAGTTATTGGTAATTTGCTGCCTGAAAAGAAAGCGAATTGTTCTTGAAGTTGGCTCGAGCCTCTGTGTTAAAGATCACCCTTCACTTTCGGTGTTAGGAAAAGTAAAAAGACATTTTATTTTAAGGCGGACATTTAAGAAATAACTAGCTACGGGCAAAAATGTTTTGCCACTTCTTTCAATTTCTTTCACTGAAAATTTGCCTACGTAGCCTATATGCAAATCCACCCCTAGGGAAGATGTTTCATTGCTTCCGATGCGAATAGAATCAGGTGTCATCGGGGCGATCCGCGAGATCGGCGCAGTGGAAGAGGCGATCGAGAAGCGCGAGAAGACGCTTTTGGGGGAAGCAGGACGAGAATGGAAAGTCGCGGAACCGGTCGGGCGGTCATGGGAGGAGCTCGATCGATTCCAGAACGATTGATATCGTCACGATGGTGTCCCTTATCAGCTCGGCTGACAGCGACAGCGACACCGAGAATTCGCCCGGGGATGATAAGCTGATAGACGAGTTACGCAGCAAACTACCCACCACGTCGATCATCAAGCCGTCGATGAATCCGGCTGTGAGCATTGCGAGAAAGCCCATCAAGTCAGGTACAATGCAAACGAAGCCGGCTTCTTTCAGAAATATGAAAATCATCCCTTTAAAGAAACTACTCTTGGTATAATTTCAATGGCTAACGGATGAGATACGAGAAATGGAAAGTAACTAGCAGTGGCGGACTGGGTCTAAAAATATTGGTTGCCAGGAGACAAAGGGGGCCTGCAACTATAAGGCTACCATTTAATTTTTATAAGAAACAAATACAATTATCAAAAAGTGCATAAGTGGCAAAAAAGTAGAATTAAAATTTTTGTGAATAAACGTATATTTCTTTTTTAGTAATATTGTCTGACGTTTAAAGGGGCCCACTTGCCATCGAGCAAGCTGACATTCTGACCAGTCCGCCACTGGAAAGTAGTATTTCCTAAGTGTTTGAATCTGCTGTCGAAATTATATCTGAAATGAATTGGTAATATGTACCTAAAATGTGATTAAATTATTAGATATTATTTGATTTCTTTTTCACCATATGCATGATCGCACTTTGCTACCAATCTTCACGAGCTCTCTGTCTCAGAATTCATTCTCCTCTGCTTTCTCTGAAATACTTTCTCTTATCTACATTTTACTAAAAAGGTATCACCTTATTGTTCGATAAGAAATTCTTCTATGAAATTAGGTGGTATGTACCTACTTCAAAAAGGTTCAACCAGCTAGAGAAAAGGTTCAACAGTGCAAAAGATCTGAAATGTCCTTTTTTACTACACCTACTTGTACTTTTACCAGAAAAGTGGCAAAAGTTCATAGACAGCCAAGGAAAATAATTTGATTGAAAAAAGATGTAATATATTTTTGTATTTAATATACACTTTGGTACAATAAAGCGACCGACCTAATACCATATTCTTTTGGCGATCGTCTACAAAAGTTGCATTTGAAAAGAGAATGGTGATAAGAGGAATATCTAAACAAAATTGAAAGTAACGGACTGTGTCGTCCAAGTATTAAGTAGTCTTCAGCAGTTATCTTTCGTCGCGTTTCACGATTACGCGAAAGTATATATCTCTGATGAGCGAGCAATTGATACAAGTAATTATTGTAGTTATCTGAAACACAACATTCAAAATGATTGGTGATCTGTAGACGTGCGGCTATCACCTGAATCAGAATAATGAAAAAATATTAAGAAACCAGCATAATGAAGAAAATATTAAGAATATAAATATTAAGAAAAAATATTTAAAAAATATTAAGAAAGAAAGATATGACCACGTCTTAAAAAATTGTATCAACTTTAGCAAAAAAATATTATGGTTTTGTTGAACGTAGTAATTTAATTTTGCAAATATTTGTGAAATTCTAATTCGAACGATAAAATATAACTTGAGGTAAAATTCGACTTATACTCGTTTGCCTGCCCACCAGATATGTAATTATCGGCGAGCAATTTTTCAATGCATGAATGGCGTGATTAGATCAGCATATTAAGAGATACATATTGCGAATGACGACATCCGACGCTCGTCGGTGAATATCGTGCCGGGAATTTAATAACACACGCGTACAGAAGCGGCTGTGGAATGATAATAGAGCCAGTTAATTAGAAACGACGCGAGACACGCGAGCTCTAGATGCCGCGAATAATTTCGAAATATCCACCTCCGCCTTCCCTTAATTGTTCTTACGTGGGACAAAAAGAAGGTGTACTCGAAACAATGTTAACTCCTGCCCATTACCCACGCGAGTTTCCACGCGCTCGTAGACTCGCAAGTTTCTATTGCTCGCTGCACTCGCGGTAAATGTAATTTCATCGAACGTTAATCGATTCCATAAACATTTCTGCGTATTGAAGATTCCGGTATTATATACTCAATGCGAGCAATTGATTCGAGGTCTTGGTCATGTCATAGAAGAAGAATAATAGATTACCAGAATAAAAGATTTATTTTTATACTTTATTTATATTTTAATAAATCGCAATTTTATCGCAAATATTTTAATTTCGCTCTTCTGGGAAAATATCAACGTGGAAATGGGTTGACAATGACAACAAGCATATTTATTTTACACTTTCAACTTATTTGAAATTTAAATGTCAAGGGTGCCCTCCTTTCAGATCACTCCAAAAATAGGTCATCTTTTGAATTTTATTTAAAAAAATAAATAAACGTCGTAGCGTTAAAACACTTAATAGGCTGTACTTGTCCATCATTGAAAGTAATACAAAAAAATTGTTAGATATTTGATCTAATACTGCTGTCTGTTGGTGGCTGTAACTACCTTGCAGAATTTATAACGCCTTGTATAATTAAGTGAAATCAACAAACCAAGAAAATTCTTAAAGTTTATAAGATTCCCCATGGAATCATCTACGATAATAATTTTTGGACCAATCTTCTTTTCATAAACATTTTCGTTCGTAACATTACCATTTTTTTAAGTTTGCACTTCAAACGTCTGCCAAAACCTGAGATTACAATAATCAGCTATGACCACAGATGATTCCACGAACAATCTTGTAAACTTTAAGAATTTTCTTGGTTTACTGATTTCAGATAATTCTACAAGGCGTTATAAATTCCGCAGATGCAGAACTTTTTTTCAATCATCATGACAGTCACAGCGACCAACAGAAAGAAATATTAGATAAAATATGAAAAAAAAGTTTTATTTTGTAAAAAATACAGCAATACAGCCTAAAAAGTTTTTTACACTATTACGTTTACTTTTTTTTTTTAAATAAAATCCTAAACATGCCCCATTTTAGAGTGCGTGTACTACACCCCAATTTCTAGAAGATCTATCATTTACTCGCCTCGCCCGCGACGAATCTTCCCAGTTTCTAGTCGAGCCGCTCCGCCCTCTTTATTTATACCCGTTATCACAGGAAATGCTTCTCGCGAGAAATGCGAAGTATGGCCGGAATTCGGTGAATTCCAGATCGTGTCTATCACGGCTGCTGTTATACTTCGTCAACGATAACCCGCGGCGACTTCGTCCCTTTCGTGTTACGTGCACAGCCGCTAATTAAATGGAACTTCTATCGCGCAGCGACATGGAACTGGCGAAGACAATAGGATCGAACGCGTTAAATCGACCAAACTTCTTCCCTGTGTATCACGCCGGCTGACCCTGAAGCAAAATGTTCCATTCGAAGCTCGCCCGCGCAAATTGTTTGCGACAATCGCGTCTCGATCGTTGCTTGAACCGGTGACCCCCATTGAAGTTCATACTACAGCTTGAACGATGGAAGTTCAAAGATCGACGATTCGAAAATTCCCCGTCTTGTAAAATGGGGGAAGTTTTAAAAGAAGTTTGAAGACAGATCGTTTGGGAATACAATGAAGAAAAGGAGTCGATGGTTTCTCTGACTTGATATTCTAGTTTTCCCAATCATTTTTGAGTCGCGATATCCTTCTATAATATTCAAATAACCCGCGACTCCCTATACTTCATATAAGGCGAGATAAATTTAATAAGGTGCAGAAAACATATTAAAAATAGGTACCTATTTCAGAGTATAATTTTAACTTAATAATATTTTTAAAAAAACTGTGCTGACCCCCCAGAAAAAATTTCGCAACCCACTTCGGGTCGCGACCCACCGGTTGGGAATCACTGCGTTATTAGATATTTGTTACAAATTTAGCATTTTTTTTTAATAACCTTTTTTGTTCCTTGTTTCGTGATTCTTTCTCGCGTCTCGTCATTATAAAAGGAACGGCAGTTTTCAGAGATTGCACTACTTTTTATTACGAAGGCTGAACGGCCAACGAAGAGGTGCTTGGGTGAAAATGGGAAAAAGTACGGCTCGCGAGAAATATTAATGGGCTCATTTGGTCCCGTGAGACCGAATCGATGACACGAGATATCGCTTGGCCCAGTTTTCGGTAAGCGGCCCTGTGTTGTGATTGCAGGGCCACTAAATCAGGTTACTAGCTGAACACACGTATCGTGACTATAAAATTCCGCGGCCGATATTACCCTGGTTCGATTGGATCGACATTAACGAACCCGACAATAGGATGTAAAAACGCAATGCAAATGATTTATTCGAAGGGAAATTGCTCGCGAATATTCTATAGGTACTTTCTGTTATTAAAAATTCATCGAAATCAAGGGAACCTCGTTAGCCGAATTCAGTGGCGCACCCAGGGGTGAGAGGCCAAAGAACGGGCTTTGTAAAAAAGAAGAAAACTAGATTTTATTCTTTAAATAAATTGTTATAATCACCTAGTGAATTTTATTGAATTTGCATTAAAAGTATTTTTATCCTTTCAACTCGGCTCTCCCCGAGATTAAATCCTGAGTGCGCCACCGGCTCAATTAATATGCCATAAGTGTTTCAATGATTAAGATCTTAAATCCCCTGTTGCACCTAATTTGTATTATTCCTCCCCTGAAGAAGCGCTTCTGGGAAAAAAGATGATTAACAAAAAGAGGAATGTGCGAGAAGTGTTTAGTTGTCAGGGGATTGATGAAATGAACTGGTTGCATAGTTTCCTTCCAGAGGGATTCCTCCGACGAGGACCCGCCGAAGGAGCAACAACCCCCGCCAAAGGAGGAGAAGAAAGCGACACCAGGTCGGCTGGCGATCGTTAACCAACGTGGAAACGGGGGTACCTTGTCGGGCGAGGAAGCGGTGGTTTGGAGAACGGACATACCCAGCTTGGCCCTGCCCGTTCTGGCATTAATTCACGACGCAGAGGAAGTCGTCGACGTCCCACTGACTGATCGCGAGAAGAGATGCCTGGCCGTGCCTATTGGTGATTTACCCGACAACAAGCGAAAGCTTTTGAAGACACGTAGCACACCGTCGCGATCGTGAGTACAAAAAATTCTATCTCACTGATTTATAAAGATATTTTGGAAAGTACGTTGAGTTCGTAGTAAAAAGGTGTGAAGACAGAAGGTAGTTGAAATCAATGCCATGGTCACTTCGCTATCACTTCTGCTTCCTTAAATTTTATTTTTCTAAAAATAAGTTCTACTCAAGAAAGCAGGTCTTGAACTGGCCTTGGTTTCATCAACTTTTCCTCTCCACACTTTAATACCTCCTTTTGCTTTAATTCTTATTTCTCCGTGCCAGCGTATTTCGCGAAATAAAGGAAGTTATTGACGCTCGTTAAATGAAGTTATTGTTCTTAAAATTCACGCGATCGATACGTAAAATATTCTTCAAACTCCACGAGCCATTACAGTGATAAATGCCTTTACGTATCTGACAAATCGTCCCTGCTTCGCAACGTAGCAATAGTCAGGCAATGGGTCCTGAAGATTGTACAATAAAAGGATCTCTTACGTAACAGCACGAATCGCGCTGAATTGCAGTCGAAACCTTATTGCTGGCTGATATCTGCATCGTCGTCCTGCCGTGCCTTTTTCGCATTAATTTCCATAATGAAGAAAGAAAAACACGGTTTTCGTCCGTTGGCTTTTACATAAACTAATTGTATCGCTTCGGGGCAGTTTATGTACATAACAAGGATCTTGAACCGCGAGGCGATCGATCTTTCATCAACCACTTTTTTCTCCGGTTTTATTACGCCCGCGTGACGAGAATCAACTTTTTCTCTGGTTCTATTACGTGCGCGTGACGGGAATCCTTTCGCCGCGGTCTCATCCGTCTGCGACAGTAGGCACGACGGCAATATTCTGCCCCACTAGCGTTCGAGAATCACGGCACGATCCCGATTGTTCATGGATTCGTATAAGTAAGTATCGACGGAAGTAAAAAAAGTGGGCCGATAAGCGGTTACCAGGATGATAAAAACAGAGAGGGAGGCACGATCGTGAACGGGATGTATTAATAGTTCGCGTCATACATCCTTTTTATTCAAGGGCTATGGAAACTACCAAACGATGATGAACCTGTTCGTCGATGCACTTGCATTAAAGGCAAACGTTGTCCACCGAAACAGCGTGTCGTTTCTTTAATAGAATCATTGAAAGAATAGGGAGAAAGCATTGGAATAAATCACACGCATTTCGATCCCTTTGCAGTTTGACAGAGAAACAGACGATGTCGCCGAAACTAAAGATACAAGAACCACCGGCAACTGTCCATCAGAAGGTGGAGGCCTCTACGCAACAACTTAAAACGCCGGCGAATAATCCCGCAGCAAATGTAAGGCACACACTTCGTTGTTGGCCACGGCTATCGTGAGATAATTTACGAAATTCATAGGTAAAACAGGGATTTTTAAGAACCGCGAAGGACACCGTTCAACAAGTACAGCCGATGCCCACGGAGCCGCAGTTCCAAACGAGCAAGGAGAAAGAGTGTTGGCACCTCTATAGGAAAATGTGCGACAAAGGCGTCAGCGTGTCCTTTGACACAGTTTTGAGGTTTGAATAAAAATATTGATAGTATTCGGATTATTTGGAATTCACCGAGTGGTATTATTTTCCAGGGGCATGCTTACACCGACGGAATATCGATTGAGGCAGAGGGAACTCTTCCAGGACTTGTAACAGAGTGCAGAATCGTTGAATGATTTTAGTATTCTTCTGTTTTTTTTCGTAATACAATGGTTCCGACCACTTGGAATAATACGGACGTTGAAAAAAAGAAACCTCGCCGAGAACTAACGTTATAGAAGAAGGTGCTCACGATCGAGTAACGATTCGAGCTTGTAGACAAATAAACGGTGTAGCTCAGTATTGTATCCTCAGACTCTAGACACGAGTCGTCTAGGACTCGCGAAACGAGACTTTTTAGCGAACGAAATATCCGAATTAGTTCTATCGTGTCTTTAGACGTAAATTACATATGTACCGACTGCCTATTTTTTAGATCATTTATTAACGTACACTAATGCGCCCCAGTATCATAGAGATTGGAACAATCTTACGAGAAAATAAAACTTACGAAACTGCGTTGATAGATCAGCGAGAATGTCGCCGCTGTTAATTATTGCACGGATCGAAATGCCCGAGAATTGTTCATGATCCTAAATCGAGATAAAATGAAATCGACTTCTATCGTATTCTCGTGTAGTCAATGTTTTATATGATGTTTACGACTTGTTCCTTTGTATGGCAATACATAGTGAATAAAATAACGGACGAAGTATGGGGTAGACTTAACATCTTACGGAAGTTTGTGTCGCGCGAACTGAAATACCGACTTATTTCCTAATGTAAAAACAAACACTATCTAGTCACGTTTAGTTTTAATTCTCGCTGTTAATAGCGCGGTAATCTCATTCCCCTCCGAATCGATCACGCCGGATGCAACAGGAAAATGATAAGAGGGTTCAGAAACGCCAAATAGTGTGGCAAAAATGTATATTCGATGTTGGGCCTATCCTATACCACGCCTGTGGCAAAACACAAATTGTAATTGGTAACATCCTTTACGCACCGTCAGGGCTATAAATTACAAGTGTATAAAAAAACTAGATTCTTAAATTTCTTTAATTTCGAACGGTTATTATAATTGTTCTGTATGCTAGTAATTCAATCACGTTGTTCTTTAATTTCACATCGCGACAACGAATGAAAATGCATCTCTTTGTTAATCTTCTCGTTTCTCCGGGTTTAAAGAAATTATTAGCCCAGGGACTTGCAACGTTAAGGTCCGCCACTGCTTTTCACATTTCGCCAAGCCACTGTCAATTTGACAGATACTGGCTAGCGCTTTTTAAAGTAAACGAATACCCCATCACGTGTTGATGGTTTAAGGAGATTGATGGCAGGATGACCTGCACTCGTTACATTCCTCTATTGCCATGACATACGCGATTAATGATGTCTCTACCGAGAAAGGTTAACGTCGATTACAAAGCACGGCTTGAGCACAAATTATACCTGGTACGTTTCTTAATGAATTGAAGGTTAATGATTCATCTCGCTCGTATCATCGATATCCTCACTTTTTCGGGCTTTGCCCTCTGCGATTCATGCACGATAATGCGTAACGCGATGTATCATTGCTTTACGAAGACGAACTGTCAGATATTCGATATCCCTTTTTCTACTACCCCAATTCTGTCACAGGCCAGAGAGAATCCTGAACCAATATTCGATGTGTCCGAATGCGCTCTGAAGCATGTACCTTCTGGTATTTATTCGTTGTGTAAAGTATTCAGGAAGAAGGTGCTATGGATGTACGATAATAAATTGACTTCACTTTCGGGTGGAGGTGCCTTAAGCGATTTGTCATTACTCGTTGTGCTAGATATTCGCGGAAATGAATTTACCAGCTTGCCATCGGACATAATGTGTCTCGTCTCACTCAAGGTAAGGACGAACGGGATCTTAAGTTCCGTTGTTAAGCATTTGAAGTATTACATGAAATTTTCAAACCAACACTGCCGATGATCATAATATACGATTTCACGCACTTCAGGAACTTTATGTACAAGACAACAATATAAGGAAACTGCCAAATGAAATAGTATGCTTAAATAAATTAACCGTATTGAATGTTGCGAAAAATAATTTGAAACAATTACCAGAAACGCTTGGGAAGTTGAAGGAGCTTACTACGCTGGACATCAGTCAGAATAAAACCCTTCAAAAGCTTCCTAAATCTTTGGGCTGCGTGCAGCAATTAGCGGAGTTAAATATCAACGGGTTAAATTTGTCGTATCCACCTCGAGATATTTTGAACGGGGGCACGATAGTGATCATAGCGTTTCTGGCGAACGAGAGTGGCATCGAATATTCGCCGGAAGGGTCTGGATTAGAAACAGACTTACCGAGGGACACGAGCACCGACGATATGCAAGCGGTATATCATAACAAAAATAACGATGTACAGGTATCGCGCGATCGAGGATTCTAATTCTTGACGTTGCATTTGCCCAGTGTGTCTTAAATGTATTTTATTTTTTATTTTTAGGCAGCATTACAGAAGCTAGAAAAAATGAAGGCATGTGGATGCTTCTTTTATTTTAGTATGCTTACAGTTGTGTCTCGCTGCACGTTTAATATTTCTTTATTGCGGCAGTTAATTTCGATCTATCGGACATTTATTACACGTATTTACGTTGCTATGATAAGTTTAACCAGTTCGCTGAATTCGCTTGCGTTGTGTCGAACTAGGTTGCGTTATTATTTGATTCGCTTGAGAAACTAGCGCGTAGCTTGAATGTTACGATGTAATGATCAGTTTGATTTCGCAGGAGCACCGTCAAAACGCGTTACTAGAAGTAGAGAAGAATATCAAACAGCAACAAGAGTACGAAATTGGAATTCAGTCGACGCTGAAGCAGCATAGAAAGAAGGTCTTTAAACATGAAAGTTATTCAGTTATTTCTTTTTGCCTTCGTGTAGAATTTATCATTTTTTTGCACTGAAGCATTTTCTTTTATTAGCTTCTGGAGGACCTCGCTTTGCAGCAGACGCAATTGGAACATGAACTAGAGAAAGTACAGCTAGAAAGGGATTCTAACAGAGCACGCCTGCTCTCCTACATTTACAATGGTAATTTAATCTGAGCGTTTGCTTATTCAAGAAATAACTACTCTTGAAAGTAGATTATGATTCTTTCTCAGCATTGTAATTACTAATCGTCAATTTCATTTCTAGCTGAGAAGGAAGCAGATAACGTGATCAAAGAATTTTTAAGGAACGGCGAGGAGGACCGACAAAGCCAAGCTGAGCTATATGAACGGGAGAAGCAAGAAGAAATGCAACTATTGTCTTCTTGTCATTCGGAACAATTTATGTTCCGTACAAAAGATACTCTTCGTAAGTGCTACCAATGCGTTGTACTTATTCCTATTATCTGAATGATATATTTACGTACGATTTTATAGTTTCAATGGAGAAGTTACTAGAGGAGGAGCTTCATAGAACCAGGAAGTTGGAAGAACATAGTAAATATAGAGATTATGCTGCGCAATCTTTGCTCACACTGTTAGTAAAACATGAGAGAATTATTCGATGTTATGAATATTTGATACGATGTATGATTCGATCTCGTAAATATTTCAGAGAAGTAACGAATAATGATCACTTAGCACAAATACTACAAAGTCAAGAGAAAAACAGACAAAATTTAATTGATACGTTAAGGCAAGACGAAGTTCTACAGAAGGCTGCCGTCGCAGCGTTATTGGAACGTAGCGACGCACGTTCTTGGAGTATCGTGCAGCAAGTGAACTTGGTACAATCGCAGTTAGCTGCACTTACAACCATTGAACTGGAGAGGAGAAAGCTGGAAATTAACCAGCAGCTTGTACGTATTTATTCGCGGATTATCGATACTTTCTGTTTAAATACGTTGTCTACTTTTATTATAAAAGTGTCTCAATATTTTACGCGATAGAATGAAATAGGGGAGAAAAGAGTAACGCTCAGTGCTATTCTGATGAACCTATTAGAACAGCAGAAGAACAGGCGAGATCAGCTTTTGGAAACAATCAACACTATAGAGCAACAGCGTTATATTAACGTAAGTACAGGTTCCATTTTTGTTCTGCTACTTTTCCACTAATAGCCATTATAAAATTGTATTTTCATTTCCAAAGAATTCTAGACGAAGAAGTCAGTTTTGGTTGATGCAATATCAGTCTTTAATGGAAGCACGACCTCAGGGTTTATTAGAAATGTTAGAGCCTATGCTAGTGCGGCACGTTGCAATAGCAGGAGCGTTACATTGTTTGCCATTTTTAGCTTCTCTACCCTCATTACTTAGTACGGATCTTAGTGACGAGCAATTAAAGAATGTATGTGAAGCACGAGTTATTTTATCCGCAAGTAACATGGATATTTGCTGCGTTAAAATAAAACGCGCATTTTTACTGCCATAGATCGGAATACATTGCGAGAATGATCGTGCTGCTATAAGACTTGCGGTTGATAATTACCTAGCGGAAGCGAAACTCAACGAAACTAGAACACTCGAAACACCCTCCGCACCACCTGAAGAAGCGGGCACCAGCTCTAACTATCCAGAGTATAACACTACACAGAGTATCAATACTGCCGAATGTGTAATTTGCCTTGATTTAGAAGTAAGCATAACTTTCATCCTTTTCGGAGATTCCTATAATAAGATCAGATATCATTTAACACGATTTTATATTCCTTACAGTGTGAAATCATTTTTCTACCATGCGGACATCTCTGTTGCTGTTTGGGTTGCGCAAATATGGTTACCGCAGGTTGCCCGATGTGTAGAAGTACCATAGATCGCAAAATTCACGTTGTAAAGCCTTGAAGCATAAGCAATGCTTTTTGTAAATGTCTCCATTTAGCTACTTATTTCTAGCACTTTGGTATTTCGACAGTATGCGTTTCACGTTTGAAAACTTACACAGAAGAAAGTAGGTTGTGACGTACATCCGTATATTTCAAATGTTTTCGTCTACGAAACTCTTAGAGCGTTCATTTTATGCTCCAAGATAAAAATTAGCATTCCGCGAAACGTGACATTTATATTTGTTAAATGAAAATGTGTATTTCTTGCACTTTGCAGGCCACAGTTAGCGTCATCGTTTCGATCCTTTTAAAGAGCAGCAAGTTCAGATCAGGTACTTGGATTTCGGAATCCTGATCTCTCGTTTTTCAGTGCCATAATATGACCGTACTTTATACAATTGAGATAATATAATTGTATTCAAAATAGGTTAAAATTGCCTAACTTTTTTAACACTATCTACGATGCAAATACCAAATATTCGAGGATAAAGTGATAGAATGAATTGCGCTTATTAACGCTCAACTACGGATATCAAATTTTATATAAAGCGGACACTGACATATCTACACGCGCAATAGCCTTATAAATACTGTAAAGATTAAAGCATTTTAATCCGTTGAAGTGGTTGAGAGTTAATGATGCAGAAGTCAAGATAGGTAGCGAGCAAGCTTTTATAAACGATAGAAATCAATTTTTATAAAAAGAAATCTTTCTTATATAAATACAGTATCTTAAAAGTATCCATTAATAAGCCATTTGACAATTTATTGATCTATGTGTAATGTTCGAGCAAGAATTGTTGAAATAAAAAAAGGATCGCAAATAAAAGGTTCTAAACAAGTTCGGATCGATTGCTTCATTTTTGCTAGGAATAACAGAGCATAAGCCAAGCTTTTGGAACACAACAGAGTCGTTTCAAACCCTTGCGTCACTTTTTTTTACCAATATATTTTCTTCGTTTAATAATAAATAGAATATGACAAACTTTTCAGACTTATGTAGTAGTTATGCAAAATAGTATGGCTCTATGTGCTTCTTTCTACGCGTACTCTCACGCTTAACAAGCGTCAAAAGACCATAACTTCCCTTCCGTCATCTTCTTCTTCTATTACATCATCCTCGTCCTTTTTCTGTTGCTTCTTTTTCGACGTGGCATCTTTCTTCTCCTTCTGGGCTTTACGAAAGTTTTCCAACGACTCTTGCAGCGGATCGATAAACTGCTCGAACTCTATATCGTTCATCGCATGAATAACATCTTGGCCGCTTATTGTTTTACGATTTCCCTTCTTAGCGATTATGTTCGCGGACGACGTCAGGTACAATATAAATATCGAGGAAGCCTTCGCTACCGCGGTCCTGGCATCTTTGCCAACAGTGACTCCTTCCGGCAGTGCTTCTTTTATAATTCTTGTTACGACCGCATTTGGTAAATTAAGATCTTCCGGCCGTTCTGCCATTGGATTTGATTATCTGTTTATTCTATGGAAACATAACGTCATTGAGCGTAAAAACGTTTAAAAAAAAGAGACAACGTTAATGAACGTATTATTTATGTTATGGTCTAAGGTTATGATTCGGCGTGTAAATAGGAAAGACCGAAAGAGTCGTGGAGGTTCGGAAACGTTGATTAAATTACCTTGCTCGGAAAATGTCGCCTTAACCAAAACTTTAGTTCGTCGAGCCAAGTTAAGATCGAATGAAAGTAGTAAATAATGACTTCCCGATAAACTCTGTCTTCTTATTTCCCGCCAATGCGTTCACTTGTGCACACATAGGAGGGATATAAATTGAAAACAATGGGAAACCATGGACACCAACATGGAACACTGAATGAAACGTCACACAATCGTGAAATTTAATTCGAATAATCGTGCCGCCAGATTTCACTGAGCAATATTAGCAGTCACGCATTTGTTTTTGAGAGCGGATGACACAACTGTCCACAACTAAAATGATTCGTGCCGCGCTACGCCACTCACCGCCATGCGCATCACCAATCAGATCAAGAGTGCGTCTAGGAGGGGGTACACCGCATTTGCATTTGTAATTGACGGTCCGAATCAATGGAATCAATTCAGCCGGGAATATGCAAAAGGCATTCACGATTCAAAAAGCTGTGCCGTACTTTCATTTATGGAGAGCAGCTTCGAGGAATATGTCTGCGCGTCAATTTTAAATCGAGCAACACCAAGATCTGAAAATTGACACGTTCGCTCAAACATATTCTGCGTGCTGAGAAAGGCATTCCGCGGCGGTATTTATCTGTAGTTCATGAATTCTGTATTTGCATTAGTGTCCTTTCTGCAGTAGCATTATTAACCAATTTCAAAAAGGAGGAGACTATAGATTAATATGTATAAAACTAAAAAGTTAAAAATAAACAAATTAAAATCGACTTCAAAGTATAAAAATGCACTAAAAAGTTATAATAATTTTTCTCTTATTTAATCTACGACTCTCATAATTTTTACGTCGGCGCCTCATCATTTGGACTGTGTAAATCTGGCGCCGACTTAAAAAATATGAGAGTCGTAGATTAACCCGTCGTGGACACACCTCTTTTTTCGATCAACTTTGACATATGGCGCTTTCGGGCAACAGCCCTACGGCGCACTGAGTGCGAACTTTTTCGCTTCCGATTGGCTAAAACAGGCTAAAATTCGCACTCAGTGCGCCCCAGGGCGGTTGCCCGAAAGCGCCAATACATGGGTGGTTCACACCCAGAGCAATTTTTGAACGACTGCCATTTTCATCTAAAGAATCCAATCGTTATGGCAAAAATAATGGGTAATTTTCAAGGTCTCTAGAATGTATTCCAATAGTTTTTTTATTGAAATTTTATCACAGTTTTTTTGGAAAAATTCCAGATTACCATATGTCGAGAAAAAACGAAGAAAATCTTTAAAAAAAATGTTAACTTTTACGAATTTCAATATTAGAAGCTAAAAATTTACAGGGTTGTTGTTCAGATATAATATTTTGAGAAAAAAATAGTTTATAAGTCGGCTTTGGAGAGACGGTATTTATTTGGCGTATAGAAGTTACAGAACGTCAAAATCAGCTATTGGGTGGCTCCCACCCACAGTGTCAACGAGGGGTTAAATAAGAGAAAAATTATTTTCTACTTTTTAGTGCATTTTTATTTTTTTGAAGTCGGTTTTAATTTTTTTTTAATTGTCAGTGTAAAAGTCGAAGAAATTTTGTTAGACCAGAAGACAGGAATTGAAACGAGTCAATTGCTGTGCCACGGAACATCGTGTTATAGATGGGAATGCCGGTCTTCGTAGTGTGTCGCGGAGTGCTCGAGGGGCGAGAGTGGGGTCGACAAGTATGTGTGGTATGTGTTCAGCGGTGTAGGTTGCACAATACATACAGAGGTATGCATTGACAAATCTTGCCTTCGCATCGAAAAACCTGTCGCCTGCACGGTGGTTTGTCCGAAGATAAGTACTCGATATCAAAGTGACCCCCGGAGCTGACAGCTTCGCTGTTACAATTCCTCCACTTCAGGGTAGTGAAACGCAGCCACCATTCGGCAAAAAATGTCAAAAATCGAAGAAGGCAATGCTCATATACGGCAGGCCGAGAAAAGGTAACTGTCACCGCGGAATGACACCTCGCCGAAAATTGTGTCAACAATCGGGTCGATTTTTATCGGCTTGTTATGCGAGACACGCGAAGCGGGCAATTCCCAATACAAAAATAGTTCAACTGTTATCGATCCGCCCGACGAAACGAGTAAGACACATCTCTGTTGCAGCTTAAAAACATCACTATTAAAATGGAGTCCCGATTTCGACGTCGCGGCCTCCGAATATACGAGCGCAGGTGATAATATCCATAAATACATTATGTTGTGGCAATCCGTATTCAATACAAACTTCTCTATTCCCTTCATTCCAGCAACCTGCTTCAGAATAGTAAAGTCTTACGAGCAGTGCAAAGAGTGCCTGAAGAAGGCTTCCGATTGTTATAAACAGAACAAATCGTATCCTTTTGAAATGAATATGTTTGCTAGGGAATACTTAGAAGTATTATAATTCTAGTTAATTTGCATCTACAATGGAAATTATTATTCTTTAACGTTATCTGTACAAAAGATGGTTCCACGCCGCGAAGTAAGTTCCCATCCGTTCGAATTCTACTTTACTGTATAAGAGACGCTATTGATGCATTAAAAATTCTAGGAGCATCGAGCAGGCTATGCTAATCTGCAAGGAGATGGGGAATATCGAGGACGTGCCGAACTTGGCGCACAATTCTTGTACTCTCTATCAAATGCACGGGTCGCCTGAATCAGGCGCGACTGTACTCGACAAGGCAGGGAAAATGATGGAATCCGTTGACGCGCGTAAGGCGCTAGACCTGTTTAAACGCGCGGCTACCGTTGTTATGGTAAATATCGAATGGCCTTCGATGGAGATATAGCTAAGAACTACACATGGTACATTCTTTTAATAAAGGGTGAAGACAGTCCACGCCAAGCGGCGGAGTATATGAGCAAAGTAGCGAGATTGCTAGTCAAGTTACAAATGTACGACGAGGCGGCAGACGCGATCCGCAGAGAAATTGGAATGCACCAGGCGATAGATCACGCGCCGTCCGTGGGAAGACTAACAGTGGTATTAGTGTTAGTACAGTTAGCGCGGGGTGATCAAGTAGCAGCTGAGAAAGCTTTCAAAGAGTGGGGGAATTACTGCGAAGTTCCCGAGGTACAGACCTGCCCCTTAAAAATTCAAGACTTCTTCGACGAGGAGCTTAACACGTTTACATTCACGCATTTAGGTTCAGACGCTAGAAATGCTGTTACAAGCGTACGACAATGAGGATGCGGACGCTGCGAAAGCAGCCTTAAATAGCCCTTTCATTAAACATATGGACGTTGAGTACGCTAAGCTTGCTCGAGGACTACCTTTGCCACAGCAAGAATACGCCCTACCGCCTCCGGGAGTAAGAGCGAATGCAGCGGAATCGTATACATCGCCTAACGCAACAAAATTAATTAAAGAGACTAAGAGCGAAGCCAAAGTACGTAACAGCTGTAATAATTTTCTCTCGTTTATTGAATCCTCTAATGAATTTATGCTATGCTTTAGAAGACAAACGATAAGATGCCTGAGGAGAGCGTCAAGAATCCGACAGAACATACTGCCGAGAAAGAGCAAGAACAGGCGGCGCCTTCGCAAAAAGCAAAAACCGAGGAGGATGACTACGAAGGTGGCCTCTGTTGATCACCTGTATTTATTGCAGTCAGTATAATTTATGCCCCGAGACATACAAATGCTTATATACATAATTGCAAATCTTTAACTTGTCGAGCGATTCGTTGCACACTTATTGGCTTGGTAAGAACATTCTCAAATTCTTAACTAAAGTAACGTATTTCATTCTTTGAAGTATTTCCAAAAACGTGATACCTCGGAAAGGCTTCACTTGTTTAAAATTGCAGTTACGTCGGGAGTTTCGAGAGCGCTACAGCAGGAAGTACATATGTAACATATATGCATTTACGTTTAATAGAAGTACGAAAGGACAACCTTTGAAGTTGTAAATTGTTCGCATATTAATATCGGCTTTATGAGTGTTATGTTTTCTAGTAATCGTAGGAACACCTCTGGCGAGAGTCTACATATAATCGCAGTCCTATGTCAATAAAGGAAATATACAAAACACAGATATTTTACTAATCTAACTTCGTGTCTACATAATTCAAGCTGTAAAAACGTATGTAACGAAATAAACTGTTGTTGCAAACATTTACGCAATATACATCGAAGCGTTTCATTTCGTTCGCGTGCATACGTCAAAGAGGTTATGAACACGAGACGTAAACAATTAAAATACAAAGTTTCTCACTCACGAGCTGTAGATATCGAAGTCACGAGTCCGGTTTCCTTCTACAAACAATCCCCAAATAGTAATAGAAGAATTTTTAACATAACTTTCTCACTTTCCTCGCAATTATTTAAACGTACTCGTCCACTTGCCGGCTTTTAAACGGTTGCCGCGGAATTGTACGACGCATTAAATACGGTCTGTGGCGACATAAATGAAAGCAGATTATAATCGAATTGAAAGAAATAAATATAACTTTTAGAGAGAACGGATTTTATATATCGATTAATGTGATTACCAGCTTAATTACATTTATTTAAATGTTGAACAGGCTCCAATTTATAATTAAACGCTTATTATTAAAACACCGAATTACAGGTTACATTTATTCCAGCTTCTATTTACACAAATTATTACGTTCCATATAAAGACGAAGTTAAATACCGGTTTAACAGCAAACTCGATATTTTCGCGACCATTCGTTACGATGTTTTCAAAAAACTAGCGCGCAACCAACGATCCTCTTATTGCGCAGGTTTTAGTCATCGACTATGAGCAAATGAGTATTGCCAATCGGTTAAACATTCCCAACAAAATAATGATATATTCGAATACCGTGGATCTGCGAAACTCTTGCTCGAAATACGATCGAGAATAAGATTTCAATCTTAATCGGTCGCATTTCATTAGCAACTCCGATTATCGGTGGCCTGGGGTGTCCAGTGGCTGTGGACTCTACTTTAACTGTAGCAACGCGAAATCAATATTAGAGTGGCTCTTAGAGAGGCGTGTTTGCGCACGAACGTTAAAATCGAATAAATAGTCGTCTGCAGGAAGAGTCGGGAGCAGACGTCACAATACACCACGACGTCGTGGCAGCATAACAGTGGGGCGCGAGCAAGTGTCAATTTTGATTATTGTCATATCGTTTGCGAGAGCATCGGTGCCTCCTGTCACGCTCGCTTCGGAATTTCTACCGATGATCGGCAAATCGCGTATACGTATTCCTGTGGGTGCCGTGAGGCGGCGAGAAAGGCCACCTCTTTAAATTAAAAGAAGGAATGACGCTGGAGAATCCGTTCTTTGTCGTCAAAGAGTAAGTAAAAATGCCCCGTGCTATCGCGAACATTTCGGCTACTGCCCGCTGGAGACGTGCACAAGTCATCCGCCGTCGAATAATGTCGATGCCACGGAACTTACGCGGCTGTCAAGTTCGAACTTCTGTTGTTCCTTTCGCGGACATTACTGTCGTATATATACGTCGGCCCTTCAAGAATAGTCGCGAGCCGAAATTATTACAAAGGGGCCGTGCTTTTGACGTTTCGAAGCGGCACACTTATTTGCACGACGCTTCTCGTACACGTTTTACGGCGATCTTTATATCCAGAATCTTATCTTAACAGACATAAACTGTAGACACCAATAATCTTGACTTTTTCACATACACACTCTTCCATTAATGGAAAATTTGTTGTATTTTCTCGACTCGATATTTTTATCAGAGGTAGCATTGAACCATTTCTGCAACCCTCTGGATATTAATTTTCTTGCCGTTTCAGTTCGATGGGTCTTCACGCGTTCGTGATTTTTTTTTTATAAAATACATAATATATGCTTAATTTCTTTCCTCCTTATGATAATTTGTGTATCGCATTTCGATGACTCAAAACCGGAGAAAAATAAATATCTTAAGTGGAAGGTGGCAGTGTACGATGAATCGATACTTTTTATCAAAACACGATTGCACTTTGTTAATCCGTATCTCTGTCCTTGTTTCCACTGTTGCAATTCCCTCACCTCTATTACATATTACGAAATAGCAAATGTTGATCTAGTATCGCGAGCGGTATAAAACAGTAAAAGATAATTAAAAAAAAATAAAAAAATAATAATTTTCATGAAAGATTACATAACTCCTTCATATACAGATAAGCCACATTGTGCTTGTATTTATCCGAAGCATATTTGACGATCGCAATAAGTCATTAGTCATCGTATTCTAACTTTCAAGAACAAAAGAAACTCGCAGTTATTATTTAAATTAGCTTTCCTTCACATAAACGTTAACAGCGACGTTTTTTTCTATTTTTCAGCGAAGTTTGCAAGGCCCTAAACAAAAATCGCGGTTTATACGGGCGCTGGACGGAATTGCAGGATGTTGTTATCACGAGTCCTAGTGTGAGCGGGGGAATCCCGATCTCACACGACGAGTTAGAGTGGACCACTACCGAATTGAGGAAAGCTTTACGCTCGATCGAATGGGATCTGGATGATCTGGAGGACACGATCCATATCCTTTAATACATGTACACGATTGCACACGATTTACCATTTCACTATTAACTTCTCAGATTTTAACGTATTAGCGCGCAAACATTGTGACGGAAATTTATCTTTTGAAATGCTTCTCGTAAATCCCTTAAACGGCATAAACCGATCATTTTATGTACTATACCAATCTTAACGCATTACGTATGTATACGTATCGTAGAGAAGAATCCGACGAAGTTTAAGATAGATAATAAGGAGTTGACGGTTCAACGAAGTTTTATCGAACAAACGCGGGAAGAAGTTAAGGTAATGCTTCTTATATGAAATCTCGACTTCGTCTTTCGCAATAATTTAAAATTTGAATTAACCGTTATGTCTCTTTAAACGATCCCACGATACGATGACCCGATTGATTGCATTGAATTCTGGCTCAGATAACCGACTTTGCCACTAATTTGTTGTAGATCATGAAGGACAAAATGAATTTAAGTAGGGGTCGGGACCGCGACAACACGGCAAGACAGGTATGTTCTAATCACATATTGAACTCTAATTTCAGAACATAGCAAGTACAGTAAATTAATGCCGCAATTATTTCAAATGTATTATTGCTGCCGATATATTAGAGAAATTTATAAACGAATATAGGAGAAGTGTAACGGAAGAATGTATCACGACATAATTAATTTGAACAATGAATACTGGAAAATAAGCTCGTGCGAATGAATTTTTGGAGGTTGTTGAGTGTAGTAGGTAGGTACAGAATCGGAAAAAAGGAGAGGATTTCGTGTCAGTAAGGCTACCTAGCAGACCCTGCCTCGGACGCTGGGATGTTAGGAGCTGGGCGAAACGGGTATATATACGGAAGTGAGGATGAGTGAGGACTTGCGAGAGAGAGTCAAGTAGAGTAGCCCTCTGGCGGGGACATTCGGCCACGTCGCTCGAGACCGCCACAAATTCATTCCTCGTGCGTTTAAATTTCGCACGTAAATTAAAATGGTGAGCGTCACGACATCTACGAGGGGCTGTCAAATCTCCGATACTGCTAATCAGCTGTTAGCTATAAACGTCCAGGCAGAACAGTGGCGTCAAAACTGCATCTTTTTTTTTCCTTTATGACACGTTCTTTATGAGTTTTACAAATAAAGTAACACGAATTCGAGCACGGTATACAGGCATTTGAACCGTCCGCAGAAAGAAAAGATGGTTTACTCGGTAAATCGATACTTCTTACCATTAATCGCGCATACGAGTTCGTGAAGTATTATTTTTACGTTGCCGCGTACGATTTAAGTGCACTCATTGGATCATTAATTATTAAAGAATTTTTAGACTCTCCAGACTTATATGGCGCAGTGATAAAATAGATATCATTTATAGCTGGCGATCTTACGCTTTAACCGTTTATACATTTCTTAATTTCATGCATTTGTCTATTGATCCCACAGCCACTTTTGGACAACAGCCCTGCCAGGGTTCCCGTCAACCATGGTACGACTAAGTACAGTAAATTGGAGAATGAAATCGATAGCCCGAACAGGCAGTTCCTGGGAGATACATTGCAGCAACAGGACGATATGATGAGGCAACAGGACGACCAATTGGACATGATAGGCGATAGTATTGGAACGCTTAAAACAGTGTCTAGACAAATCAATACCGAGTTAGATGAGCAGGCAGTGTAAGCGTAACGATTAATGATAATTTAAGCGCCCGCGCCGCAGCTTAATCAGCAGAAGTCTGACCGAAATGATCTCCGTATGTTTCAGTATGTTAGATGAATTTGGGAACGAGTTAGAGGTGACTGATTCCAAGCTAGATGCAACAATGAAAAAAATGGCCAAAGTTCTTCACATGAGTAATGGTAACTATAATAATTACATTCCTGCTCCTACTACTGCAACGTCTAGTGTTTCTGATCTTGCCTCTCAACCTTCTTCTCTATCATCCTTGTCGAACACAATAACCAATTGTTTTTTATGCTCTGGAGATTGAATAGGCTTTATCATAATTTCACCATAATTATTCAGTGAAATTTACGGAAAACCCAGACGCACTCTTTCGCCTCACTAATTGCTTTCTGCGAGTTTGTTTAAAAAGATGAATTCGGCTCGGTTATTCGCACCTGATTTTTGTATGATACAAAACTGATAACGATTCACGCTATCTACTGAAAAATTATGGGATCTTAAAAGAAATCTGCTGTCGGCCATTCGTTTGACTTTCACGATAACATCGCACACCACCATCACCGACAAACAACTCGTTCCTCTTACACTTCTTGGACTAATCAGACTCGATGCTCGGCACTATTGCACTTCACTCGACTTTCTTTTCTAACGGAACAAGCGTAGAGTTGCGTTTTCACGCGACCTAATCCGAAGGGATATTTAGTGGGAGGTAGAAGTCTCGTTAAAGCATTTATAGTAAAAATTAATGGATTCGAAATATATGTGTCATTTAATCACTGACCAAGAGTAAGGTGAACTCGATTTTCCGAAAGATTGCATTCCTTCCGAAGAAAAATCTATATTTCTCTTCTTTCGTATTATTGCTCGAAAGGAATATTTTATGTGAACAAAGCATAATTTTGTCTCGTTTGAAAAGTACTAGATAATTAGAGTCTTAAGGAAATGTTGATAGTGTAGATAAAATATGTTACGAACATAGAATAAAAGTAAAAGTTAATACAAACGTTTAGTAGTAGTCATTACCCGAATACTGAAGTATTCCTCTGCTATCTTATCTTTAGTATTTGAACTATAAAGTTCCGTAGCAGTTAATACGAATACCGAAAGTTAAGAAACTTGCATTTCAATTCCTGTCTTTCACAGTTTCCACGCTTTCTTTACGTAACATGCATTTCGATACGATACGTTATAAACAATATATCTGCTTACGTTATCGTTATGATAAGGATAAATACGGACAAAGAGTAGAATAATTTATTATGCATGCAATCGTTATAAAATTCATTATCCATGCGAGTAATTCGAAGGGATTTGATGTTCGTACAAATTCAGTAAATGCCAAAAATGTAGCATCAAAATGGACCAGTTGCAGTCATAAGAGATTAATTAGCTTCAAACTACACCTATTCGGTATAATTAAAATAATTGTTAAATCTGTAGAACAGTAGTGAAATTCGATAATAATATCAGCAGAGATCTATCGCTGAATTATTGTGAACGAAAAATCTGTAGATAAATAACAGATTATATTTAAGTACTGTATTTACGTATGAATTTTGAAAAGTTACTCGAAACATGTGGCAAGTGTCAAAGCAGAAAATAGGAAATAGCACAGCTAATTTGTGCCTAAGGAAATTTTAACGTGAATAATCTTATAGATACAACACATACCTATAACATTAGAGAGACATTTTCAGTATGTTTTGAAACCTCTGATACTTCTACTTCCAATGTATACAACATGTGATATTACCATATTAATTGACGCGTAGATCAAAATAGCGTAGTACACGGTATTGTGGAATATTCATACGGTATTGCGAGAGTACCAATCAGTTTAAGCGTGAAATGAATGTAAACGGAGAAATATAAACGTTCGAAAGGAACAAAAGTGTTGAAAAGTAAACGAGAGAAAATGTAAAAACAACTATTTGTACGTGTGGTGGTTGCTGATCGATTGTTTCACAATGCGAACAGGATTATTGTTCATAGTGCGACAGTTACCAGTCGCGAGCTCTCTAAAGCTCCATTATAGAAAGAGTTAGTAGACGTAGCAAAGAAAAAACAAAGAAAAAAAAACATTGAAAAATTAGGAAATGAAACGTTTATTCCATTGTTAGAAGAGTGTTACTAATATAACGTTGTGAATTCATACAGATACATTCTTTATTCTAGTATGTAACTAGAGACTAAAGAGGAAAGATATATACTTTATTATTTCTCATAAATGACCAATTGTGAAAACAGATACTGATAAATAAAATTTACGACTTTATTTATACTGTACATGTTGCTGTAAAGTACTACAAACTCCTGACCCACTAGAACTATTCAAATAACAATTACGGTAGTAAGATTATATATAAGAGCTCGTTACATTAAATTCTGTGCTTGAGAGAATCCGATCCGAGCGTAATACCATTGAACTCCACGATTTGCAAGTGTGCTCGGAGAATTCGTTCTCATAAGCAATGCAAAGTCTCTCAACCATGGAATATAATCTTTCTCACATGAAATACGTTTATGAATGTGTGTCTATAGATATTTCATTTCTCTCGATTTTTGCTTACATCTGTTTGTACGAAAGATAATTTTTATATACACGTTCGTGCAATTACCAAAAGATTGGGCGTATATAAGAATTATCGTTTTGAAGCTTCTGTGACGTAATTCATATTACAATCACTGATCAGTGTTTATGAACAACTTTAACTCGATATGCGATTTTTAGAAATCCTACGGAATGCAAATACATTGATTCTTTGCACTCTAGTTTCTTCATGAATTTGGTATCGATAAATCACTCTCTGAACTGTTCGAAATATGGAAGTATTTAATTATATAAAAAGTCGAATACGTATTGCCTTTATCTAATTCTTTATTAATGGCCAGATTTACAGCTCTGTATTCGAGTGCAGGGTGTCAATAAGAAATATCTAGTATTGTTATAAAATGCTTGTTGAAAGAGTGCATGTTGAGAATAATGTACAATGTTCACTGTTTGAAGAAGGGCCAAATACATAAGTATTGAGTTTTCTTATGCAGTATATACATTTCACTCATTCAATTTTATCGTCGTTTATTGAACGGCGATAAAATCATTGGACTCTAATAACATTCTTTATAAGTGACGCATGTGATGTTACTTTCCGTTTGTTTTAGATCGGAGGCAATGGGTAGCCATTGGAGTGTTGACCGCTATATTGGTGTTTCTAATAATTTTATTTATAATTAAGTGAATCATTTGATTTCTTAGCCTCACTAAGAATTATTGGTTCTTCTTCATAGCATTTAGTCGAATGTGTTAAATTCTGTTTCAACGACAAATTACTGATAGCAATATTTTATGATCCATTACAATAAATACTTACGGTTATTATATTTCCGGCGGGATCTTTGTAAATTCCCTTCCTCAAGGCCAGGGCTCTAATCACTTAAAAGCCGCGAAGTATATGTTTCGAAAAAACTTTATTGGGGGTCTGAAGTCTCACAATGTTTGAAGGAAGATGGTAAAAAATTACTCTAGCATCGGCTTACTCTCTTCTACACTTTCGCAGAGTCTAATTAGATATTAATATTAATGCATCGCATCACTTATCGTTCGATGATTATTTCTTTTTTTTTTATTCGTATTAGATATGTAACAGTATTTTATAAAAGTGTTATCTTATACATTAAAAGAGAAAAAGTTTCATGGTGATATACATTGTAAAATATATTTAGGCTTCTACTGTTCTCCCTTTGATGACTCAAATATTCCTCGGAGGTTTATTACTGTAAGAAGTAGTGCATTATTCTGCTCTTATAACCGTATAAATAAATCACAATGCGTGATACATTCGATTTTTACATTGGCCATTAAAATGCTTGCCTTTTTGTCGGAGGAACTCTCGAAGCTCACTTAGAACTTAAAAAAATAAAAGAAGACTTAAAAGACATGGCAATTACAATATAAAATGAATGTATATAGATACTATATACATGTTTGTACGTACGTACAAAGAAATTGTGTTAGACGGAGTGAATAATGCAGAATGGTCTGGTAATGACAGCAGAGAGAAAAGTATGTCTACTATATAAAGTCTTTGGTATAGTGTTCGTTATTGCAGACGCGTGTCCGTATACGCCCATAAAATTAATATTTAAAAAGAAAAAAAATGCAGCTCTAAATGGTTTGTTAAATAAAATGATCTAAGTGTACGTGCCAAATAATATCGTCATCCTGCTCGCCTAACATTTTGCTAGTATGATATGTCTTATAAAATTTCATTACAATCTTCATAACTCGAGTGAGAATATCTTTCGTAATTCCCGAGCATGTGGCCGTAATAAACAGTATAAAATGTTCGTTTTACTTTGTGCGATTAGTCTCGGAATTTACTATTTCAAACGCGCATTCACACGCTTCAGTACTTCTCTTAGCCCACATTCTTTTTTCAACGTACGTAAGGCACCGCTAGCGATATGGAAACAAAAAGTGGAACGTTTGCGCTTTTAAGTAGCATATACTTTACCTTACACTAATTACGGCTCCAGTCGTACACGCTTGTGGCAATCGACAGGCAAAACTTTCCTTATGTCGCCGATATTCTCAACTTCCATTCGTAATCTACTGACTTCGTCTTCGTAATTCTTCACCCATTGCGTCTGCAAATTCTTCGCGTCAGTCAACGCCCGGATCCTTTGCTCCAAATTCGCGTCTGCGATCTCCTTTTCAGCTGCACCCAGGCGTTCCTCGAGACGGTTCAAGTCAGCGTCGTCTGCGTCATAAGAAATTTGAATTTAGAGGCCCTATTCGAAGAGGGTTGCTTTACGTAAAGCGACCGCAAGAAAAGTTTACCTATTTCCGGCAGAGTGTCGAGTTCTTTTATTATTTCAGCTACTTCAGCCAAAGCTTTGTCAACTTGTTGCGATGCTATAGTTACGTTGATCTTAGCTTGGCCAACTTTGTGATTTGCCTGAAACGAATATTAACGTCGCATTAGTTACCATCGTTCTTCAATTATAATACCTATCTTTCTATGCTCCATTGGCAACTTACGTCTGTCGTGATATTCGTATCCTGACCAATTTGAACTTCGTACTGTTTCATCATAGAGTCTGTAGTGTCGACTCTCAGATGCAGCTTCTCAGCCTCATTCCCAACGCGAAGTGCTTCTATTTTAGTTTGGTTCGCTTCAGTTCTAATAACGTTCGCTTTCGTACTGGCTTCTTCCGCGTACGTCTAATACAAAAGTATTATTATTTAGCATACGATGAATCGCATTGAATCGTGCTTTCGAGAAACGCGAATGAATTATTCACCTGAGCATTCTGTGCTATTTCACGGGCATACTTGGCGTTGTCTTCGGAGCCGCTTAGTATTTTCTTCGCTTGCACAGCTTGCTTTATTGCGTTGCTTATCAATGCCTCGATATCTTTTATATCTTTCAAGGCATCCTGCGCTTTAATACGTTCACGCTGCACTTCGGCGTCAAATTCTGAAAAGTAACATCGCGATTACGATAATAAATGTATCCCTTTCTTTCAGATGAAATCGCAGTGTAATTGAAACGATAGATACCGCCCAATTTTTTCAGTGTTTCCTGAGCTTCCTTCAAAGTTTGGTCGCCCCGTTTCACAGCATCATTCGCTCTCGCATTCGCTCCGTCCAGTTCCGCTATAAGCTCAGCAGTGGCTGCCTGCTGATCCTGAGCTCGTTCGATCAATTGCTCGCTTTTCTTCACTTTCTCGACCATCTCGTTTATAAGATTCTCATTTTGGTCCAGTAACAGCTGTGCTTGTTCTTTCAATCGTAATCCCTGTAACGACGAGATTTCCTGGCTACTATGCAGGCTTGTTATCGACATTAATAATGCCAATTCTCAATCAAGATTTACCTCACTGTTGACATCTTCAACCTGGCTTCGTAACTGCTCGATATCAACGGGCGGGAGTGTCAAATCCAGAATCAATAAGTCTATCGCTTCCTGCGAAACGGCAGTCGATTTAGTGGCCGCTACGCTGGTGAGATTCCTCACCTCGCCCATGCGGTGCTCCAGCAACTCCAATTTATTTTCCAGCCCTCTGATATCTTCGCTAAAAACGGGGCAGATGTTTTAAAGAAACGTGTGTTATTCTTTAGAATAGTAACTGGCAAGTTTGCTGTCCAAGTTTTCATCGCGGAGCACTGTATTAGGATAATAAAGAAATACGCACGTCATGTTAGAATATTTTGATATTGCCTTCTTTGCAAGATTGTAAGCTTCTACCGTTGTGTTCCGAGCTTGCTCCGCCAGTGCATGGATCTTTTTAGCTTCGTTCACGTTTCTGTAAATAATGTTCAAGTTCATTTGAAAATAAGACGTTAGATGCACGGAGGTAATTAAAACAAAATTTAAAAATGATAAAAACACTAGCCCTTTACTTCTCCCGTAATATGAATCGAGAAATAGTTCAGTTTTCTTCATATAATTCTATATTTGTTATCGTCAACCTTTTAAAGTTTCTTTTAATCACCATTGTATATTTACTTACAAGTCAGCTAATACACGTGCTTCTTGGGCGATTGAAGTCATCTGTTTGTTCTGTTGACCAACTTGTTCGGCGCGCGACTTCGCTTCAGCTAGCGCGGTTGCTCCATCCGTGGCCAAATAGTCTTCTGCATCCTAGTGTTCAAAGAATCCCATGTGAACTTATTCTGGTTTCCGCGGATCTCAAGGCATGTCAGTATTACGCTTACAGTTAACAGAGAGTGTATCTTGTCGAGAACGTTCTCGGCCTCGTCGATGCTCATCAAGCCCTCCGAAGTAGTTTTGTGCGCGTCAGAGGCAGTCAAGTCTACAGTCTGTGAAATCTGACCAATTTCATTTAGCTGATCGCGTAGATCGTCGAGCTGCTCCACCAAGGTCTTGTTCTCGCCTGTAAAATGTCAATTTACAACTCTGCCTAGCATGCGAAGCGAGTAAATAATCAAACTGCGCGCTTACTTCCAGATCCCTGTTTCGCAAACTTCAAAAGATTCCGCACTCTGTTCTGAACGTTCTTCAATTCCTTTTCAAAGTCGGAGTCCTTTATGACAGTTGGGCTGCTGTTAATTTTCCTGAGCGTGTTCTCCAGTTCGCCCAAACGTTGCCTGTGACCGTCGACCGCGTCTTGAACGAGATTGTAGCAATCGGGACAATCCACGCAACCATTTTGCCGGTTGTGCTTGTTCTCCTTGCAACGATCGCACCGTCTTCCTTCCACATTTACCAGACACTATAATAATAGAGTAAACGGTAATCGCGAAGAATTTCGAGGAATTATATGTGTCGAGATTAAAGAATCCTTTAAGCTTACTGGACACTGCCCGCTAGCATCACACTGTAGCTCTTGAGAACCGATGTTGTCGCAATCGCAAGACTTGCAGCCTTCCCTGCTGAACCCGTATTGGTAAGGAAGACACGCGTCACAATGCTGGCCAGTAACACCAGGTCTGCACTTGCACTGACCAGTGACAGGCTCGCAAGTGCGATTATAAGATCCCTCGGTGTCACAATTACAAGGTGCGCATCCCTGAAAGGCACATCTATTGCTATCGCATGTTTTCGAGCATTAAATATTTACCGCGTACTCTAGAAACGATCGTAAAGGCTTCAAGTACCTCTCCACTGAGTATGTGGTAATACCCTTCTTCGCACTTGTCACAATTTCGACCGATGACGTGGGGCTTGCACTTGCAGTGCCCTGTCAATTGTTCACAAGGTGCCACCCTGCCATCGTCGAGTTCGAGCGTGCCCGGCGGATAACACTGGCACAGCTTGCATCCATCCTCTTTACGGTCAGACAGAGCATCGCCATAGTATCCTAGCGACGAGTACAGAAATACGTTAATACCGGGATTTCAAGTAATACTTAATAATTTATGGCCGAGATTTATATACCTGGGAGACATTCCTCGCAATGGAAGCCAGCCGTGCTATTCACGCACTTCAAACATTCGCCAGTCTCGTGATTGCAGTTTCGGACAGCGTTCAAGTCGATGTTATTATTGCAATCGCAAGGTCGGCAGGCTATACCCTTCTCGGGGCTTCCGAAGTATCCGTCCGAGCATGTTTCACACCTATGCCCTAAGGATTACAGAACGGCTCGTTACTTCCCTGCACAGTAGAGAGATTTTTCGGAAGGATCCCGGCTTTACCTGTTCTACCCAACGGGCACTCGGAGCAAATGGGATCTGGATTATTGCCAAGCAATATACAAGGCCCATTGTCGGGGCAGGGGCACGGTTTACAGTCGTCAGGGGTACCCTTCAACGGATGGCCATAATATCCTCGTGTGCACAATTCGCAGTTGCTACCAGCCGTATTGTGCTGGCAAATGCACTGCCCTGAAAATGAATTACGAAGGGCATAAGTAAACAGACATATAAAGGCAAGTTCCCGAATAAGTTCCTCCCACGGATCTTCTCCGGATACCTGTTTCGGCTTCGCAAATCTCCGCATGGCCGTTACAATTGCAAGGGACACAGAGGGCGAAGGGGCCACCGTTCGGCGGGTCGTGGTGGAACCCGGGCGCGCATGATTCACAGAATTGACCTACGTAGCCGTGGGGACATTGGCAGTGCTCCACCCAATCGGCAGGTTCGCCTGCTGCTCCTCGATGAGCTGTCTCCAGCTTAACGTCATCCAGGAATCCTCTGCCTGCACGAACACCGAGCAAAATTCATTAGAAAATCGGATGCGTCATAAGCACGGTCTTGGGACCTCCTGCCATTGGTACCTTGATGGGTGTAAGTGCCGCGTATTTTTATCGCTGTTAGGTTCGACAGGATGGACATAAAAGCTCGGGAAGATAGCCGCGGCTCCCAGCCATACTGAGGATGCTCGTGCAATTTAAAGTGATATTCTTGCGACTGAAACAATCCACGATCAATTAGCTGTTAATATATACCCCGTTAGTATTACTATTTTACTTACCGTGACGGTGGGCACGCGATTGTTTTGCCCGAAGATCGGTTGCGTGATTTGTTCGCCGTTTCCACCTTCGAGTATAATATCGCGAGCCGTAGGCGCGGGTCCAGCCTCCCCGATTCTCAACGTGAATGATAGATCTTGATTGTAGGATGCACGTTGATCGCCGAGGAATCTATCTGCAGGCAATGAACTAACCATGAGCAATCCCTTTCTTATGCTTGAACATACCGTGTGAAAAGCTCTGCTCCCTTTAATTCTTATTTGACATTGCGTAATAAAGATGTGAGCCTTCATTGCACGTTTATATTTACCAGGTGAGACAAAGTAGACGTTGTCCCGGTCCAGTGCTGTAGCGGATATCGTTTGAGTAACAGGATCATAATGAAGCGGTATCAGGTTGCCAGCCACGGTAGCTGTCCATCGTTCAGCTCCCCTCACAAACATACTCTCGATCACGAGCTTAGAGTAGCCAGTCGCTGGCCTGCACACCGAAGAGTGGCCGTAACAGAAGCACGGCGTACAGCCGAACTCGTTGTCCAACGCAAGATTGAAATACCCTGGTCGGCATCTATCAAGATGGAGATACGTAAAATGTAATTAGAGCAAGCTATTCTGTTTTTATACCGCTACTAAGATCCCCTTAATTCTGCAAATCCAACTAACACTCTGCATCGTTTTCCCTCGACGTTCTCTTTGCAGCTGCAAGTGCCAGTGACAGGATCGCAGCTCTGCGTATTCCCCACGGAGCCAGCTACGTCGCATTCGCAGGAGGTGCAGCCGTACGAGCCGAAGTTATAATAATTCGTGGCACACCGGTCACATTTGTCCCTGGTGACGCCAGGCTTGCACTGACATCTCCCTTCGCTGTTACATTGTAGGCTCCTGGAGCCTGCAATGGTATTCGGTATTCGTCAAGCGGTATTACCTTTTAGCAATTCGCCGATTCAATTACTTAGACCGGACTATGCGCCCCGATCTTTTGCTTTAATAATCGAGGCGCATATCCAAGCTAATTACAGATTGTCTCTTTCTAGGTGTATAATACATATTCATTTATGGGTGTCGGGGTTTCTTTGTTCTCATTGGGATCTACCTTCTGCAGAAAGTACTGAGAATTATCTGAGAGATTACTAATAATTGAATTTATGAACGTGGCAAGGAGTAGTGCCGATTTACCGATTTCGTTGCAGTTGCACGGGACGCAGTAATTGTCTTCCGGGCGCTGGTAAAAATTCTCTCTGCAGCGTTCGCAGTTCGCGCCGTCACGATTAGCTCGGCAATCCAGGCAGTGACCACCGTGGCTAGTGACCTTATACAGCTCCTTATCGAAGTAGCATCTCTCCGAATAACCATTGCAGTTGCAGGCTGAAAAATGACGTGGAGATTCTTAAGAATACAAGCCGCTTCCTTGAAAGCTCGAGCTTTCTTTCTCGGCCACAGATTAATAATAACATCCGTCTAGATATTTACTAGATCCCGAGTACCAAGGAAGAATTCCGTCCCATCGTGATGGCGTAGATATCGTTACGTTCAATAGAATCAGGATTAATATCACTTTCAACGAACACTCCATCGCAAGTGTTTTGAATAAAACGAGAATACAATGCACTTCAATTATTCCCACTTTTTCTCAGTGGATACGCATTCATGTCGAGCTGCATCTACTCTTCCAAGCACTTCGCAACGTAGAAAAATCATTTAATCTCGCGCGACATAATTACAGAATTCGATGCGATATTAAATCGGAGCATAATTCTGCAATTAGTCTACATGGACTGTTTCGATGGGAGATCGATTAGGGCCGGAGAGCCGAGCGACGTTAACGAACGATTGGTATCGGCGATCTGACGATTCCATTAACAGCGGGCTGGATCGTTGCGCTCGATCACACGTCACTGGATCGCGATCGTGTCGTCTTACCGAGTCGTTTATGTATACGAGGATCGCGTAATTGCGCGGCCCGATCAGCCCGATAAATAAATGTTTCGCTTGTAATCGCGGTATCTTGGGCACTGAGCTCGCGGCCTACAGAAAAGCTGCATTGTGTGCCCCTGCATTGCCAACAATCCCCACTTCAGAACGAGCAATGAACGTAAAAGGTAAAGCTGGTTAGGTAATGCCCAGCGTGATCGTGAACGCAAACTCTCTTCGGCCGCTTGGAAAGGTGATACCCATAGTGTCGAAGAAATGCTTCGCCCTTGCGGAATCCACTTTCATATTCCAGATGATGATATACAATAGGTAAATTAATTGTTTAAAATTTTGCGAACTCTCTCCAGCGCACTTTTCACGCGAAAGCTTTGACTTCAGTGCCATCAATGTATAAACACTTTATTAATATACAAAACTTAATTATATGGTCATCCGGAATTGCATTTAGAAATCGAGGGGGGAGGATAATTTCCAGCGGCGGATTTAAGGAATAAGGCCCATGCGACAAACGCTCCGAGGGACCCGTGTATCGGGAAAACGAAGAGGTAGTTTACTAAAAACAAAGCTAAATATAGTAGTACATGGAAAAAATTGTAGTGTTTGGATAAAATCATAATTTTTTGGGGAGATGGGCTTTGGGGGCCCTCTGGGCAGGGGCCAGGTGGCAACTGCTCCTCGGTCGCCCATTAAATCCGCCACTGGTAATTCCATCTTACCCCGATTGATCTTTTAAAATCATTTTTGTGCCCCGAGTCCCACGCCTAAAGTGGTATTTACACAGGGACGGATCTGGAGATTTGGGGCCACTAGGCTAACAAGATCTGCCGCCCTTTCCGTGAACTATCATCAAATATTTTACTTTAAAATAGCTGAGACAATTTTGAAATTAATTTCATATGACAACCCACATATAAGTTATTGCTAAGTTGCTACACGGAGAAAATTGAACTGTTTTTAAAGTTGCTACAAGCCTCTGTGATTAAACCTTTTTTCCAATTTCTTTCGCTAAAAATTTGCAGCCTACTTAGTGTTTATACCAGTGATGACGAACCTTTTTGAGAAGTGGGTCAAATTTTGTTCGTCAAATTTTTAATACTAGCCCGTGGAGCACTAAGTCAGTGAGGACACTTGGAAAGGGTACAGGTGGGTGATAAAAAGGGTACCAATAATTTGGAAACACCGAAAATTTGTTAACAGAAAAACTTGACAGTTGACCCTTTTTTAGGTTCTCACTCTTAAAATCCTCTAAAAAGGTTTACGATTCCCTTTTGCCTTATAACGTCCACTAGGAATTTCTTTTTTTTATAAATTCGACATTAGATATTAATACTTTAATTTTTCAGTATTTTCGATTCCCTGTTCTCTTTTATATGATATAAAAAATAAGTTTATAAAAAGCCTTCGTAGGTCAGTGTCATGTGACTATTACGGCAATGTTACAAATACTTTTTGCAACGTACTAATTTATTTTCAAGGCCAGCGATGCGTCTATCAGTTAATGGTTTCTTTCAACAGCTCTGAACGGAGGATCGGTAAAAATATGATTTATGATAATACCGGGGCACGCGCCTCAGTCGCCGGATATAGAACGCTGAAAAACAGCCGTTTGAAGAGCAGGTTTGCCAAGGCCCACCTACACACTGACCAGCATCCCGACTCTTCGGAGATATCCTCCCCGATCGCATGTGCAAGCAATGTGTACGTTTCGTTGCGGATAGACAAAAACAGGTACTAACTAACTTTTATTTAAGAAAAGAGGCGCAAGTTACTCGCGGATGTTGTCAGACACGAAGGATTTACTCACGTTTGCACTCGTGCGCGGTTGTAGTAGTGGCGCGCCCCCAGGGTGCATCATTATAAAACGGCAAACACTCGTTGCAATCAGGACCTGCTGTATTATGCTCGCATCTGCGAACATAAATCATCGCGCGTACGCATATTAAGAAACGTGGCTTTCCTTCGGAATTATTGAACAACAAAGAGCACTGGTTATTTGACGATTTGCATAGAAACTTTAAGGACCAGCAAAACGGTAGCAGAAAAGGATCGATGAATATTAAGTTGAAACTTACGCGGTATAATATTATAGTCAATTGCGTGGAAATAGATATCATGATAGATGTCTAATTGCTTCGAATCGTTGAATACAATACATACCGCGATAAAGCGCAGTCTACGGATTATCTTACCTACATACTCTGCGAGTTCTTCCATCCACGCTGGTACTATTTACACATTCCCCAGCGTGGCCATTGCAGGCGCAACGTGCCCCAACGGCGACGTCAGCGATCGCATAGTAGTAGGATTTCAATACGTGATCGTCGCCAAACACCTCGTCGCCGAACGTGTTCAATCTGTCCAGAGTGATCCTCAAATCGGTAGCTTGTACCCATTCCTATGAAACGAGGACGAACGTTCGCCGTTTATTCACTTAATTGCAAAGTTTACATCAATTCTCTTTTGTCCCGAGCGATTAGTCAAAAATTGGACAATTGTGAGTTATAAATTGGATAGTTGTATGCTTCGCGAGCGTAAATTTTTGAATACTAAAGTTTCCCTCTGTGCGAAAATTCCACTGAACGGATACAAAAGCAATGTTATTGTACCTGCAAAGACGGATTAGTTTCGAAGTAGTAAGCCGAAGGTCGACCTTCCAGAGTGGAGAACGCGACGGTGCCCTTTGTCAAGGGCGATATGTCGGAATATTCCGAGGTGCACAGCACCCTGGTGTCGTCCCCTCTCACTGTCTCTTTCAAGTCTGGCAAGCCATAATTGTCTCGACAAGACGCCGAATAAAACTGATAAGCCTCCCACGGCGAGTCCTCGTTCTTCCTTTTGTAGATGCCCCAACTCTCCGGACGTGGAGACTCGAAAAGCGCCCTGACGTACGTTATATCGAACGTCTTGCCTATAATCATCGTCGTCCGAAAGTGAAGGATAAAAGATTGACGTTATAGAGCTGAGACTGATACTCGGGCTAAGCATGCAACTCTAAGTTATCGAACAACAAGTTCTACGCCATTGCTAGGCTCCTATAAACGCGTCCATTTAAGAAAGAATGACGAAGCAGAGACAGAATTTAAAATTGATATACATTTATCACGCAAAGGCTCTTCTAAGCGAAATTGCAAACGAATTCTTTAAACGGAAGGGAGAATTCAAGAAGCACTGAAATCGTTCAGAATGAATCGAGCTCTACGCCAATGCGTTTCTCCACTGTAAAGCCAGCAGGGTGCAAGTGGCTGATTCTTTCGTAAATGAACATGTGGCGCACAGACAGAGATTCTATGCACTTCCCATTTTTAAAGAGGACCTACTACTGTCCGGATTCTTCGATAATTATTTCTCGTAGAATTCGATACAAGAATGTGTGTCGTGATTCTGGTGTAATTTAGATCATCTTCATACACGAATAACGACTCTCCCGTTTCATAATTCGACATTCGTAGAGATACGAAATTCTCTTAAATAAAAGTAAATTCAATTGAAACGCAACGTTCGAGTCTCGGCAACGAGTTTAAAACTTGGAAGAGACAATATTCACGCTCGAAATCGTGGCACGGCTGTGCCCAGCGCCGTCGCTCGTGTTCCGAGAATTATCTCATCGCAACACGCATCCTGATTGATAAGGAAGTAAAATGGGAAAAGAAGGCGAGAGGGGACGGGTGAAAGGGAGACGAGCATCGAGGACGTGTTAAGAGTTCATCGCGGACACCGATGAATGAACTCTCTTTCTCTATTTGTGGTGTTTTGATTCGCCAACGTTATCTGCGCCAATTCCGCGGGGACTGAACACGGCTGACGTGATCTAAACTAAACCAGAAGGCTAGACAGACCACGGAGAAATTGTGTTAATTGCAGTGATCCGTCACGGAACTGATGTATTGCGTGCCCGGACATTTATCAATTTTTTGGGTAGTACATAATTGCGGCGCATAGCGTCGTACCTAAGTGAAGCGTGAGATTCACTTGATTCGGATATTCGATGCCCTCGAACATCGTTTCCGACTGCCACCATGTCGCATTGTCGTTATTATCGCGATCGGTAAGAAACGTGGCAGGGTGGTCGCCGTACCGACACGACTCGCAAGACTTCTTTTGAACGCCCGTCTGTTTACAATACTCCGTTGTCCGGTCCTGGCCGCACGTGTTCGTCGCCTCCATGAGAACGTTGAAAGCCGCGTTCTCGAAAGGCGGTATACACCTCTACAACACAGCACGTTCAACGATGTCGTTTAATCACACTGGAATTGCAATTCTTGTAATACAACGATCGGTAATACATTGATAGACACGCGATTTCTTAAACGAAGAAACTGGGAGCATTGAGAATTAGAGTTTATTTTTATTCTATCGGAAGTAATGAAATTAGGGATTCAGTAGTAAACTTGTAACTTTCGGCCGTTACACGGGGCAAGGGCCATTCCGAATGGCTATTCGTTGTGCTCGCCTATCCCGCAGGTAGTTTCGTTCCCTGTCAGTTCCAGGAACGATTTTTGCTTGGGAAGCCCTGTGACGACGTCCAAACGCCTCACAAGAGGGCTATGCTATACTCGAGTCGAATCTGAGATGTTTTAAAATACAGACGAACACAATTTCTGTTTTGAATTTAAATACGATATTGCTGCGGAATTTGAGAGAAATAAACGCTGTTCCTTTTTGATAAAATATTATCTAAGGTGTGTGTTCATTGTACACACAAATTCTAGTAGAAAAATAGTAGCTCGATTGCGGTATTTACTCTGAAAAAATTGAGACATTCGTTGCTGTAATTCTCGAATTTTTTAAATTCTTTTACGCTTAGGATGCCTCTCTAACTTTATCTTCTCATGGCTATCGTCAAAAGTTGATGTAACTTCGAACCTCACTTTGATAACCTAATGTAATATCCCACAAAAAAGGCCGAAACTGCGTTGACTAAGAATAGACCGGGGCCTGTTCTCTCTGGTATTCGTATCTTTAGAGTAACACTACTACGAATAGTTATTTATACTAACCACGAAATAAGAAAAAGTATAGACAAAATCGACAGAATCCCTACGTTCGTCAATAATAATCAATATTCACAATTTTATCCCTTATTAATTTGATACAATCAAGCTTTGTCGGAATTCCTAATACATATTAAGTTTACAGAAAATGCAAGAATTATAAAAATTAACTTATCAAAGACTTCGCTAGTGACGATGCGCAATAAGAATTAATAATAATAATAAATGAAGCACAAACCTGTGGCTTGCCGTTGTCATCATAACACTTGTCTTCCTCCCGATTCTTTGGGAATCGGCTGTAAAGTTCATCCGACGGTTCGGGGTCCGCAAGTACCACCACTAAGGAGATCGCAATTAACATTAACATCTTCTTGTGTCTTCCTCGCGTCATATTTGAATTTCGTTGGGCAACCCCCTTCTCTGTTCCAATTTGGCTACACTTCAATGGGCACCGCTGGTCTCGTTTAAACGGAGACTTTCACTTTTTCGGACTTCTTTGAAGGTTAGGGTGAGCACTGTTTCTCGATCGGGTCCATCGGCAACGGGGCGATCCGCAGCAATAATTTTTAGTTTTTACAGTCGAGGCCGCATTCCGCGAACGGTTCTCGCCTTCGTATCTGTCTAACGTCCATTAATCTTAACATTAGTCTTCGTAGTCTTTTTGTTTACTTAAAAGGAAGCGAACAGCAGGGCAAATAATATGACTTGGTTCGATTGAAATGTACATTTAATTCAACGTTACTGTTTTATTGGAATTTCTATTGTTGCCGTTGTGACACCGGCGTAGAGAGACACGGTACAAAAATCACATCACTCGACTGGCATAATGCAAAAGGATGTATACAGTCAGTGAAACGAAAGTGTAATTTAACTCTGTACGCTGAATGCTTCAAGCTTCTTCTATAATAAACAAAGCAATCTGACAAATAGGACAGATCTGTCAAAAGTCTCAATAATTTTTAATTCAAAGTGGAACGAATCCGCGTGAAAAATTTATTCCGTAGGTGGCGTTGGTTCGAATAACGTCAATGTGCTTATAGAACGTTTCAAATTTCGATAATTAAAGAACAATTTAATATTTTTAATCGTATTCCTAATCGCAAAACTTCACTCCCACAAAACCCATACATATATCCAGCTGATATGTACATATAGGATATAAGATCACAGATCACGAACCACACTTTTCCAAAAAGAAAAACGTTCACGAGAAGATGAAGCTCGAGACAAGAAAACATTAATTTGCTTGCACGATCGTGATCGATACGAAGCGGAAAATTTCGAGGTAAATGAGAGAATGATCTCGCGTCGCTTATGAAGGAGGCGGTAAGATCTTGAGGTGATTAACATTCACAGACTGGATGAGACACAAATCGACCGTAAATTGTTCACTGATGTATTAACCATTAAGGCCCGTGCGCCGGGCGACGCGAATTCCCCGAAACCAATGGATAAATTCTCGTTCTAACCTCTTCGACCGATAGAAGACTGGGAAACCGTGAAGAAAGGCTCTCTCCACGCGACAGTTCACTGAGAAACTGAACGAGCGGAGTCGTGGTGAGGCTGTAGGGAAGTCGAGCGTGCCGATGCCGGGCATCTGTAGTGGTAACACGCCGCCACTCGTGGTAGAAAGTGCAGGCTAAGAACAGACCAAGAGAAGCGTAGCGAGGGAATCGTTAGGGCTACATTTCATATATGGATTATTATTAACAGCATTATAAGGGAACGTACAGTCCATAAAATTCCTCACGTTTTAGAAGCTTCTGAAGCTTTTAACAATAATTAAAACTCTCCACGCATCGACAATTTCGAAAACTCTTTCACGAATTATTACGTAAATAGCGTAAATTATATTTGCTTGAGTATGCTGTAATTTGGAGGGATCGGCAACATTGAAGAATCGAGTTTGGTTTTTAAAATTCGTTGATCGAAAAGGGGGTAACATTGAGATATGAGAATTGCGGGGGAGGATTTCGCGAGTACAATCGAAATAGTATCTCGCTAAAACGGAAGTAGATTGTTCAGGAAACAATGACTTCCTTCTTCGTCTGTTGTTTAGTAAAAATTAGAAGTAATGCTTAAATGTCTGTGAAACGAGAATCTGGTTGAATATTTGTCTACATGACTGTAGACAGTTCTCCGTACAGTATCCACAGTTCCCTGTTCGTTGCTTGAGAAACGCTTCGGCAGTTATCTTTTTACCAGGAAGTGTGAAATGATACCACAAGATCACCCACGCGTTTACTATTCTCCGATCGCTAACGTTTAATTAATACAATTTTGATTAGAACGATTGAGAATTCTATTTCGAATATTTTTTTTCGTTAAAACAACTTAGCACATTTACGTGGAAACGGGTATAAAAAGTAGGTGTGTTTAATAAAAATTATCGAAAACTGCATGCACACAAAAGTCGTATTTGTATGAAAATATAAATATATCTATGGCATGTATTTTTTTAACATCAGCTTCCCATTGTATTGTTCGCGATAACGTTATTAGACACTTACTATATATGTACAGTTTTGTTTACTCAAATCACATGAATAAATACATAACTACTATTCCTGATATTCAGGTAAAATAAAAATATATCACATGACTATTATGTGCCGTTTGAGCTACATTTCCGAAGGTCGTCGCCGTATTGTTATAAATTTAGTCATTATACCTTGGACACACTTTATCCGCAAGGAATATTAATTGTTAAGCTAAAGCATTATGGCCAACGCGTCAGCTAATTTTATCGATATTATGCCCAACGATCGAACCGTATCACAGTTTGTGAGTGTACAATCACAAATGGATCATACATTCGATATACATATAGTTTCATCGACGACGAGTGAACATACCGAAGATATCGTTAAATCTTACTACTAACGTTCATCTATGTTGTAACATTCTTTGCTCCACGAAAGAACGTTGTTCCTTAAAACAGCGCGTATATATTTCACGGGCAAGTACTAGGTATATCTCGAATTCCTATAACAAAATTATGCAGATTTCGTTTCATCGCCGAGAAGCGTGGACAAATGTATTTGCAAGTCCCGAAGATTTTTGAAGACGTTCTCGTTAGGAACCTCCTTTTTGCTCGAGGCATCGTTATCGCGTTTAATAAGAAGTGCATTCCATTTGGCGTTTTTAGCGCCAACGTAGTCGTAATTGAAAGAGTCGCCGATATGTATCGCCTCCTGAGGAGTAATATCGATATTGTGCCGCTCCTTTGTTAATCTGAGCGCCTCGCTGAATATCGACGTGTCGGGTTTCTCTACGCCGAAATCGTACGACGCTAAAACGAAGGAGAAGTAGAAGCGTATCCTGGTGTCCACAAGGATCGCCTCCAATCTCTCGTCGAAATTCGATATCACCCCCAAGATCAGGCCGCTTTTGCGCAGATACTCCAGTAACTCGATCGTCCCTGGATACTTGTGCCAGCACGTACTTGTGCCGTAGCATTCTATCAAACTGGTAGCAACCTAAGGGTCACAACGATAAACAGGGTCACTGATAATACGTACAAGCTCGGTTGAATGAGCCAATTCGGCGCTTATCTTTTTTCGACGTAGGACTACGTCTCTCTCCCCGGTACGGGCGTCACTTTATCGACGGCAGCGTTACGAAATTCCGACACGCAGCAGCGCGGTCACTGTGGCCGAAATAATTGACACACGGCAAACAACGGCATGTATACAGAGTGCTCTTGAAACAGTCGACAAGATGACGCGACTCTCTCATTTGCATTGTTAACGCCGTCCTGGCAACGCGCGTGCGAATTTCAGCTAAATTTTACCAATTTTTGCACATCCACGTTTTCTTTCGCGCGTTGTATCTCAGAAACTATGAAACCTACAGAGTTGGCAGAGGTGTTGTTTTGGAGCTATTACAGGGCTCTGAATAGTTGAGGGAGAAAAAACTCAAGGAAAAAGCTCAGAAAATTGATAATTCAAGTCTCAGTAAAAGATGATCAAAAATTCATTCAAAATTCGATGAGAACTATCAAAACCGTCAGAAGCAAAAAGCTACGGGTACATCTGAACAAAAGATGACTAATACCAGTGCCGAGCGGATGCGAGAGTACAGAACGCGTCGAAAGGTTATGGCGCCAGGGGACGCGCGTGCCCACCACCGTTTCTGAGCCTCAGCCAACGAATTCTCGTGCTGAACCGCAGTTTGTATGTACAGTCACTGCACATGAAGTACACATGTAGAGAAAATTTTGCTTTGTCGAAATAAATGAATGAAGAATTTCAAGCCGCCAGCGCCTACTTCGTGCGGGTCCGAGGAGCCGATGCAAGTCGACTGCACGGAGGATACGTACACTCGGCCGGATTGTTACCAACAAATCTGCTCGGTCGCTAGCGCAAAATTCGGAAAATTATCAGGATCGACTTCGGCAGTGTCCGTAGCATTTGCGACTGACTGTGGTTCAAGAACGATTTGAAGCTGGTAGGGGCTAAACACATTTTGGATTTCAAGATATGCACCGCTTGAAAACGGAACGTCAATTGTGACAAAATTCCCGAGCTCTCTAACGAACGGCTTCAAGTACCTATCCGCTATCCGTCGTATCTGCCGTCGCCCGAACCGAGTAGCGAGCGTTTGATCTCTCTTCGCAGATACGTCGCTTGAGACACAATACTGGCCGCTACCAAATAATCGGACAAATTATCAACGTACCCGTGGATGTAAAAAAATAACAATATAAAAAATAAAACATTCGAATATAAGCACGTAGTCCTACGTCAAAAGATTGCGGTCAAGTCACCAACACAACACCGAAAATTTCTTGTAATTCGTATATACTACTCTTTACTATTAGTAGAGATATAGACGAAGAAACATTATACATCATTAATATGTATCTTAATATATAGACACACCTGAACTGTAAATTCAGTAGTTTTGTGGAAGTCACTGATAAAAAAAAACTTTCCAAGAAAAGACTAATAACCCCAATCTTATTTACAGTAAATAGTACATATACATTCCAGTTACATTCTATTGAAAAGAAATATAAGTATACCGTTTTTTGGCAATGACGAGCAACAAGTTCGTTTCGTTTGGAATTTAAATTCTCGATATTATGACAGTTATCACCTTGTCCAATGTAGCGTCCGAGATATAATCGTGCTGATCTTTGAAGACATTGTGAACTATCTGGCGCCACCAATTCTCCCATCCGATGCCCGTGTGCTTCCCGTACACAGGATGCTCCTTGCTGAGCTTGTGAAAGTTCTGTTTGAAGCTTCGCGCCAATTTGCGCGGATCGACCGACAGGCCGTGCTGGGATCCGATTGCGACGTAATGCTCCTCCAGCTTCGTCATGAGCAATGTTCCGGTGACATCGAACGTTATCAGTCGCGGTCGAACGAGCTTCATCATCATTGTATCGCGCCTACAAAGAGAGACACCCGAATATCTAGAACATCCTTTCCACGGCACGGCATACGAGGGGAAAATTCACGCTGCTTTCGCGTCGCGAGCACTACTACTACCAGTCGACATCTCGCACGGCAGCCTTTTTACCACCCCGAGCGCCGCCAGAAGATAACAACGAAAGTTCGAATTTTAACCGCATAAAAACATCACTCCGATATAAATTCCCGCAATTAATTCTTTCAGATATGTGCTTTCGTATTACCCTGCGTGCCGCCGCGACAGGTTTGGTTATTAAAAGCGTATCATAAACGACGATACTGTGGGAAACATTCTTGTTATAATTAGCCGAGTTCTTTAAACTCCTATATAGTATTGCGGTATAAATTGTCCGTGTGACATGATGAAATATGAAATAAACAAGTATCGTTCGTTGTGATGGGTTTAATTTTGTGGCCAGATTTTAGTAGTTTTTACGATCTGCTCCGAGCTTTATGACTTACCAATAAAAAAGCGAGGTTGTACGAAGTAAACACAGGTTTGTTTAAGAATTAAGCGCGGTAGACACCTTTCAACAGAAGCAAGAAATGACGACTATTCTCACGCCGTTGGCACGTGACGTTCACGCGGTGACTGCACGTGAATAATATTAAACGTGTGTAAATACAAATGTATTCCCTACTTATCATCCTTCCAAAAAACGGGTATCAATAAAATGAGTCGTATTCTTTCATACCAATAAGATTCATACCTTTTAATTTAATATCAACTCCTCGAGGATGATTAGAAAAATGTAGTGTGTTTTAATAAACCGTTTTGCACGATGTTTATAATACACGTATGAAAATACGTGTCCGGATAGTTTTGCATACTTTACTTTGGAAAAAAGAATGTTGTTCGATGATAATTAAATAAATGCTACATAGAAAAAATGTATACAAGCATTAAATAAACAGAGAATTCTCACTATAAGGACCGAGCGATGAGAAGCGTACGAACTTTGTATTACAATATTTTAATCAAAGGTTTAACAATTGGAATAAGTACATAATACTTTTCGCAGTTTCATCGCGGCGCAGCAGATAAAAAAGTCGCTTCATTGTTATGCAATGTACACGAGCATTATAAGACTCGTGCATATATAGTACGTATAATATATAACGTACAAATTTTTTATATACAATTATTGTAGCTATGCGTGTACACGTGTAAAGGTATATAAATTACAAAACATCGTTATTTCGAGTGTTACTAGAGTAATAATGTAACGTGTACTACTTACAGCGGTAACGGTACTTAATGGTAAATGCAAGGACCTTATTGCATTCGCTTGGTACTCTGTATCGGGGGGAAAAAGGGTAGAGTGAAAATTTGGCCATTTGAACGATGTCACGCCAGTAATTTTACTTACGATTCGATCGCGAAGAAATGCATTTGCGATTCCAACGCGAATAAATTGACGGAGATGTTGCTTTGTAATGTTATTCGGCTGCATGTAACCGGTACACGATATCGTAATTCAATACTTAATTGTATATACTTTTATTTTTCCTTGTTTTAACGACACGTTTATCGTATTCACAACTACCATATTATCGATATTTTGTAATTATTTATATAATTCAGTACAGCTATACGTTTCTTTCCATTTTATTTCCGACCCTTTATTGCGATTAAGTGAGAATCAAATGCAACGAGTTTATAGTTTATACAAAAAGCTTCCGGATTTATATATTTTAAAATGAGCATTTTGCACTTTTATAATTTCAGTTACGTTACGACTACTGTAATATTACTATTCGAAAATATTCGCTATTTAACCCTCTGTAAGGAAATACGTTCATTTTCACCACAGCGTAATTAATTGCACTTTTACAATTTATTTAGATACTTACGAAGGGACTTATCCCCAATCTCGATAAATATTTAATTTTACACGCTTATTATTCTACTGTAAAAACGTTACATAGAGGGTTAAAAAAATTTCTCATTTCAGCCTTAAGATTATCGAGTGATAAAACATTGAAATGCAAAATGCTTTCAATCGATGTTTGAATAAATGTCCTTCTGCGTTTACGAGTGCTAAATAAATTTCGTATAGACTTTGTATGCTCTTTATCGTCCAAATTAATTTGGAATTTCCAGCAATAGCTAATTTTCTGTTCAAAGCAAAGTACAAAATTATAGCACATTAGTATTAATAGATATTACGCATCCTCCAATAATATGTTTCTCTGAGTGTATACACGATTCATATTATTGCTTATGCATCCATTAAAGTTTGGTATTTTTCAGACTTCTCTATACACGTGTATATCTATATACAGACATGTAAAATAACGAGTTATCTGATTCTGTTACATCTGGCGCGAATTCATCGATTCAATTTTAAAGTCACATTGACGCCATCCGAATGAAAATGAAACGCGTAGAAGGGCAAGAGAAAATTCTAAGAAAATCGAATCGCTTTCGGAACATAGATCGTTCAAATTGAATATTCGTAATATATAGGCAGATGATTTTCGGTGCAATCATGTGTACATCGTATTATTATTCTGATATAGATTCTTAAAAGTAAATCGTTTTATTACAAAGTTGTACATATAGCTTTAAAGGTGGCAATATCTCGGTTCGCCTGAATTATCATAGAACGATCGTTCCATCGCTTGCAGCTCGATAAAACTCCATAGAACCTATGGGATTGCCGATCAACATTAATAATAATACTTCCACGATCAATGTACAATGATTGGAATCGGTGCGTTAAGTTCTAGATTAACATGATAGATGTGTATATGTATATACAAATGTATCATACGGTATAATATAGTTATAATAATCATTGCGATAACGAGATATATTTGTTGCGGCAGTCATCGTTCCCTTAATTCATAGAATTTCATCAATATGTATGTATATGCACGAATGGTACAATGTATCCTCGCCTATCTCTAATAGTTGTATGTAAATAAAAGTTATCTGCTAAATACATCGATCAGTCTCTCAATCGTTATTTAAATATCGCATGTAAAAGTTTCTATCTCTCTATCTCTGTTGCTACAGCACAAAAACGCGATGGATTTATTTTTTAATCATACAATTAGACGTGTCCTTGCAAGATCGAATCCCCTCTAAAACACATGTATATAATATGTATACGTATATACATATAATATATTTACACATCATCCTTGTCGTACCGCAAAATCTCTTATCATATTATACCTCTTTCATCTATCCGCCTATCTCTCTATCTTTCTTAGTTCGCGAATCAGAAGAATCTCTATTATACACCAGTCTCTGAAACTGAAGCTTATTATTGTTTAACAAAAGAAAAAAAAAGAGGAACCAAAGATAGAGGCGTAAATAATCGGTGTACAAAAAACGCTGTGAACTCTAGATTGATGAGGTTGCACCATAGGATAAATGCAACGTTACATAAATCATATATCATGCCGTGAGTGGATACTTAAAATTACAGGACGCGCGGAATCACTGTGAGAAAAATGATCACCCTTCACCCAGACGTAGAGGTCTGCAGATCACAGGATCATCATCTACTTTACGAGTCTCTTAGCCCCTTAAAAATCTCAGATATAAAAAGTCCGACGTAGAAAAAAAGCTTGCAGGATACTTTTCGGGAAGAGTCGTTCGTACGTTTCACTTTTTCGTTTTTCCCTTCGTCGCAAAATATATATCGGAATCTGCCAGGTCACTGTAGTAAAATACTTGCACCACGTTTTTTTTCCCGCCCTCCCTACGCTTTCCCTCTATTCTTCTACCTGTCCTCTCTTTCTCTCTCATTCGACGTTTCAATGAAATGATCGTGTATAGACGAGAAATGCGATTCGACCATCAGCGATTGTCCTAAAGTCACGCAAGTCTTGCTTGATCACATTCGTCGTTATCATAAACTATATATAATATATCCGTTTTTGCATATTCTGAGTACGTTTGTAACATTTATTAATACATATTCAAACGGTGCGTCCGCGGGTCGCGGACCTCCGTGGCAATTCATATACACGTTCGTGAAAATGTATATAAAACGTCGGAGCGACGTGTGCCAATCTTCCTCCGTCGTTTGATTCTAGCTTCTCACAAAAGTCCCTTCCTTCGAGGGTATGGAGGAAGACAGTGACACACTGCGAGCCTGGTGTAAATCTTCGAGGGTGCACATCAACGGGATCTCGCGTGATGATTCTCATTAATTTTCTAGACACTATAGGGACGTTTGTGAGATTTACTGAAATTGGTTGAACAGCGAGTTTAGAAAGAGAGCCGTCGATATAATTGCCAGTTTAAAATTGCAAACAGAAGCTGCTTGTAGTGATAACTGTTTGAAGAGACAATGGGAATAGAATGAAAATCTTTAAGTACATTGCGCTGTCTCACCCAATGTAAGCAGTCCAGCAGATCTCACAAAGTATATCGCCTAAGACTGTATATTCTTTCGTTTCCTTGACAGAGCAGAATATATATTAAATATTTCTCGATCATTGCGTACCTTCTTACGAAAACGTCAAATCCAAATTACGCAACAGCAATGCACAGGAATTTCGATGGATGTTATTTTATTGAAACAGTTTCGTTATCTCAAAGGACGTCTAACATACTGGAAATGACATGTGCTTGTTAAGTCCAACATAACATCCCGATACGTGTAAGATACTTTGATGTTCTTCCACAGCTGTTCGCATTATCCATAAATAGTATTACTATAATAGCTGCACAATACAATATATATCCATTTATATCCTTTCATCGATAAAGTTTTAATTTATCATCCTCTCTTTGTATAAAAACACACGCAACTATTTGTATCGTTTACGTATCACGCAATCATGTTACTCTTTTCTTTCTTTCTTCCTTTTTTTGAATATGAGACCACTTTGTATTCGTGTTACAAAATTTTCCTTACGTAAGCTTATATTAATGCTTCCGGCGCCTAATCAATCTGTGGGCACCTTTATAAATTTTCTTAAGATGTAAATAAATCGATCATGGATATCAATATACATGCTAATTGAAAAATAAATAGTTCATCGAATATTGCCAGCAGATTGACCTGGAATCAAACGTTTATCCTCACGTCTTTCTTCCCTGGCAGTGATACAGAAAGTTTATTGCATAAAAAGCAAAAGATTAATCTGTATAAAAATATATATAAATTCATGTAGAAAAGGAATATTATATATATTGCAAGTAAATAAACTTACAAAATAAATAAGTTAAACAAGTATTTCGTATTTTTTTTTCATTCAGAGGAAGGATCATAGAGAGTTATAAAGATCGTTTAAAAAATTATATTAGCTATACGCTGACCGAGTATAATATAGAAATCTTAATTGTAATTTGAGCTTCTCGTGTTGCAAAATTCATTCCTGACAGTTAAAAAGATCAATCTTACACGTTAATGTTAAATATATGGCTTTGCCCATCTATGATCCAACCTTATATTCTTGACATATATTAATTATCGTAAATCATAACGTGTGAGTTACAACAAAACATAGCTATTAATATTCACAGTAAAGAGATCATAAAGTCTCCTAGTCCAAAGAAATGTACAATTGAAATTTGTCGAAGGACAAGGTGGTCAACGTTGTCCTTGGACAAATTGTGATTTCGATGTTTGATTCCATATGAAAAACTGTTATCGCTTCCTTGTTACAGAACGATTGTCAATGAGCTTAAGCCAGATGGGCAACAAACGCGGCATTTAACATCGTAAACCGGACGCCTGTACGGGGAAAATTTACTATGAAGATTGCGAATATCCCAGAAGTAGATATAGATTACTCTCACATTTGGAATTCCTTTTTTTGTTTTTTCTTTCTTCTTAAGTCAAGATTAAAAATTTTACTTTTTACTCGATACTATACAAGATCAAATACTATGTATTGCACATACAGAACTTTTAGTTTCAATCCCGCAGTCAAATATATATATATATCAATAAAATTTGTATGATCGACCAAATTATTTGTCTTCGATATAAAATAAATGCGTATCTTTGGCTTCACCTTTAGGATTATCTTAGCTGTACATTTAAAGTTACTATCGATGTTATTTTTTTCAATGATACTGAGTTCATACGTTACTTGGGATGTGTACCTTATGAAATATGATTTTAGAAAAGCTGTTTGCGACCACTCCTGGGCTCCTCCGCAAACACGTGCTTAAATTTGAATACTCTTTGTGCGTTATAGTATTAAGTATTGACCAAAAAAAAACAAAAACGAAGAAGTTATTCAGTAAAAGAAGTGAATAATCCAATGATCACAGTAATCTGTTTTCAACAGGTACTTTCGTGTGCTTTTTGTTCGATCGTGTGCCCATCTCTGAAAACTAGGAACTAACAGTTTTCACTTATTTAGCATTACACTTATCTCGTATGTCAATAATCTGCTGTTAATCGATTCGCTTCTTTCTTTTACATTAATGCTGCAGTCACCCTGAAATATTATAACAAAGTTCGCTGGTCCAGTTTGCCAATCTGATTGCCATTATTCTCATTCAATTTCTCTCTCTAGTAATACTGCCTAAATATATCATCATGTCGATATGATGCTATTTAACAGACTCCATTTATCGTTATTATAAAGTTACTCCTCGTATTATTGCTATTAATGGGTCAGGATTTACAGTACCCGAACACATTTCCTTCCCTTAAGTTGAATTACTTAATTTTAACGTCATGGACACCTTTGCATGAATCATATTCAAATGCATCTGGTACAGCGTAGCTATCGTGACCCCTAAGTGAATTCGTTTTTCTTTAATTTTTGGACCCAAATGTTTGAAAAGGTGATTGGCATCTTGGAACTTCTATACAAAGATTCACATGTACACGATTGCAATGATAGGCAACCCCAGAGAACGAAAAGCTATGGATAAGAAATTCCATTTTTTTCACGCCACACAGTACTTTAATTAATGCTTAGGACGAATATACTATAAACTGCCACTTGCCAAATAATAAATCTTATATCTCATGTTACATTACAATGTCATCACAGTGTTTTGATGTACATAGCTAATTATTACACTTAGAAAATAATTGAGAACTTCCCGCGTACGTAAATCCTTCGCGGGGAGTTAACAATTACCTGTTCATGGCAGTTTATCAGCATTCTTTCTCTCTCACTCGCTCTATTTCTTTCTCCCCCTATATATACGTATATGCTACAAATTCTTTCAGTAGAAACATCGTGCTCTTTTTAAACTATCTCTCTTTAAGGGTCATGTAACAGACACGGAACACACTTCAAGGACTCGTCCATAAAGATAATATATCATATATATTTAATCATATATATACATATATTTTCAACAACCAACGAGGACATGAATCCTATCCAACCTTCCCCCCTCCCCCAAGAGCACTACATATCTACTGCACGTTATAACAGTTATCCTAATTACAAGAAATTCATTTTCCACCATTCGTAACGTTATAAACTCTCTGTGCTCGATATGATAAAACTTAAACACTCTCATCCAGAGCCTTTGTTATCTGGGATGGTAAATAGTAGCATACTTAACCACACAATTTTTTCCATCTTAGCATACATATTTACCTATATATAAGAAAAAAAATAAATTAAAACTCTACGAGAGACTGACATTAATTAGAGACTGATTGCCTTGAGGAGGCTGCGTGCATGGCGAAGTCGACGAGCGGATTGTTTGGGACGGTAACGATGGAGTGTGAAGTACTACTGCTTAAAGTAACATTGGCAGACGAAACTAATGACAACGGCTTACAAGATAGTTGATCGATTTGTTTTATAGGTACCAATTTGATTGGCACGTCCGTCTTTAACCTGACAGCTTCCGATACCGGTATAGCCTTCAGCTGAACACTTTTCAACGGTTGTATCTTAACGGCTGGCTTCGCAGCAGCACTTGCGCTCTGAATAATTTTGGTAATCTTACTCTCGCCAACCCCTTGGTTGGAAGATTCGTCATAGCCGGAGTCTGACGACGAGTCACTAAATGTCTTACTTGTCTGCTTAGAGACCGTGGTCTCTGCACCAGACTCTACACTATGGGCTGGACTAGCAGACGCAGAACTGTGGGCAGGACTGGCCGATGCAGAACTATGCACAGGACTACAACTCAATGCGTTCGCTTGCTGTTGTCGCTGTTGCCTAGCTATACAACCGATACAAGGCTTTATTAGCGAAGGATCCACTATTACTTCTCCGTACGGACCTTTGAATATCGTTCCGCAACAAATCACCTCCCTAAAAATAATGCGTATGTTTCAGCGAAAAGAGTCGTCGAGGCCTCTCCGATTGCTTCCCAAGCTAATATCGTACAATTATATAAATCCCAGAGCATAATTTAAGTCACACTGACCTTTTAAAGTATGACAAATCAATGAAGCCATTAACAGTTAAATCATCCTTTGATTCTGTAATATCCTGCATATCTAACTGCTTTACAGTGACTGGAATATCATCGCTACCTATAGGACTACCAGCTCGGCTTGAACCTTTGCTACCGTCCCCGTTTAGATATTCTTCTACGAACAGAAGAACAGGGATATTAGGAATCGCAACTGTTCTAATAATTTTCAAACTTCCAAGTTAAAGTTCTCGAATAGTAACCTGTTAAATCATCGCTCATCGCTGGACTCTGCTCCCGATCCCTATCTGTCTTCAAATAGATGTGTTTCTTTTTCATAATCTTTTCAAACTTCTCCGGTATGTCTTTCATCTTCTTTTTATTTTTTGATTTAAACTTCGTAAGCGATTTGATTCCAGGCCCGGCTCGCGCGTCGACGACCTATAAAGCGTAAAAGGTTTCATTCGCGAATGATCCTGCGATCGATCGACCGACATAAATGCGCACTGCGTTCCCTTGTACTCACGTGTCTCCAGTTGCGATTGCTGCCGGCCGGTAATTTCTTCCATCTTTTCACCAGGAGTACGCATGCGTTACAAATCTCTCCGGTCCTCCTTTCCTCAAGTTGGAAACATTCCATAAAATCATCTTCGTACTTTTTACTGTCCGTGAACCTCGAGCTATTTACGCACACCGAAAAAGAGGAACGTTATTCTTGGTTCTGGTAATATCCAGAGGCGGATTAAGGTCGGTTGAGGCCCTGGGCGCAAAAGAAAATATTGGTCCCCTTACAAAAAAGGGAAAGACAGGAAAAATAAAATCAAGACTGCGCAGCGTTGCACAGTCTTATACTTTTCTCGCTTACAATATGAAATCAAATTTAGTGTCATTAGAAAAAAGTGGAAAGTTGGTTTTTGTGGGACCCCGGACGCGCGCCCGCCGTTAAATCCACCTCTGGTAATATCTTATTTGGTCGCTTAATACCGTCGCGTCGTTTACCTGCTGGACTTGGCTTTGCAGATGCAGCATCCGGTACTAGACCGATACACCTTCGGCTTGTGGAAACTAAACATTTTGCACGTTATTTTTCAGACTCCCCCTGCAAAAGCGAAAACGTAAAGCTGACATTTTTCTCGAACGGAAATAATCGTAGCCCATAAAAATTCTTATGAAAGCTTACACAAACAAAGCACACCACAATTCATGACAAGAAATTCAGAAAAAACCGATAAAAGTCTATTTTCCGGGCAAATTCATTGGAGTTTCGCTGGGAATCTGTTATCGGCCTACAACTGTAAGTAATTACCTACAAAGAAGAATTGCATATAGGCATCAGGGTAAGATAATCGTCAACCGTATGTTTAACGCGGAACCTGGAAATCGTGGTACCTTCACTGAATACAGCATGTTTCGTTGACTGTGACAGTAGCCGAAATTAATACTCTTCCTCCGCACGTGTACGTAAAAATCATGTAAAAACGCAACCGCGATAATTCGCCGCGCCGAGAAAACCGCTGATCGTCACCATCTTTATTATACTTGTTTACATCGATTCGTTGCCAGTTCTCTGTAACTAACACCGCGATTTCGGCTTGACAGTGTTACGTGCGAGACGCTACGCGCCGTGCGCACGCACGCTACCAGGGGGCGTCCACAATCTCGCGAATCCCCACTTTATATATTATACCACGATAAAACTGCAAAGAAAAACAACGTGCTAGAGGAAATCGACACAAACGATTCGTTTCTAATACATACAATCACCGAAGATCACCGATGTCACGAACTCTATTATTCACGCTAGAATTCAAATGCATGAATGAAGGAATGAAATTTCTCCTGCGCGAGTAGGTGTGTGTCCGAAAAAAGTAGTGGACATTTTCTTGCTGTTGCCGCGTCAAGTCATTCTCCGACTGAATTCAATCGACGGAATTAATAAATAAACAAACGAGTGATCTTGATGCGGAGCGATAAGATCGCTTCTAACTTAAACCGCGAAGCAGAGACCGCTGGAACGCCGAAAAAAATACGAGTTTAAAAATAGGAAACGCGAAACCGCAACAAAATGCAATGCGAGACTGATATGATGAACCGCCGAATGTCTCGAAATATCTTGTGTGAAAAAAGAACCTTCCGTAATATTGACTGAGCCAGACTAAGTAACAGCCACGCGTGCATATGTTGGCTTTTATTATTGAAAAAGTGTTGGACGTGTACCCTGAAATATTCTGAGAATTATTCCACAGTGTGATCGTAATTTTTCGTCCTTCGTCTTTCTAATACGAGGGATGTCCCAAATTTCTAGCGCAAGATATTTACTGTAATTATTTGGTCATCCTTTATCCTACGTCGCTATTGATTTAATCAAATTTCAAGAGCAGCCGGCGATGCCCCGGCGCATCACGCACATCACAGAACATTTTCAGCGTAGAGGGGCGTGATTTGGCTCCAGCAACAGTGTTGCCCGCTAAGAGATTTACACGCGAGGCGGCTCTCGTTGCTACGCATACGCATCGTAGTAGGTGCAACACGCGGAGGCAAACCAGTTTTCCTTCGATATGCCGAATTTGCTCTCTATACTACCCATCCGTCCTTGTCTTTCCCAAGGATGATTTTATTCAGGAGCGTAACAGCATTTCCAAATAATCCGAACGCGACGACGTTCATGTCACGTACGCCACTGTATCACATACCCTACCGTCCTCCCACCAGAATTAACGTTCCAACGAACTGTATCCTAATGAAAATTTTCAATATACACTATAAACCGCTTCTTGAAACGTTTAATTATCGAAATGGCAAAGTCGAGAAAATATCGAAATCTACGTAAGCATCTGTAATTGCTTGTCCCGTGATTGTTGAAATTATAATTTAAGAAGAGAAGGAAATCCGTATTTAATAATTATAATAGAGAATTTAATTTTCTACGAATAATACGTGGGAGTAAACCACCCACGGTGGCACCTAGTTACAGCCCTGAAATATATTAACGTCTTTTTCGATCTCGATGCACGACACATTTTTTCCGGTCGTTTTGGGAGTGGCGCCATCGGTAGTCGAAGCCACAAAGCAAGAATGTTGCAACGTACTCGCAAACGCAAAAAATGTAAATGTGCTTTCGCCTGCCTCGTTGCAGTCGATGATTATAGTGGGGGGGGGGGGGGGGGGGGGATGTAAGGGACATCGGACAACAGAAGGGGGAAAAAAGAGGAGGGTATAGCGATGTTGCCACGTGGTTGTTGATCGGTTGTCTCTTCATCCCGATACGACTCGGATCTCTGACCCCGCTGCACGCATATTAAATAGCACCTTATATTTTACGTGTCGCACACAAATTTCATTTCAATATCGATATAAACAACGAGGACCGATGTTAATGCATAACACGTCCCGTCACCGCTATCGCCCCAACTCGCTCCATTGCGTAATATATTTTTCATACGATCCCAATAATGTTATGTTTTTAATCAGCCAATAAATGATTACTATTATCGTGCACACGTTGAAAAGAAGATACGATTTAATAAACAAATTATACGCATAGGCATTCAAAATATATCGATGAGATATTTTTATACTTTGTTTACATTATCCTGAATTTTAAGAACAAAATATATATGTCAGATATACCGGATATAGTTCAAGCTTTTGTTGGTAATGACAAGAGAAATGCTCCTTTGTCGGGTTCCTTTTAAGGGTCAAATGTAATGAAAACAAAAAATGCATCGTGCCCGAAGAACGCGTGTCCCTGACACGCTAACTGAGTAGTTCAACTTTCGTTCTCGCTTTTACAGTTGCTCTACAGTTTTAAAAATAGAAGAAGGTGCCATCCCCTCATGTAAATACGTTGCAGCGATACCGTTGCATTCCTTATACATTGAATGGAACGATTAGTTAAGATCACAACCCAATAATAAAGTTATTTTAGTCCAGGAGACTTCGATTTCGTTCGAGACGATGTTAAACGATGTCGCAAGTATCAGATCGAGATGACCTACATTATGATCAAACAGGTTCCGGTATTTTGGTCAGAATAAAAATATCGAGACACATTTCTCCACCTTTGCGATATGTGAATTCATAAATCGACTCTATCATAGGTAATCGTTGCTTGTGCTCATCTAAATTTCGAGAAACTACGATAACATCTCGTGTGTTTTTACCTCCCGTTAATTGGCAATCATGCTTTCAGAACAAACTGTAATAATTTCCACGAGTTCGTTATGCAAAATATTACAGCTAGATCAAAAAGATTAATTTTCGAAGGAATATTAAATCTCGAATTAAATATACGTCTAATATTGAACATTGCACGTACATTTAACATTTCTGAATCATCAATATTTCAATCTATTGTCACCTATCTCTACGTACCCTCACCAAGTGCCCCTAACAATAAAACCTAAACATTTCATAACAGATAATATTATTAAAAACATTGTCAAATGAAGAAGCATATTCTTCTACGAAAGTATCGTTCTGAAAATTGTTCCTGATCGCAGAGTGTTCAGCGGGCATTCGTGAAAAAAATGCGTAAATCGGAGACCGCGATCCCGTCTAAAAATGTCTCCGGTCTCTTTATTTTGCTCGGTCGGAGGTAAAAAAAACCTATCAATTTTCAGCGCATATGTACCACTGAGCATGACTCGCGGGGCTCCCTTTACAAGCACCTTGGGTCCCTACCGAAGATACGCTCGCGACAGGTCGTGTGCCATTTTCACGAACAGGGGCAAAAAAAAAGAGATCCACGAGACAAACGTGGTGCACCGAACGAAGGACGTGCGCGAGCAAGAAACCGACATGGCGCGTGGCACAGTACGGTCGCCGCCATCGTCGGTTCCTTCCCTTCCCTCCTCCCTAACCAACCCCGTTCTGATCAGCACGCTATGCCCGCAGGAAATACGGAATGAAACGTAACACCTCCATCGGCCACTTGCCTAAAAATCCTACGTACGACCCGCGCGACGACGCCGATTGACACGCGCCTTAAGGGACCGACAATGAGAAAAGTTAACGATACGATACCCGCCGCGAGCGGGCACGCCATGACAGATGATACAGCACGCACAAACAAACAAGTCCACTTGCCAAGTGGAGCACCGCGCAGATAAAAACGCGGGAATCGTTACCGATCTGAAAGATGAATAACACGTAACGACCGACAGATCTCCGCGATGATCCACTGGAGATCGGCACTGTACGCTACTCGGTGTCCTGTCAATGCATTTCACCAGTGCCGACAATGAAAAATCCGAGAAGGTAGCGCGGGTACATACGACGATCTGGTGAAAGTTTCTCGCCACACTTGACATAAACCACCGTGATTCCGATGGTTACGGTAGCGTGCAGCGGGGACGGATTAGCAACGCGAGAAATGAGAAAGCCGGGGCCAGAGATAAATGTCAAATGTATCGGCGACGACACAGCCAGCAGCCTGGTAGGTTCTGTCCACGGAGACCGAAGACGCTGACATCTCGGAACATATTTAACCACAACACGTGAGTAATTCCCCGTGACAATCCGCCAGGCTGTTGACAACGCGTCGCGCCATCAATACGTCGTATTTTCGCGGCACGTGCTCGCGAAATTCACATTAAGATGTCGAGATTAATGACAGCGGAGTCACTTACCTTTTCAATACAGGTGACGGCCAGATTTAAGAATTCCTTTGCGCAGGCTCACGGCGCTGGGCTCTGTTGCGTACTGTAGTCAAGCGAGCGTCCGCTGGTGCTAAATAGAAAATTCCGACTTCTGCGTATCGTTAGCTTTCGCTGCTCTGAATATACATATTCTTTCACGAATAAAACTCGTACGCGTCGTGTCAGTTTCGTTTTAACGATACATTGGATTAATGATACACGTTCGTCCTTAACTGCAGACATTTGATTTCCGGTAAAGGATTTGATTTTTGTCGGATGTCAGTTCGGTGAAATACCACCAGGGCTCGGTGACTGTAAAAATTCGTTTTGTCAGATATAAATGTAACCGAATTGCTTATGTTTATCACGCTTCGACTTATAAATCTGTGCGCGAGTCACAAGATTCCTGGATTTCGCGGGAAAATATCTTCTGTCAGAGTAATTCGACGAAGATTGCGGTAGCTTAGTAACAACGAACGCAGCGCCATCTCCGCGAATAATGAATATGACAAAAAAGAATGCGTAGTACAGAATTTTTAAATTTAACATATCAATGGGTTTTATCAGTATCGGATTTTGCTCGCTAGAATTATGCGAATGTACACTGTCGGAAGAAGTGTCGCTTATATATTCTTCGATTGCGAGAAAATCAGGTCTGAGTTACAGTAACGTGTTTCGAACCTCGAGACACGAGCAGTTAACTCTGACTAGCATTGACGACTTTCTACGTCAAAAGTCTCCATCCATTTCCTGGCACTGGCGTGTTTTCACAGCAACGTGACAGGAAAGGAATTGACCTAGGGACATTTGAGACCATCGTTAACTAATCACGAAACGCAATAGGTGTTCACTGATGGCATAGGTTTCGATTTGCGTAAATATAAAAATGTATTACAGCGTTATTTTAAGGCGAATCCCATAGCCAAAATTTGGCATACCTCTCCAGCCACTATACTCTCGTAATAATATTGACAAATTTTAGCGAAAATGGGTGGAAAACCTACAAGTTTCTTACAAAAGCCTACGCATCTATTAACCCATAGAAAAAGTAAAATTGCAATCTGTAGCCACCTACTGATAAAAGGACGAATTAAACAAACTATAAGACAAAATACTAGATTATGTCTTTAAAATTCTAAATTACACTTGGTTAACAATAAAATATTGAAAGTTTCAGTTTTATAATCAGGAAGGAGTACACTGGGCTGAAAAATATTTCAACTATGGACCTGCTGGACGGTGCGTAGCTGTTCTGAACTAAAAGACGGAAGGGGACTCGACAATCGATCGCAATCGGCCGCCAAGTGAATTCAGCCATCTTGGTATAGTCTACCGGCGCACTCTACAACCGAGTTTAAGTATCAGAAGTGGCGTGGTTTCATAACGAGGGTAAATATGGACAATACTTTACCCGCTAATGGCGTTTGAGCAAAAAGGGTTACCAAACTCGAGACGTCACTTCGATGCTTCGATCCCCTAGCACCAGTCAAAGAGTTAACAAACACACATGATTTGCCATCTATCGGCAATACATTTTAAGCAGGTATAGATGTTTGTGCCTTTTGTTTGACGGCAGTCAGTGAAATGAAAACAGCTGATCGCTTCGTTTTGACGTTGATCAGCGAAGATAAACCTTTTTACTACGCATCGCCGCAGGTCTGTAACACCCCCGAATCGTTATGACCTACACTTGCCGATATACTCTATGAATTCTACTATCAACGATTATTCTACATAATTACAAACGTGATATCGTTCTCTAAGCATATATTAGTTACTTGCAAATTATGGCCAATTCAGTTACTAGCACTGGTAATGGTTATAATTTCAAAGTGGTTTTGCTCGGTGAAGGATGCGTCGGCAAAACTTCCGTTGCATTACGATACGCTGAAGATAAATTCAATGACAAGCATATCAGTACCTTGCAGGTAAGAAATACCGTTCTACTTATCTCCTTTTCTCTGTTCCGTACTTTTACACGGATTTTAGTAATATTATAACAGTCTTTATTTACAAGAGTTTTACACGATCGTTCGAGATATCCTCGTGTAAAATAAATTACGGGGTTTCGCCCAATATCTGTCGGCAGATCGTGTAAAACCTTTGCTCATTTTCAGGCATCATTTTTAAATAAGAAGCTGACTATAAACGGAAAGAAAGTGAACTTAGCAATATGGGATACGGCTGGCCAAGAGAAATTTCACGCCCTAGGACCAATTTATTATAGGATGTCAAATGGTGCCATTTTAGTTTACGATATTACCGATGTGGACACATTCCAGAAGGTATACGTTCAAAGAGAAATCCTTCCGCCACTCCTTCGCACTGACTTTACGCCGGTACGCATTTTGTAGGTAAAAAATTGGGTCAAGGAGCTGAAGAAAATGTTAGGCAGTGAAATCTGCTTAGCGATAGCTGGCAATAAAGTAGATTTAGAAAAAGATAGGAGTGTCTCCATAGAAGAAGCCGAAGAGTAAGCTTTTACGTTCAATTCAGCTTCGCCATTTCTAAAAGCCGTTCGCGCGTTAATCGTACGAATTTTCCTCGTCAGATATGCCAAACAAGTTGGAGCCATGCACTTTCACACCTCTGCCAAGTTGAACCAACATATCGAGGAGATGTTTTTGGATTTAACGCGACGCATGATGCAGCACGCAGACGAGGTTGAACAGAAATCCACGTTGACGAGGACAAGTAGTACACGTCGAAATGTTGTGGTAGTCGAAGACGAGGCCGAGGAAACGGAACCAGTTAAGAGTTCCTGTTGCGGTGGTTCCTCGCAAACGTCTTAATTTCTCGACTATTCATTTCGAGATGGATTTTAATGTTGAACAAGTCGTATATATAAATGTATATACTTGCAGGCAGCTGTAATATTTCCTTTTTCTTTTTATCGATACTCTTTTTCTTCTATGGAATTATGAAACTATCGTGTAACGATTACGAGGTAACGTCGGGGAAATTGTTATACACTGCAGCAGTGCAGTGCAGAAAGTGTACTACGGCACTTTAGTACAGAACCAAATATATTTTTTTTGTTTAGACTTTATAGCGTACGTGAACAGTCAACGTTGTTATTTTATATTTATAAAAAGTATACTTATTCCGACTGTTTTCATTTATACGTTACTTTGTTGCATTAAATAAATCAATGATAAATCGATAGGTGGACGTTGAAAGAATCTTGCGATATTAAGAGGATTCGGTGTTCTTGTAACGCGAGCGAAATTTTTTTTTTTAATATTTTGTAACTGCGATCAAATACCTTCTGCGAAAGTTATTGAATTTATAGACTTTTATACATACGTGAGTAAGGAATTATTTGAAACATCTCTCATAATACTTCAGAAAGAATAGCTCCGATTAGTGTAATTTCATATGCAAGCATCGGTTATAATGTATGTACATAATTGATATTGGTAATTTTATTGTACAAAGTTTATAGAAGCAGCGACTGATGAGCTACGTGTATCGTAAAATTTGTAATATCTCATTCCTTTGAAACGAACGGATAACATAGATTTAAAAACGCGAAGCCTAAACAATTTAAGCGAAGCGCAAGTATAAGAAATACTGATTATATTTTGAGAGTCGGATCTTTTATGTATTTCGATATTTCATTACATTGGCAGATGTTCGGTTGACTCGTAAACCAAATATCTTGTTATTCATATATATCATATGGCCGGAAGATTAATTATAATCACCAGGTGTACGTATTTCTGTCATATAAATGTATGTATATTTAAATACCATTGTGTTTTAATAAAAAGTTAATTAACGTATATAATATATAATGTTACTTTTTGGGAATGCTTTCGTTTTATAGCCGACAATTTGGATTAGTTTATAATTAGTTACAAATCAAAGGACTAATGGTGAAATACCTTAAATTACATGCACAGTATTCGTGAGACTAAAGTACGATATTCTACTCTATCACAGGTACATACATGGATCATAAGTATCCACAGATTCCTCTATTGTAGCAACATAAATACTTTCTCGCGATGATTTGTTAATTTGCGACACAGCTCCAATCGTAGCTGGATAAAGTAAATTTGCGAGTCGGTCGCTCTCAGAGACTTCGCGACCGAGAAGCTCGTGAATTGGACAGAATAAGAAGTTATGAATTGCGTGTTAACACATTTCACGACACATTGATTATCCTAGTCTTGTATAAATAATCATGCTTTATTACAGTAATTTCATTCTATCAAATAACAACAAGGAATGTAATTCAGTTGTATCAGTTCTATACAGGTCTGGGTTAGTCTTTTTCGATAACAAAGATTGCATTAGGCGGTTAGCCTCTATTTTATCCCAGAAACCCATAATGGCAGGACTATTTAAGAAAAATGTACAAAGATACTTGATCCTGGAAAGATTAGCGTAGGTCTTTTATCCTTACGGTGACAACGGACATATTATGCTAGACATTACATTACACAATACCCTGACAATGATTTTAATCTAACTGTTAAGTTACGATAATAATGAATAACAATTCTTTTTATAATTTTCACTACTATTTTCAACTAGAAAATAATCATGCGAATTATTCTCTCTTCATTTTCTCTTACCGACGAATCTGTTATGCCACAGGCTACGATTACGTTGAATGTTACAGACCAAACATCACATAAACATGCTAATCACATCGATAATTTCTTTCATTGTATCTGGCAAGTTGAAATTGAATTTTCTGGTGTAATTGAGAGTTTTCATAATTTATGTAGCTGAGAGGACAGTTTCGTTTAATCGGACTAAAATTTTATACATCGCTACTCCGTTTTCGTACTTATGTACAGGATTTCGATACAGAGGATGCCATATACCATGTTTTGCTTTGGCTGCACTAATCAACTATAACAAGATATAATCAATAGCTAAATAATTATGACTTTCACGAGTGTTGTCATGTTCGTTCTCCTTAAATTAATAGAAGTATGCAAGCAAGGCATCATGTACACCATCGTATTTCTGCTTCTCTATTTTTTGCCATGCTATTTCTAAATAATACTAAATTTTACAATAATTGCATGACATTTTCATGTATCTTTGGTATACCATTAATTTCCATATAGATTTACTCGTTTAATTTTCCAACTAGCATCCGGAGTCCTTCGTATTATTTAAACACCTAGTATTCTCATCCCGAAATTATTGTACCAAGTACCAATTCACTAAAAAATCTTGTGCAGGCTGTATAATTAAACATTATTTATGACATTAATAGGTATGCAAATATCTCTCTATTCGTATATTCAAATATAAAAATATTTTAATCAACGAAGTACGGATGTTATAATTAAATGTGAATTATTATACACGAATTGTTACGTTCACTTCAAGTTCCAACAAGTTTGATATGACTTCGAAGATCTAAAATTGATAAATGAGATTTCTTCTCTCTCTCTCTCTCTCTCTCTCTTTTATTTTACTTTTACAGGCTAAGACGGAAGTCTATGAAACTTGTCGAACATTTCTTTAAAAAATCCTATAAAATTTCTCTTCGAAGTTACTTTGCATTAGTTTATACAATATCAAACTTGGCAGCCAAATTTGTAGGATTTCTTCTCTACAACATACACATAAAGTACTAATTTCGTTTCAAATTAGGCCTTCGGCACTTGTTCCTATAGCTTATCCCTTTAAATAATAAATATTTCATCCTGATGAGTGAATAAAAAATCTATGAATTGATTAATAGGGCCTATCGCAGAGAGCGACATGCCGCGCGATGGTGGTGCTCTGACGAGATTTGGACCAAACACCACAGCCAGATTACTCGATGTCATTTTGTTTAAATCACATCTGTCCATTACCTGTAACGGCGCGTTTTACCAATGAATCACAAGCGATTTAGATTCAAATAATTCAAGATAGCTACTAGATTAATATCCTTACCCTTGATAAAAACTGTACGATGTATTTTAAGACCTGGTAATTGTCTTCCGGGAGCTTTTCAAGCACTAATATCTTGACTCTTCTTGGACGTTCATCTTTTGACAAAGCTGAAGCATGAGCACTTGAATACTTCTGCGCGACGTTGGAGGAATAGGCAGAAATTGTAGAGCAATATTTACCTTGAAACTGCGTTATTTCATCGTATAATTCATATGTCATGAGAGGTTCGTCCAATTCACGGAGAAATGTTTTAAGGAGAACTGCGGCTATGTGTGGGTCCCCTTGGAAATCGACAGGCAACCCTTGATTACATCGATGCTGAAGTTCTTTCACTACTGCCACGTTAGCCGATCGCCTAAATATTCCTTCCGTTTCCAGTGCTGTAAATTTACAATAATCCTATTACTACGCTATTACACGATGGCGCATAATGGGATGGTTCAACGCACCATCCGGTGTGTCGAGGAATTCGATACACTGTCGCACTATCGGTGGTATAGGATCACCGTTGCTATTTTCTTTAATAAATGGGAGACTCGCTCCGAATTGAGTGGTACCAACTGGCGTCGTTACCGTACTCTGAGGTGGGCTTGTTGGCAAATTCTTTTTATTCTTTAACATTAGCTGTTCATTATGTCTGAAAAGTAATATAGTCAGTGAATACTCGGTGATACGATATATTTACGGGGAAAATTTCACAGTCACGAAGGAAATGCTCACTCTATTACTTGAGGAGGTATAATAAGTTGATCGAGATTAATATATTGCGCTAATTCCTCCAAATAATTCACGTACATCATTTTACGACCGAACTTCGCACTGAAACGATAGAATAAAACTGATATTAGTACATTAAAAATCAGAGATATGTACAAGCTAAGAGCGAGAAGGAAGAAAAGTTACCTGATGGCCGGCTTGAATATTTGCCATACGATTCTAATAAAATTCGTTGGGTGTACTAAATATAAAGCTTTTAAATTCTTCTTATACTTTCTATCGAAAGCTTTATACGCTTGCCACAACCACGACAATGGTGGCTTATTCTTTGAAGTGAGACCATAGTGGAAGTAAACCAAGCTATAATCCTGCTCCACAAATGTATCTAAAGTGTGGGTGAGATACCTGTCGAATAAGCGCATCGTTAGAAAATCTGTCGCGCGTACAATTGAATCGTAAAGATCGTGCGAACGAACCTGAGAAGTTTGGCATGATTAAACGTTTCCTTCCCAACAGGAGGTAATTTACACGCGGACACTACTATTACTTTACGACCAGCGCTATCGTCACCGACCACCTCTACGATACCGTATCTCGCGATATCCAGATAATCCTCCTCGTCGGCAAGTTCACCGTCCAGCGCGGCGAGGTCCTCCGCTGCTCATCACAAAAGATTATGTTCACTCTAACTTTCAACATTAAACTCGCTCTCCGTTCTCCCTTTCGCCCTCCTCTCAACAAATAAATACCCAACATGATTTAACGCTAACGAACGAAAACAACGCCATCTATCCCTGACTCGAGCGCGCCGTTATACCATGCAATAATAAACTGTACAATGATCTACATAATTCACCTGCTATGCCCCAAATGCCATGACATTTAGTGGCTACTAACAGAAGATAAAAGGTCACACACCGGATTCGATAACTGGAGCATCTACCAAAGCTTCTTCAAAGTTCTCTTCGATCGTCCCATCGCTTACTGGGCTCTCCAGATAATCTATCCCAGTCCCGGCACCACTGCTAATCAAATCCAATTTTTCTTCTAAAAGCTGTACAGCTACAAAACGATTATCTTAATTATATTCTACAGTAATTATGCAAAACTACGTTTAAGCTAGTTCTGGGGTTATTCTCCGATCAGTACTTTAAACCGAAGCGACGACCGGTACGAACGATACACAGGGTGTAGCACAGTTTCCGGCACAACCGGAAAGAAATGACGCTTCGCAAGAAAGTAAGCCGAGAACGTAAACTTTAACTTCCATGATCCGACTTCTCGAAACTAAGTTTCTCAAGGTATTCTTAACTTTCTGGTTGTATCGTAAATTATGCTTCGCGGGTTACTTCCTATTACTCCGTTGTTTCTTTAAATACCAATATTTTTATGCAAAACCGTCTTCAGTTTCGCGCGACGAGCAGCTGAAATGCGATCGGCACTTAATATGTCTTACCATTGTTCGAAGTGGTTTGCAACTCGGTATCGTCGAACTCCAAATTGGGCTCATAATCGTGATAGTCGGACAAACTTGGGTACGGGTCTTCGACGTCATTAGCTGTTGCTATTATACAAACAAAAATATGCGCATTAATGCGTATACCGAATATGCTTCAATGAATCGCGGGCCACCGCCTCGGTAGCCGCGATTCTTTATTCAATCAATGGTTCGTAAACAGACACTTGAAAACTCTCAAGTAACGACTCGAGAAAGACCACTTTTGCATTAGAGGTGTCGCGGCAAATTGATAACTGGTATACATCTCGCGGTTTCTCGTTATATATCATTTTCCCCGATCACGTTACGCGGCATCGGATCTCCGACAAACATTTCGTCGCTGTTCATCGGTGTTTACAAACTGCCGTGAGAACGGTTCGAACACTGCGGCCGAGATATTTTCACCAATGCCAATAGCGATAGAACGTAAACGAGGCGCGGGATTGTGTCAAGATACCGTCGAATTTCCCGACACGCGTCATCCGTGTCAATACGCAAATTTTATTCGCAGCTTATCGACGCGCTTTTCACCACACATTGGCCCGAGATCCGATCGTGGGACGTTCATTCCAGGGAACGAACGAGGGAAAAGAAGAGGAGGACGCCGATGCCGGGTGAACTGTCTCGATCCGGGCATCCGCGGCGATACGTGGTTGACGTGACGTTTATTTGACACCTAAGGGTAGCGTCAACAATCGCGACGGGCAAGCTCACCTGTCAAAGTTCGCGACGGGCTAAGCGTCGGTTGATAGTCCGCTTCCATTTTCTGGCAACTGCGCGACAAAACAGTGCCGTGATTAAATTGCGGGGCCCTTTTCTGCGCCCTGCGTTTACAAACGGACAACGTTTCTCTTCTCGAACGACATTATCTCGACGCGGTATGGCAAGCCGACGTATTCACGTCACGCTTTCATCTGTGTGTCGCTAATTGTAATTCGCAGTCGCTCGTCACTCCCTTTCCCCACTGCGTGATTAACGAATATCTTCATACTGGCTCCTATTGGCCAATCCCTACACATTCGCGATACGAACGGCGCGCGCTAAAAATACGGGGATCACGTGACAGTTTTTAAACGTTAAATTAAGACAATTATTACACACGTAGATTTTGTTTGGAAATAAATAAGCATTGAAATACAGGCCGCTTAGCGCGACGCGCCTTTGGCTTTTTAATTGTGGCACAAATTTTAAAATCATTCTCGAAGGAGCCGCTTCCGCGCGATTCTTTTCGTAGTGCGTGCAAATGTTTGTAGCCGGGGGCTTCCTGAATTTGAAAATTTGAAGTAACGTCTTTTCGTTGGGATAGCGTTGTGACTTTCCTTTCGAAGGGATTAGTTGGATTCAATGATTACAGTGATTTAGGTTGCTTAATTCGAAACTTCTGCGTGTAAACGAAGAATATGTACTGGAAGTTCTTCTTTAGTTCCATCGAGATAAAAGGTAATACTTGTATGCATTAATTTTTACTGAAAAATCGAACAAATTGAACGATTTGACGAGTTCATACAAGTTTTTAATAATGAATTACATCTGGGAAACACTGGTTCAATATTTTATTACGGTAAATACATGGTAATTACAGATGTACGTATACATAAATTCATAATTTACTGTCGTAAAGAAATGCAATTTCTTTTATGGACATATATAACAGCGCAATTAACTAAAATAATTATATGTAACATTCTGACGGAATCGTAAACAGAAGCTGTAATGATCGATTGAATTTGATCAATTTTGCACAAGCTACTATACTATTTAGTTACTTCCTTCAACGAGACTAGTTTCACTCGTAACGTAGTTGAACGGTTTCATAAGGATGGTCGGAGAGAATCAATTTGAACGCACAGGTTGTCGATTTCTCGTTCGCACAATTTACTTTCAATTATGTATGTTGCACAATTCCAGTTTGTAGGCACGCACGATTGCTAAAACCATAATAGAATCGTTGAAATTAAGATCGGACGTCACAATTGGGAGACAAGCCGAGGCAGTTAATTATTTTCGTGTATAATTACGAGGCACATTGTATAAAGTATTTAGAGTAGTAAGAAGGGTAACTAAATCTACAAGATCTGTTTCTTGCACCGTAGATTCGTGAAATCAACAACAATTGATGACTACTCTCAGTGGAAGAGATTCGAGAGAAGACTAGTATCGATCTTGAAAATATTAAATAAGGATACATTAAAAAGAAAAACTGTAGTTGATTACACCAAGTCCAACTAAATGCTGCCAGATAATATTTTCTAGTATGTTTTAGTCTTCGCTTCGAGTTACCGTTACCTAGAATTACTCGGCTTTAAGGGAAACATTTATTTTTCACATTTCGATCCTATTTGCTTGAATTTCACTGTAGCCTAAACGGTTTACAACTATATATAGCTTATCAGCACATCTTCTACAACGGTGTTTTAATATTCTCTAATACACAGAAATATTTTTACATGGTAGATTATTAATTTAAATTCTTATTTAAATGGCAATGACGATTAGAACGACCGCTACGCTTTCTACTTACATTTTGTAAAATTTGTTTCCATTAGAATCTACAGAGAAACTTCTTTATTGCAGTTGCGTGTATATTCTATTATTGTGTCTTTACATATCAGTTAATTGTTTAAATGTCTAGCATCTCGGGCAAAAAAGTTGGCAGCTCGCTTCGATGTATGTAACTGACGGTGTAGATTACTATGAATGTCAAAGGAAATTAAAGGCTGACTTTTAACGCCTCCTTTTCTGATTATAAATATAAGTTCATTTTCCAATCGTAGTTATATTTCATACAAAACTTTACACGTTCGTAGCTTATCAATATTTCATAATTTCTCGTACATTTTGTTCAGCAGTCTCTTTGTAAACATAAAAATAGATTTATACATCTTATTGGATTATGGAATATAGATATTATTCGTACATGTATATATACGCGTACATGGACACGAATAATACATATATCGTAATGCACGTATTGTAATGCAAAAGATATTTACTATATCACTTCGTCTTCAGTTATCCTATTCGATTGCAAAATACAACATCGTATGTCTGCAATAATCAAGTTTATGTATTTATAATGATTACATTTCGATCGATTCACATGAAAAGGCAGAGTGTTCTTCTCCGTGATAAATTACTATTTCACAATTATGGTAAATGTTTCGCAATGACAAAATATATATGTATTCACAACGTTCTTTTTCAAATCCGTATGTCACATTATATTTCTGTACAGGTCGCACGATATATATATGTGCAATAATTTTCATTACAATTATATAAATATTATTAATCGTATAGTTCTGCTCATGATTAGCCTTACCTTAAGTTTTAAGCAATAAAGATCGAGTTTCGTTTATGATACAATTCCATGTGCTCCAGCAATGTCAAAATACAGAATGTATAATACATCAATCGTGTATACTGTCAATGAACGAACCTTGTTAAAAACGTGTTGCGAAGTCTGCGACTCGAAATAAAACTATTAAGTTCGTGATTTAAAACAGAATGGTTGGTCCGTGTCTTCGAAGATCAATATCGTATAAGCGTGATTCGTTTATACGCGATAAAAGACTTAAAACGCAACGTATAATTCGGTACGCATTAAAAATTACACGCAACTTGCGACTCGAACAATATTAGTTATCGTTCGCTTCTTATTTACAGTGTCGTTAATTTAGTCATTTCTTAAAATTCGGTAATGAAAAATATAGAATGGAGTATATGTACAGATAATGCGATTCCTATTAAACTGAATACTTAGGGCCAGATTTTTTAATTGGCGTTAATCTGAGACCTTTAGCCAACATTTGAGCTTCAAGGTCGCGATCTTCATCTTGATACCTAAAAGAAAAGTACGTTTCTATTAACTGCTGGATGTCACATTCGGATTGTTCATGTCATTTGAAATGGATAACGGCTATATTTCGTGCAGGTAAACGGTTACGATTATCGATTAAACGTAAAAGCAACAAAATGTTTAAATGATCCTTTCGAGCGAGAAAAAATTATTAATCACCATTTATTGAATATCTTTCTGTCTGTGAAAATATACAATATACTTCCATTCATTTCTTTTTTTTAAATATGTGTTGACATATGTGTTTAGGAAATAATTACCATAAACACATACAACAATATATTTTATTCTTTTCGGAGTGTCTGTTAAAGGACAGCTTAAAATTTAACAACAGTTACATCACTATAATTCTAATGATGCTATATTTCTTTAACTCTGTACACGGCTAAGAATAGTTTTAAGTACAACTAAAATATATTCATTCTTACATTGGCACTACAATACAGTCATGTACGTGAACACGCCACTTTATCACGATGCAAAGAAAACAAAAACTTTTGTAAAAGAAAACAGTAAAGAAAATAGTGTGTATAGGAATGACCATGCGTACTTGAAATATGAAAGAGGGCACAAAAAAAGAAAAAAAAAGAATCCATGCTTTCATAACATGCATAATAAATTAAAAATCGCTGGTCAATAAAAGAAACTGTATAGAGAGCGCTACTCTGTTCATTAGTTCTGATTATATAAACAGAACATGTACTGCATTGTAATGAAAAATAATATTTAGTACTAAATTTCGTAATATAATGATACGAGTTGTATTGAAAATTCATTAAAAAAATCAAATCCGAGATAGTATCTATTATTGCACTTATGAAATGCGAGTGATGATTAAGTATCACTTTTAAAATTAAAGCGAATACAAAAGTAAAAATGAGTATCAGGATGTGAAAACTGTTAAAGGCCCTTTGCTAACAAAGAATTCTATTACGTTAGTGAAAAAGAAGTATACGAGTAAAATGACTATCAGAGTGAGCACAAGGGATGTCTCATTGAATTCATGAGAGAAAAGATTAGGCACGTGCGAGGAACAGGCAACTGTATGTGTAGGAAAATGGGTTAATGCTTGGCATGTAGATTTACACCACCTTTGTCGCTCTTCTTCTAAAAGGGCGATCAGCGAATCCCGTTTCGCTACTATCTCCAACATTTCTGTCAAAATCTCCCCTTCCTTCTTCACGTCGGCACTGGTCTTTTTATCATCTGGAAAATTTCAACATATTTTGCAAAATGATTTTGTAAAAAGACATTTAACCCTTCGTGGTCACACGGGGTGTATCGCACCCCAAGAGCAATTTTCGAGTTCAAATTTCGCGTCTTTATGCCTTCCAAAGCGGAATCATCGCGAAAAAAAATAAAAATGAAAATATCGTTTTTTTTCTAAAACCGTGGACGATCGCTCTTCTTGAACTACAAATTTTATCATATCGTATGGGCATTACGATTGTAAAATTATCACTGAAAAGTTAAAAGATTGAAAAATACGAAAGTGGTAACTGAAAAATAAATGGGGTGCAGTGAACCCCATGTGACCAATTTGTGATTGTAAGGCGTGACCACGGAGGGTTAAGAGACTTCGTGGTAATGCGTTGAAATATTAACCATCATCAGCTAAACGTTCCCGCAATTCTTGCTGCAGTCTTTCGTGGCGATCTTCAAGCTGAACCTCTTGAGCCCGTACTAAAAGCTCCTTCTCGTATCTGCGCAATTCCGTGCGGTCTTTCATGAGATCAAACCACTCCCTGAGTAAATCCGCTTCTTCTCGATCGGAGCACTCTAGATGTTAGAAACGTTCTTCGTTTAAATATCTGCATCGAAATCATTGATAATGACAGCGGTTCATCTTACCTCCCTCTCCACGAAGAGCTTTTTCAACGCTAACACCTCTACTTTCTAATTCTCTTTGTTTCACTTCCGTTTCTTCTAGTTTCCTTTGGATTTCTTGAGCCATACGCAGCCTTTAAAATATCCATAATTTTAATTTTCGAACGATTCTTGTACGAGGAATTATTACATTATTAAGTGTTGAGAATATAAGATATTCTTATACGCATACCTTTTCAATTGTGCTTGCCTAGCTATACGTTTAGTGGTCTTTGATTTACGAGAAATACTATTGCACGATCCTTCTGTCACTGTGACCTTCTGCATGCACGATGCTGACACTGCTGTCGTCTTTGTATCATCTTCTGACAAACTATCATCTGTCAAGTTCAGTACAAAGTGTGAGAAACAAACTTCTTTTACTTGATATATGTATGTCATATACTGATGTCATTAATACCTGATACTTGTGAAGTAGGAATGGTGTAATTAAGTGGAGGCGGTGGAATTGGTGGTGGATTCTCATTTAGGACGTTTCTTGTGAGCATACTCTCGCAAACACTTTTTGGTCTTGCATTAGTCTTTGGCGATGCGATCTTATCAAGCTGAAAAAAGAATTTTCTGTAATACTACTTTTTATATAACACTACTTCTGATAGATATGAAAAAATTAGATCGCTTCTGAAATTAAAACATATAATTTCAACATTGAAAACAGAAACTGCAATGGAAAAAAGACACTATTAAACAAGTGTAAGCTAAATCACATAAAGTTAATGCAGTTACAAAACACACACACACACACTTAATTGTACATATATGATTATGTAACTAACATAGACCTAGCATTTAACATCTGACACATATAAATATCTTTAAATAAATATTGATAGTGTAATAAATTGAATTGTACATTGCGAGGAAGCTTAACAAGTAATTAAGGGATCTATAAACAATACTTTCAACAACATTGACATCTGTACGCTCGTGTTAAGAGGAAACTGATTAAAGCATACAAAGGATGAACGTACTGAAATAAGTGATCTATATATGCTAACGAATAACATGCTTGCCTTCCAGGAAAATGGTTACTACAAGAACTCAACAACTCTACGTTATAAATAAACTTTAACACAGCTTATGCTGATTAATGTGTTACCCTTTGAAAGCAGACGAGAAAATGCAGCAAACGAAAATAAAATTATAGTACCTGCACGATATACAATAGCGAATACAAATAGTGGCATAAGAAAGCTAATACTGGAAAAATTAGTATCAATGACTTATGAGTTGCTTACATCTGACCCTTCCGAATACGATTTACATAACTGAAACATTTTAGAATCCAATTAGTGGAGGGAAAGTCAGGAATACGTTCGCTCTATACAATGGGAGAAATGTAGAGTGTACCAAAGAGAACAGTGACTGTATACGTACTTTGCCTTTCGATTTAGATGTCAGGCGGAACATAGACAACTTGTCTTTCTGATTGGACGGCGAAGGTGAGGACTCCTTTTTGAAGAAGAAATCTGACACCGCTTGAATGATGCTTTTCCTTCTTTCTGGATCCTTGGTTTTCTGTTTCTTGTCTCTTTTCAAAACAGTAGCAGAATCATTCTTCGATTTCGGAGGGTTGCCAGTATGTAGCAGCTCGTCCATTGATTTTGCATTGGCAGCGGTCAGACCTGAGATATTTATTGCCTCTGCTACAGCCTTCACATTGTCCGTGCTCTTGCTCGTCTGCAGCTTCAAACCAGTTTTGTTTGCTCCAAAACTATAAAGTCTCGGTCGAGCATCAGATGGCACATCCTCTTTACTCTTCTTCTCCTCCATCGAGAGTTGCCTTCGTGCCACCTTCATCCTCAGTTCCTTGATCCTGTCTCCCGGGCTGAGACCCAAGTCCTCGTCGCTCTTCAATCTAGCTCTTTCTCTAGCATCCTGCCGCGCCTTCTCTGCTGTTCTCTTCGCCTCTTCATGTTTTAACCTTGGTGGCGCAATCGGTGTCCTAAACATCTTCTCTACTTCGTTATCTGCCTTGACTGATGCGGCACTTTCAGAAGGCTGGATCTCACTTCTGCCCTTTTCACTGTACGCGTCCTTTCCAGTCTCCATTTTCCACACAAACTGCTGTGGCTCTCGAGGCGTTTCTGTTTCCAGAGATTTCTTAGCCTCAGCAAAAGTAGTTCGCAGAGGACTGTTCGTCGGTGTTGCCATGGATGTGGGTACAAATTTATTAACAGGAGAAGCATTGAGAGCCGGTGGCCTTATTGGTGATAGAACAGGGGTAGAATTGAAAGAGGACGCCCTGGCAGCTCTTCTTGCTTTCTTCTCTGCGGACTTCTGTTTATGGGCCTCAACTTTGTCCATTAACAAGTCTTGTATCACGTTCTTCTGCTTGGACCTCTCCCTTGTAATTTCTTCCAACTTTCTTGAGGTAGTTGGAGAATTAAAACTATTATTCACCGCAGTCTCCTGACTCTTGATTTCTTCAGCTATCATTTCGGCGGTACGAGCTTGTATAGAACTCTTCGAGTTTTTCCTCTTTGATTTCCTGATGTCTATAGAGTCTTTGGCGTTGCTGAACTCAGCGATCCTAGATTGTAGGCGCTTCACGTACTCCAGGTAATCAGGATTACTAGAATCCGCGACCGTTTTTGCTTGCTCTTCTTGGATTGGTGCTTGAGCTTGAGTTGGAACTATGGAAACTTGTGGATTCACTGGACTGGCGAGGATTGTGATTACTTCACTGGTCGTAGTGTCTTCAGCTGGCTCGACGATCAGCAAACTATCTTCCTCCATCGAGTGAAATAGTTCCTTGTTCACTGCTTCCGCAACAGGCTGGTCCTTTTGCCCGCCGTTCAACTTTGTCTCCGTGTTTGCTGCAGCTTCGTTCTTCAATTTGTTCGCGACATCATTCAACTTGTTCATTACGTCGTCCATCGTGACTGGGTTTATCTCTATCACGTTTCTGTCGTAGTAAGCTTCTTCTTCCGAATCATTCTCTAATTCCAATTTAGCTATAGGAGCGTCAATATGCAATCTGTCCCTTGTAACCACTGGCATAGGTGTGCTTTTAATGTTCACGAACTCGACGTACCCTCTGTTCTTCAGCATCACCATATTCGAAGCGTCCTGCAGACTATCATCCAACAGCGAGTCGTTATCAGTATCCATGAAGTCTATGTTCTCGCCATTAGCCAGAAGCTTCGACGTATTGTTCGTAGGAATGTCCATTTGTCTATCCAATTTGAAGGAATCCAGGTCCATGTCTGTTAGGTCCTCCTGTTTCGCTATCGTGATGGGAGTGTAACTCATCTTGGTAGAATCGGATAATTTGGTAGCGTTCCTTCTCGTGGTTATATATTCAGGATTGATGTTGAACTCCACGTCTCGCAAGTCGTCCGAGACTAGAACCTCTCCATCTCGAGCCCACTCCGAGAACTCAGTCTCGGTAAGTGCTGCCGTAGTTACATCATTCTCTTCAGAGTCGTCGTGTTTATTAGACACAGCAGAGGCTACTGACGTCGGACTACTGCAATTACTGGCGCTCTTCTTACCATCGTCCTGCAACTCCAACTGTTCGATCTCGTTCTTCACCAGTTCCAGCTCAAGCGACGTTTTGTTCACGCGAATAATCGAGTCTGGAGCTGCGGCGGTCATGTTCCTGTTCAACTCTTTGTCTCGTAATAGCGAACACTCTATGGAGTCAGGTTCAAATGACTGGCCGTCGTCGAAGTCTTTACATTTGTCCGCCTCCTCGTCCAACAGTAGATCCCCGTCTGTGCTGTGAATCTGTAAACGCGGAGGGGACAAGTTCGCAGTGATCAGTTGCTGGTTCTGCTTCCTCTGCTCCGCTTCGTCGTCGCTAGACGACAAGGAATCGGTGTCTATTTCTGAATCTCCAGAGCTAGCGGCTTCCTTTGTCTTCTCCTTGTTCTTACTCCAGTCCACTTGGGGCACGATGATGGAGGTCTCGTGCAGAGGGCTTCGTGGTCGAAAACCATTCGTTTCATCTACATTCGCTGTAAAATTGCTTTCCACCTTCTGAGAGATCTTCACGTTTTCCAATACCTCCGAGCTTTTAGCCGTCGCGCTCACTTGACTAGATGCCACTTGCTCCTTACTCGGCTCTTTCTCAGCCGCGTTCTTAGACTCGTTACAAACTATACTTGGAGCGGTCTTTGACTTAAGAATACTTGTTTCCTTTACTAAGTCTGGTAGCTGGGTCTTGGATATTTCGGGCAAAATCCTAGCTTTGTAAATGGGATTGTCGTTGTTTAATAGATTCTGGGAGGAACCGTTGACGGTGCGCGTTCGCGCGGGTGATGCTGTGAACAGATTCGTGGGTGATATCGGAGACAGTTGAGTATTGCTCGACCGTAGTTTGCTCGTTCCCTGCAGGAACGCTTGCATCGTAGGACTCGGCTCCGGGGCTGGATTCAACAGCTTCTGATGCTGAGAAATGGCATCTGTCAGGTTTCGTAACTGAGTGTCCACGTTTGACGCTGACCCAGACTTCATGACGGAGCCGCCGAAAGCTGCGCTGCCAAGCAAGTATTTCTTCTTAAGCTCCAAAGACAATTTAGACGCAATACCTTCCGTAGAGTGAGTTCGATTCAATAAATAGTCCCCTTTACGTGGGTTTAGTAATGGAGCTCTGTTTGTACTGTTGGACCCTGGTACATTTGAGTTACTTTCCTTCTCTGTGCGAGAAGGATTCACAGTATGGTCCGTTTTCATTAACTGCGGCTTCGCGCCCGGATCTCTATCCTGCTTTAGGTTTCCATTTACTGACGATATAACTTTGCTCTTCACTTGAACCTTCTTAGCTTCTACGTAGTGCCCTCTGGTCTTGCGGACGTAGGAATCGTTGATCGTTATTTCCGGGATTTCGTGCTGGGTAGGAGTGGTGCCATCGTGCTCGAATTCGGAGTCGGTTGATATTTCTGTGGCCGAGTTCTCCTCGCTCTCTTCTGACGTACCATCGTTAGAGGCAACCTGCGGAGAACAGATGACGATTAATATACGAATGAAGATAGCATAAACATCAGGTGTTACTACAAAACAGAAACTCATTTTTAGTGTATTAGTGAAACAAAAAATGAAGTGCCAAGAAATACAATGCAGTAGATCAGAACAATGCTCTGTACATGGAAGTTTATCAACTATCTTTAACTATTTTCGCTTCTCGCAGGTTCATAGCGTGATAGTAAAAGAATTAACAGCGATATGAACGTATTAAAAACACGTATAATGTTCCTGGCTGAATAATCATTTCTAATCAATCGTTCGTTAACTGTGAAACTTTCCAAATGACATAGTGAGATTTTTAATAAAGTATTGGCTGGTGGTAATTTCAAAATTAATATGAATTGGTAAGTTACATTGCCAGTTTCAGCAGAAACACTAAACCAAGCACAAACAATTAATCGGTTTGAGTCACTGTTAATTTCAAATTAGTCGAATAGATCACTCCAATCATATATAAAAATGTTTTTACCTTTTTTGTCAATGGCCTTGGGTACTTTAAAAAGATACATCACCATCAGCCAACGTATAAGTAATATCTATGCTTTTTACTTTATTAACATATCTCACAGAATTTCCCTAAATGTAAACCGTAAAACTGAAAAATACACTCTCGCAGAGATATAACAAGCGTGTTCATAGATTGGTTCACCATACTTAATGCACTCATATATGTTGTATCAATTAATTGCTCTACATGCGCTAAGACACTACACATTTATCTTTCCTCGATCGATCATTCTTAGGAGGTATGGATTTCGTAGATTCACATTGGTCGGATTTCATTGATGGAAGAGACTTCGCGGGATGAGAATGTTTCTGTGCCACAGAAGTGTCTCCTATTGTATTCGAAAGTTTGTTCGCTTCATTACTATTGTCGGCTACTTTAACAGAATGTTGTAGCTCATTGGTTCCTGTGTGTATTGTATTTCTGTCTGTATCAGTAACAACGTCTGGTACAGTTAATCTTTCATTGATTATGGCAGAACTTGATTGCACAGTGGAGATAGATTCCTCTAATAAAGGAGCAACGATAGATTTCCTTTTCGCAGATCTTTTTCTCGCTGGAATTTCAGGAACAGATTGCATACTGCAAATAGGAGATTTCGCCGAAGAACTTAATTCGTGTTGTGCATGCTTTCTTTCTGGTCTCTTTGGAGCTTCGTCCACTGCATCCGATAAAACTGTATTATTACCTATATTTATTTTGTCCACCTGCTTCGGCGCTTCAATGATTTGTTCAACAACTTTAACTTTTGCGAGCAATTCAGATGGAAAGCTTGTTAACTCGTAAGAAGATTTTGAATTCTTATGTAACACACCGGCTTCATTAGCAGTTTCTTTTCTCGTGTTTAGTGTACTGTCGCTTGCATACATAGCGTTAGTTTTATCAATATGTGTTACCTTAACTTTATTGAGTAGTGGTGTCAGCGTTACGTGTTTCGCATTAGTTTCAACTTTTTTATGAGAATTAACCGTGGTAGCTGTTTTATCTTCGTGTAAGTTGACATTCATGGTGATATTGTCAAGTAGTGGAGTTAATACTATTTGTCTCGGTTCAATTATAATATCTTCATGAGAGTCGACTGTGACTTCTGTCTTATCTCCATGTACCTTACTTTCTAAGGTACTCCGTTCTAAATTTATGTTTTCTTCGGTTACAGAATATGTCTGACGTGTAGAAATTTCATTATCTGATCTTTCGAGAGATGACTTACGTTCTTCTCCTTCATTTCCATTCCCTACATCATTTTGTTTTTCCGTACCTTCCAAATATAAATTCGTGTGTGGAGTATGGATATGTAATTTAGATTCTATATCTTCGGTATTAATTGAAAATAGTTCATCCTTCGGTTCTATTTCTTCAATCTGGAGATTAATAACGTCAATATTGTTGTCAGCCGTGCTCACGCTTATATCATCCTTATTCTTAACTTCCTTGTCGCCGATAGCTGCTAAGTTCTCAGAAGATCCAGCTTTTGCAAAATATTTCATTATATCTTTCGCTTCAACCTTCGTAGACAACTTGGGTTTAATGTCTAATTCAACAATTTCCACGTCAGGCGAATTCTTATTTCGAGTCTTTGTCTTTTGTTTCGTTTCCTCTACAAAATACTTATTCATCTTCTTCTGAGCATTTTCCGTGGACAGTGGTCGAAGTTCACCCACTGGAATTTTGTTCCTCGCTTTCCTTTGTCGCAAGTCTCGCTTCAATTTGTCAAACGAACTGTTTCCGTCAGATTGGACTCGTTGGTGAAGAACTTTTTTGGGAACCGTTAGTTTAGTAATTTCCACAGACGCCTTTTCTGATGGCCTTTCGTTCGTAGGCGACGGCGAAGTGATGGTTACAAGTGGAATTTGTTCGAGGTTTTTTATGAACAGTTTTAGTTTATTCTCCTTTATGTTCGACACGGCACCTCCGAATTCCTCACACTTTCTTGAGTCATCTGACTCCAATTCCTCTGCACTGCTTTTATCCAGAGTATCAGACATGTACAATTCGTCGTACAAAGTTTCAGTCGACTTGTAAATTTCAGACGAGGAGGATGGCGATGATTGTCGACTGCGACTCGGGGAAGAAGTAATCAGATCCGGTAGTTTCTCCTTGAAACTTCCACTTTCTTCGGTGTTAAGCAGCATTGTATTATCATAACTAGTCTGACTAACTGGAATAGCATCTGGAAGCATAATTCCTGCAAACGCTGTTTGCAGTTCAGTATCCAATGTATTACTTGTTTCTGAAGTTACGACTAAACCAGAAGGTACATCATTCAATTCATTATTCACAGAAATTATGTTTGGAGTTGATTCGTCACGGACAAAGTTGATTATAGATTCGTCATTTATAGAAATTATTATATCGCTTAATTCATTGCTACCGATGTGATTCAGTTCAGAATTAGACTGACTACGTTCATCTTCGTTTGCCAAAGCATTCGAGACTTCCTCGATTCTATTCGCACTCGAAAGAACATTTTCCTCGACTACACTCTCACGCTCTGAAATACATTCTTCCACGTTATCACTTTTATTTAAACAATCTTCCGCGACCAACCGATTGGAAGTGACTAAAGAGGGGTCTGTATTCACGATATTATTTGCCACGTCATCTGATATTAAATCTAAGGAGAAATCAAGTATTGGAATTATGCTTCCACATGCTTCGCTCCGAGATGTGTTCCCTACTTGTTGACCCGTATTTGCTGTTAATGTATCAGTCCTTAGTGTCTCTGTGTTCGACGAGCTCTGAATACTTTTAGGGTCAACAATGTCCTGATCAATTAAGGTGTCACTGTTATTCGCTTCCTGGGATGGTATTAAATTAGGGGCTTGCACGGAAATAGATTCAGGAAGTGCAAGTGACTCTTGAGTTACGTTATCTACAGAATCTTGTGAGATTTTCACCTCCGTTTCCGAACCAGTGTCCGTGTCGGAACTGCGGGTAGGATGTTTCAGCCAAACCTCCTGCTTTCTCAGCTCCCGAGCGCGTATGTCTTCTTCGTCTTCCGTGGCAGTTGTACTCTCGTCGTCTGTGTAACAACAGAAATGAGCCGAACCATTTAACAATATATTTATCTTGAATTCAACAAGATCACCTTACCTTCATTCGTATATTCATCGCTGGAGTCCTCGTATTCGTTACTTCCGGTGTCAGACTGTCCCATCGCAGCGTGCGGATGGGAGTATCGCAACGTCCAATTCTTCGCAAGTTCAAGAGTTCCCTCAGTGGTTAATGGTTGGTCTATTGCTTCCTCGTACACCTCGTTGTCATCTGAATCGCTGTTAGAATAATATATTGACGAACAGTTCCCGATACTCTCCACCTGCATTTTGTGGAGAAAATACTAAGACTGACTTACCTCATGTCTGATATATCATCGCTAGAACCCATCTCTGCAGTGGACGCACCGAAATTTCTATCCGTCCATTCATCCTCGTCCATTTGACTTTGGGGTTCTTCGGCATCCGATATGCCTGCCAAGTTCTCAAACTCTATTCTCTCAGGCGTTTGGCCACGATCAAGCAAGTCAAGCCCAACAACGCCCTCCAAAGGTATCTTTGCCTGGAAATAATGCCCCCGATTTATACCACCAGCCTCGAGAGACTTGTACACAGAATTTATAGTTTGAACTATACCTTATCAGGCGTCTTTACGTTTACAGGCGCGTTTGGTATATTTTCTTTATTTAACGTCGCGAGCTTCTTCTTCTCCGAGCGAGCTTTTATCGTCCCTGAGAAGCCAAAGTGTTGCGTGCAATAGAATCGCCCTCCACTCTTGTCTCTATCGAATGTATGATTCCCTGCGATTGAAGAAGACAGTGGATACAAACGGAATCACCTACGGTGACGTATTCTGTAAAATATAAGGCGAGCTTCGAACCTATTCTTAATGAGGTAGAACAATATTCACAACGGAAACATCCGCGGTGGAAGAATTTCCCTTCGGCGCTAAGTCTCTCCATCAAGTACACCCTCTTGTTACAGAAATGGCACATCTCCGACCCTCCTTGTATAGGCAACGTCACCGTGGATTTAATGTTCTACAAGAGAAATTTGAACGCGCGAGATAGTAACGATCAACTTCAACGCTTCGATACAAAAGAATATTAGTCAGCGCATGGGTCTCTTAAATTATAATCTTTTAGTGACATGTTAATCGTAACAAAGATATTACAGATGTCTGATATTTTAGTGAATAGTTTAGTGGGGGAGAAGGCTGTGCGTATGACATTTATGGGATGTTTACTAATTACCGTACACTATGCTAATTCATCGAAATGCGTTTCTTATGAATCCTATGGAGAAGTAGGAACTAGTATTCACAGATAGACAGGCACATAGAACGAGTCGACTTTCTTCCAACCAAATACTGCACGAGATACAAATGATAGACTTCGAACACCTTGCTGACTACGTATCCTCGAGTACTGAAGTTTCTGGATTGTCGTATTTACCGATTTCTGCATCTTGGGCTCCGTGTCCTGACTTTTATTCGAAAACTGCTCAGCCATAGCTGAGACTTTATTGTACCCGAGCACATTACCCTCTTTGATCTTCCTGTCTATATTCTTCAGGGTATTGTCAATATCAGCGTACTTACTATCTGTATCCTTCTGATCGCGCCCCTTCTTCTCCATCTTGATTTGTCGAGCTAAAAACTGAATTAAGCATATACACATCTGAAAAACGTTGACCATCGACTACTACTGATATTTCTGTATGCCAACCTGTTCTCGACTCCATTTAGGCACGCGTTCTACTTTGTCGTGTCGCGCGGAACGACCCATCTTACTCTCCTCGATTTTCTTCTCAATCTCCTTCACGTTCCAATCAGTTTTCTCGATTTTACCTTCAGAGTGCAATACCAGAATTATGTACGGGCGCTTTGCACGCGGAACACGTATACAGCACGGAGTATCTGCCGTGCAACACTGATGAAATACGGTACTTAGATACGAACCAATGGCACGCAGAAGATCTCTTGGTTTCTTCTCGGACGGAGCAGATCCTTTCAGTTTGTCCTCGATATTTTTTATTCTCCCGGAAAATTCCTCGTCAATGCTGTTTCTACGATGACCAGCATGTATCTTGGGTTCCCTGTCCTAGAAGGAATTCACAGTTTGAAATAAACGCAATTAGTGGATGGTAAACGTGAAGACGATCACAAATCCATGAAACTTATAAACAAGCAGAAATGCAATATAATTTATAGTCGCAGTACATATATATATATATATATAGAAAAAAAACCCAGAAATTTATTAATATACATTTGAAGCCGTAATAAATTAGCATATCTCACTTGTTTCCTTCGTAATGTGTAATATTAGTGTAACAGTCTTTTAAAAGTATATAAATTCATTCTGCCGATATTATGAACACCCTCTTTCAGTTAGTAATGTAAATGGAAGTCTTTGTCTCTCCAAGTATTATTGATGTTCGCATCGCATGCACATAATTCGAAGTTCTCGATCCCTTTCGTATCATTAGTTAACACACCTGTCATTAATTTATAGTGGAAAATAACAAACGAAGAAGAACGCCTGTTACAATGATGTGAATTAGTACGTAAACGAATGATACATACAAAATTTGTTGCGTCATATCAAGTACCTATTATCATATCTCCCATTAGTATATTGTTGCATGAGTACGATAATCACATTCCTGGAATTCGCGCGACTGTTTTTGTTAAAGGTTTACTTAAAACAACAACCAAAAAAAGAAAAAACAGAGACATTTTACACTCCCAAAATCATTCACTCTGTCCAGCTTACTGGGTACAAGATTTTCTGTTCTAGATATTTCACTCTATCCTTGAAATCCGGCGCTGTTTGGCGGTACAAGAATATCGAGTAATCTTCGAACGGCTCGTCTTTCTCGCGTTTCGCGTTCGCTTGCAGCATCTGCATACTTTTGTAGAATTGCTGTGTCGCCATTTTTCGCAAATACTGCCGTCTTCTCATACGCTCCACACGATTCTTTTCTATGTCCTCGAGTCTCTTCTGCCTTTCCTCCTTCACATGCACCGCAAAACACGTACAGCGTTGACATTAATTCAAACATCGGGGATCTTAACGCGCCTCCCTTGTTCGCCAATTTAGCTCTGATTTTGCAAACTATTCAGATGATACAACGTATGCACAGCTTATGTTACGTGGTTTAACTATCTATTGACATCGGTACGATCACAAACAGGGGTAGACGAAGATCGAGGGTTCTCTGGCTCAAGTTCGGCTACGTTACAACTTTTCATTCCGTTTGTTTATTTTTAAAAAGAGGTCTAGATTTCTTTTCTAACGGGACATTCGATTATAACATACTGGGGAGGAGTTCTATTACAATCTATCCGGTCTAAATGATTTTAGTAAATAGGACGAATACAAAATCTGGCGTAGCAAATATATTATAACATAAACATAGATATAGATATAGAAAAAGGTTTTACAACATAACCGATAGTGTTTTTCTCGCAATATTTCCACTGATACTTTGGTCGACTATGCGAAGCGATTAGAATGTAAGAACTTCCTTCTGCACCACGGCAATGGTAACTCCAATAATTATGATTAACAACGATATGATTATCCCACGATACATAAGTGCTTCAATCTTCTGCCACCGTGACTATAGGATATAAGCATTGTAAGTCTTACGCTTGTGTATGGGATGTTAGTGTTCGATATGTAACACCTCGTGGAATATCTTCATATGCGGACTGCAATTACAGAAGCTCGCACTATCATTATGCTTTATTCCATAAAGCGTTAAATATCTGACTGAACACTTCGCATTTAATCCCGATTCTTTGAATCTGCCAGTACATCTGGTTCTATCGTATACAAAAAAAACTATTAAACCTACAACAATGTGGTCGAAAATTCTGGATCAGTGAATGCGAAGTGTTGATCTCAAAATGAAGTATAAAATGAATGCTTTAACCTTCGTCTCCTTACTAAAAGCTTCGAAAAATATGTATATGTTATGATTAAAAATGTATGGACTGAAAAGTCTTTCTATGTCCTGTGATGTGTGTTACTATAGTTGATACTCAGACTTTCAATGAAAGAGAACTTACCACTGTCGCTCCCATTTTCTCTGTGCTGCGTCTCTTTCGAGAACGTCGGCTAATAGTGTCCCCCTTCTTGTCCGCGGGGTTTAAATTTTCGTTATGTCTCGATCGTGAGTGTCTCGTTCTCGTTGCACTGTCTTGCCTGGCGATACGGTCGAGCAAATGAACCTTTTGGTCAGGCGTTAATTGGCTCAATTGTTTACTATGAGCGGGCCTTTCCTCGTTTTCGGGTTCCTTCATGAAACACGAGCAATGCATCGTTACACAATAACAGAGATCGGGCAACGTTACGGTAATCTAAGAGGAATGGAGATTAGAATTGAATGTTGGCTCGTTAACTTTACTATTCTCCATACGACAAGACTTGCAGCGTTTTCTATGGAAATTATTTGCTGGTTTGAATATTCCCTTCAAGGACGATGGGAACACGGTACTCTGAACTTTATCTCTTATCCAGCTTATCAGAAATCTGCCGTCCGTTTCCGAGGAATCTCCTTCTAACGCTTCGATTCTATTGTTATTACAGTCTAACCACCTGACACTTTCTCGAGAGGCTATTCGAGGATTGGGACATGAGAATGGTTCTGCTCCTCGGTCATGAACGATGTGTGATGGAGTACGACTCCTACGGGACGAAGGATCGGGCGTTCTTGGGCTTGGAGGATATGTCTCGCTTAGCGGTATGTATTCTGGCGATGGTAAACGTTTCACCCCTGATTTCGAACATGATACCGAATACTATAAAACACGGAATACACGTTAAAAATCTCTGGACCTCTTCCTGTTATCGCGCGAATCTACTTACTAGTTTCGGGTGTCTGACGTAGGGGATTTCGCCGCGGAAAACCTCGTAAATCTGCGTCAGATAGGAGAACATGGCGAGCTTGTCAGGAACGTCGCACTGGGCCATTTCCTCTCCCGTCATTATCTGCAAAATTCAGTATTTAAAACGTCTGAATATAATTCTCCCGAGTTGAGTTCGTGCTGCAATTAAATAGCTTACGGGAGGTATGCCCAATTCCTTCTCCAAAACGTCGAAGGCCACCTGGTTGTTCTTCGTCACGTCGTCTGGCTGCAGACTGTGGAAATCGATTAGATCCGGGCGGTATCTGTAAATGATCGCAGAGATAGCCAGGCCGTTCTTGAAGGAGGCCCCCATGTCCTCTATTTTAACCGAGTCGTAGAGAGCGACCTGCTTCTGCAGCCAACGGAGCAGCATATCTGGATGCACTTGACAGTCTCCACGTAGGTCTGCGCGATAAATCGTGATTTAACTGATGCCAGCGGTGTTCGGCTGTACCGCAGGGCGCCGCGGAAGAAATACTCACCGCGACGGCGACGTTTCTTGGGGATATCAACGTCCGATTGCACGGGGGGCTTGATGCTGTCGGGATCATCTGTATCGAGGAGACTTCGCACTTGCATTGGAGTTACAGAGGATACATTCAGATTTGGGTATCTTAAAGAGAAGACAGCGAGAAGACAATTATCGGGGACAATAAATGACGCCGTACATCGAGTATCATGTTTGACAGTGAATGAGAATTGAACAGCTACGCGAAGAGCCGCGCGCGGACCACGAATTACTCTAACATGGAAAAATATAGACACTTGGATGCCTCGACTTTAAAGCAGTTTACAAACTCCGCACGTACGCGTCTTCATTGATGTCACTACCTTTTTTATTTTTAATGCGAGTTTACAACTAAAGTGTGTACGCGTACAAATCTCGGCCGTATACACCCGGATACACTGCGCTAACTTAATGTATACAGATGTTTGGACCTAACGTGAGCTATATAGTGCAGCAACGTTACGTTACCAAAGTAGTGCGTTATACCTGGTGTGAGGGTCCAGCGTGTACGCGGCGTAATCTCTGTTTAAATTTTCCGGCGTGGTCTGCCCGAGTAGTCTGTAAATCGATTCTCGCTCCGCAATTACTTCCAGAGGCGACATCGAGGCGCCCCATTGCTTGATCGCCCAGCAGGCGTCCAGCGAGCTCAAAAATCCCCTCGCGCAACCGGAGCCCGTTGGCCAAAACGGCTGGAATAATTGTCGCGTTTCAGTTTCTGACACTTCCATTGCACAGGGCAATTAAGCGCGGCTGCTGCGGCACAGTATACATCAAACGATTCAAAGATAAAAAGACAGCACCGGCAGCTTTGAATAGCGAGCATTGGGGACACCGCTGTGCAATGGTCAACGATTAGGATTAGAATGGAAATACGGGCGCACGGAGAGGAAGAGGGACTCTGTAGGGTATAAAGAAAGCGATGTACCTCGAGGAGGCTGTCGCCCACGAGTATCATGAGCAATCTGTGACCGCGACGTTCCAGGATACGGCTAGCATTCTCCGCCGCGTACATGGACGTGAAATCGAACATGGCCACGTCTGGTTGACCGTAGTGATTCACCGCGAATTCCATGTCCATCATCTGGTATTCCGTGGAGAATTCGGCTGCTTCCCGAGCGTAAAGCATCAATGCCTCGCGATCCACGTTCTCTTTGGCGAGTAGCTTGGCAGTGTCTGCGTGGTCCTAAGCACCATCCAAACCACCATTAAACGTCTAATCGTCGCCCACGAGTGCTTCCACGTTCTAGAAACGGCACCGGGAGTCCGGACGATACGCGCAGAATGTCAATACCTGCAGAATGACTCCCTTGTCGATGAGACTGTGCTTCTTGGCAGTCATCACGAAGTAATGAGTGTCGTCCTTGTAATAGACGATGTTCTCTAGATCGATGCCCGTCTCCTGGTACAGCTCCTTGAAGAACTTCTGATTGAAGATAAAAGCCACACCGCTGATCTCTTCCACCCGAGCCTCCGCCTCGGTCCGTTTGTTTATAAAGTTCGCCGTTATGGCGATGGCTAGCTTCCCCCGAAATTCTTTACGCTTGAAGCCCTCCAGGGTGTTCCGTTTACCGTCTGCGCCGATCAGAACGTCGAACTCGTATTGGGAGACTGGATGATCGGCGGGCGTTGCTTTTACTCTCCAACCGATTTCTGGAAAATTTGGAGGTGATATGTTTTTAAGAACAGTGTCTCGAGGCAAATAGCTTATGAAGGGCTGAACACAATTGAGGACCTTGCGCCAAGAGGGGTGCAGCTCTATCTCTACCAACTTTGAGTAAATTAGAGAAAACTTTTTAGAAAATTATTGCTTTGAGTTAATATCAAAAAGGGAACACTAAATAGGAGTGAATAGGTTTATTTTTTGCGTTTCGGCCTCCAAATGGGAAGAGAACACTAATTGAAAAATGTATACTTTCATAGAATAGCTATTGAGTTGATAAGTTTTTATTTTCATTTTTGGCGAAAAAATATTCTATAATAAAAATAGAAATATTGATATTAATATTAATTAGAAATATTAATATTAATATAAATTAAAATTATTAATATAAATTAGAAATATTAATATTTTTATTTATTTGCAATAAATCGCTCCTTTGTTATCGGCTTTGCAACAAACGTGTACGAAACGATATATATTTTTTTACATACTTATATTACACATCATAACTCAAAAACTGTTAAAAATGGAGCTGCACCCCTCTCGCTATAAGGTCCTCGATCATAACCCGAATATATCTACGTTTATTTCACCGTTACAGAATCTCAACCTAATTTCAACTTGACCCATCGCTATTCGGTAATGTGTGCCGAAACGAAGTGGAGGGCATTACGGGTCAGGAAACTTTCACGTGTCGTAGGGTCGGTTACGCGATCAGAAAGGGTCGATTACACGTTTAGAAGAGGGAGTTGAATTACTCACTGCCTTCTTCCTGGTTCTCCGGAGGCGGTATCAAAGAATCGAAGCTTACGTTCTCGTGGAACTCAACACCGAGGATCAAAGCGACTTTGAGCAGTATACACTGAAGCTGCCGGATGCTGATGTGATCGATGGACCCGGCGCAAAATTTCCCAAAGAACTTCTTCGCGCCGAGGCCGCGGAGGTCCTGGATAACGAACGGCCATAAGTGGAGGACGTTGTTTCTGGACATGCGATCCCTTTTCTCCACGACCACCACCTTCGCCCCCAATAACTGCGCCTCTATCGCAGAACGGAGCCCGCAGGGTCCACCGCCGATGATCAATACCTGCAGAATTTTGTCTCGTCAAGGAACTAGCCATTAGGAGTTCACGCGACAAATAGAGATGAAACGTATGAACTTACTCTAGTGTTAGGGCACGCCTTGCCGCGATTGTAACACTTGTGATTGGCCCTCTGATCGAACTTCTTCCACAGGGCCTGGGCCTTCCACGACCGCAGCTTCGACTTCAGTTTCGGATAGAACTGGCTGACAGTGTTGGGCCGGATCTTCAGCAGCTCGCAGAGCTGCCTGAAGTGCCCGAGGATGGACTTGAGCGTGGCCGCGTTGCAGAACTGATCGAACACCTCGTTGGCCATCGCCACTTCCGGCGAGTTCGCCGGCGGCTTTCGACCGACTTGCTGGTGGTCCATCTTCCTGATCCTGGGCTTCCAATCTGAATCAACGATGGCGCCGTCACTGTGTCATCACCTGCAACACGGGTACGTTCATTCTCGGTAAGTCAAACAGTAAGTTAGGTATTATCACATTAGGTAGTGCACGGAAGGTGGGTTAAAGGGACGCCACTGTAATGGCCTGAAAAGTAAGGCTGTTTTCGGGATTTTTCTTCAACCAAACGACGTAAGTAAATCAATGTATTGCTTAATATAGTTAATGTGTACATATTGAAGGGTAAACAAATTCTTTTTCAATCACATTCATAAATCTGTTTCTAGTGGCGTTGGCAGTGCCTCAGCCTATGGTTAATCCGAATTCAAAAAGACAAACATATTTAGAAACTAGAAGTCTAAGTTTATTATGTAACGATAAAAAAAACAAAAAGGGGGACCACTGGAAAAGGAATCATTTTTTGGGGTAAAGATGTTGATAAAAAAGATAGGAGGCTGTTAATTAAAAAGAACTGATCGTCACGTAATAGAGACAGGTTTTTCGTACAATAAATAGCCTTGTTCGTGTCAATTGGACGTATAGTTTTCTCTGTATAGTGTCAACGCGGTTGAAAAATGTCATTCTCAGAAAAACGAGTTCAAAGTTCCGCTCGGCTCAATCGCGCGATTAACACCGCTTCACGGAAAATACTATATCTCCGTCAATTTCACGAATTTCTTCATAAAATTTGGAGAGAGCATTCTTGAAACGTATGTCTTGAAAGAAAATGTGATAAAGAAAAAATCGATTTTTCCGATTTTTTACAGTGGTATCGATTTGGCTCGTTTAGAGTTCTTAACGCTACCTCGGACGTATGGAAATCATAGCTGTTGTTTAGCAATTTTTTTCTTTTAAATAATGAACTTAATAGAAAATTTGATTAATGGCATCTGTTATATATCTTCTGGAGATTAACAAAATATATTTTTCAACAAAATGGCCGCGCTATTCCTCCGATTGACTTGAAATTTTGAGAGAATCTTCCTTTTATGTTAATCTAAAGAAGTACACACGGATTTTACGATTGCTCGAAAATATTTTTAGCTACAGACATTTTTGTAACCAAATTTTTCGGCTAAAAATCACAAGTTCTTCTCAAACACTCACCATACCCATAAAAATGTTTATTTTGAAATATCCGTAAATTTTGGTTTTTTATTCGAGGAAACTCCAGATCGGAGACTCGCGCAACACCGTTTGGCGCGTCGCCAATCTGTACAAAAAAATTAACGAAGACTTTTTTTAAATCATCAAGAGATGTCTAACAAATGCCATTAATCAGATTTTCTATTGAGTGCATTGTTTAATAGAAAAAAATGGCTAAATAAACCTGTGATTTTCATGCGTCAAAGGTGGCACCTCCCCTTAAATTGGAGTAGAAAGGAACCACAGCCACTGTTCTCTTAAATCTTAAACGGTGACTCCTCGCTGAGCCTCGGAAGCAGGAATATTCGACGGAAATAAAACGCGGCTGCGGAGAAGATTCCAGGGGTAAATCTGGTGTCGTGTCGGATGTTGAGGAAAGAAGCGACACGCGACTCGCGAAAAGAAACCGCAAAGAGGCTGATGGGGCAAATACTATCGATTCCAGTACGTACTGGCAACCAGGCGAATTATAGAAGTTAGTGGAAGCATTTGCCGCGGGGACGCTTCGCGTAACGCTAGGAACACTCGCTCGACGGATATTATTCATCGCAGACATCATTATTACTGGTCTCAACAAATTTAAATCATTCATAAGGGTCAGTCGTAATCAGAACAAAATTTTGTTGAGAAATTTCTTTGAAATTAATGATAATTGGCTTCCATTTAAATAAAAACCAGTGTTTACCTAACGATTTTTTACTAAAAAAGTTTTAAAGCCACTATTATTTTGGATATCTGATTTATCGTTAATCAGCATTCGTCGCGTCGGAAAGTAATCGGCAATTCCCGAAATCAGCGATTCTCGACCTTATTCTGCGATCTTTAAGTGTTTATAGCTCAGAGCAACGTTAACCGATTTAGATGAAATTTTCAGCATGTATAAAACATACTACAATCTACAAACGGGTTTTTTGAATTTTCATTACAGACTCAGACAAAAATTTGAAAAAAAAACGACCTTCACTATTATCATCGCTATTCCGACCAGTTGCAATTTTTCCCAAAACGACGAGACCCGCCACCCAGAGAACTAATTCCGCTAGCTTCTAAAATAAAACTCAATTCGTTTGGACCAATTTTAAAAAAGTTTTAGACGCGACTGTGTACACCGCCATTGTGCGAAGCTTTTTCTGCTTCGTAATCAGTATGTCCTCCCTAAACGGGCTACAATAGTTTCCCTCCTTACTCTTAATTGTGTACACGAAACATCGCCCGTTCCAATTCTACATTATCGCCGAGTAATCGGCAATAAATTTCAATTGGACTCGCGCAATATTGCGCGCGATTCTCTTATCCATTGAGACTGTTCCCTTCTCTCTCTCGAGCCATCTCCTATAGAGCCGGCATCAGAAGAATTCTCGAGTAGCAAACCAGACAGAGGACTCCTCTGACAAAAGAAGCTTCCATAAGAAATTGCAAGGCAATTAAATATTCCACCCCCTTGGACCTTAAAGCTCCAAAATAAATGGCCAGTGAATCATCCCAGAAATCGTCTCCTTTCGCACTTTTAGGCCGCAGCTTCTGAGAGACATCTGCAGCAGGCTCTTCATCAGTTAAATCGCGCCGATCCGATCGATACGCGAAAAGGCGAAGCGCTACTTCGTCGCGTGACGCGGACGATTCCGTTTGCCTCGCGAAAACGGCACCAGCTCGTTCATATTGATTTTTCATTATCTAAGACAGCACCGGGTCGGTGGAACGCTTTGAAGGCAGCCTGCAAATAACCACCTCCCCCTCTCTCTTCTGGATAAAGAAGATCCCCGGGGAAAGGAAGGGCCACGTAGCCGGGGCAGCATCCTCGAGCCACTCGAAATGTCACGAGGTGCTGCCCGAGATGCCTTTTGCGTGCCTCTCGCGGCTCGACTCCGGCATATAGATCAGCGGCGCTCGTCTTTCCGATAAGTGCAGGCCAAATGCAGAGAGGATCGTGGCGGTGAACTGGCGCCCGTATCGTCCGGGGAAAAAACTGCCAGGCAGAGGGGCGGAGAGGGTGGCAGAGGAGATTCGGTCACGCTCTCCTATTGATTTACGAATCAATTTAGAAACGACTTCCGCGATACGAGTACCATAATTCAAGCTGATCAGTCGACCGTTCCCTGTAGTTTCTAATGCACCACCGAGCGCGCTGCAGATAGCCTTTGGACTGCAAAAGACCCCGTTTTCAGCCGTTTCTTGTGTTCACACTTTGCCGATTAGCTACTTGGATAGATGCTGTTCGTTTGCGGTAGATTGTCAGAGCGATTCTGGGGAAGGAAGGGACTTTTGGTTGGGAAGTTACGGGGCAAGTGGTCGGGGGGCTCATCACAGCCTTTTTATTAGAAGAGACCCTCGCCTGTGATATTCTAGAAAGAAGGTCCCTATTATTTATTAACAGGATGCTGGTTGCTGGCCCTACAAACTTTCGTACTTTAAGGGGTTTGCCTACTGTGACAGATAAAAATAAAAGGCTTTTTCGGATATAGATTGTGAGAAAAGTAAAAGTTCAATCAATTCGCGGTTTGGCAGTTTGTTTGTGCATATTATAAAGTAATAAAAGCCACTGCAAAAACATTAAAAAGTTGAATATATTAACCGTGAGAAGACTACGCGTGAGTTATTGATTGTTGCGAACAGCCAATCGGTGTATGTACACGATTGTGTCTTGTAGTAGTATCTGAAATAAAAAAGCGAATATTTTTCATTAATTATGATGTATTTTCTAGGCGATGACCTTTCGTTTTTGTTCATTTATCTAGATTGAACTAAATGGCACGTGTTTGAACATTTTTTGCGACTTTCTGCAGAAAAATGTTTACCAAATTTATTTAGAATTTACAATAATAAACAGATATTGTAAAAAGCGACGGTCAACACCTAATAACTGTTGTGACGAATGTGTGTGCAAATTTATATTGCAATCGAACCATTAGAACCCGAGAAATCGTGTACACCGTTTAGCTGTTCGCGAAAAGCTATAACCTACGCCGCCTACGCGCAGTCGTCCCACGGTTAATATATTCAACTTTTTAATATTTTTGCATTGGATTTTATTACTTTATAATATGCTCAAGTAAAGTGCTAAACCGTAAATTGATTGAATTTTTACTTTTCCCACAATCTGTATCCGAAAAAAGGCTTTTATTTTTATCTGTCACAGTAGTCAAACCCCTTAAACAAAAATTGCACACCTATGTCAGACTACATCAGATTAAGTTACGGTTCCTATATCAGGTCCCATATCAGTTCTATAACCGTTACTTCTTAGGTTCTACATAAGTTTCAAAGCGGTTACAGAACCGATTCTTGTAACGATTGTACAGAATTTTACAGTAAATAGAATCACAACATATTACAGCCATAGATTACTGTGTATAAGCAAAATTGTTGGAAAATTATTAGAAATTAGTAAACATGTATTACGTACACATACGTAAATTCATTACAGTTATTTAGAACAAAGGTTCTTCATAACTGTTTCAAGAACCGAAATCGATATAATAACGGTTTCAAGACCTGCTTTTTTACCCTTGAATTTTCACAATAGCACGATGTGGAGCACAAGCCAGCAGCAGAAGCAATTTACCACAGTTGTTTTGTCAATAAGAGTCAGGGGTATCATGTAGCAATAACACCATTGTAACAGCATCGCTGTTAGCATCGGCATTAATTGTCAACACGAACCCCTCATTAATATCCGTCATCAATTACGAGCTTCAACATCGACCGGCAACTATCGATAGCCACGTCAGTCGCGAGGCCCCAGCGCCTCGAAGGGACGAAAGTCGTTCCTTCCGCCGGCTGCCGTCAGATGATAAGTTGGCCGCGCGATTTCATCTGAGAGCAACCGAGGCGAGAGCGAACGCTAATTTCTCCCCGTGCCGTACAATGACTTGTTGTGCACGGCCACGTCTTCGCCATCCACCGAGCGCAATATCGCGCCGCGGACACGTCGATATTACACCGCGCTCTTCTACACGGTTCTTTGAACTTACGACCCGATAACTCCCCGACGCATTGCCCGGGAAAACGGAAGCACGGTAGGAACTTTCCCCGATAGACGTCCTCTCGAAGATCAAAGTACCCGGGCCCGCCGCAATATCGGCTCCCATGCCGATGCACGTTCTCTTCCATCCCCGTCGATGGTGTAAATAATTGTTATTTTTATACAACTTTATTTTTGCACGGCTGTTGCTCCCGCCGGCGGTATAATTACCGGCAAAGGTCTTTGAACCGTAGGGCGTAGAATTACGTAATGGTAAACAGATGCGGGTGGCAGAGTTGGGCATTATTTGAATCAATTTTCATTCGGATAATCTTCGAATAAATGTTTCGAATAAAATGAAGTTATTCGAGAATAACAATTTTATTAATAATCATTTTATACTAATTATTATTAACGAATTATTTGTTATTCTGGAATAACTTATTCGCGATTCTTATTCAAATAATGCCCAACACTGGCCGGTGGAACTGGTGGCCATTCTTCGTTTTCATTATTACGTAGATCCTTTTAATTTAGTGCTCTTGGGTACGGAATGGAAGCGCAGAGGTCTTTTTGCAATTTGAAGGAGGTAGAACTAATACGGAACGCGGAGGATTGTGGGTCGTTAGATGTGGGCTGAGTTCCAGATGACGACCGCTGGAATTGTAATTCGTAATTTCATAAATTTTGTATTAGCTCTAATTGAGCCAGGCTGCTCTGGAGATTCGAGGGAGACCAGAAAGGCGAATTGTTAGATTTGATGAATGGATGTTAACACCGAGGAGAATGTATTCTTTGAAATGAAGATCTGATTCAGGTATGTGGGTCGGCCTCGCAACGTGGAACGCGTTAATAGGATGCTGTGCTACGAACGTGTGCAAATTTTGCCAAGTGAACTACGTTAATAGAACCAATTTGCAAGTCATGCACTCGTACAAGGGATACTTGTTTTTATGTAATCTTCTAATTTATTTGCAATCTAATATATCGCGGTGCTTTTATTCACTTCAGTGTGATTCCCTGTCGCGATTAATTTCTTCTCAAACTGACGCTTCCGTTCCACTATACTCATAATCACAGGATTATATTACAACGGTTTCATTAATCTTGAAATTAGGTCTTCCGGAACTGTAAAGTTGAAATTAGGAGCTGAGGCTCCTAAAGCAAAAAACACTGATGAATCAGAACACAATTTGTACTGAGAAGAACAAAAGAGTGTCCTGACTCGCGAACAAAGATCTTCCGTTGGGATTTGTGCCAAAACGTTGGCAAGGAAGTTAGCGCCGTCGAATATCATGTATACGTATATAATATACGTACAATCCCAATCTCGAAAGAATCGCGTATTCATTATTGTATACATAGCTTAAGGGGTTTTATGAACCTTATTAAAAAGGTAACATAAGATTCTTATGATATATATATATAAAAGAACAAAATTTTCTTTAGAATTTTCGAGTAAAAAATAACGTATTTTCCAGTGGAGTCATTCCACGGTGCAAATTTTCACGCCCACACCGTTGGGCTCAGAACAAAAAGACAACAAGTTTTGTCATCTACATACTAAATACTATAGAAGTACCCAAGGTTTCTAGGAAATATTGATTTTTGAAGGAATGGCGAACATTTGAAAACAATTATTCTTTTTCTATTAGAAAATTTCTCAATGTTAATTACAAAAAGAGTTTTTAATATTTTACAAAAATCATTGGTACTTCTCTAGTATTTAGCGTGTAGATAAAAAAAACTTGTTGTCTTTCTGTTTTAGGTCCAACGGTGTGGACATGAAAAATTGCACCGCGGAATGACTCAAATGGAGAATATTGATCAGCTGTGCGGCAATTGTGCCGTTATTATTTACTCAATAAATCTGAAAAAATTTGATCTTTCTTATACATATAAGAACCTTACGTTACATTTTTAATAAAGTTCATAAATTTCTTTAAAATCACCTCCAAAGTTACCATTTCTGGCCTGTCATCGTGGCGTTATCCCTCGACGCCTGTAAATCGTGGTAATCTCGATTAACGGAATTTGTACACGAGGTATATGAATCGCGATACACGGTTTCACGCCAGCAGCGTAGGAATCGTTTCTCGTTGTGAGCACACGATCAGCTGTTCCGGCCATTATCACAAATTGTCGGGGCAAACGAGCGTCATCCGACGTCCACGTTATACCTACGCGCGCATACTTTTCGCCTCTCGTACCTTTGTTCCACCAAGAGGCTGCTCATCTCTCAAGAAACAACGAGGTACTCCACTCATGCCGGATCTTTAAACATTCTGCGCTGCGTCGTTCACCAGCGCCGATACATTCGACTTGAAGCCTCGGCTCGACAGTAGCAATGTAACGAGCTTAAAATTAGAAGACTGAAAGGCTCAGAAGAGTCTAACTCGCGAGGCTTTTTATTCCCATTTAAAAGGAAACTGTGAAACACTTAACCTCTGAAACTTCTAGTATTTGTTGCTGAATAGACGTTTATTGGTATATTGAAATATCTGCAACTGTTTCTCGCAGTGGTATATATGTTATGTACTGATTTCCGGTGAACCTTCACGAAGTATTACGATTTCTTATTAAGGGGTCATGCTCAGTCAGGAGGCCGAAAAGAAGGGTGGTCTTTGGAAATTTTGTACTCAAAAGCTATAACATATTTCTCAAAAAATCTTTTTTCCTTTTAAGGATTGCATCTAGTACCGTGCATCGTAATTTTTTTATTTAAAAATATTTATCAATAACTGAGTTATTGTCCATCACTCGAACGGTTCTATCAAAATCGGTGACCAAAATATTTAAAAAACCATTCAACCGATTTACTTCAAATTTTACAAGCTTACTATAGGAACAATAAACTAGTCTTTGAACGAAGGATTTTTTTATCCGATGCTTAGTTTTCTTTTAATTGACGAAAATCAGGCACGATTTATGATGAAAATGGAAACTTTTACTTTAAACATCCGCCATTTTTTCCCACATCAATATTTCGAAAAATCCTTCGTTCAAAGACAAGATAATATAATATACTAAGTAAATTCTTTTGAATTTTTTAATTTAGATGATCGACTTTCGAACAGCAGTGGTCACCGCAGAAGCTTTTTTTTTGAGAGGACCTTTGAGAGATGGACAATAACTTTGTTATTAATAAATATTTTTAAATAAAAAAATTACGATACATAGTACTAGATGCAATCTTTAAAAGGAACAAAGAATTTTTGAGAAATGTGTTATAGCTTTCGAGGAAAAAATTCCCAAAGATCACCCTTTTTCCGGCCTCCTGACTGAGCATGACCCCTTAACATAGGTAAATATGAAGGGTAAGGAGGAAAAACAGGGAACGTCACAAAACAGCGTTATCGAGAAAATTAAGTTTTAATACTTTACTCCATCAGTAAATTTAATTTTCTATATATAATTTTCTCCTTTTACTTTGACGACAGAAGCTTAGGCAAATAGTGGGGACATTCCGTAGCTTGTTCCAGCGCAGAGTGGACATTTCTTGTTTCTAACCAGTATACCAAATCTTTAACGTTATCTTACGGAGGGTGTTTGCACTTTATAACCCTTTATGATTCGACAGTTCCGCAGTCCCAGTTGCCACCAACAAAATATGCTATAAATCTAAAAATCACGAAGAATGGTCATTCCCGGTATTTCCCCTTAACCTTCATACGTTTCCACGTCGATATTTTCTCGAAAGCATCGAAAGTATTTTCTAAAAGACCCCGAATGTTTACTTTGAAAATAAACGAAGTAATGCCTCAGAAAAGGCTGGCTGGCTTGAAGGGGCATATGTTAAAAGTTTTCCCCACTCAAAACGTTAACCGTGGAATGGCGGTGTCTGGGTCTCCTCGGACCCAGACCTAGCATCACCGAGAACAATATTAACCCCTTGCCTTAAGCCGGGAATCCACCTGAAAGCTAAGTTAAGCTGTGCTAAGCTTTAAAAAATTAGCTTCAATACATCCTTATGGGACCGTATCTACCAAAAGCTAAACTAAGTTGTGCTATGTTCTTTTTTATGTTTTATAGCACAGTCAGAAATAGCATAGCATAGCCTACCTCCCAGGTGGACCCCAGGCTTCACAATTTAATACCGAGGTTGCTGACCAGAACATACTAAAAAATCCATGACTTCTCGGAGAGGTCATTTTAAGGCAAGGGGTTAACATAGTGATAGAAGGACACTTAGAAATCGAAGAAATTAATTGTTCTAACAGAAAGAGCATCATCTAAAATCCTTAGGTATAGTGAGACTGTTACTACGGGTCCAAACGGACCCAGCCAGGGCCGGATTAAGACCTTTAGAGGCCCTAAGCACTGAAAAGATTTCGAGGCCCCCTTCTACTGGGTGATCCTTTCAACGTAATGCATAATTCGGCTAAAAAGTGTTTCTAACAAAAGTTAGATTTTAAAATTCAGAAAATTTCTATAGCGCCCCATTTCTGGACCCAGCACCGACTTCGGTGTGATTTGTCGAATTATCCACATCCCGCGGCAGATGAGCGGTGGACGGCCGATGCAGCTGGTTAACAGTGAAAGTGTTGGAATCGATTAGCGAGGATCGGCGAGAGACACCTCGCAGAGGGTACACAGTCGAGAAGCTTAGCCGAGGAAGTCGCGCTCTATCCGAACAACTGGCTAAGGGGGTCGCGGGGGCCCGTCGCAAAACGGCGTGCAGAAATTTACCGTAAGGTTTGTGCCACCTGCGACGCTTGATCGGGCAAGTGACCCGAATGTTAAGCGTTGAACACGGCTGAGGAACGAGCGCAACCGGCCAAGCGGTTCACTGGGTTATCTATTAGAAGTCTAGGAACACTATTGAGCAACGGACCGACGCCGCTGCTAGCAAGGTGTCTGCGATACGTTTTGGAGCAGCTTGGAACGGAGCCATTATCATTCCCTCGTTCCTCGCCTCTGTCGCGAGAAGGGACCGCCGCGGGAGTGCACCGATCCGCTCCGGATTCGGGCAGAAAGGGTCGAGGTGGTGTTGAAAACGTGCGCTGCTTAACCCTCCAACCACGGATGGCTCGAGCGATCGCGTGGAAGTCGACGACCTGGGCCAGCTTGGACCGACATTAACTATACTACTATACGCGTTCTCAACGGCGTTTGAATTGAAATCTTTCGATTTCTGAAGTCTTCCCTGGAAACCCAAGAAAGTTTCGAGTTTCAACTTTCGAGTTCCGAGAATTCGAAACTTTGCACTTTTTTGTGGATTTGAAACTCTCGAAAGCCAGATAAGAAAAAGTAATCTAAAATAGTCAATAGAGATTTATATCTCTATTATTGTAATTGTATTATTATACTAAATTAATATTATTATTATAATAATAGAGATAATATATAATACAGATTACATATAATATAAATTATAATAATAATAATAATAATAATAATTTATTCAAAAATTCTGTTGACTTCAGTTCTTAAAGCAAGATATTCCACTTACAAAACCGAGTCAGTCCTTCAAGTTTAAAGAGTTTCGAGTTTCGAAGCCTTACAAAGCTTCGCGATTTTAAAAATTAGCTTCGAACCCACCCCTAATTGTTGCACTCAGCAACGTTACGCCTGATTCCAAAAAGACCCAGCGCCGCTAGCCGAGGGCTAAGGTAATTGGGCGACAGTCTATACCAGTGGAGACTAGCAGTGGCGGATTTAACAGGGCGGCTGATGAGCAGTTGCCACCTGCGCCCCTGCCCAGAAGGCCCCTCAGGGCCCCATCTCGAAAAAAGTTATGATTAGATATAGGTAGCCAAACACTACATTTTTTCAAACTACTATACTTGGCCCGTATTTAGTAAACTACCTCTTTATTTCCCCGGAAAAATGGGCCCCTCAGAATGTTTGCCACCTGGGCCTTTTTTCTTAAATCCGCCACTGGAGGCTAGGAATAGTAGCGTGTTATCACGTTGATATTAGTGCTGGGAAAATATTATTGCGTGACTGCTGGCTAGGTATTCACTGACACACTAAATTGGGCATCAATCACTTCGCGAGTCCTGCAGTTATGAGAATTGTACACACTCCGTGCATTTGTGGGTGATGCAATGAATATTTCTAGCAGCGTATATGTTAACGGCCCTAGCGTGCTGCACATTCGATAAACAACATGTAGTTCATCGAGGGTATTTAGGTCATTCTTCTGAATTCTTCGGAATCGCGATGCTCCGATTGTTTTACACGGGGTGTGGGCTTAGAGGCAGAGAAATCGATAGGAATGAAAGTTGTACCGTACGATCGAATTCAAATCACGGTTCTCGTGGAAATGATTGGACCTCTATGACGGTATTGCGGTAGACAGAGGTGGAATTCATCTAATCCAGAGCAGGATGCAATGGCAATCAGGCGCCTGATGAATATTCAATAATATATATTCCTTCGTTATCGATGAATTACATATTAGAATACTACAGTAGCAGAAAATCAAACTACTGAAATACCATTTCGATCAAACCGAACTTGTCACTGTATTCCTCAAAGTAGTTCATAAATATTTACAAAATAGCACTTGTATAAAAACTGGAGGTCTCTGTTTCACGCGTATTAACGTATCCGTATTTTGATTACAAACACATTTATACAGTGTAAACACCAGAGGTCGAATGAAGCTGTTAAAATTTTCAAATAATTATGAAAGAATTGTAATTTTATGACTTCTCTGCCCCGAGAAAAGCATTATAAAAAGCAGTGTATTAACTGAAACTTTTATTCCATACATCTTTCTGTAAATAAGGCACTTTGATTTTCCTGAAAGTTGAAAAAAGTTCTAGTAAAACAGGCTTATTTATTCTGCTCTGGAAAAGTGAAAGTATTGAAAAGCAGATTTCCTGAAAATGTTGTGGGGTAGATAGATCTTTGTGTTTTCTAGTATTCTAGTGTTTTCTATATTTATCTAAATAGCTTCCAATTCCTAACTTTGATATTTTACCCTTAAATATCTGTTTTAAAGTGTATCCTCCAGAATTGTTATTAGTCGAAAATAAAATAACTGTTAAAACTGAACTCTTACAAAGTTTACTTAAAACAGAGAAGAAAAGATTTAAAAGCTAAAAAGTTCGATAAATAACCCTTATTTATAAAAGTTAACACTTTCATTTGACCCCTGGTAAATACTTGCGGGCCTCGAGACTTTCCAAATTCCGAGGTCACAAGTAACAACAATAAATTCCAAGATAATCTTTTCCAGCAAAACTTGTTAATAAATAAATCCGAACATAAGCGCACGCGCATCTCCGCGTACACGGAGCTTAAAATGAGCACGGATTCTTAATGATAATCAGGAGCAGATGTGGAGATCTGGCGCGCCTAGTCTAACAAGTGTCTACCGCCCTTTCCGGGAAATATCATAAAATATTTGAATTTAAGTGTCGAGGCAATTTCGAAATTAATTTAGTATGGCAACTCACATATGAGTTATTGCTAATTCGCTATGTGAAAAAGAAGTGAACTGTTTTTTAAAGTTATCTCAAGCCTCTGTGTTTAAACCTTTTCCAATTTCTTTCGCTCAGAATTTGTCGCCCTCCAAAATTCACCGCTTCGCAAAATTTGCCGTCCTAGGCTCCAGTCTACTTAGCCTATGCACTAATCCGCCCTCAATCCATATTATTAAACAAAATAAAAAGAAAACCGTAATGTAAGTAGCTGTCGCTAATAACCAAGCAGTTGATGCGACTTTAAACCACTACATATAAAAAAAGCACACTTGCCGAACAACCCAACCGCGCCGAGCGACGCCCCGCACAGCGCGCGATCAGATGCAAACAACAAAGCGTACGGAACGGAAGGGGCGAGCGGCGAGGAGCCTCTTTTTCGCGGGCGTCCGCGATGTATCGGCGAAAGAAGCGCGCTCGGGGGGAGCGAGATTCGCCAGTTTCGCTTCTGCCACTCGCTTTATCTCCGCGCATCTCTTGCGCCGGAACGAGCGACATCATTGGCGGAATACCTGTTTCCCGTTGAACAAAGTAACGGCCGCCTTTATACATAAACGATCAGAGGAACCTGGGGGGCAGTGCTCTATAAATATGTACAGCGTGCGAGACGGTTTCGAGCTGGCGCTCGAAAAGAAAGGGAGTCAGTCACCGGCGAAATGGGACAGCATACATATTTCCGTCGGAAGAATTTCAGCGGAAGCTTCGAAGGGATTGAGGCCTCCGCGCTTGTCTTTTTCAGGGAGAAGGCACGTCGTCGCTCCTCGCCGTCGCTGGAGCTCGTTAAAAATTTACTCGGCCACCGAATAATCTTGTAAAGCCCTTCTTCCTCGGATCGATCGACAACGGCTGTCGGTCGCCGCTCTCGTTTGACCTTCTTTCGCCAAACGCTCCCCTTGCGTCAGAATTTATTCGGCGCTGACAACTCTGACCGGCCTCGGCGTGCAAACACGCCGGGGGATTCCCACCCTGTCCGCGGGCTTTCGCGTTTTATATTCTCCGGGGAACGTTGAAAGCACTGTTTCAGAATTCTCGAATGTTTGCGGGGAGTATTTTTCCAAATTCTGCGCCCACTGAGAATTTGGGCCTTTATGCAGAAAGCTACCAACCCTCAAGATCACAAAAATTAGTTAAACACAGTAGGGATCTCATAATTTTGTGATCTTTATTTTGCAAAAAATTATCAACTCGTAGAACAACTCTTGGGTACTTAGATTACCTATACAATTATTAAAACTAACAAGTCGTAGTCCCATTTTAACCTTTTGAATCCGGGGAATTTGAAAACACAAATTTTCAAAAAACATTTTTTCGCATCAATATTATTATTTTGATATAACGTATATATAGTATGTACGTTGCAACAAAAAATAGAGAAAATTAAAAATAATATTCATTATAATAATAATAATAATAATAATAATAATAATTTATTGCACCAGTAGACGTTACGAAAGTAAGAAAACAACAAATAACCACATATAAGAAATCAAGAAAGATAAAGATAGTACAGTGAAGAATTATATAGCACCTAAATGTAACAGTAGAAGTAGAGTATACTAATCACTATTGTAAAGCAATAACAAGAAATAAAATATACCCAATAAAAATGAAGCTACTTTTCTTTAATTTACTCAATTTCAGATCACTGAGGGTTGCTAGCTTCCTGCATAACTTGGCCCAATTGAAAAGTGAACAGGGTTGAGGCGGTGGAGCAATAAAAGAAAGCCTACCGAAGCGTGTCTTTTGAAGATGGGTGTCGTTGAGACAAAACCTGCATAACTGTGAAAGTTGCGTTCTGGCGATGACCAAGGGGCGTTGCACGAGAAAAGGCTTCGATGATATTTTATTTAAACCTCGGTCGACACACCTATTTTCTCGAACGTAGTTGTCATACCAAGTCGATTCGACCCAAGCCAATTTTCAATCAGCTGCCATTTAAAACCTACTTGTTAAATTATGTCAGAAAAATTCTCAAGTAGAGTTTGAACATTGTAGAATATCCATTCACCGTTGAAAACTACCATTTGAAGTGTCATCGTGTTTAAACCAGTAGTGCCTACCATTTCCAATACTGCCTCAAAGATATTTTACCTCAAAGTGAAATTGTGGGCCATTTTGACCCACTGCGACAACCGAGGGTTAAAAGCCGCTGTTACACGAACAAGGGGGTATTCTGCTGGGGAGTAAAAGTTCGACTTAAAATGTACACTCGTAGCCTCGCAGACGCCCCCTAAAAATCAATAACCATTTTCAGTCGACGCTCTCGCTGCTGCCTCTTGTACGGTTTTTCTTTGACCCAGAATCCTTCGCGCGCAATACTCCCGAATATGAGGGACACGAGAAATCCGATGTACAAATAACGAGGGGCTGTAGCAGTTCTATACGACAGGGCAGAGGAGGAATGGAGTTCTGGAACGCGTTTAGATTTGGCTCTCCATATAGGAGTGGCTCCCGAGGGGTAGACTTTTTGGCGAAATACGTAACAGTGGAGCGAAGGGAAGGGACAAGAAATAGGGCGGAGGTAGCTGAACGGTATACTGGTGGAATGGATATGCAATAACCTTCAGCGGTTAATATTTATAGCTAGCATTCTCCTACTAGTCGACAATCGCTACCATTGTTTGTGGCAAACGGTTGCAATTTCAAATAGATAAGGCCAAATAAAGGAATGATAATACGAATACATCCGTCGACCAAGGTCCGCACAGTGATTGAAAAAATGGACAGAAAAGAGAGTGGCCGCTCCGATGGGTGGGGAATAACAAACACTGTGCACGAGTGACCGCAGAGGAGGAGGTGAGTGTTCCTCTATAAATACGATGTTCGAGGTGGGCGAGCGAGGGATGCAATCCCGTGGAACTAGAGCGGCCGAGCCGACGGACCAATTTTACAGACTTCGTGGGCGTCGATGAAGAAGCTACTCGTGGCACCGCGCAACGTATTCCTGGACACCAGTGGCTGCAACCAGTGCTCGTCGAACCAACCGAGCGGATTCAATTTTCTTTCAGCCCTGTCGCTACCCTCGGGCCTTCCTATCGCCGGCAACTTTCCTCCAACGAGTGGACCATACGGTGGACGCGTAATTTGGAACTGGTATATCAACCGCGGTTAGTTCCCCTGATTTCATTCAGATTTTTTAATGTGCCTCCGTTTTGTAGATTTTAGGGTGGAAATCCACGCGTAGACAAAAATATCGTGTCTCATGAGACAATTATTTTATTATTTCTTAGTTATTTTGTCATTAGTTTCGTGAGATTAGACTCTCGTGAGACAAGTTTCATTATATGTATATATTTTCAGACATCTCATCTTTTGCGAGTATTTCTGTTATTTACATTTAGTTCGGTGTTTCCCAACCTTTCTTCAGTCGCGACCTCTTTTTATAAAATTCAAGTAACCTGCGACTCCCCCCATACAAGGTAAGCTAAATTTAATAAAGTAAAGAGAACACATTAAAAATAGCTATTTCAGAATATAATTCTAATTTAATAATATTTAATTATCTTAATACGTATATTAAATGTACTAAAAGATATTTAATACAGTCAATTATCTTATTTTGTGCGATGGTTATGCTTGCATCTGGGTAACAAGCTTTTTCTTTTTTATTTATAAAAAATCAGTGTTATATCATTAATATGACAATGTAACTATATTGAAATAAATAAGTGCTAAGAATCGTCAACTAAAAATAACCGCAGCAACCCCTCCCTCGAAAACACTTCACGACCCACAGGTTGGGAATCACTGATTTAGTTGTCGCTGAGATTTTACATGAGACTTTTCTATAACGGGGCAAAAATTTTGGCGACAACAAAATGTAAATAATGGAAATAAAAGAAGAATAATAATGGAGATTAAAGCCTCATGTGAGACACGATATTTTTGTCTCATCGTGGATTTACACCTTTAGAAAAGTTAACCTTGCGGTAGCGGTTGCAGGGTCCATTTCGACTCATCCTAAATATCAAGTTACATGTGTTAATTATTGTTAGGATTGTTTATTGAAGAAGATAAGAATAGATTCAGCATCTAGAACAGTGCTCCGCAACATTTACAAAACATATAGAAGTTACGAAGCGTATGTACAGAAATTGCATTTATCTATGAAGAACTTTGTTGAAAAAAGTGCATTTTCCTCTTTTGGAGACATCGCGCTGCGACGAACTTAACATCGGCTCGTGGGTACAGCAGTTGCGCAGCACTTATCCAGAGTGAACGCTTATTCTGAGGTGTGGATGAGTAAAATGGAGAAATTTGGAACCTGCACCCATTACTGTTTTGTGCAATATTTGGTTTTGGACGGCTCCTGATTTGAAAAATTCGCCAAAAGTAGAAATAAAAACTTAACAACTCAATAACTACTACTTATTCTGTGAAAATATATATATTTCAATTAGTGTTCTCTTTTCAATGTTAGCTCAAAGCAATAATTTTGTAAATACTTTCTTCTAATTTCCTAATTTCTTAATAATTTCAGTGAAATTATTTAAAACATATTATCGTCAAGATAAACGAACCGTGATGAATAGCTAAGCTCGATGATCCTGGCGGATGAGGACCCCTTCCGGAAGAAGGGCTACGTGACGGAAAAGTAGAAGCAAGGACCCGTAATCAAAGAACACTGAGAAGCCTGCAGGGAGGAAGAAGTAAATACCTACAAGAATAGCCAGAAGGTGGCTGCGAGATTTAGAGTCTCCGTTAGATACGTGAAGACCGTCAGCGGAAGCAGGTACTATAAGGAACAGCAGGGCAGAGAGTACATAGAGCACGCGGAGGAGGAAGCGACAAAGATATTGGAGCACGTAGCGAGCGCATACAACAGATTAGGGGGGCACAAAGGAGAGTGGCAGACCTGTCGGAGGGCACAAAGGAAGGACCAGCATGAATGAAGGCAATATTTAGGAAGAGAGGGACGGTTCGCGCGGTGAACAGCGCAGGATATTGTGCGCTTACCCTTCAGCATCGAAAAGCATGAAATTAACAAATATATTATAACCACCACGCGATACCTCTATTTCGATATTTCAATATCTCAACACTAGGTTTTTTAGCCTGTCTTTGCCAGACATCACTGTCCTATAATAATAAAACACCTAAGGCAAGCACAATTTTTGTTGGAAACCCCCCTGGAAACGATTTTCCCTGCAACTTTGAGATTTTACAACTTTTGAGTACCAGACGGGTACCTGTCTAATTGGTCACCTGAAGGGTATTTCGAGGGGCCCAAGTCACATACATGCCCAGCGACATTTGAAACACCCCTAGAAACGAAATATCGATTTTTCCAGTTTCGGGTACTTTACTGGTACCTACAGCAGGCACCTGTCCCGTCTTGGGTCATGCCATGTTATTTGCGAAGAAAGGAAAAGAAACTTACCAAAACTTAGTGTCCAGCATTCATAGTCGCTAATTATTCTTAAGATCACCTTGAGCGCTTTGACGCTTCTTAAGATTAAGATGATCTTAAGAATAAGTAGCGACTGTGAATATCGCCCTTAGGGTCTACAAGATAATCATAACACCTGTTTTAGTCCACAGGTACTACCCTTTTCCGAATTTTCCAGCTTTTCGCATTCTCACGGCATCTTTGAGTGCCCAGGAAACTTCATGCTGAATCTGAACCTTTTAGGTCATCGGAAAGTACGAAAACAGCCTCTGGACAGATTTTGCTAAGAAACAAACAGATACCTTAAGCGTCTTAATAAGATTATCCTGTTGAATCCCACGTATCCTACCACGTTAACTTGGTAGGTACCTTAGTCCACTATTTTCGCGTCAATCAAGACTAGAGTGGCCTTTATTTTGAACCTGCGATTTCTTTTGCTCTCACCCCCTAATATGGTTCCATTTCATAAAAAAATAATCCCCGAAAAAGATTATTGCAATCGGACAACAGGAAAGGGTGCCGACCAGGCCTTAAAGTTTAGAAATCATCAATGGTTTGAATTTGAAGAATTTCTCAAAAATGGTGGGCCCCATCGAAATTTTGTTCAAATGATATTAAAAGTGCATTCAATTTTCTACAATTACTGTGTATATAAGTTTGTCGTGCTTCCAACCATTTTTTAGATAATAGCGTTTGAATATAGAGATTCGCACTTCGCGCGTCCCACCTGTACGGCGTGACGTATTGTCCGTACGCGCGTAGTTGCAGCACTCTCTATATTCAAACGCTATTATCTAAAAAATGGTTGGAAGCACGAAAAAATTATAAACACAGTAATTGTAGAAAATTGAATGCTCTTTTAATATTATTTGAACAAAATTTCGATGGGGCCCACCATTTTTTAGAAATTCTTCGAATTCAAACCATTGATGATTTCTAAACTTTAAGGCCTGGTCGGCACCCTTTCCTGTTGTCCGATTGCAATAATCTTTTTCAGGGATTATTTTTTCATGAAATGGAACCATATTAGGGGGTGTGAGCAAAGAAATACAAAAGAATTTCAACACATATAAATAAGGGCCACCCTAATCAAGACATTAAGACTTAGCAAAGTCTTCAGAACTATCTGGAGGTGAGTCATCGACTTTGGCTGTTTCTTTATTCTTTATCTTCGCTTTGATCCTCGCCGCCGCGGCAATAAGAGCGTGCCCTTAATGTCGTTCCTTTTACCGCGGCCAAGGGTCATAAATTTACGGCAATTAGCGGTATCAACGCCGATAGACGAGCACCAGACGATCGTGCAGGTTGTGGACCTCTGTCGCGTTATTAACGGCCGTGCAACGACACCACGAGCCACTCACCATGTGCACAATAAATATGCACATCGTTGCTGAAGCACGTGGGCGCGACACTCTCGTTCGATGAACGACGGGGCGACCACTATTTTCGTCGCGTCGATTTTATTGGACGAGCGTGTCTAGCACCCATGCGGGAGCCGTCGCGTCGCTGTACCTGCTCGCTGGTCTATTATCGTCGTTGCCGTCTTCCAACAGACTCCGTTCGACTTGACGAGCGAATTAATTACGGAGATAAGCGCGATTACTCGGCCAGCGAAATTCAACGGACGTGGAAATAAACGTGGAAGGTCGATTAGATTGCTGGAGGTCGAAGTACCTTTGGCCGTGGATGGATTATTCCTTGCTGAGGTCGTTATTCCCGAAACGGCTGCCACTTTTAACTGAATTAATCTCGCGGATTTGCTATTACCAGCAAAGTACCCGTTGCTTCGCTACGGTAGACTAATTAAACGGAATTACTTTTACATCTGTTTTTAGTACAGTTAATATTTATATGTGTATATGTTTGTTCGCACCTACTATTCAAAAATTGAAACGCCCCGATTTAACACTTGGTACGAAATGTTAGAAAAGATTTGTTGCCAGATCCAGAGTTGGTCTTTTAAGGGTTGATTAGGGTAAAATTAAAAAATTGGGTTTTAAGCATTTGTGTTGTTAGGCTGAAACTAAGTATCGATATCGAATTGGGATGGAGAGGTTTTGAGGATTCCGTGAAACAAATTTTACCCCTTTTCACCCTCTTAGGGGTTGATTAGGGCAATAACCTGAAATTTGTTTTTAGGCATTTGTGTGGGTAGCCTTTGTTAGTAAAAACCAAGTGTACCTATATCGAATCGGGCCGAGGAGATCTCAAGAAATCCGTGAAAACACATTTTACCCCTTTTCACCTCCTTGAGGATGGAATTTCCAAAAATCCTCCCTTACTGGGCCCCTACGTCATAAAAACAACGTACCTTCCAAATTTCACGTTCCTAGGTTAAACGGTTTGAGGTGGGCGTTGATGAGTCAATCAGTCAGTTAGTTAGTCAGGACTTCTTCTTTTATATATATATATATATATATATAATAATAATAATGAATATATAGATGGGAGGCTAAATGAATTTTTGTTGCAAGATTGTGGAAGTGGCTGTAGAGTATTAAATTTGATTGAACCTTGTTTCCGTGAATCCTGAGTTTAATATCAATTACATTATAGGGACCTTTCGTTCAATCATCGATTGTCCGCGTGTCAGGGCCAGGGTCTGCTGGATAGCTTTACTGACGTAATCCACAATAGCAAGTAGGATCGATTAGCCACTCGAGACCTCCAAGAAGCTATCCCTTCTTCGTATTTGGCTACCCTACTTCATCCCATCTCTCTGTTGCTTTGTGCGAACAAACGCTTCCGACTTGTATCTATATAATAACTTCTAATCTATGGTTACACAACGACGATACAAAAGACACTAACGTCGAGTTGAATTTCTGAAGGTTCAAGTTTAAACGCACTCTGAATCAGCGTTGCGATCACCTGCGAACCGACTCACCACCCAAGGACCAGGGAATCGCGTTGAAGTGTCAAATGATCAATAAAGGGACCAAACGAGAACACTCAGGGGTTAAAGAACTCGACGGTCGACTAGCAATTACGAACAGATGGAAGTGCGCTGGCAGTGGCGTAGAAAGTAAGCGCGAAGGAATTCGTCAGAGCCGCAATTAACGAGGCTTCTTAAACCCCCCTCACAGACAATTAGCGCGTTTGTCAACCCTGACAGACATCCTCTCAAACGTGGCGAATAAAGAGTGTGCAATTGCTGGGTTATCAAGCCGTATGCATGTGCCACGAGCCACTCGAGCGAGGCGTGTGGTAGCTGGAATAGGTTTAGCGAGGTGTATAGCAGCTGGAAAAGGTTTAGCGCGGTGTACAGCAGCTGGAAACAATATAGCGAGGTGTATAGCAGCTGGAAAGGGTTTAGTGAGAGGTGTAGTAGCTGGAAAAGGTATAGTATAGTGTATAGCAGATGGAAAAGGTTTAACGAGGTGTATAGCGGCTGGAAAAGGTTTAGCGAGGTGTGCAGTAGCTGGAAAAGGTATAGTATGGTGTATAGCATATGGAAAAGGTACTGTAGCGAGGTGTATAGTAGTTGGAAAAGTTTTAGCGAGGTGTTATAGTAGCTGGAACAGGTTTAGCGAGGTGTATAGCAGCTGGAAAAGGTTTAGCGCGGTGTACAGCAGCTGGAAACAATATAGCGAGATGTATAGCAGCTGGAAAGGGTTTAGTGAGAGGTGTAGTAGCTGGAAAAAGTGTAGTATAGTGTATAGCAGATGGAAAAGGTCTAACGAGGTGTATAGCAGCTGGAAAAGGTTTAGCGAGGTGTGCAGTAGCTGGAAAAGGTATAGTATGGTGTATAGCATATGGAAAAGGCACTGTAGCGAGGTGTATAGTAGATGGAAAAGTTTTAGCGAGGTGTTATAGTAGCTGGAACAGGTTTAGCGAGGTGTATAGCAGCTGGAAAAGGTTTAGCGCGGTGTACAGCAGCTGGAAACAATATAGCGAGGTGTATAGCAGCTGGAAAGGGTTTAGTGAGAGGTGTAGTAGCTGGAAAAAGTGTAGTATAGTGTATAGCATATGGAAAAGGTACTATAGCGAGGTGTATAGTAGTCGGAAAAGTTTTAGCTAGGTGTATAGTAGTTGGAAAAGGATTAGCGAGGTGAATAGTAGTTGGTAAAGTGATAGCGAGGTCGTAAATTAGACCATCGCCACCAACTGACATAGCGATGAACACTGATTAAGACTTCGTGTCCCTACCTTCTCATATTTCTGCTACTACGTTTGTGCCAACTCTAGAAACACGCCTGTTTACTTTAACGCTCCACCGGCTTTACAACCTCGCTATTACCTCGTCCAGCTACTATAAACGCTGCGCACACGACAGATGCGCCAGCGCTCGAAGGAAAGTGCGCTGCACTCGCGGCCGTTACACTTTTGCGGAACACTTATGTTAGAAAATCGGCATCGACTTATCCCTAGTCTGTTACTTTTGTTGTGCTGTTAATTAGCGCGCAATTACGGAAGGCGCGGTGGTCGTTAAAATGATTCGCCCATCGCGGATCCTCCGTTAACAGACACCGCGTAGTACGTTAATGTTTCGCTTCAATTAGAAAGTAGCACTTGCAAGGATGGCAGAGCTTTAGGAAGCGATGATTGCTACGGGATTACGAAAAAAAAGAAGACTAATTGGGTTATAAGGAGAATCGACCACGTAATACGTACAAGAATTCCGCTTTGCAGACTTGTTAAATTCCTTGTTTCCGTACTGTATACTTAAGTACAGTTTACTTCAACTTTTATGCTCGCGGCTCTCTTTATTATAAGTGATAGGTCACACTATTTACTCTTATCCTTTATAAAGCGTAAAGAGTAAATTGATTTACAAATAGATCAGAAGCCGATCAGATATTCAATAATTTCTTATGACACTCCTCAAGACCTTTCCGAACCCATTTTCACGTCACGCGGCGCAAGAAATAATTTCATTATCAAATTCATCTATCTATACCAGTTATTATATAAATTTGCAGTTGCATACTTTGCAATGCGCTTTCCAAATAAATAGGTATGAACTGTACCCACAGGAGTGTTACATCACTTCGTTTGTCTTGACAAGAGGGAAGTTTTAAAGTTTTTATTTTTTTTAAATAATCCATCTACCTTATATATATATATATATAAAAAACAAATACCAATGACTCACTTACTCACTCACTGACTCATCACGATTTCTCTGGAACCACTGATCCTATGACCATGAAAGGTAGGTACAGGTGATTGCTAAGAAACCTTATTAAAAACTCCCTCGCCTTCACTGAAAAAAGATATATAACTCGATCAACGCCAGGAGCTTTAAGCTAGTCCTTCTCTGCCTAGATCGAACGAATTAATAATAATCAGCGCGACGACTTTTTAGTTATCATTACTATTATCGATCGCTGAAAGCGCGAATTATATATCACGTGATGACCATAACATTTTTAAAAAATTCACCAACGCTACCTGTAAGATGCCATTGCACTTATAAAGAAACGAAGTCATTTTCGCAGATAAAAGCAGGATGCCTATGTTCAATTCCACAACGGGCGATCTCGAAGTCAGGCAGCAGCCGCCACGAAGTCGTGGGTCGTTCTATTTGCCGTCGATGAATCCTCGTGCGTGTACGAAGAGGGCTTTGGTGTTGCACAACGGGGAAAAAACGCTTGGTTTCAACGAGCGGGGCGCGCATGGACGGGTGACACTGGTTGCGCGTTAAAAAAAGAAACTGAACAAAGTGTTCGCGTAAATTGACTACGAACTGGGGCAAGCGTGGCGCAGCTCTGACCTCGTGCCATCCCCCGGGCGGGCACGTTCAATACCGAAAGCACGAGGAGGCGAAGAGGCATTGATGACGTAGTAGGGGAGACCGGGGCTGGTAGGCCAATTTTTCAGTGTTTGATTTTTAATTAATTATATGGGCGAAATATCATTAAACCGGTTACTATATTTGATAGAGCACACATTTGGCTATCTGATTAAATTATTAATGTTGACTCAATGTGACAACATTTAAGGCATTTTAATGTTTTTCTAACACCTTACATGCTGGTCAACCAGCCCCGCGGTCGGGGTTGGTAGACTATCAGTATGGGGTAGGTTGACTATAGGTGCAATCAGTTAAGAAAATGTTGTTAGCAACTTATCTGAGTGGTAATAAGATAGCACAATGTCACAACAGTTATTTCATTATAAAATATTTATTATTTTTTAATAATAAATAACAATTTAAATATTTATAGTAGCAATAAATCTTATGTTTAGTTTAATAAAAACACTCGCCATCTTCTATCAACTAATTACTATCTTCACAATCTGATGTGCAATTTTTGCACTGGTAGAAAAGTACATCTCCTTTTACGCATCTCGAGTGCACCCACATCTTGCAAGAAATACACTGAACCCATTATTCTCCAGGAATACTTTTTGAATAAAATTCAGTGCATTCAATGCACATTCTATCGTCTGCATCATCAGAAGAGTAATTAGTGTCTTGTGTCTTCATTTTCTTTGTTTGCTTGTCCCCATTTTCTCTACAGTTTTCTTTGACCAGCTTAGTCATGTAACCCCGGACGTTATTAGTCAACCAGCCCCGAACGATCATTTTCACTTCAATACTCTATATAACCTTTAGTTATTTATGTAAAATCAAAAACGCAGTCTCAATAGGTCGTTTAATAAACAAACTTTAAAATAGTCCCTTCACTTTCATTCTACTGTAACTATATAGAGCGTGGAAACATAAAATCTTTAAGAAAACATATTTACTTACATAGACAATTTTTCGATAAACGCTGGTAACTGCCAAACAACGCGTAATGGCGGTGTCGGAAACTAATGAATGACATACAGTGGCCGAAATAATGATAGGTTCACTTTAATTGGTTGACATAAAAATGTGTTTTATGTTGTATTTTTTATTTTATTTATTATTATTTATTCTTTCTAATGCAATTAACAAAATACACAGTTCAATTGAGCAACATAATGTTTATTAGTGTCAGTTACAAATTTTCTATCACAAAATTTGAAATATATGGGCGAAATAAACATAGGTTCATTATATATTTTTGCATAAAAATTTAATAAATAAAAAGATAAAAATAATTTAATACTTCGTTTTACCTCCTTTGTTTTTAATCACTTCAAATATTGTACGTGGCATTGTCTCAACTAGATTTTGTAATGTCTCTGATTTAATTTGAGCCCATGGCTCTCTGATCCCATTTTTTAATTCAGACACATTAGGATATTGCTTGCCATTGGCGTATACCTTCCTTGCTAAGATTCCCCAAAGGTTTTCAATAGGATTTAAATCCGGACTCCTTGATGGCCAAGGTAAAACTTCAACTTTTATCCTCTCAAACCAAGTTTTAATCGTTTTTGCACGATGTATTGCTGCATTATCGTGCTGAAATATTAAATTAGGCCCCCCAATTTCATCGCCATACTGATCCAGGACATATTCCAGTAGCTCCTGGTATTTTTCGGCAGTTGCTTTGGGCGTAAACCACATTATCGGGGTCTTGCCGTTGTACCCGAATGCAGCCCAAATCATAACACTCCCTCCTCCATGGACTCTTGTCATTTTGATTTCCTTTTGGTCACACAGATCGTGCCAATAATATTGGAACCCATCAGGGCCATCTAAATTGAATTTTTTTCGTCTGAGAATATTACCGTTTTCCATTTTTCAGTCCACGACATATGATTTTCCGCAAATGTCAGACGTTCTTCTTTATGAAATTTGGTTAATGGCGGTTCGCTCTTTTACTGTATTTAAGTGTTCCACTCGATCTTAAAACTTGCTGTACACGTCGAACACCAACTGGCAAGTCTAATTTCATTTTTATTTTAGACGCATTAAGTTTATTTTGTCGTGCTTCTTGAAGAATCTTCCCTTTCTCCCTTTGACTTATTTTTTTTGGACGGCCCGTAGTTTTTTAGTGTCGTATTTTTCTTTCAATTGTAAAAAATGGTTGACTATGTTTAATGATCATTCAATCCTCCTTGAAATTTCTCTGTTTGAGAGACCCATATTGTGGAAAGCAATAATTTGGCCCTTTTCACGATCATTTAACGGTTTTCCACGCCCCATTATGCTTTAAAAGTATTAAATGAACATAAAATATTTTTCGAAATGTTTAAAGATTATAAACCTTTGTACCCACCATACGAAAATGTTCAAAAAATTGCACTGACAAAAGTATTTTTTAAATATTTCACCGTGAACCTAAGATTATTTCGTATCCTATACACGATAATTTTCTTATGTTTCCTAAAGAAGTACGTCTTTACACTAACGCTTGTGATATTCGAGTGACTGCTTACATAGTGTGTAGGGCACATTCTTGTGCAACAATAAGAAGCGACACAGTACGCTTCCGACAATGTAAACAGAAATAAACACAACCAACCAGCCGACGCGGATAGTGAACCTATCATTGTTTCGGTCACTGTAGTAGAAGCGACTTGTTTCTACAGAAAATCGCTCCGCGGTAGAGCACACGTCAGTGGAAAGTTATTAACAATTAGTCAACCTACCCCTGGGGCCAACCAGCCCCGGTCGCCCCTAAGGACGCTAGAAAAAGTTCCGCGAAATTGTTAATAAATGCTTCGTTCATGCGACGGAAATGTGGCTTCGTTAGATGTTTAAGACGCTCCGCGCCACGATGGAAATTCAGACATATTGGCCCAAATTGGCACACCATATAGATAGCATTAACAGCTGAAGTTTTACCAATTTGAACTTACATTGACACTTAATTTTGAATCTTTTTATGTTCATTGCACTGTCTTTATTTTTTTTAATTAACATTTTTAAATTTCGTTTAACATCGCGTCGTGATTGTACAAGTGTGAAAATGCATACAATTTTTGCCCTTAATACATGTTAAGTAGTTGTGTAATATTACCCATAATTTCAGCTCCTTTTTATTTTATTTTTATTTCGACGCTGAATCGAGAGAACAATTTTCTCCTTCGAATAAAAGCTTACAATTAGCCACTGATAAATATCGTGGGCTACCGGTGGCCCACGTGGCACGGAACGTGCTAATGGCCCGCTGACGTCAAGGTATTACCATTAGAATAAGATTATGGTACCTCGAACGAATTTCTAGCATGAAACCCTTAAGTGTCTGAAAGATGCTCCGCCTGGGACAGAGGTTTACATATCGTGAATGAAAATCGTTATACGGCGACGACATAATAAGCGCCGCGACCAGAATAAAACGTCACTTCGGTGGCTTCGCTGCCAAGATACGAAAATAGGGTTAAAACTGAATTCGGGGGAAGAAATTCGATACGCTGGATGATCTTGATGGCGGATGAATAAATCCTTCGATCGGGAAGGGGTTTAATTAAGACATTTTGACCTTGATCCGTGGCCGTCAACTGCGTAGTAGTAGGGGTGTGAGAGTACGCGGAATTTGCGAGCTGAGCTGAACTCGGTTCGATTGCCCGCGCCGAATCAAGCGCATGAATTTTCCGAACTGCTTAAAATTGAGGAGCTGAAAAAAATGCGAGCTACTTGAAAAACTCGAACGGCTCGAATATTCGAGTCCTCGTAAGACTTCGAATTACTTGAGTTACTCGTAAATATTCGAATTACTCAAGTTACCCGTAAATAATCGAATTACTCGTGAATATTCGAATGACTTGAAGTAATCGAATATTTATGTATTTAATATCAATACTAATCTAACTGTATAAGACGCTAGGAACTCGAAGTAATTCGAAGATTTTCGAGCTGAAAATTTATCTCCAAGTAACTGGAAATTTTACGAGGGCTTGTCTATTCGAACCGTTCAAGTTTTTCTAGTAGCTTGCATCTTTTCAAACAGTTCGTCGATTTCAAGCAACTCGGAAAATTCAAACGTTCGACTCGGCTCGACCGACCGATTATTATTCGTCTCGAAATTCAAGTACCTACTCGAATAAATCGAGTACTCACCCGCCCCTACATAGAAGACGTTCAAAACATCCCAATCAATTCGGACAGGATTTCAGTACGGGAGAAGTAGGCACCTACTCTCATAAGCAGCTGTGTTCAAATATCAAGCTTAGTAGCAAGAAATCCATCGATCGACCGAGTAGTCCAATTGGGAGGGCAGTTCTCCAAGAATTGCAAAATCTGGCTTCCAGTTACGTCCCAGCAGTTCGAACTAATCATTCCTTTCTCCCCGCGAGATCGCCCCAAACACAAAGGACCCCGTTTCGCTTATCCCGGGAACAGAAAACGCGCGTCGAATGAATTCTGGGAATTAAATTAAATCACGATCGCCGCCGCAGAAGAAAGCTTGAAATGCTATAGGTCACGGGTATCAGGCCGCAGCAACTTTTATCATTCGTTCCACCGGTTTATAAGAAGCGCCGAACGAGTTATCGGCGTTCTTACGTCCCTGCATTGTTCCGATGCGAAACCGGGACGAAGCACAAAAGGGGCCGCGGGAAAGGGGAAGAAGATGAAGAAGGATTACACACTTTCCGTGCGAATACTTTCTAACGAGCGCATATTGGAACATTCCCCCGGATGTTTCGTGTATCCAGTGTGCACACTACCGTCCATAAGTATTTGTTGTTGGCACGTTTAATAAAGGAGAAAAAGAGGACGTTCTTCCAGATATTTGCGAAGCCTATAGCAATCGTTTCATTCCATTTTATTATCTGAAAAGTGGTCTCCGAGCTGCAATTCGATTATAGTTATTAATATTGCTATTATTCGATTATTATTGACGGATGTATTATTCCTCTTTTTGAGATATAACTGTTGAATTTGGTGGTCAACATTGTCAACAAAGGGTGGTGGAGATAAATTTTGAAGAAGAAAAATAATGTTTTCCCAAATTCTGTATCGCCGCTTTATAGACCATAAAAACCGCAGAACTTAGAATTTTACTTCTTACTATCATTTTTTTTGGAGAAGGTGTTTTCAGCCTTAGGACCGTTTTGTCGCCAAATCTAGAAATAGTTAGATTAACCTGACTTGAGCTGCATTTCTGCAAAGTTTCAGATTTTTTTACATTTTTGAGTTGCCGAACTTCCCTTGTTAGTCTTACGCAAACCCACTGAGTATCCTCATTATTCATAATTACTGATTGTGTGACTTTTGAATGGCTTGCGGCACCTCAAAAAGTTGGTTGATCACGATCAAACTTTCACAGCTTAAATAACTTTATAAAAGGCAACTTTTGCCCACTATTAGAAGTCATGAATAATAAAAAAATATTTTGCCTCTATATTTCGTTCCACCCTAATCCTCACACCCCTGATTCTACAGACATATAGGTATTAAAAACAAGGAGTGGACGCAATAAATGATCAAATACTTTTCAGTGGTAGCAGTAATCACGGCTCGATCGGGCTGTCTGTCAGCTCCGGTAAGAAGTAAAGGCTGTTCACGATGATTTGTTGCGTCGCCGCGAAACGGACACGTTCTCGGAATTTATTCCGCGCGTACCCGCACGAATCCTGATGCACCGTGTTCTATAACGACGTGACAAATGCGCGTCCCTATTTTAACACGACCTACCAGAAGGGTATCGAAAGTATCCTGTACGTTAATTAACGATATCGCGGTGGTGCAGGCCCCCTGAGTGACTGGTTGATTTTCTTCCAACGCTATAGTAATTCAGCCCTTGGGCTTCCTAGTTACCTTAAAGTTGCAATCAACATCAGGTACTGGTATAATTGAAATCAGTAAAAGTTCATTTAATTCTGCGAATTATTTATTTCTCCTAATTTCTTTTTATTTCTCTATTACTTTATTTCTGTTTTATTTCTCTATTTCTTTATTTCCGTTTTATTTCTCTTATTTCTCTATTTCGTTATTTCTCTATTGCTTTATTTCTCTATTTCTTTATTACTCTATTTCTTTATTTCTCTATTTCTTTATTTCTCTATTTCTCTATTTCTCTATTTCTCTATTTCTTTATTTATCTATTTCTTTATTTCTCTATTTCTCTATTTCTCTATTTCTTTATATCTCTGTTTCTTTATTTCTCTATTTCTTTATTTCTTTATTCCAAAGTCTCGTGTTTAATAAGCGTGCGATTGTGAAGAAAGCCTCCACTAGATCGCCAACCGAATAACGCGGACTAAAATTTAAAAACTGGTTAAAATTGAATCCCGTGCTTCCCTGTTAGGCAAAATATGCAGCGCCCTGCCGCAGATGGCAAAGCCGATGCACGGAACGGAGAAACCGCTAATTGGCGCCGGGCTGCGCAAAAACGGAATGCGTATCGTAGGAAAAAGAGTTATCGCGGTGTAAATGCAAATCGGAGGTGCACGGAGTTCCGAGTGGATCGATGAAGCGGGACGATAATCGGGACAAGTTTATCACGCAGTAGCCGGGCTGCTTCGATCTAGCGTAATTAACGTACACGGCCTTGATTACATCCCCAGATAACGCGGGCGCGACACAAAAAGTATCATACCCGATCCGACGTAATCATAGTCCACAACGGTCCGTTTAATCGCTAACTGCGAGAGGCGGCAACGCGAAAGCCGAGGGGAACGGAACTTTTACTTATCCCCCTCGATTCATAATCGATAACAGCTGCGAGATTTACGAGCTGTCTCGCTAGATCGTCGACGCGCGCGTCACGCTAAATTAACGATCTAGAAAGCTGAAAAGCACGGCGCACACGCGACGGGATTCGCCGAGCAAGCTTCCCGCGCCGGGACCATTTCGGTTTATCCTCGAAGCGATCGATAGACGCGAGCATCGGAGATCGCGGCCTAAGATCAGCGAGATGGAAAGTCGCGAAACTAGTTTGATAACCAATTAACGGTCGACGGTGATAGGCGCCGGCGGCTTGTTCGCCCTGCTGCCGAAGGATGATTTCTCGCGGAAGTAAATGCATGATCGCCGAGGAAGAACGAGTGGCGGCCGCCGCGAGATAACGGAAATCGCACGGTGGTGACACTTCCTTATCGGCTACGATGTTAGTACAAGCTGAACACCGGCGAAGGGCTAATTCAAAGTGGACCGATAAGAGTTAGGCATGACGGTGGGAGGCAGAGGGACAGATAACTGGTGACCATGATAACGCTTATCAGACAGGCTTGCCGTGTCCTTCTCTCGGCGACAGGTTCACTGTTGTCGCAGAGATATCCGATTCGATGATTTACAACGGCTTTTTCAAACCCTTTCTAATCGCATTTAATTTCGCGGCGACGGTAATGTATGTACTTATATGGTGACGCGATAAGCGGAGCGTGATAAGTCTTCATTGCCTTTTAAGGGGATATTCTACTCTAAGCCCGGCCTCACACGGCGATCCATGTACAATCGCATGATGAATAATACCGATGTTACATTGATCATTATGGAACCGTTCACACGAGGATACTCGAAAAATAACGAAATTTGATAACCGCGGTAAAACGCGCTTTTTTACACAATATTTTTGGTGTTATTTTATAAAACAGCTACAGTGCCGGGCGAAAGGATTGGGACACCCTTTAAAGCAGAATAACATTTTTAAAATTGGCCCAAACGACTTGAGTTTCCTTGAGAAGCTAGAAGGATTAGTTTACCAGGTGACGTGTTTTGTTGTTTTGGAGCAAAATGCAATTGGCCGGAACAGCGAAGAAAATAGTGAAGGTAGTTGAGAAAAAAGTTGAAAAGTAACCTTCACTAATTTCTTTGCTATTCCAACCAATTGCAATTTTTATTCACAACGACGTCACCTAGTAGACTAATCCTTATAGCTTCTCAGAAATACTCAAGTCGTTTGGACCAATTTTGAAAAGGTTATGCTGATTTAAGATTGTGTCCGAATACTTTTGCCTGGCAGTGTGTACAACTTTCTCCGTCAAAATGTGATTCATATATTTATCCATGTTACAGTAATGCTTACAAATTTGAATAATCTCTCCCTAATAAAATTTGTAAACAGTACTGAAACACGGATAGATAAATGATCAAAATTTTGACGCAAAAAGTTGTATAGTTGCTTTGTAGAAAAATACCAAGAATAGTGTAGAGAAAGCGCGTTTACAGTAGAATACCCCCTTAACATATTCTGTCGCTAGTGGGTCGATCGAAATTCTTTTTGTGCCGCACAATAAGGTTCAAAGAGGCCCTTGATTATTACAGTATACTTCTTATCAATTGCTGTTTTTATCGAAGTTTTCAAAGTCACCTTGACGATCACGATACGCCCTGTATAATCGTGGGTATAGTGGCTCATTTAAGTGATAATGCGATATTATTGTAGAATGAGTGGTTTTGTGAGCTCTGTGTATCCTTTGCGAACGGCGGTGGGTGTTCGTTGAGTAGAACGATTGAGTAGAATGAGCATGGTTGATAGATTAGAGTACAGAGTATGATTTCGTGGAGAGTGGTCGAGTTAAGGGGACTAGGCAGTCAGAAATTCGATTTTTTTTTATTGTATTTTTCGAAAGCACCACCCTTCCCGAGTAAAATGTCGTTTGGTTAATGTCAAAACTCGCAAAATTAAAGATTCTACAGTCGAAAAGGTGGAGCGCGCCAGAAACCGTTTCTGCGCGCACGCAGGTAGATTAATTCCTCTTCTGAAACTTTAAACGCGTTTTTCTCAGAATCACGTTTCCTCTTCGTTTTGCAGTGATTGCGAAAAAACGGAGGTCCGAATCAATTTGAAAAAAATTGAGCATATGTAAAACATGTCTTGTTACGACCTAAACCTAAACTTCTGTTTTGACAAAAAAAAAATAAAATGGCTCTTTTCCCTGGCAAAAAATCACGTTTCTTCAAAATTTGCCATTTTATAGCCGCAATTTGTATAATTTTGATTTTTTTCTTTTTCAATAGGTTCAGGGCAGAATGGGGGTCAGGGCAAAGTGTAAATTTCAGAGAATACGTCACAATTCAATTTCTCACGGCCAAAATCACTGCAAAATTACAGCGGCTCCAGAAAAAATGCCGACACATCAGATGACTGTAGCGCTGTCATGCATATGTATATATTATTCAAATCATTTTTTTTTCACTGTTTATAGTATTAATAAACATTACCCAAAAGTACAAGTCACAATTTGTATCCATCTCCTTTTAATTAATTCGCAAAAAATACTTGATTTTCGAGCGAGCTGACTGCCTAGTCCCCTTAAGGGTGACTTTTGGAAGTGAAACCGCGACACGTGGTCGTAGAGCGATAGTGTCAGGGTTATACGAAGAGATACTAATGTGTGGACGGGAGAAGCCTAGATTAATGATCCATGGGTCACGAGACCTGATATTAATGACCCCTGGAGTCACAGAACTCGGCGGTTACGTCAGACTTGATCCACGTTGGTTGAAGGTTGTAATCGGTTCGAGCAACTCGAAGGGCGTTGCAATGGGTTCGAAGGAATTAGAAGTGTTCACTACGAACTGAAACAACTTTGTGGGCTGTTGCAACAGACCAAAACTACCTTTAACTCGTTGTAATGACCGAAACAACTTTGCGTATCGTTGCAATGGCCTGTGAGTAGCGAGGGGATGAAGTATATTGTAAGTATCTGGTGGAAATTCGATGACGACGCCGTTTTTAGCTGTATGCGTATCATTTAAACTGATGTGGTCTGTAAATAGGCCGCATTTTTCCCGGGAAGCATTAGACTACCCGAGATATTCACAATTTACTTCCGCAGTGAGTTTTACAAGTATCTAAGTAGGTTGGAATCTGACTGGATACTTTCCAACAATTCATAAGTATTATTATTATTATTATTATTATTAAACGACTTTATCCCGAAATTTGCGATTTTCGACCTTATTCTGCGATCTTTAAGCGTTTGCAGCTCAGAGCAATGTTAACCGATTTCGATGAAATTTTAGGCATGCAAGGTAAATGTCCCAATTAGCGACCCTGTAAGATCTACTCGCACGTTCTAACATATTTACATATTCAAAGTATTTATCCCAGCTACTCATTAATAGCCTATCATATGGCTGGTTCTTTTCCAGTATGGAAACGGTCCCTTTTTATGATGAAATTGTTCGAATATAATTATTAATAATAAATATATTATATGATGCACGTGTACCTAATTTTGACCCTCAATTCTCTCTTCGTCCCAAATAGTGACCTATGTCAGACCGGATTATTGACTCGAATATAATGCGTGGAATGGATGTTTATAAAATACTTAGTACAAAACAAAATAGCTTTTATTATTAAATTATTATTAAATTATTATTGTAATTCAACACAAGAACTTGCTGGGAATAGTTTCTTCGTCGATTATACTCTTTATTAGGCATCTTTTTTTCAGGTTACGATGCAAACTGACAAAACACGCGGGATGGAAACATGACATGGCATCTCGTGTCAATAATAGGAATTCATACATTTTACGAATACCGATTATTGACCCCCATAATTATTATGAATTTAATACAAAATTCAATGCAATTTTTTTAAATAGTGAATTTACAATTATTTTTTAACTTATTTGAATATATTTTTCCTATATCAATATACGCATGCAAGAAATACTTAATACTTAAAATTTGGCCGTTCTTAAGTTCGGTAACAAGAAACTACTTTTTTAGATTTGTAGCTGACGCATGTGAAAACATTTATTTATTACTTATTTATATATTATGATATACATTAGCGAAAACATCAGCAAGATACTTTGAATATTCACGAATCGAATTCAATAATTTTAACACCCGTTCGGAACAGAAAAAAATTCATATTTAAATATAAAGGATAACGTGTCAATAATTGGAACTGGGTCGCTAATTGGGACATTTACCTTATACTTACTTCAATTTACAAACGTGTTTTTTTAAATTTTCATTAAAGGCTCACAAAAAATGGTAAAAACCACATTTTACTCTTTTTGCTATTCCCAATTGCATTTTCTTTTCAAAACGACGAAACACGTCACTTAGCAAACTAATCCTCCTAGCTCCTATAAAAACTTCTGTCGTTTGGACCAATTTTAAAAAAGTTATGCGATTTTAAAAGTTGTAAACTTTCTTTCGTCCGCCACTGTATGTACCATCAACCTGCAAAAGTTCATTAAAACCGAAGTGGACCAATTATTGCGGTCCTTCCCTTGTCAAAGACAACAGCCATCATGTACCACATCGCGTTACGCCGAGCCAGCAAATTACCCCTGGCACTGAACGCGCTAAGCCCATCGATCTGCCCCCCGTCGTACCATTCCAACTGCAGCACACCCCCGCGAAAGCTGTTTCGTCTCCAGCCTCACCTCTCCCCGCCCACCCTCCGGTGGCGCTGTTCGCTTTGCATAAGTAACAAGTTTCAATTAACCGTTGATCCCTCAGAGACGTCGTTCGTTATCCACCGCGGGCATCGTCGCGCGATTATAATCGCCGATGGGGCCGGATTTAATGGGGCCGACTTTCAGCGTATAAAGGAGGGCCGAGCGGCCGGGAAAGGGAGGTTAGATCTCGCGGTCTCCAGCGGAGCCCGGCCGTGGTCGGCGCGGGGCAGAAGTGCGCGCGGGCCCCGCGATGAGATACGTGCCCGTAATTGCGGGGTAATTGGCGACGGTGAAAATTTCACGCGATCATCCCGCAGGGAAATACTGGTGCCGCGAAGGCCTAACGATGCCTATCGTAATTAGGACGGCTCGCAATAGCGCCGCGTACGCGCGTTAAATAACGGTCCAAGGACGCGGGAAACCGAGGGCGTTTTAGCATACAATAAGAATGGAAAAGATGGGAGAAAAATCGCCCCGCGGCCTGGGTAATTAGATGAGAATCTGTTTCCTTCGACGAGGCTCCTGCCAGGCAACGGCTCGTTTAACCGAGCCAATAGGCCGGCTAATTTAATGTGCCCGGCGCGTTAGCTACGCACGCCGGTGAAGCAGCCGTGATCGCATCAGCTTGGTAGAATCGAACGCTACTCGGCTGAATTGGATCGAAGAATTGCTGCTTGGGGGGGTGAAGGAACTCCGGCCGACCTGCTCGCCGGCTTTTGTTAAACAAGGCTGCGTCGAGCCGGCGATTTTTGCGTTCTAAAACGGTCAGCTGAAGGGAACGCACGGAGGTGCCACCAGACGCATTAGTTTAACTCGAAAGCACTGGGCGCGATAAATGTCCCGGCGAACGTTTATCTAGATAGCGGGGGCACGGTGAATCAGACCAGTCGGTGGTGGACTTTCGGATTTCGCCCCGATGAGTAATCCTGCTGCCGTGGAAGCGTTAATGCCCGCGGGGGCTGAAACTGTGGATCTATAATTCTTTCCGCAAACAACGGTTGCTAGAATTCCGAGGGACGACCACAGGAATACAATACAGTGTGTACTATTGAAGAGTAATAAAGTGGGATCTAAGAAAAAATATCCTTTCAGCTCTCAAGCGTACCCACTCCGACTTATCGCGTTGCTACGCAGTGTTCCTTTCAACTATTTCGCCCACCTCGACTCTGCCGCACAGTGTTTCGAACAAAGGAAAATATTGAGAAAAAAGAATGAAGTCTATGCTCCATAAATTCTTATATCATGAAATACTGAATAGTATCCATAATTTTTACTGAATTTGCCAATTTCATGCTCTCGCGAAGCGATAAAACACTTAAGTTACTCTAAACATTCGATCCCTTACTTCCAAGTGTTTATACGAAATCTACCATGACTCTTCCATCCCAAATGTTACGCTCAGTGTTAAAATAGCAGTCACACGTGATAAAATTAATTAACACCAAGTTCCAATAATGCAAATTGGCAGAACACTTTTTGTTCAATAAAAGAGAACAAGATTATCACAATTTGTTATATGAAAATGTATACTTCTCTATACGCCAGTCGATGCAGGTTTGTATCCTTTTTAAAAAAGTAATTACGGTACTTAGGTCGAAAATCCATCGGTTTAGAAGTTATGATTTTCTTCCCGAACACTGTGCGCCGGTGAGTAACAGCTTGCGTGCAGAATGACGCGGATACTCCTACGTGTGCAAGGACGGGAAGACGTCAGACGTGCGGGTCCCTGATACGTCAGAGGCACGACGCGTGCCACGTCGGTTATGTACATACGTGCAACGTGCACCAAGGTACGCTTCCTCCTGGAAGCCAGGGGGGGCAAACAGACAGCAAGAAGAAGCTGAAGAGGAAGCGTCTCGCGGGTGGCGAGAGGAGGTGACGGCGTGTAGAGGGAGACAGGCTCGTGAGAAGAAATAAACAGAAGTTAGAGTGGGCGGACAGATAGACAGTGGGGGGGAAGGGGGTAAATTAAACGAAAAAAAAAGAAGAAGGGTCGAAAAGGGAGGTTCGACGGAAAATGAGGGCCAAAATGTATGGGAGAGGACAAAGCGGAGTTTCGAGGGAAAAAGAGAAGAACGAGCTGTAGCGGTGGCAGGAGGGGCGTGGAGGGAGTTGTAGTATTATGGGGGTTGACGAACGTTTTGTTGGCGGGAGTTTGAGAAGCGTCTCGACGCCTGGCGCCGTCGGACAGCCCCGTCTATGTTCCCTCGGATATATAAACGCACCCTCGACCAGTAGGAGCTTTGTCCTGGAAAAGGAGTGACGTCAGCGGCAGAGATCGTGCCACCCCCCATGCGAGCGAACGAACCGCGGGGGTAGTTTCGGGACAACAGCAAGTAACAGGCTCTGCCGCGAAAGAATTATTCCTGAATGGCACTTTTTTGCGAGCAAGTAGAGTTTCGATATAAAGTGAACGGTACTGGCCATTTTATTTCCTACCTGATGAATTTTGTCTGTAGTTAGAAGAATTTATACAGTAAAGGGAATTAAGTTAAGGGCTGTTTCCACTGTAATTCCGCTAGGAAATTGCCGTTCTTCGGAACGGTTTTTTGTTGCAGAGAGAATGGTTTTGCTGGGTTGAGGTTGTTTCTTTTTGATCATACTTTTTTAATGCTGTGTTTAGCTGGAATGAACGCCTTGATTGCGCGAACGGTTTTAGAGGAACCATGTATCCGGGCGGGGGAATCAGGGAGGGTTGCAATCAATATGACTGTCGCTATGGCCCGAAATAGAATCACACATTTTCTTGTTTCCTTTCCTCGTCTTTTGCGTTGCAAAACGATTAACACATTTAGCTAAGCAGTTTCGATATTTCAACTTTAGACGTCCGCTATTTTGTTAATTCTTCATCACTCCAATAACTAAGTGTAGTTCGGCATATAGTGACAGTCATACCTACCGATTACAAGTCTTTTTGATTTTTTTGTTTTAGACACGCGGCTCCTCTAAAATTCACCGCGCAATCGAGGAGTCTATTTACAGCGCATATTGCACCCACCTATTTTAGCGAAAGCAAGCATTAAAAGATATAATAAAAAAAATGTGTTCTCAAAGCACGTATTAATAAATAAAAAAATCTTCAATTTAGTAAACACACCCTTTTTGTGACAAAAAGAAAATTCCTAACAACGGTAATTTTTTAGGCCTCACGGTGGCAAAACCACTTAAATGAAAATCCTTTTCAGCGAATGCTGCCAAGTTTCGTGAAAGATTCCACGAATTCGCGTATGTTCGGATTGGCTGCAAATCACAGTCTGTCGATTGGAACTTCCGCCGATGTTATCGATTCTTCGATAGCAGAGACGATGATTATATTTCAGGTTCGAGATTATTTTTAATGAAGAGAGTCTGCTGACTCAGCAATGGAAAATCCGACAGTATTCGATCGGAGAAGCTTCAACGGGGAGGGTACGCATTTATCCCAGCAACACGCGAGGGAGCGAGCGTCGAGACGCCTTTCAGACTGTCGCAATAAAACTGGCGTTCCCCGGGAATGGCTGTATTTGCATGAGAACGCCATTGACCGCGTAAAGATGTCCCGTGATGGGCACCGTCATCGTGCAAATACGCCCTTACTCAGACTCCAACACCTTCTTCCCTTTTCTTCGCGGACCTTGGCAAATTATTCCGTAATCTTAGTCGGCGAAAAGGACAGCACTGAACTCTGACAGTTCGCGGTTAACTTAATTAGAACTTTTAACGGCGAACTACTCCTCGTCGTTACACTTATTCAGGATATTTCTAAAAATAAGATTGCGATATAGAATGCTTAAAGGGAACACCACTGTGACGGCCGGAAAAGTAAGCCGTTTTTAAGAATTTTTTCAGGAATAATTTACAGTTTTCATGTAAAATTTTTATTACCTACATTTAGGAAGATGTCTCAAGAGACTACAAAAAAATAAATAGAAAAACATTCATAAATTTTAATATATTAATTAATCTTCTAGAACCCCCACGCGTGCTGGGCCAACGTGTAACTATGGAACAGCAGGTCCGAAACCAAATTTCATTTTTTTTTTATAAACTATATGAGTGTAGTTTCCATTGTACGTACCGATTTCTTAAACAAATTATTTTTGTCAAAATAGTGCGTTTTAGAAGAAAAGTTTCGAAAGTCCGCGAATAAGATGGGCAGTTTTTCCAGCGTACTTCAAAAAATTTGTTTTCAATCAAAGAATCTATGCTGTTCCATAGTTACACACTCGAACCAGCGCGCGTAGGGAGTCTAGAAGATTAATTAATATATTTTTTGTAGTCTCTTAAGACATTCTCCTAAAGGTGGGTACCTAATACAAATTTTACATGAAAATTGTAAATCATTCCTGAAAAAATTCTTAAAAATGGCTTACTTTTCCGATCATCACGGTGGTATTCCCTTAAAACACAACATACTGAAGTGACTTCTGGGTAAGATTATAATTTCCCCGACGAGCCCTAGTAAGAGTACGTTCATGTTGGATGAAGTAGCTGTTAAATTAAATACAACACAATATTTACGGTTACTGCGTAGCCTTTTTCAGATGCAGGTACCATTTTGCGGAACTTGAAGATAATAATTCTTCTTCAGAATCACTCCTGTTTAAATGGTTCGTCTCTGCAAAACCTTAAACGACGAAAATTGCACTGTTATTACTATAAAGACACCAAAGAAAGCTATTTTTGAGCAGCTTTTATCGCCGCCTGATCGGCGCTCTTATAGCTTCTATCGCAGCTCCAACATAAACGTATCCTAGGGAGAGCAGCAAACGTTGATCGCGATAACAGTAGCGGGAAACTGTTCGCTGGATGATCTAGATCTTCAAACTCACGGAGATCCGGCGTTGTTCCACGGGAAAATGGAATTTTTCCGCGAGACAGCTGGCTTTTCCGCGGACTTTCTCTTCGCGCTTCTTCGGGCCCTCTTCCAGTCTCCCCGTCCTCGTTGGACGGGCGCGCTGCAACAGGAACGCGACGCGAAGAGCGAGCGAAGGCCTCTTCGGCGTCCGTTGCACCGAGTTTTCAGGGTTTGTTGCTCCGTTAATTAGATCGCCCGCGACGGAGACGTTCGCAAAGGCCTCGAGGAGGCCGGGACTGGCCTCAACGATCGCTACCAACCAGACTAATGGAGATTTAAATTCGCCGGGCCGGCGAGCCTGGTTGTTCGAAATCGCTGGCCGTCGATCCACGATCGGCCGACGATACTGCCGACGATAACACTTATCGACTGGCTGCCACTGACAAAGGAACACCGCGAACCCTTACGCACCGATTGGAACGCAACTTTGCGGGTTTATAGAGTGGCTCTAGACAAAAACAACGGTATGTTTCATTCCTGCCCTATCGCCCCTTAACGGTGTGAAAACCAGCTACAAAGTCAAATAGACACTCACACTTTTTCGCGTATAACTCTTCAAGTGCGAGACAGAAAAAGATTCAAACAAAAATTCAATGGTACAATAAGCGCTGTAAACTCGCGTTCACAAATCTTTTAGAAACTTCGAGTTAATAGAATAAGCTCTTGAAAATTACACACCTGGTTCTGAGTGAATTTGTGTTCGGAATGCTTGAGAATGTAGATTATTTCTTTATCTCTGAATGCTTGATACCCGATTAATCATCTTCCGTTTATTTTGATAATTGCTTGCAGGGGAAACTCGGGAATTTTCGATCGCCTTGTAATGTGTTTAGCATTTGGAAATACTAATAGGAAATTACGCGCAAGTAGAAAGGCACACGCGCGCTGAGTCTACAGAATGTTGCAGGTAAGTGTTGCGCGCAGTATTTGCGAAGAGGGCAAGAGCTATGACGACACTCGAGATTCTCTCCTTCAGATAACATACAAAGAGTGAGAAAAACGTTTCTTCGTCCCTAATATCAAATCTTGAATAAAAGATGACGAAGGGAGGGCCGTTCGTGTTTTCTCGTGCCTCTTACCTTCTGGCAAATATTCCATGCGTCGCTTGTTCCGTTGAAACACCCTATATACTTAACACAGTAATAGTGCCTACACGCGTCAGTGTTTTCAACCTCATTTTAGAAATAGAACAATTTGGAATAGTAGCAAAATGTTTGCGTACAAGTTAGCTCCGCTACGCTTGTATTGCAATTTACGAGCTAGTTCCTTCAAAACAACGTTCTCGCACAAAACATCTAAATACTGAAATACCCCGAGAACTACCATATTAACAAAATGGTCCAATAGGACTGAGTGACAGGTAAACGCCAAAAACTTAACCATGTTAGCAGAAACAGAAGGACCATTAGTCACGAACAGTATTAACATTCCCTAAGAGAAAGTTTAGCAAGGACTTAAAATTAAAAAGTGCTTAAAAAATTTATTTAAAAACTCCCCAACTTCGTCCGAATCTCTTTATACCTATGTTACCACTTTCCACTTAAGATTTAGAGCAACGAAAATATTCTTTCGGACATTCGCCACTATGGGAATTCCTTGAGAGGGTAAATATCCATTTTATAAATTAAAATGGAAGAAAGTAACTAAATTCCAAGCGTCACCAGTCGAAATTTCATTATTTCCACCATTTGGATGGAACGCGAACCCCTAAGAAGCATGGCAGCCACCCTGTATCGACGCGATTTCGGGCATCGTGAAACCCTCGGTCTTAACGGCGAGGGTCCCGTATCAAATGGAGCTGCCGCACTCCACGGCGTTAGAAACGCGAGACCTTTCGAGTGGCAAAAATAGACACGAAACACGTTCCTCTTCTTTCCGTCTTTTCCGGACACTATGCCGCGTCGATGTTACTTCTAAACGTAGCACGGGCCGCGCACTCGAGGCAATTAAATGCGGAGCATGATTCACGGGACGATCGGCGAGAGAGATCGTGATGCAACGATCCTTTCTATACGAACCGTCGCGATTCATTCTCCGCGCTGCGGCTCGTATATAACTATTCGCTCGTTGGTATAGAGTCTTGCAGAAATATAGTGACGAGTCTGTGAACCTCGGTACTAGTGCTTTATCCACCACGTATGCGTGATTCCACGATTTCGAGGTGTTGCCTGGGACGAGACTGAAAATTCAGTTCTACTTCGCAGTCGTTGCAGACAAAACTATACCTTTCGAAGGTTTGATGATTTTCCATCTTAAAAACCTTAAGGATTCATAGAAGCAGTTACTTTCTAAGTTTCTCGCAACACTATATTAATAAAAATTGGGCCAAGTTATACAGAAAGCTAGCAACCCTCAATCATCTAAAATTGAGTTTTAGTCTGAGGATTCTAATTGTTAAAGAATAGTAGCTCTATTTCTATTGGGTATATTTTATTTTCTCTTGTGGTTTTACAATGCTTTTTAATGGGTTATTTAATAGTGAGTAATATAATTAATATTATTTTTAATTTTCTCTGGTTTTTATTTTTCAAGCCTAAATGAAACTGTGGCTTGGTAGCTTTAATAATTTTTACAATGTAAGAGTTGTTCTATGGATTGGTAATTTTTTGTAAAATAAAGATCACAAACTTATGGGATCCGTGCTTACTGGGTTTAACTAAGTTCTCGTTATTTTTAGGGTTTGTAGGTTTCTGCATAACGTAGCGCAATTCGTATGGGGAGCGAGTTACGCATTTTGCAATAACTTTCATTGTAATCGACTGAGTTTTAAATTTATATTCACCGAAAATTAAGAAGTACGTATGGATTTGGTCAGATTTACCAACAAGCTAACGTTGTGTTCTTTGTTGTTGATTATAGGAGAGCACTTATTTGTTCCTACACACTTCTGGACCTGAACATGTCCCTGGACTCCTGAATAATTGTCGGCGAGATAATCGAGGGTTCTATAGACTTCGGCCTCCGTCGCTTTTACATCACTAAATCTCTGCCAGGCACAGTACAACTACCTTATGCAATTCTAACGAGTCAACAAAGAAATATTTAACAGGTTCAGTGGCACGTGTGCTACATGCGGTTCATATCTTTTATCGCGAGTACACCTCCGTTTTTCCCCTTCAAAGTGAAATGGAACAGGGAAGAAAATAATTTGAAACTACCCAGGAAAAACCCAAGTTCAATTTCCTTGTAATTGAATACTGCAATGCAACTGTTTAACTCAGATGAGAATACAAACGTTTTTTTCACAGCACACAACTCGAAACTGGTAATTTCATTTGATACTACTATTATTGCATCGCCCAGTATGGACGCAGTGCTGCATCACAAATTGCACTTCGTGCTTATTCCCACCTTCTTACGAGATTTCCTAGGATCGCGTTACGTAATCCTCCTTCATCGTTGAAAACTTAATTTCTACCTTTGCAGCCACGTCTTACGCGACGAAGAAACGACACTCGACAGAAATTCTTACTACTTTTTCCACAGATTCTTCATATAGTTTTTAGTAGTTTTAAGTGGTTAGGGTAACAGCTGACAGCTGTACCTCGGCCTTTTGGACTCTACTTCTACTTTTACATGTACCTACTATTAACTATACAATTTCTAACTCTGTTATTTTTTTCTTTCTTGTTTTTTGTAACTTCCTGTTACTTTCGTAATGTCTATTGTGCAATAAAGAATTATTATTATACACACTAGACAATTCCAACGATTGGCAGATACAATTCCAATTCCGATACACTTCAACTCCTTCGCAAATAAATGATACTCTATATTTCTACAAACAGATGTTTCTATTTTTCTTTTGTACGAAATAATTCGAAGCATGGGGTAATAATACATACGAACGGAAATACCTCCTCCAAATCGTCGCATAAACGATATCGTGTCGCGAGAAAAACGCATTAATGGTACATTCTCGTGTAATCCCTTTACAAATTTAAGATTTTAGTGAAACAAAGCTGTAACACATAAGATGAAAAATCTGTTTGGTATTGATTTATACATATTTCAAGATGTTACAAATTGTCTTTATTGTCCTTTTCTCCGATGTGATCTTGAATAAATAGCTATAACTCTGACGGTGATGAAATAAGGGTGTACCTATATAAAAAACCAAAGAATTAACTCACGGATTTCAAAAATTCCTTTGGGAGTTTTTTCTTCAATGAACTCGCTATCGTATTACCAACTTTCATAAGTTTTGGTTCTCTCAATTTAATTTTATTCAACACGCAAAAGTACCCTTTTCAGGGCACTTTTACTAAAACACGTGCCAACCATCGAATCTTCATTATTCTGCAGAAACGATTGGTAATAGGTACGATAACCATACTCATAGGGGGAGTTGGGGCACCTTGATGCAAGGGGCACAATGAAACATCAACAGTATATTGATGCCTGTAAACACTTAGACGTTTAAAACATGGGACCACAAGATGGGATCTTATAAGCGGCCGTTTTAACATAATCCGTGTCACTTTGCAGTCGACAATGTATCAAGAGCAGCAGCGAAAGTGTTTTCGTTGCTCTTTACTAAACTAGTACGTATAGTTCAAAAGTGTATTGCAATTAAAGTTTTGCTAGCTTCAGGTTATCATTTATATTAAAGGTAAGTTATTGATTCTAGTAGTGATTATTTTATTTGGTTTCTGATGATCCTTTTTAGTTATTTTGAAAAATAATATTTGCGGAAATGTATCCTTTGGGGCACTATGATACAGCCAGTGTTGACATCAGTGATACAGTTTTAAAATTGCCAACACCTTACTCCACCAAAGGAACATCTAGAGCCGCGGCACTTTTTAGTTTTCCGATTAATATTTCCAATTATAAGACGCAATAAATGCCAAACACTTAAATATTATATTACATAATTATTATTAAACAAACTACACTTTTGAGATTGTTATTTCTAAAATAATAAAAGAAAATTGAAAAACTGTGGTGTTCTAATTAATATTCAGATACAATATCAATGTGTCTCATCCTGTATTAATGTATCCCTATCTATGAATCATTGTGCCCCACCTTATGGGGCAGATTGATGAAAATCTCATTTTTTAAAGAAATATTAATAACTTTTTTCTTTTAAACCTTGTATAAAAAATCCAAACATTTCTTTAAACCAGAATAAATTGTTAACAAATTGCCATGAAAATTGTGCCACTAATATTCATTTGTCAAAAGATATTCAAGTTTAAAGAAAAAGTGCATCAATCTGCCCCAACTCCCCCTATAGGTAATTTAAGAAAAACTTTCGATTTTTTATTTCCGATCAGCCTCTCTTGAAATATCATGTACACCGCGTTTTTATCACCATCAGAGTTATAGCAATATATTCAAGATTTTACAACAAGAAATTTGTTTTAAATCATTTTAAAATATGTACAAATCAATACCAAAAAAGACTTTTCCCCCTACGTGTTACAGTTTTCTTTAAACAAAAAAAATCACGATTACACGAGAATGTACCCTTAACAATCGATGCTAACACGCGTTCAGTAGTAGCTGGAATAAATCCCTACGCGACGAGTGCCGTTTAAATTAACCCGCGGAATAATTATAATTATCGATGTATTGATCACGAGGCTTTCTCGCGGTCGATCTCCCGGCTTTGGTTAAAGTTTCCATTCGCCCACCCGTCACGATTAAATGGTAAAAGAGCAGCTTCGCCGAGAAGCGTGGGTGTGATCTGCGTTGACACGTGGGGTGCGTATATAGCCATCGATGACGCTGCTCGACACCACGATGTTTCAATTTATTAATCAGAATCCATTCGCAATTCGGTCATCCGTGGTAGCCTGTTATATTCTTCGGGCACGCTACTACGCGATTGAGTAAATTCCGCCGGTAAAACGTTTCTCAATACCACCTCTCGGGAATAATAATTCGCATGGATAATAAACCAGGAGAGACTGGCAAGGAGCAAGACAAAAAGATTCCGTGACTCAAGGTAAAGATAATGCGCTCGAGCTTAGATGCCATTAGTCACTGCGCGGCTACTTGCTCGTTCCGTTAACAGAGGCTCTTTCGTAACCATGATCACGCGTTGAATGAAAGAGTCCAACGAGTTATTAATTGATTGGTACTGGATGATACACTATGTATTCGAAAGGATTGATAAACTTTCAGATATATATTGCCATCTAGATTACGTCGAAGGAAAAATATCCCGTTTTCTGTTTACCGTTAAAAATGGTCTGAATTTTTATATTTTTATATACGTTTTTCTTTTTTTCTTTCTCTTTTTTTTCAGAGATTCAAATGCATAAACCCAATGAATACAGGGTTTAGGTAGATTCCTACTTCTTCAATGAATAAAAATAATCTAATCTGGTGCAAATAGCGAATTGCCAGTGCAAACTGCTAAATAGCAAAGAAAGGGAATGTATCATATATGATACCGCGGGCGCTAAAGGGTTAAGAAGGGGTGTGTCCATGAGAAATCAAGGGAGAACACTTTTCCTCAGATATACGTGTGGCATTTTAATTCGCGATTCCGTAGCAAAGAGGCGATTTTTAAAGCGTGGCATCCGTATTTTTCGTCATTTTCGAACGACGTGGAAAAGAGCATAGTAACGTCGGACTGGCCGGTACAATCGCCTGATGCGAATCCAATCGATAACGTTTGGGGTTTCATAAAGCACACCTTGACGTCTCGCGGTCAAGCAGTTATCTCGAAAAATTCTAGGAATTCTGTCTTCATCTTCGGGGTATGCAGAAAAGTTAGTTGAAAGCGTGTCTAAACGGTGTGAAGCGATTATCGATAACAGCGGAGACGGGGCCATATTCTAGGTAATTGCGTATTAGTTCATAAAACGTACTTTTTGGGAATGTAGACTTTCTTTAGATTTAATGATTCCTTTCGGAGATACGAGCGGCACGCTCTTGTGGGACAGCCTGTATCTTTCTTTTTTCCGTTGTATGCTCGAGGATCACCAGTCGCACGTTCATTGGCACGCCTCCTATAAATTGCCTTTTTAATTTATCTGTCATTGATACGCGAGTTTATCGATCCTATCTTCGCGGAAAGCTGTATCTGTCGTGTTATTCGCGAGAGCTGATAACGCGCGATGGGCAATGGCAATCCGGATGATTGAAAGTTGAAATGCTTTTCAAGAATCGACGGAGTATCGGCGAAATAGAAAGGGATGACGATACTTGGACGGTTATAAGAGGAGTTTCGCATTTTTGTCAGGCTACGTGGGAGGCGTGTGCCAAGAATAGAGATTAGAACGTTATTTCGGTGACCCTGCCGACTGCCAACGCACACCATAATTTGTACTTTGTATAGGTACTCCTTCACTGTGATCAACGATTTCTCACATTTTCTGCTCCATTTGCTCCGCGAGTTATAAGTTTGGGACGCTCCGACCGCGCGCGCGGTCAACGATTCTCCAACTTTCTTTCCCTCAATGATTGCTTTCATTGCTGCGGAGACTGAAGAGCGGCAATTCGTTGCTCAGACCAATTCATTTGGCGAGGTGTGGGCGTCACTGAGTATTCCTCGATGGAGTATATTTAATACAATCGTAGCGATTAAATAGTTCGATATAGAGAACTATTATTATGTGCAACGAATGTTAGTGAAATAACGAATATGCAACGAAGTGGAAGTGACTTGTTTATCGGAATGAGTGACCATTTAATCCACTTATCCACGTATGCCATTTTCGATTTAATTCAATTTGTAATAAAACCACAACAACTTTCCAGCCCCAATACGCCGTAGAAGCTAGATAATCGATACAAATGTAGTACCAAATACGGCTGTGGTCGACTATCCTGCTAATCGGCCCCCAAAAAGTCAATTACATAGCCGGCAATTTGTTTTCGTTGGCACTTCTTTAGTTGGCTTCAATAAATAATAATAATTATTCGTAATGTTTCATGTAGTAATTACGTTACATACAAGTATGTGGAAGTAACTAGATAATGATAGTAAAGAAAGAGCATTGTACATTTACTTCTATGCCTCATAAAATTGTCAGTAATACTAAAAATTATTTTTTGGCAACTAATCGCCGCCTGTAAAAGTAGCGGATAATCGGCTTAACCGCCTAGTCGGCCACTAGTCGGTACATCTCTAATAATCAGCGACAATATTACCCAGTAAATATATCATATTCCTTCCACCGTTGACGCTCGGTTCATTCCCTTGAATTGTCGAGAAACACGATCTCCTAATTGCTCCGTGCAAGTGGGACGACAGGAAATGCTGCGTTTCTATTCCGCGCTGGACTTTAAATAGTGCAGCGCATTAAAATCAACCCTTAATCGCTATTTGGTGAAATTCGTGGAAATAGCAGTAGGAGCAAGAAAATAGCGGGACAGGGCGGTTGCGGGATGTGGAGGCACGCGGCACAGGAAATCCGACATCCACGTCGCGCAGCGATCATTACAACGCGGCGGAACGTTATCGTCTCGTGAGTCAACCGCACAGACCGAATATCGATTGTCTACGATCGTGTCTGCCGGTCACGTTTCAATGACATGACAAAAATGGAACGATCGTTCAATAAGGACCCGTGGCCATGGTTCTGCTGTGCCGGTTTGTCTTTTATGCGACACACGCAGCAGCGCGTGTCTGCGTGGTTTCGCCGTTTAATCGACTGCGGGTCGAAATGCCATTATTTTACTTTATTGCAAGGAAAATTTTCAAATTCTACCGCAAACTTAAATTTCATATTCACGAACACGGGAGGATTCACTGAAACGATCAGACTATTTCTTTACACGCGCTCGTGTACCAAGTAATGGTGGCATTTCTAGAAGTTAAGGGGAGGTTCCGGTCTAGAGCCCATAAGAATAGGTGACCTTTAGGAATTAATTAAAGGGAAACTACTATATATAATTTAATGGGACCTTTTGCATTGTATTAAGGATGTCTTAGATTATAGAACTATATTTTTTGTTTTATAGTTATTAATCATTGCAGACGGCACTGGGGAGCCGTTAAAGTCGAGGCGTTAAAAAATTCATCCAAATCGGTGGAACCTGTGTCTCCAAAAGTTATTATCCGATTCGACTGAACCTTTTTTTATTTTGAAAACTATACTTCTGGGCTACGGGGAAACCAGAAAAAATTACAAAAATGACCTATTTTTAGAAAATAACGACACTTGAAGTTTGGAATCACTTTTTCCCTATATTTTTCGTCCTTTCAAAGCCTTTAAGAATTATAACTTTTCAATTTTTGTAATTTTTTCTGGTTTCCCCTCTAGCCAGAAGTATATTCTTTAAAATAAAAAAGTTTCAGTCGAATCGGGTAATAACTTTTGGAGATACAGGTCCAAAATCCTTCCTTTTACTTTAAAGTCTCACAATTTTGTAAATTTGAGACTTCTCTCTTGTTTCTTTAGTTTATCGACAATGTAAATTCATGAAAACTAAGAAAAACTTCATTTTCTTTATTTCGGGCAAGAATTAGAGGCTCCATTATTCCCGTCATTTCACAATTCCAGTCGCAGCCCATGCGCATCAATAATTAATCAATTTCGGCGCGACGAACTTGAAATTTTTCAATTAACTTTTACTTTTGTCTTGTATAAACATATATTAAAATACCCCTAAAGTTCTGGAGAGATCGACTTCGTTCATCTGTGTTAAAAAAAATCACGAGAATCACCTTTTTCAGCGTCCTAAACCAGGTTCTCCCTTAAGAGGTGGAGGTCCAGAATCACCGAGAAGAATCCTGACCAATAGCTACGACTATTCCAAGCTCCTTTTCACGAGTGTCCGCGAAGATCGCCGCAAATGCACGAAGGGGCCACACGCTTCCCGACCGAGCACGGGGACGAACTCGAAGCGAGCCGAGTCGACGATTCGGCGTCGAATCGAAACGAACGAGAAAGCGGCCGCGGACAGTTGCATGGAAAACTAGAACAGCGGCATCAATCGAAGCCGCGATGCGATTGTTCCAACGCATTTGTCCCCCGCAATTCGACGTCTCTATCTCCGGCATCGAATTCTTTCGCGGTATTTTTTTTACGCTTTCTACACCGGGCGGAGGAGGAATGCCCGATAGAGCGGCTCGACGTTCGCACAGTCGAAGTCGAAATAATTATGCGCGCGCGGTAGAAAGTGGCCGAGGAACGGTCGAAAACGAAAGTGGCCCGAAGATCCTGCGGGTATGGGATTTAAACAGAAATCCGAGTGCACCGTGCCCGGCATCCCGGCCCCGCGAGTCCCGCGTCGTTAGAAAGCAATTCGAGCAGGCCTAACGTTTCTTCTTTTTTTATCCGCCAGTTTTTTCCTACGACTCCGTAAAAGTACCGTTCGAGAGCGGCGTAACGCGACGGAACGAGCCTCGTTTCGATCCCCGGTATCGCGAGGCTCACGAAATTTCTGCTAGGATGCCCGCCGGCGCGGAGAGCCCCGGCGAGCCGCGCGTAAATTTATCGCGCCCGGTCGGAGGTTTCGCGCGTACCGCGGAATTACGCGGCGTGACCCTAATTAGACTTTTCCACCGCCGTAGTTTAGCCTAACGCGTGACGGCGGCGGCTCGCGTGGTCGACGGGAGATAGCCGCGAGACTGATAGCGCTCCCGATCGCCCGGATAATAACTGTGCATGGTGACGAGAAACGGCGACGACGAACGGCTCCGAGAGCATTCGACCCACGCGCGCGTCCGATTCGTGACATATTCGCTTCGTACCTAGGTATATGTTAATTTGGAGTTTCAGCGCCGTCAAACCTTTGTCATACTTGTTAAAGAAAATAAATTAATTAATAATACAAAATGCACAAAAAGATATACATTTAAAAAATAAGATGTCGTTGTTTTAATGTACTTTTATTTTGTACCACTTTCCTCTGAAAAGTACCTACTATATTTTTTCACAATTTTTTTATCACATTTGGCCGTGAAGCGTATAATTTCCTGAGAAAAGTTGAGAACCCTAGTCACAATATCGTCGATTTCGCGAACGTCTCGTGGCCAGAGCCAAGCACAAGACCTATTCGGATTGAGTTTCGTTCGTTGAAACCATAGAACGATAACGTATCACCGCGCGCGTATTACTTAGTGTAGCATTTCTTCTTTCCGCGAAGTGCACTTGTGCGGCTGGCTAGTGAGCAAAAATGGGGAATAACATTCACAGGCTATCGCGCGTTTGCCCCTGATGCGCGAAGATCGATAAACTCGTAAATTCTACGGCGATAGCAAGGCCGTCGAATGATGTACTTCTTCCAACGTGGCTAAGAAGGGAATCTTGTTATCGATCGATTTTTCTCTAGTTGTTTAAACTGATGTTTTCTCGATTTTTTAAAACTGTCCAGGTTTGTAGAGGGCCTCAATAGAAGCACTGGGCAATTTTTCGTTTGCGCCCATTTCCGGTTATTCAGAATGAAAACACCCCTAAAAGTTAATGAGTGATTTTCCTACTTTCCTGCATATCTTAAAAACAATAGTAGGTATAAAAAATGATTAGAATGAAAATTTAACGGCTTTTTATGTCCTATAAAACTGTGTAATCAAATTATTTAAAATTTGTAATTTAAAGAGAAAAATGTGCCCCACTACAAATTTTAAACAATTCAATTACATAGTTCTATACAGCATAAAAAACTCATTGAATTTTCTTTATAACAACTTTTTTATATGTTCTATAATTTTCAAGATATACTGGCAAATAGGAAAGCACTCATTAACCCGGGTGAATTTTTCTCGCGTGATTTTTTTACGAAAAAAATCAGGACTTCAACTTTAAATAGCCGCCACTTTGTTTTAAATTAATATTTCGGAAATTCCCCCCGTTAATCAGAGGGTACATTAATATACTAACGGAATCTTTTTTGTTTTTTGATTTTAGATAATCTGGTTCCGAATGGCAGTGCTCACCGCAAAACCAAATTTATAAAAAGGCTTCTTGGATGTCGGTTGCTACTTTATTAGAAACGTAAATATTTCTCTACGAAAAAATTACCAAATGTTCTTTAAATGTTGCTCTTTTAAGTGCAAGAAGTTCTGTAAAAGTATATGCTCCCACTTTTTCAAAAAAAATCACAAACATTCGCCTCTTTTCGGCCGCCTGACTAGGTATATCAACACGAATTCAAGTTCCAATTTCGCGCAACGAAGAAGACCATAAAAAATCGTTGAATTTTATGAACTCGTACTCGATTCCTGAGAATCTAAATATAGATAGAAACGAAGATGACGACTCAATGAAACAGAGTACTTGGACGATATTATTAGAAGCGACTCGCGCCGCAAAATCCCTATATCCACGCCAAAATATCCCTTCTTAAGGAAGACCGCCGATATTTTGGGTGCTCTGGCCGCTCAACCGTGGAATTTCACAGTGTTTCCCAAAACAGATGTTTACTCCCTCGAGAATACTCCGCGCGGCGGAAATATAGAATGATTCATCGTTTAACGGGAAGCAGGTATACAGGATGGTTCGTCCATTCCTATCGCCCATCGTTATCTACAAGTGCATTCATTGTTTTTGATAATGGGAAAGCGTACGGAGAGAATACAGTGTAGTTCTAGGGGGCAGATATTGAAGTCTCGCGGAGCGCCACGTTGAGAATGTGTCCCAGGTTAGAAACGGAGGTGTCTAGAGCAGGGAAGACGGTATACTATCTGCAGGAAGCGAACAGTGCTTCGCTAGACCGCGCATTGTTAGCCAGAAAACTGCGATCAGAGGATGGCGCACCAGGTAGAAGAAGACTGACGTTCAGCCGTCTGAAATCTATTGAATAGCGAGGCATTGTGAGGGCCGGGGCGGCAGGAGGATTTCACTGCACGTTTCCTTCGGTTTATTTTCGAGCGAGCTTACAAAAGTGCAGTGGCACAGCTGCGCGAGGAAGGTGCAGCCTACCACTTTGAAGATCGTAAATACCACTTCGCGCTGTGCAAAGTACAGAGGCGTTTATCTTCAGATGCATTACTGAACTTTTCGACAGTTTATACTCGCCCCGAGGTGATCGTCGGGGCGAGGGTGGAAGTATTCTGTTTTCGTGGCATCTCAGAAATGAGAAATCATCGAAAGCCGTGGAAAATCAGTCGATATCAAAAAGCTCGATTAGATATGGATGAATGCACTACAATTGAATCGGTGTCTAGGAGGGTGTACGTTGCAAATTTTTTTCAAGGACATTTTGTGTTAGCAGCTAACAGGGACATTTTGGGGAAAATTTTGGGGGTGGCAAATTTCGGGGGAAATAAATTGAAAAAGGTAGCAAATTGTTTTTACCTGTAAATTTTTATTTTCTCACTCAACGATAATAGTATAGATTAACGTTTTAAAATAGAATGTCTAGATATTTTCCCTAACACCGAAAGTGATGAGTGATTTTTAAACAAAGGGGCTTGAGATAACTTGAAAGATAATTCACATTTTTACGTAGCAACTCAGTAATAACTCAGATATGAGTTGTCATATTGTATTGATTCTAAATCTTATCTTAAATCTTTTAGGATATTTCGCGGAAAGAGCTGCAAACGCTTGTTAGTCTAGGGGCGCCAAATCTTCGAATCCGCACCTGGCAGTTAATCAATTACTTTCTCATTATTGGATTATTATTTAATGTAATTAGTCTTTAATTGCTGCAGTGAGCAACGAATTGTTTTTAAGTGACATACGCCCCTTCTTCTAGACACCCATTCGATTAGACTTTGAAATTTAAGGGGGCACGTTGATAAGACTTAAATTAGGCCTAAATTAAGAAAATTTCAGAATACATATTGTGACTAAAATCTGCATTCATTTGTTTGTAACAAATTTTTTAAGTGGAGTTTCTGAGGCAAGAAGCTAAAATAAAAAATTTATTGCTCATTTTTAGTTTCCAGAATTTTCAAAAATCCGTAAGTTGAATTTTAGCTACACTATCTATTTGGAAGAAAATAATTCATTTTCTGATTTTAGATCGTCCACGTCCGAGCACTCTGGTCGCCCATGAGGGTAGTCTGGTCTGTAACCGCGATATTTTTTATCTATTCTAATAATATTTGGCGAACGTATTAAACTATGATTAAATAATATATCTGTAAAAAATAAACCTATTGTGAAAAGTAGTTTCGAGTAAATTGTTTTTAATTTAGACCCAATTTAAGGGGGATGCATGGAAATCAGCGGTTCTAGCACCGCCATTTTGTTGAGAAAAAATGAACCAATTTTTTTTTAATCTTCAAGAGATTTATAATAAATGCCCCTTAACAGATTTTCTATAGAGTTCATTATTTAAAGGAAAAAAATTGCTAAATAAACCCACGATTTTGATGCGTCCAAGTTGACACCCCCCTTTAAACCCTATCAAGCTGGCGTGCCCCCTTAAGTGCACATTTCTATCCTGCCCCTGGCAAACTGTCGATCCAGGTCTATCGCGAACGCCGTGGCAATTCCGCTTCAATTACTTAATCTCCATACTTTGCGTCTATGTCTTCACTAGCGGCTGATGTCCCGTTTGCAATTGCTATTTAAGACGGGTCTACTCGGTGCCAATGAATCATCGATCGAAGGACAGCTCGATATTCAGACCGCGTCACCGACGGTTAATAAAAAGTTCTCTGCGTATCAGTTGCAGCAACTTTGGCGGCACTTGCTAGCGCAAACAGTGACTAACCGCCCGGCGAGAGGTTGAGCTCGCGTTACGGATTGTTTGGACGATAATCGGTTTGCTTGCGACAAGATTCTATTGGCATCGTCTCGAGTGGCCGGCGATAAGTCGTTGTTCAGAAGAAGTTTTAAATGAAAAGTTAGATAGGCACATCGGGAACTGGCTAAAGTGATCGCCGTCAATGAGCACAAGCGAGGTCAACGATAAAGGGGTTAGAATATTTCAAAACAGAAGATCATTTTTCTCGTGTCAAGATCAGTGAATGGAACGCGTGGTTAAATATTTTCTATTTTAAAGACGGAGAGGGTATCGAATTATGTGGGGGAGGGTTGCCAATATCGTACCGCTTAAGATATTTTATTTTATATTTCATATTTGGTGCCAGTTTGCACGCAAGTGACCATTAGATATTGTAACTTGATCTTTTGAGTAACTACTATGTTGGAAATTACAAAAACGATTCTCAAAGTCTAATCTCAATATTGCGAACTCGGCTGCGGTTGTCTCTAGACCAGGGATGCCCACCGGGGGCGGTCCGAGGGCCCGCGCATCCATAGCGTTTTCTACGAGCCGTGCGGAAGGAGTGCTCGAAGCCAATGAAGCAGCGGGTATGCAACGGATGGGGAAAACTCTAGTAGTGTGCGTTAATTCAAGAATAACACGAGATCTCAAATCCTAAAACATAATCAATTTATTTATGAATATCGATTTAAACTTTATAATAAATCTAATAAATACATAAAATGAATGTAAAGTATTCTACATTAAACCTGCCTTTAGAAAAATACAAAAATTCAGGATAAAACTGCATAAGCTGGTAAAAAGTTACATCAATCATACCTGATGTTTTTCAATGTTTATAGCACGCGCAAAATAGTGTGAAAGCTGAAAAGATTTTGTTTCTATTTCTCATTTCGCATTTTTTCATTAAATATTGGAAATTCTCCCCTATTGGATTTAATTAATTGATTCAATGTTTCTACAAAGAAAACTAGCCATATCTGTTAGGTGATCTACAATATTTTCGAGCGATAAGACTGACAAGTGAAAGCGAAATCATAAATTTTAACAGTTGACTGGAATGTACATGAAAAATGCCTCTGTAAATCTCTGAATTTTCTCTGAGAAGTGAAGAATCCTATTGTAATTATCCCCGGTAAAAGTATGCTGTTTTCGACGGTGATCATTTAAGCTCAAGCCGTAATTGTTACTTTCACTTTTACTGGAATATAATCACTTTGCCGTGGCTGGAACCAATATTGCAAATTCGTTTTCTACGCGCGGTTCGGGAGAACCGTGGAATGCCATTAATTAATTCCGAATCTCGCGATTACTTCTCGAAGATTAAACTCTAGGCGAATCGATGCTTTCCACCGTTCCCGTTAGTCCGAATAAGCGAAGTTCCGAACGCAATTAACGAATATTAAGGCCCTATGCGAATTCTCCCGGGCAACTTTACGAACTTCCGAACTTCGACTGACGAGTACAGGTCGCTCGACAGAATTCTAATCAGACGACGAACAGTTTGTGCTCGTAGAATCAAGCAAATAGCAGATTCCCAAGAACATCGGTAATCTTAAATCAAATTATCGTCCCACTCAACGTATCCGACACGACTACCGACTTTAAATTCTTACCGCGATAATTTCGATAAGATTTATTCGACAGATTTGAAGCTATATTACTGCAAACAATCAACCGATTGCTTAACCCTACACTGCGCATTGTAGACGATCCGATATTCATAGCTACGATCAAGCTATGAACCTTCCTGGAGGTCCTGGCAAGGGTCGCACATGAACATCTGGCCCTCAGGGTTACTTCAAGAATCTTGTGTCGAACATTGAGTTTCACGAGGGGATACCGAATACTCGAATGACTTTGACATAAAGTGGTCTGAAGAGTCGGTTGTTTGGGTCAGTCTGAAGAGGTGGTGGGAATAACTCGTGAACTTGTATGGAGTCCTTAGGACGAACCTATACAGAGATCCTATTACAATAATACAATCGATTAAACGTATATCAATATTTCTTTCATCCCCGAATAATCAGTTCATTTTCTTAAAAATCGTCCGAAAACCATGTTTGACAATAGAAATAAACTATTCGTGCAATCGGGGGTGAAAGATTATATATTTAATCCTAGCGTTTCAACCCTTTCCTGTATTCCCATAATCACTTCAGGCAGGGGTAACAAAGTTTGAAGTCGATTATCGAGCTCAACGTTCGGGTTAATCAGTAAAACGGAACTTGCGTGTGTTCAACTAGGTCCGTCCGCGAGTTTCCAATCTGTTCCCTAAATAGGAGATCCCAGGCGCGGTTCTCCGACGCGTAGACGACGAGGCTTGAATTTACTCGACCACGCGAAAAAGGACAAAGGCCGCGCGAGCTTTTATCTATTGCAAAGCTGTGCACGCGGCCCACGCGGCGTGCACGCCGGCTGCTTACGCTACCTACGTTACACACGGCGATAAAAATTGTTTGCACGGGCGACAAACTCGAGGCGTGGATTCCTACCGCATCTCGGCTCGTAACAGCTGCGGCCGAGATTTTTCCGAGAGATTCAGAAGAGTATACAAACGGGGAAAGTGTTTGGGGGACTCCAGCGCTTTCGAACGAGAAGAAAATTCGATTTCACGCTGCATAAAGACCAGGCATAAGCGTTTCAAATACCCTTACGCGTGGGCGAACTGTGCACGGTACTTTAAAACGGGATTATGTTTAGAAATTATTAAGCATTTTACCAGGGAGAAGAATTTGACGATTTACGATTTTTGAGCGACTCGAAAATCGAGCGGGCTAAAGTATTGGAGCTATAGGCGAATTTACACGGTTCACTTTCATTGAACAGTGCGGCTGATTCAACAAAATTGAAAGGAGAAGTGAAATTTCAGTGAAATTGATGAAGCTGCGATCAAATTTATGCGCAGTTAAAACATCGAGAGCCACCAAGGTTTTAGTAAGTTTAAAGATGAATTGACTGAACACGTCTCAGTGGCTCAAGAATTTAACGGCTCAAGAACAAGAATTTAATGGCTGGCGTAGATTCGAGTTGTGCGAGTGCTCAAGCTATAGAAATAATGGAGCAATTCGAATTTTTCCACCCAGTTCCGAGAGGAACGCTAGTCGCTACGCTGAGCCACGGCGATGTAGATAAAACCGAGCTTGTTTATTTGCTAAACAGAAGTTCTTTCACTCTCGCCTGCGTCCTTCGAGGACAGCCGATGCAGGCAAGATCGTGTGTCCCGATCATTGTGCGCGCGAGAAACGTGCGAACGCGTTCTCCTGCGTGCAAGAAGCGCGTTAACCCGCGCCGTTTATCAATAATTCAATCGATCGATCGTTAAAAGTCACGATCGCTCGAATCGAATTAGCCCAAGTCGGGATATCCTAGCTGAAGCCATTTTTCAGACACGAATGAAGAGCGTTATGTAAGCTCGCGAATAGGATTATAACGATTACTCGCTTCGAATTATCTAACTGAATCATTACATCTACAATTTAAGCGATCGAACTTCTGCGAACTCCAACCAATAACGCCTTGGCTATTCCTCTTTGTGGTTAGAGTCATTTAAAATTCGACAACCGCGAGGATAATGACCCACGTGTAAATGACAAACATGCTTCTACTCACAGAGTGATTCCAGACCGCGAAACTTATGCTCGACCTTGCTCATCCGGTATCGCGTCGGTATTACAAGGGGGCAAGATTCGAACATCCATGACAGGCACACAAGGACACGATCGCGAGTTTATGACATGGCTGACTTCTCGTCAGCTGACGGATAAGCGATACCGAGATCTGCCGATACGCAGCGATACGTGTCGTAACCTAAAAACGTCCACGGTGCACTGCTGGTTTCATTGCGCAGGGATCGTACGTAGCCCCGGCCGCGCTACGAATCCCCCTATCGCATTATAAACACCGTCGACTCATAACCGTGGACAATGCACCGAGTACGCTCGTGCGTTTCCCTCCGCCGCGACACCGTGAAAGTAAACAAAGAGAGCCGCCTACGGTTTCGCGGACATTAGACCCTAAATCGATTAGCTATTTTCGCAAGTCACGAAAATCCCGTAACGCCTTTGCACGTTCAATCCCGATGTTTTCAATGCCAGAGGGAATCGCTCGCTTCCCGTGGTCCTTTCGCGCCTCCTTTGTCAGCGCGGAGGAAGATTCTGCAAGCACGATCGACGGGCACCGTGCAATCGAATTCCAGCGGGGCAGCCGGCGCGAATGTTTCGACTGTCGTGTTCCCAGCAAGTTGGAAAAGCGTGCAACGCGCTGAGTACGGAACCGACGGGGGCGCGGTCGTAAATCTCGTGTAAAACGACGGGAAAAAAAAGTGCGACTACGTGCGAGCTACTGCTGGAATGCAGAAGGAACGTCAGGGAGAGGAAGAGGGAGAGTGAAAGAGAGGCGACTGGGACAGAGGTATAGCCGTCGTGTGAGCCTTTTGTACGCGACGAACGTGTGTGCGATACGTACGTGCTGCTGCCTGTGCGTGTGCCTGTGTGCTGTGCGCGAAGGGCCGCTCTGCGTGCACACCACCAATCAAACGTCGAGTCACTGCACTTTTTCGCCTTCCCCCGATTTCTTAGCAGCTCACATTACCGCGCGCGTTCACGAGCCGGATTACTGTTCGATCGTGCACCACATTACCGCGTGCTTATCACACTATTCACATTCTCTGCCGTCTTTAACTGATGAACGTCGCGCGGCTCTGCCCACCCACCATTGGCATCTCGTGCGTAGCCTCTACCGACTGGCCTCCTTCGACTGGCGTCCGCCGCTCTAATGCTCCGCCGCAACTGAACGCCCAGCGCGCCCAAGTGGAATTGCCAATCACAGGAGGCACTGGAAAATTCTCTTTAATCCAACATTTCTCTAGTACGCCGCACTCCTCGCGAGATGGCGACACGGTTCCACGTAGCTAGCGGTATCTTGTGGCGATAACAGTAAACGGTGAAGACGTTGTTTGGAGAATAATAGCGAGGGTTGTTGAATGCTGTGAGCTGACAGTTGTGCTGGTGGTATAATTCGAAGCGAAAATGCCGAAAGTAGTGTCGAGGAGTATAATATGCTCTGATACCAAAGACCAAGAAGAATACAGCGAAGAAAAACCGCTACACATCTATTACTGTTTGTGTGGGCAAATGACGTTGATTTTAGGTTAGACTTACTTTGCTCGGTGTCTACGTTTCATTCAGGGCCGACCTTCTCTATAAAGGCGCCCGGGTGCAAGAAATATTTTGAGGCCCCGAATAATTTCTTAACAGTAAAAGAGTGTAACGTCTTGCTGAACGAAATCACGAAAAAAGAGGATAATAATAACAATAATAAAGAAAATAAAAAAGACGATAAAAATTAACATAATTTCTAGTATAGATAATAATATTATAATCTAATATTATTAATGGTATGGCAATAAAAAATCATACAGTTAAATATGTTCTAATTTGTTTTTTCTGAATTTTCAAATAAATTTTCGTTCATTTATTTATTTTGTCTTTTTCTGGGGCCCCTGTACACCCACTATGTTCGGCCCTGATTTCATCACATCAAATGTTGTTACGGTATATAAATGTTTGTTCATTCTTTCAGACTGTGCTATAGAAAAGTTACCTTTGCGAAAGAGAGACGGCGCACGAGTTATCGATGGAAGTAAGCATGCCCACAAAATGACCAGCGAGCAAGACGAAGCCGTGTATCTGAAACGGTCCGAGGGGATAGAGAGGCAGTATCGACAGAAGTGTAAAAAGTGAGAAATATTTCCCTGTATTCCTTTGTTTTTATTCTCAAAGATGCATTTGCAACGCCTCTGTTGTACATGTTTAAAAAAGAGGAGTATCAAGAAACGTAATTCTCGGCGGTATTTACATTCGTGAAGCATTCTCTGCGAGTTGCGACGAAAGCTATTAATCGTAATTTGTACGCACGTTTTCGCAGGTGTGGCCTTTTCTTGTATTATAAACACGACCAAGGAACGAATATTGTATTCATCGTGAAGGGTGCGGTGATCAAAAGTTCTGGCGAAGGCCCTATGACGGATATATATAATCAAGTAGCTATAGAAAAACCCAAGAAGATAATGGTGACGAAACATACGAAGAATATGGGCAAGTTCAGTTCGGTTACTGTCTCTACGATCGACGAGGAAGAGGACGAAATTGAAGCCGTAAGTTACGTGTTTAGCGATGCATTGGCGGCAGATGTTAATTTCTCTAAAATAATTAAGATCAGTAGAATCGTCTACTTGCTAAGGAAACTACAGGGCTATTAAAATAATTTCTAAATCGCTATTAGTGTTTAAGTAAAGGAATATGCACGATTAAAATACAATGCCATAATTCTTAAGTATTAATAGAAATTTATCACAGCAAGAAATTAAAGAATTTGTACTGTTCCGCGAAAGACAGTTAATATTAAAAGTGCACGTTTTATAATTTCAGAGAGAAGTCGCTGATTCATACGCTAATAATGCACGAATAATTGAGAAACAATTAGAGAGAAAAGGAATGAACAAACGAAAAGCCATGCCTCCTCCTGAAACGGATCCAAAGAGAACAAGGCCCAGAGGAACATTATTGGATGTATAAAGTATGATTGTATTATTATCACCGCGTATTTAAGTCAAACACAATTGTATAGAAACATTGAAATAAAACGTTGTACAAATCTGTTTTATAAAGTTCCGACTGATTCTTCGTGTACCAAAGCTTTTTAGAGTGCAATGACTTGAGTAATTAGACCATCCATTAACATTATATCGAATTATTTATTAACATTACATAAAAGTAAATATTTAAAATATATAAATGACTAGATACAAATATTGCATAGAAATGTACATTGCAAAATATAGATATAAATTTAATAATAAATAAATACAGTAACTACATTAAAGTTATTAATAAGGATCACTGGAGGGTAAACGGAGTTCTACTTACAATCAGAATTAGTTGATAAGATGGCAACATTAAATGGTAAGACAAGGAATTGCTTTGCGTATTACTGCAACTGGAGAAAATTAGTAAATACAATTCTATGGAAATCAATTTCGGGCGATATGGCTCCTTAATGCGGAAGAAAAGAAGATATCTATCTACATATATCATCTAGCTGGCCATGTTAGATCTACCATCTATGAATATGCTGTGTGTAATACTATGACATATTAATGCGCACATCGGTCGAAAATTGGGTGGGACGTTAAGCTAGCTGCATCCGTGATCAAAAGTGATGTTCTCATCGGTATCCTAGTTGTGCAATATAATAACTGAATGAATCGATACTGGAAAAAAAGACGTCTCTAAAACATTTATCCCCACACTCTGCCCGAGATCAGATAATTGAAAAAAAAACCGATTTAACTCGAAACTTGTATACACCTAAGTGCCATATCTCATTTATATAATTACCTTTAACATTACAACAAAATCATAGCACATTTTCTATAATATCTAATAAATGCATTTCAAATATATTCCCTTTTTTTTGACGATCGCGTCAACTTGCAACTTGCGTTAAATTAAAATTATATATAATTCTATTTTTACACATAGAGTACGATTCCGCAAATGGAATTATCACGTTTCGCGATTACAGACGATGGTTTTATGTTATAATTCGTAAAACTAACGGGCGCGATGTACGTACAAAAACATACACGGCGGCCAGTCTATAAATTTAAGTATTGATCTGAGAAGATTTAATATCCGGCTTTTTAAGTATCGTGGGCTCGTCTTTTAGAAAGGTTCCCGATCTAGAGCCGACCGTGGGTTGCTTCGCTACTTCCCCATTATGGCACTTATTCTTAACTTTGTCGTCGCAAGTGGCCTTACCGGTTGCCCTTTTAGCGGTAGCAGCGGGTTTCATCATTTTATTAGTGCCAGACGATTTTGGGGAAGATCTTTTACTGGGGCTCTCGGAACCCTGCTGATTCGGCACTCCGTCCTTCTTTTCTCTTTTTAGGTTCGGATGGTTAACCATGGACTGCGTAAGCGCCCGCGTAGTGGCGGTCTTAAACGACACGTTATTCAATGACTTACTTGGGACATCCGGCGTTTTTGCGGCGTCTAGAAGGTTCCTTCGCAAACTGGGCGAACCGTGGTAGGCGCTTATAGCCGCTGCCCTGCTTCTGCTGGCGGCTGTCGAGCTTTCCAGCGACCTGGCCGGTCTTCTCGGCACCGTCAGCGGACTCCTCTGCTGCATCGGCGGCGAGCTCTTCTTCACTCTGTCGTACACCTGCGTCTTGCCCGTCGCCTTCCCCAAAGTCGGCGAAAGCTTGTTCGACACGCTCGATTTGGGCGTGGTTGTTATTTCGGTCATGAGACTGTCCGTGGACATCGAAGTGTCCATTTTGTTCGTTTTCTTCTTAACAGGCGCAGGCTTGATCTTCGATTCTGCCAGCGAATCTACAGACAATCCTATCTCCGCGTTCTTCTGCTTAAACGAGGGCGACTCCGGGCGCGTGATACCGCAGCTTTTACTGATCGTGTCCTTTTTAGCATTTCCTCTGCTCGCGTTTGCTTCTGCTAAGCTGTCCGAGGAAAGTGCCTTCACGTCCTTCTTTATGGTCAATTTTATCTTTGCCAGAGGCTTCTTATCGGTAGCGCGCTTCATCGCGGGACTAGATGTTCGAGATGAGTCTGAGGACGAAATCATTATCCTTCGTCGCTGCTGTACGATTACCTTCTCTGGATGCGCTGGCTGCGGCGTGTCTTTGGGAACGGATTTGTTTCTAGGCTCCAAGTATCTCGATTTCACCTAAACATTAGTGTACGAAAAATGTCCCACAAATTAATATATTTCACGATCTACGGAATCGTAACGATTGACAGTAATGAAGAAAGTTACCTCTATTTTGTTCGGCCACGATTTCGGTCTGTTCGCATCCGTAGTAGTCGGTTTATCATCTGGCATTTTACGTTCCAGAGGATCGCTTTTCGGTTTGTTGACAACTTTCTTCGTTTGCTGTGCCACTGTCATCTGTTTCAAAGTTTTATCATTATGTTCGGATATGACCATTTTCACGCGCTTCAAATCCAAGCTACGATTCGTTGTCAAACGAATCGACGGCGGCTTGGGTTCCTACAAAAGAGTCGCATTTAAACGAGAATAAACATTCGTGTAATCGGAAGCAGTCCCATAAATTGTGATATATTTATGTATTGTGCAACGTTATTTACTTTCACAAAATTAGAATGCCTTGACTGACGTTTCGAAGTTTCATGAGGTAAGATTACAAGGCAAGCTAATTCTTGTATTCTGCGTCGCAGCTCCAAGTCCATTTTCAACCATGTAGTGGTCCTCGCTGCCCGCGCCGCGTCCCTAACTAAACATTTCTCCACTCGACATTGAATCTTCTTCAAGAAATCAATGAACAAAGCGCCCCACTTCATTTTGTCTTGAGTCTCCAGCTGTGCCGAAGCTAACATTTTATGCAACTTCGAGTAACTCTTGCACGCTTGTTCGGGAGGCAAGCGGTCTGCTGCTGCCAAGAAGTTATCTTCCAGGCGACTGATGTTCCATGTCAATTCTCGACCAAGTGATTGGAAATTTTCGTTCCCCAGAACGCCTGAGAAGTTATCCGACAGAAACTTTACCGACGTTTCCAACAAATTCGAAACCATTCTAAACACAGGCTCGGCCCAACGAACATTCGGCAGGGTTGCGAGCAGCTTATCGCAATCCATCATAGTTTGAAGTACATTGTCCGTTGACTAACGTTTTGTAACAAAAAGAAAGTGATTGTCGCAGCTTTAAGAAACAGTTAAAGGATACATTAAATATTCCATACCATGTGCACGATATGTTGATGATAACATTTCTCCATAAGCTCTCTTGGAAGAGTTGCGAATGCCTTGCATGGCCATATTCGTACGAAGTGTCTTGTGATCCATCGCAGAGATTTCCGATATACTTCGTCAAGACCATAAGCGGCTGCCAAAGGCATACATTCCAATACACCGACAGCGCATATTTGACAAGGCTGTAACAGAGTACGAATAATTATTACGTCGCTAACAAGTATCTAATGCACTCTATCATGGAAAAGCAGGTTGCAGATACCTTATGAAACAGATGGCAATATTTAACTTTCAGCGTATATCCGATAACTTCTTTAAGACCCTCCAAGCACAACATATCAGCCAATGTTGCCAGTTCAACTATGCTTATAGAATCCGGTATATTACTTTCTCCGCTGTATATGTGGCACAGCGCAAAGTGTACCGCATCATAAGAGTATCCTTGTAGGGAGATAATATTCCCTGCACTTTCAATCCATCCGCCGCTAAGAATCGCTGCGAAGTATTGACAGCGAGAACTCAATATGCATTTGTGAGCTCTTATACGACGACCAGCTACGTCGATTGTAACATCTGGATTGATTTCCTCCAAAAACATTCTTAACAAGTCTTCTCCCAATCGATTGTACGGTCTCGCTCCTGCTAAACTCGACGTTTCAGTTTCCTCCGTACTTCCTTCTGTAAAGCAAATAGTAATATCTTATTCATGCGTATCAAGTTTAAGTACATCATTCTTCTTGTGTAAAAAGTCACATACCGGCTCCAGAACGACCCATGCTACTCTGCATACTGCTTAGGTCCGATTCTGATATAATACCTTCGCCGTCGTACTCTCCTGTTAGGTCCTCGAGAGGAGATTTTTGCTTAGATGGCAAGGAAGTGCTCATGACGGACGCGAATTTCCTAGGAAGTGGTCTAACCGATCCGTTGGTTCTGGACATAACCAGTTTACTTTCGATCCAAGAAGTCTCTGGTATACTATTGCACATGCGATACGCAGTCCTGTCTTCCTTCACAGTTAAAATATCTGCCGCGTGGGATGCTACAGGTGTTTTATCTAAATCAGACAATCGAACGAAAGTGGATGTTGCTGCCTTTAGAGTATGCCCCGCCGGTCTTTCAATTTTCTTTAACGCTATACTGTGGTCCTCGTATGTTGCCTCCGGCTTCACGTAGTCCGGGCTTTTCAGTTCACTTTCAATCTTCTTAATCGTTTCATTCAACGACTTGTGTGTTTCCGATATTTTATTACCTACAGGAGGAACTACTTGGGATCGATCTATATTTGGCACTTCACCGTTCAACAACTCGGACAACTCGTAATCTTGATTATCGCTGTCAGGGGATGGCCCGCTACCACTGCTGATGTCAAACGTTTCACTTTTACGCGTCTGTCCCTCGGTACTCTCTGTACAGGTCTTCTCCCACGCGGAAGTTTCTGAAAACTCATCTTCATACGCTTTCGCGTCATTAGCATTAATATTTTCCGCGCCTCTTTCAGGCTTCAATTCCGTGTACTCGTGCTCCTTTATACTCACGCGAAGTTCCTCATTGATTACTTCTACGTGAGAATTGGGAGGTGTATCTCTCACGTCGTATTCGAAAGCATCTTCCGAGGATGTGTCCATATTATTCAGCGCGCCATTCCCCTCGTGGAGAAGCTTGGAGTTCCTTTGGCTGGCGGATTCCGGTTTTAAGGCATCGCTCAGAGAATGACTCGAGGAACTAGGCTTGGCCTGTAGCTTCTTCAAATCTCCACGGTCCACGGAGAGACTGTGCGCGCGTTTGTGCTCTTTCCTGAACATTATTTCTTTCGCTACATGTCCATTGTTACTAACACCTTGCGTCTTATCAACGTTCCAGGAATGCCGCTTAAATGCCGGCCGTGACGAAGACAATGTCCTTCGCCTCACCACCGGAGAATCGGACTCTATGTACATAAACACGCTCGGTTTACTTTTCTCTCTAACACACTTCTGCTCGCTCGACAATTGATCTTCTCTGATCGGTATGCTGTTCTCGCTGGAGTCAGCATCGTTCGATTTCATTTCCACTCGTTTCTCGCAGAACGTGGAGAAGCTTCTCCTGTGTGTAGGCTGCACAGTGCCTTCTGCGTTCTTGGGTGGGTCGCTTAAATCGATAAACATAGAGAAAATATTTTTCTTATCACCTGCTTCGCTAAGCTTCTCGGGCTTGCTGTTAGCCTCTTCTGCTGCCGGCTTCTTAATTTTTGACGCGCTAATATTCATATGAGACATATCGACATAAAATTCGCAGTAAGACTTACTACTTCCATTTTGTTCCTTCTTCTCCGCTAGACAACTCTGTTGCTGCGAAATGGGCTTGGAATCCATGGCTTTCAAATTAACGAAAAACCCTAAGCTACCCGGCTTCTCGTGGTTACTTATTTTTCGAACAGGTTTTGTAATACATTCGGAAGTCGAGAAACTCTGAGACATGCCTGCGTTGGAATTATTCACCGGCTTGAATTCGTTCTTATTGCAATCGCTCATGTCGACGACCCAGGCGGTCATCGAAGAGGCCATTCTCGTGGATTTCATTCTCGAGCCAGGCTCGCTCATAATGACAGAACCTCCGGAAACGATCGGGGTGGATTCTGTCTTCCGTCGCACAGTCGGACTATCGGTAGGCTTAGAATAATCCGACCTGCTAACGCCACCCGAGATAATAGGCGTGGTGTCGTCGCATTTAGTTATCTTCAGTAGATCCGCTCGACTCTGTTTCTCTAAAATACAGTTTAACGTAACCGGCAGACTCTGACTACAATTGCTCGACCGATTGTCCAACTCATCGTGGCAGTCTGTAACCATCTGGTCGCTGGCACTTTTTGTCACCGGATAGATCATACCAGCCTTAGTGTCATTCTGCGGGGGACTATTAGATTCTGACGTTGTCTGATTAATCTCATACTGTTCGTTGTCTAATGAAAGATACGGCATCGCATGGTACTGCATGCCAGTTGAAATTTTACCATCCATAGTATACTTGCTTAGGACATTGCTGATTGGAATCGAGGGTTCGTCTGTTGGGTCGAAACAGGAATCGCCATCGACACGGTGTCCTGAGTACTGAGGTATAGCATTTTGAAACACGAGGCTGCCTTGTCGCCGTTCATATTCTTGCCTCAACACCGATACCTTCTCGTCATTAGAGTCCAACTCGAACGTATTCCTCCTGATCAGGGAAGGTCGTCGGGCATCTTCCATTAAATTTGCGTCTTTCACCTTGGCTTCTTCGTCGGTCTCATTTTTATTATCTATCGCGCTAACGGGGGAATCATTGTCGTCATTTACTCGCGACATGGCGTGTCGGTCATTGTTTATATTCTTATTATTGTCGGGGCAAGGAGAAGGATGCGCGCTTTCGCCACTGTCCGCTTCCTTAATTTCCACAGCCAAGGATTCTTTATTCGTTTCCGCGTTTATCGTTACCTTATCCTCGGATGTAGAATCAGTCCTCTTAATTTTACGCGTGTCTGCGAACGGCTCCAGGTATTCCGGGAGTTTCAATTCCCTTTGAAATTCCGCCACTCTCTCGTGTCCGGTTTGTAGATTGGATGTCTTGAAGGACGTGAATTTATAACACTGCTCCCCAGCGAGATCGTTCGACTTGCCTGTAAGGTAGTCGGAGGGATAAGGTGTGTACGATTGTGCCTTCTCATCGAAGCATTGATTCTTAATCGCGCTGGAAGATGGAACTTCTACCTCGTCGTTCAGCGTTGATGCATCGATAAAATAATAATTGCTCGGATTACAGGAACTTTTTTGTTTCAGCGTGTCGTGGGACACCGCAAGTCTTGCGTTTTCTGATTGTGCACGCTCAATTTCGGAATAATTGGAATGGCATTTCCTCTCGCCTCGCGACTTCCCGGCCTCCTTTCCCACATCAGTGCCCACAGAAGACGCGTTACCGAGGTCGATAAATTCAAACGACTCGTTCTCGTCGCTACCGCAGTCTGACTCGTAAAACGGATCGCTAAGTACTTGATTTTCGTATTGAAAGATTTCATCCGTCTGCAATTTCGCTTTCTGAGCATTCTCCGTGGATGAACTGGAGGAATCTAGCTGTGGCTGCTCCGTATCAAAAGAGGAACATGTTGCGCTATGGTCGTTCGAAGCGCAGTCCATTAATCTTGATTCTACCTTTATGTGACACGCGCTGTTGTAATTATTGGCCGAGTCATAGCGCTCTGCGTCTGCCACCACTTTCTGATCTTTATCATTTCCACGTCTAATGCGTATCTTGTCCGCATCGTCGTTCGCAGAGGTGCACTCCGTCACTTGCAGCTCCTCGAAGTCGGTACTCGAATTCTCCGACGTTGTGTTTTCATGTGGACTTACAGAACCAGTCTCCAAACCAGAATCAGCCATATCGGACAATGTGGGGCTCACATCCGCAGCAGCATAATCTCTCACATCTCTTGAACTTCCAATGCTTGTCGTCGGATTGGTGGTTGCTGACGCGCAATCTGCATATCTTTGACACAAAGACAAACATTCATGAACACAAAGTGGAAAGGACCATCTCGAGACCGATCTCTTTTTCTTTAACACAAACGCAACTCTCTTTAGCACGCGAAACACATTTTAAAATAATTATAAGTTGTAACCTTTCGTTGATGCCGGAAATGGTATTAACACGGGATGCATTCGCAAAATTTGAAGCATAAGTAACGTTCAAGATAAGTTGCACCAATAGTTGTTCTTCCTGCGAGTAGTTTGTATCGCTGTATAAAAGCCTGAAAATCCATAAGATGCGGGTAAAATATACGTAGGATGAAAATGGAGAATGAAATATCTAGTATGTATTAAATCTATTATGTGCATTCTATGATTTCAATGATAAAAGTGATGAATGAAACAACGTAGCATGCTGATGGCTATGATCTACACTATTTATCAGAGTAGTGTATATTGTCATACAGACGTGAATATGAGAACACTTAAAGAAACATGTGCACAAAATAAGAAACAATAAAATACATAGAAGAATCGGGTCGCTTGTTGTTTCCTACTGGTAGCAAAGTAGTATGTACTATTTCCAGATCGAGAATCAAGGAAAGACAGTGTCTACGTGTCCTTTTGCGCATCGAATGTTAATTAGTGTGATTAATTAGTAGAATATATAATACAAGTACACAAATCCTTCGTAGGTTGAGAAAATTATAGTGTTTTATTAAATAAATATTTCTAATACAGGATCTATACAAAGTGCATGCAGATAAATATCTTTCAATTTAAATAAACAACGTATGTGGAGCTTTGAGAATATTAATCCAGGAAAATTTGTCTTCGTTTCTTCGAGTTATTAGAACTAATCGCTATACCTATTTACAATCTGTGTACAGCGTAAATCCTCACAAATGTTCCTGAATTAAACAAGAGTCCATGCAGGTATGGCCTGCTCTATTCGTGTGGCAAATAGTTTCCATAGATACTGCTCCTAGGCAAGCGATTAGCAATGCGGCTGTACCTCACAAAGCCTTCGATATGATGAAAAATTTCCAGCTTATCAAGGACGCAATCGATGCGATTGTTAGCGTATACAAAGTAAGGCTCGAGAGCCTTATAAAAATGCGGAGCTCTTGTTCTAACGACACACTGGTTTGCTCGTATTATATCGTATCCGTGTATTATGTTAAGATCACAATACAGGGAATCCGTAAATATTCTACAATAAAACACTCTATTCAGTTCATATATATTTATGAATTTATCATTTCTACACATGGAAGGTCTTATACAAACATTCTCCTCAATTACAATTCTACAATGATCGTAAACTCCAAACGGATGCAATGATTATTACACGACGGAATAAAGTACAATGGATCCTTCGCGAGCTCTTAGCTTGCTACGAACAATTTCGAATCAGGATTTCCGAATGTTTCAGAGTTCTGTACAATGTATGCCAATCATTTCAATGTCACACATATTAATTACAGAAAAATCAGACGACATGACCAAAACCAATTCGTTAGAACTGTAGACACACCATGCAGGAGCTTACAAGAATGATTCGGGTAACTCGATTCTGTTCGACGATGGAAATTTCATCGCGTGCAAGATAATCGATTGGCGAGAAACACGTTGCTCGGCTTATGATCGTTTTACGTTAGCCGCCCCTCGAAACCCTTAATCGACATCTCGTTCGATGCGTTAATGCGAATGAAGTTCATTCTCTAATGTAATAATGTAAAATTCTTACTTTACCTCAAAATATCATCTTGCAGATTATTAAGACTTTTCGCAACAACCCGACTCCTTTCTACGCGCTGGTACTTTTTAAATATCTCGCTCGAGGGAAGTTCAGGCACGACAGAAGCATAAAGCTGATGGCAACAGAGCCATTGGTGTGTTCTGTCTAAATTTCCACTTCGCTTGTTGTTGCTCCTGCCTCCAGCCATGAGACATGTTTAATGTTTCATACTTGTACACCTTTAATCCATAAAACTTTCATATAGAAACACGCCAAATCGATTCGAACCGGACACCGTTTAATCCCGCCACATCTACGCGCGAGTAACTTCGAAAATTAATCTACTACGTTAAATCAGGTGTCATTGGAATTGTTATGCAAAGATATTAGACACACCACCTTGTCCTTTTATGTAACGGAGTTCATGTCCGTGTGTATAAATATTCGATTAATTAAATATAGAAGTTTTAATAGCTATGCTAATAATGATTTAAACTGTTTACACGAATTTAGCGGAGCTCTATACATGAAACAACGAGCAGTGAAGAGGTGTGAAGACACTGACGATTCCCTCTTTAATATATGCATCGCTGACAGAGTACATAACAATTTCAAGGTCAACATAGTGGATACCCCTTGCATAGCAATTACCATTCCTTTAGCGGTGTATGTAATATTTAAACATCGACCATAATTTGCTTTCGCGATCCGCCTAACGCGCTGCGAACCAACAGGCATCGTATATCTGATCGCGGAGAATGTTACATAATATTGTTATTCCGGAGCATCATCGCAAACACGTTGCGTCCTGATCGAAAGCACGAAACATGTTATGCGCTACGTTTAACCTTAAATTCGATCGTAATCCCATATGGGTTCGTGAATGAAACATCTCGATAAACGTTCAGCTAAGCCGCCGAAAATTTCACGAAATTCAGACAGCGAGGCGAATAATAAACGCCTGGGACTCTGGTACACCTGAGGCCAGGATTCGAAATTTGAACCCGAGCATATTACGAGGGAGGTAAACGCTGCCGACCGATCGATCGCTTCGCAGGGTTTTACACTACGATGAACGAAGAAACGTGCGGAACGTGCTGTCAGGCAGTCACCGGTTTTTGACGTTTAAAAAGCACCGATCGAACACGCCTTACTGGCTGTCATTCAACGCATCTTCGTACCGTATCCCAGCCGTGCGTCTCGCTTTCCGATATTAAACGGGCGCAACCGTACACGAGTTGGAGCGTCCGGACAGAACGAATCTATTCGCCGGGGATCACAGAGGGATGAAGGTGCATCCGTGCAGCTTGTCGTTACGTTCTAGCATCTCGGCGGACGGAATTTTGACAAGACTTTCTCAATAATTTATTGATCGCGCTCGGTACATATACGTACCTGTCTCGCATTATTTCGCTTCTCGAACACCGGTCCGGCTCTATCATGATTACGCGCGGTTACGAGCCGCAATCGTCTCGCGCATCTTGCTCGACGCGGCCGCTACAAAATTCGGCGGATATTAACGGCACGGTGCCACGGAACGTTCGCTTGTTTGTTGTTCGAAAGGCGTAAATATGCGACGACTGGTCTCCCCCGATACGAAAGCGCGAGACTGATACTGCGTACTGCCCGTGTCCGCCAGGTGGCGCGCGGATCCCAATCAATCTCCTTGGCCAGCCCGTTTGAGGTTAGGCGGTGAGATGTTCTGTCAAATACTCGAACCCGTACCCGTGGACCAACGCGAGCTCTCGCCTACGATGCTGTTGCGCTGCGGGAGTTATGTTCACCTGACGAACATCGAAGATGAACACAAAGGAAAAGGAGAAGTACATCGAGGAGTTCGACTTTCCTCATTGCGACGAGTCATCGAAGTATGAGAAGGTCGCGAAAATCGGCCAGGGCACCTTCGGGTGAGTACGGCCCGGAATTCCTGGCCCCCTTTCTAGGTTACGTTCGCGCGTGACCGAACAGGATTTTATTCGTTACCGTTCACGGACCTTCCGCAGGGAGGTGTTCAAGGCCAGGGATAAGAATTGTACTAAAAAATTCGTAGCCATGAAAAAAGTGTTGATGGACAATGAAAAGGAAGGGGTACGTACACGTTCAATTATTCCGTCGTTTAATGCATCTCTTTCCATTATTTGTCCACATCGTCCGAGTATGTAAATGTACCAGCCGTCTGTAAAGAAACAATAATTCGTTGTATTCGTGTTATGCCTTATACTGATCCTTACGTATACAAGGGCAGTATGTACTTGCGTTGTAATAAAGTATGTATACAGAAACAAGGTATCTGGAACATTATATTTCTTTTCGACGTCGAGGGTACGATGTGATATTATTCGCCCTTCTTTTTGCAGTTCCCCATTACCGCTCTAAGAGAAATAAGGATATTACAGTTACTGAAGCACGAGAATGTAGTGAATTTAATAGAGATATGTAGAACAAGAGGTATATACCTTGCCGTAAAGTACCGCGCCGATGCTCTCTTACGCAAGCCGGAGGAGTAATTAATATTGAAAATTCGTTTTTAGCAACTCAGTATAATCGTTATCGTTCTACATTCTATCTCGTGTTCGACTTTTGCGAGCACGACCTAGCAGGTTTACTGTCGAACGTAAATGTGAAATTTAGTTTAGGGGAAATTAAGAAAGTTATGCAACAATTGTTAAATGGTCTCTATTACATTCATAGTAATAAGGTGAGTAGTATAATTGCTGGCAGTAACAGCGAGTTGTAAGAGCGTAACTCGAACGATTTTGTGTAATTCCGCAGATTTTACATAGAGATATGAAGGCTGCAAATGTTTTAATAACAAAGAATGGTATACTAAAATTAGCCGACTTCGGGTTGGCTCGCGCATTTAGTGCTAATAAGAATGGCCAACCGAATCGCTACACGAACAGAGTCGTTACTCTTTGGTACAGACCACCGGAACTCCTGCTGGGCGATCGGAATTATGGCCCCCCTGTAGATTTATGGGGAGCAGGCTGCATAATGGCCGAAATGTGGACCAGGTTCGTATCTTCGTAATTTTTAAAAATTTCGATTGGACGCCTCTTCCAGGGGCGGATCTTGAGATTCCGCGACCCTAGGCTAACAAGCGTCTGCCGCCCTTTCCGCGAAATATCATCAAGTATTTTAATTTAAAAGAGTCGAGAGGATTTCAAAATTAAGTCAATATGGCAACTCTCATCTTATTGCTAATTCGCTGCATGAAAGAAAAGTGAATCGTTTTTAAAATTGTATCAAGCCTCCATGTTTAATCTTTCTCAATTTATTTTGCTCGTAATTTGCCGCTTCCCAAAATTTGATGCTCCCTAAAATTTGCTTCTGACCGACCTTGCTTTGTTCAACAGCAGCTACATGACGAACTTGATGAACTATTATAAGTTTTTTTTTTAAATATTCTTTGAAGTACAAGCTTCGAAGTGTATATTACGATTTTTGTTTAGCTAAATTACTTATAGATAAACAAAAATTCATAAAAAGTCCCCTGTTTTCAAATCTGACCCTGGCCCCTTCTCACTTCTTAATGTTACAGGTCACCCATAATGCAGGGAAACACGGAGCAGCAGCAGCTTATATTAATTTCTCAGCTATGTGGTTCCATAACGACAGAAGTGTGGCCTGGAGTGGAGAATTTAGAATTATTTAATAAAATGGATTTACCTAAGGGTCAAAAGAGAAAGGTAAATACTATAAATGCTGGGAAACTGTAATACGTCTTTGCGATTAGTGTACTGAAAACACGTGTTTACGTAGGTGAAAGACAGATTGAAGCCATATCTGAAGGATCCTTACGCGTGCGATCTGTTAGACAAACTTCTAATTCTTGATCCATCCAAAAGATACGATTCGGATTCTGCGCTGAATCACGACTTTTTCTGGACCGATCCAATGCCTTGTGATCTTAGCAAAATGTTAGCGCAGCATACGCAGAGTATGTTCGAGTACTTAGCCCCGCCAAGGCGCCCCGGCCATATACGTCACCCGCATCATCAAGTACCTGGAGGGCCAGCAAAACCTAGTTCTAGTATGGCCGACAGTGGTTACCAAGACCGCGTATTCTAGCATATTTCGTTCAGAAGAATGTAGACTGCCGTTTATTGTCCATCTTCATCCGTTTTGATAATTTTGATAAGCCATCTAATGCTTTGATTTCAACTTCATTGGTAACGATAAGCATTTAAGTTAAAATTAAATGTCTCATTTATACAAATTCTCATAATAAGATGTAAGATTTTCTTATACATATATATACACACACATATATATATACACATATATATATATAAATTTTGTACAAACAAAAGCAGTCTCCTGATTTAAGCCTTATATATTTCCAGAAATGTTGTTTCTTCAGTTTTCATTCCGTTATTCGTGAATTATGTTTCACGATCCTTGATCGTTACAAAGGGAACAGCTAGATTACATATTAGCCGTTACTTTAATTTTATGATCGTTACACATTCAGTAATTTACAAATGTTCGCATTTAAATTTCGCACATTGTTATTTCGTCAAAGCGTTCATCTGTTACCTCGAAAACCAGTTCGGCAAGCCTGTCGTGTGAAAACAAGGTTTTATTTCAATAAACAAATTTCAATTTTACAATTGTCTTCGAGTCGATAGTGTTAATAATTATAAAAGGAATCTTAAACACGTAAGAGCCTAAATCTCCTTAAGTCTAAATTAAAAGATTTCGAGCAGCACTCGTGCAACAAGAGTATGACAATTAGCGAGCTCGAGTAGCGTTCAATGATTTTACATTTTATTTCGCGGCCGCATTGTCGTAGTCATGAGAAAAAAGCAGCGTTGCGCGTATCACCTAGAACAGAATATTAAATATGTACACGATCGTATGCCCGTAATACTTTGTTACTTCTATCCTTACAGCTCTACCGTTATTATGCTAAAATACACTCTCGAATTACCAATCTGTGAGGTACAGACAAATATAGTCTATATATTAAAGTAAATGACGTGACAGTGGTATTTATCACCGGATACAAAAATACAAATAAAATTCTTCTAACAGTAAACTGGCTTTCCTACGAAAGTTCCATTGCGCGTGTTACGATCGTCGTGTTAAATGAATGATCACTGCGACGTGTATCGATGAAGTAACGAACACACATTATTTATATCACATATATTCCTAATCGTCCTCGGTTTTTAGAATCTGGTCTAATGGATTCGGACCCATTCTCTTCGGCTTTGTCGTAGATGCTTTCTCCGTACTATCGGCTGAAATACATTCACAAGCACAAAATGAGTCTCCTTCGTAATTAACGGTTACAGCTAACTCTCGCTATAGGCGCACCCTTAACGCATAGCGTCGACGATTCTGAGCCGCCGATGATGTGAGAGAGAGAGAGAGAGAGAGAGAGAGAGAGAGAGAGAGAGAGAGAGAGAGAGAGAGAGAGAGAGAGAGAGAGAGAGAGAGAGAGAGAGAGAGAGAGAGAGAGAGAGAGAGAGAGAGAGAGAGAGAGAGAGAGAGAGAGAGAGAGAGAGAGAGAGGGTAGGCACATGAAAGACGAAGCGAAACAAAATATCATGCTTTTCCTCTTTCGCTCTCGACCGAAGGATTCCAAGAAATAATGGGGATAGCGACGAGCGTTCAACGCATAGTTGAGTGCGCTCATAGCGAGAGTCTACTGTAGCGATTCAACTCTTCTTAAATTCGAAGAAAAGGAGAAAACAATTACATGACGTAGGGCGTTGAGCGTTTAGACAGCTAAGCCATTCTGTCATGCTGATCCTTCTGTCGTTGTTGATATCACAGTACCTGGGCAATCTTTTGCCACATCTTTGAAGCAGTCTGTTACTAGCTACCATGGTGCGGAAACTTTTCCACTCTTTCCTTTCTAAAACCTGCAAGCACATAAAGGATATCCGCGTAACTTTTGTGGTACCAGATAGTTTCATGCAACTCGTATTATTGGAGAGCTTCGATATTATTAAGCGAAACACCTGCACGTGCCTTGTTCTTGTTCTTATCGAGCATCACAAAGTGCCAAGTCGCTATCTGCTCCTCCTTAGAAGCTTGCCACTTAGCTGTCGTCTCATCCGAATCTGTACCAGAAGCCTTCATCTTCTTTTGCATTAGATCCATCAAATCTCGCAGAAACAGTTGCTTCTTCTGTTCAGGGCAACCTATCACATGTCTCAACGTGTTTCAGTCACATTCTACGGTTAAGGTACCCAGGAATTGTGTAGTTTCGTTACCTTTCATGGGCCTGCTAGGGGTGGGCACTGGATTACAGTTCGGGGTGCGATCTTTTGAAGACGTTCCGGGGATTGGTTTACCAGTGTCCTGGTACACGCACCAACAGTAGCCGGAGTAACACTGCACTCGATGGTACCTTCCATCGGGAGTGCATTCAGGCACGTAGAACTTCTTTTGAGAATGTTGCCTCTCGTCCTCCAGTACGGATCGTCTGTCCGTTAAGCAATCGTTTGCTGCAAATTTCATATTCAATATACATTATCAAAATCCACTGGACCACGTACATCGATCTATTCATAAATCGATCAACATGATACACAGGAGCGGATTTGGGTATAGGCTGAGTAGGCTGCAGCCTGGGGTAGGATATCTTTGGGAAGCGATAAATTTTGCCAAAGCGGATAATTTTGGGAAGCGACAAATTTTAGGGAGTGGACAATTTTGGGGAGCAACAAATTTTGGGGGGCCACAATTTTTGGGGAACGATAAATTTTGGGGGCCACAGATTTTGGGGAGTGACAAATTTTGGGGAATGACAAACTTTGGGGGAGCGGACAATGATGGTAAGCGGCAGATTGTAGGGAGCGAAAATGTTGGGAACCTGAAAATTTAGGGGAGCGGAAAATTTTAGAAAGCGACAAAATTTGGGGAGAGATAAATTTTGGGTAGCATCAAATTCTAGGAAGTGACAAATTTTTGAGGGCTACAAAGTTTAAGCGACAGGAATTGGCAAAGGTGGCTTGAGATAAGTTTAAAAACAATTTCTTTTTTTTTCATGTAGCGAATTAGCTCAGATGTGAGTTGGCATATTGACTTAATTTTAAAATCGTCTCGACTGTTTTAAATTAAAATATTTGATGATATTTCGCGGAAAGGGCGGCAGACGCTTGTTAGCTTAAGGGCGTAACAATTTCAAATCCGCCCCTAATGACACATTGCTTAATTTACAGTATCTACTCGAAGAATCACTCACGTGAGGGAAGTTACGCAACCCGAAAATTTAGAAAATTATACAACTCTATGCGCAAGTAGAGTAGTTCATCCGTAACGCAAACCTATTCTTTCTTGGTACCATAGTGCGGTTTCAGGGGGTGAAATCACCCCTTTAGAAAAGTACAGAATTGTCTTCGTAATGGAATATCTCGAGAACGGTTAAACATATCGAAAAGAAGTTTAACCAAAAGTTGCATCTTTCTTTTATATCTACAAAACTGCGTAAAATAATTAGCGGATTAAGGATTTGTGGTGGGGGCAATGTGAAAAGTACGGATTTCGCGATTATTATTTTTACTCAGTTTTGTAGATATAAAAAATAGATGCAACTTTTGTTTAAACTTCTTTCCGATATCTCTCCTCGTTCTCGAGCTACTATCCAACGAGAAAGAAAACTCTGCATTTTCCTCAAGGGGTGATTTCACCCCCTAAAACCACACTGCGACACCAACAAAAAATAGGTATGTCTTACGGACGAACTACTCTACTTGCACAAAAATTTGCATAATTCTCTGAATTTTTTATCAAATCATTTTTATTCAATAAAAGACCAAAAGCGGAACCATGCTTCTCGCTGTAAGCACGATTCAAATTCTAGGCCTTCAAGAGCAGTGAAACCGTCTCGGGGGTTTAATCGGGATCATCGTTTCGAGCAGTGAGTAAAAAAGAAGCACGTTTACCATCGCTGTCTTCTTTAGTGTCCGTTGGATCATCGTTGAACGTTGGTCGAGAATGCACCGGGGCAGGATTGCCCTTCAGCACTGTGAAATACGAGAGAACAGAATCATCGTAAAGTCTTCATCATCTTCTCGAATAAAGTAGAAGAATCGGCCCTTTCACCGGAGACGAACTCTGACCATTACAGTCAATCAATGTACAAGGCTTCGTTTCCTCTAAAAATTTCGCTTCACTCCCGACGAGCGTGCGCAGCGAAAACTTCGTTTCTCTGTACAGTTTGTTAATGCCAGTTAATTTAGAAAATAATGATACTCAGTCGAGGATATTTACACGGGTGATCAGAACATTGCACGTTTCTCTCGTACTTTCCCTACAGAATTTTGAAAAAAAAAAAACAAGAACCGTCACCACCCAACAAACAGGATCGTTCACACACACAGACGCATACGCGCTCGACACATATAGTTTTCCTCTTTCTGGGTATTTCTTTTTTTACAGCACATGCATGATAATTAGAACAGAAGCGTTATACAAATTCTATGGTACAATGTACGCTGTCCCGCCTTCGATCCTTGCGCTCCGACTTTATACAGAATCGATGTGCGATTAATGAGTGGGTGGTGACGCACAGCTTTATGGAGAATGGTACTCGGCGAGATGGATTCGTATTTTTTATCGCAACGATAGAGTTTCGCGCGCTTCGTTTCCTCCTTTCAGGCGCGCGCCCCTGAAAATGTTCGCACGATTCCGAGGAGCATCTCGGCTCGAGAAATTGAATCGGGGCGCGTAAAGTAAGAATCTTTTGGATGAAACCATTACTGTTGAGCCGCTGCAAGGTTTCCTGCGGATTTTTCTGCGCGCGATGCTTCATTAACACTTTGACCCATTTTCAGCAAACATTTGCGTTGCCCAGATACTGAAGGCATCGAGGCTAAGTGTATTTTGTGGAAGAAACTAGTATACCGCTTGACTTCTGTACTGTTAACATCGAGTAGTCGAAGATGGGTCTCGAAGCTGGTCAAGAAATTATGGGAGATGGGTTCAAAATAGTTATTGCATCCCTCTCGAATTAGCACGCAGAATTTGCATAGCGTTGCGATTGACAAAGGGATTCGTATGCGACTTATTTTGGCCAGGAGGTACACATTTTCCAATAAATATTTTAAAAGATTGTAAAAGGCAATATGAAAACAATTCCACGATCAAGTGTGAATAAATATTTTACGTTCAGATTCCTATTCGGCAGAATTCTAAATTCGATCACTCCGAATATTCGAATATTTACAGCTCGAATTTTGACCCGTAGCAACAATGCTACTATATCCATTTTAGACGGCTTCCTTGTTGTACTAATTCACTTTTTGAATATTTGTAGATTTTTATCAGTACAGCAATATTAACAGGGTAGAAGAGAATAAAGAGCATGACTAAGATAACAGAATTCATCGAGCATTAATCGCGCAATTGCGAACGCCTTTGCAAGAAATCCATAAGAAACGTTGCAGCGGCGAAACAGCGGCGACAGTAGAGAGGCTCGAAGAAGAGGATTCACAGAAGTGAGGTGACAGTGGTTGTGTGGATGTGCAGAACTGGGACTCACCTTGGTCCGTGGCCCGGGTCCTCTGGGCCTCAGGGACCTCGGGGCGCTCGTCTGCGGGGTTCAGCGACAAGAACAAACGTACTAAATGATAACAATGATGTCACTCAGCCGACCGGCCTTACCTATATGTACAATGTTTTTTTTGTCATTCGCGCATCGCAGGTTTTTCTAGCAGAGCAGCGAGCGGCGGCGAACGCATCGAATCGGGGTTTCCCCTTCGATGCGTCTCTTTTCCAAGCGGCAGTCTCACACAGCCCCGAAAAGATCGCGTTTCTGTTGCCCGTTCGTTTTCTTCGCGGGGCTCTCGATGTATCCCTTTGCTCGTTTTAAGGGGACGCGCGTCATGCGGCGGCTTAGCGCGTGCCATCGGCACCGACCATGCGAGAGCTACGCGTTAAAGGGGCATGCATTTAGGGAGAATGTCCCGAAGTGGCGAGGATCAGCGTGCTGAGTGGCCTTTGCGCGGCGAACGGGTACCGAGGATTATTATTTGCACTTTTCTGAGAGCATTGGTGATTAGGGAAAGAATGAGAGAGTAAGTTGCACTTGAAAGAAAGAAAGGAGTCACAACTGACTCGAGCGAGGAGACATTGAAGAATCCTGGGCACGACGAATGCCATTACTCAACATGCAAGTGGCCACGATTATTCTACGCATCCACCGTTTCACACGCGATTCTACTTTTACGATTGGGCGCAAATATACTTGGAAGCAAAGTGTGTATATGACTTCGGAAGGCTGAAGCGAGGATAGCAAGCATTCTACATTGGCTAAATAGACGAAAGTGTCTGCGATATTTCCTAATCTTCTCTCGACTACGAATAGAGTAGAACGACAGAAACGATATACTAAACTGTAGGGTAAGTCCGGGACTGTCGGTTGACCTGATATAAAATGGCTATTAAAACTACCTAATACTGATATTATTTATTTTTAACCGACTTTAAAAAGGAGGAGGTTATAGATTCGACCCGTATGTATAATTTTTTTTTTTATGTTTGTTCCCTCATAACTCCTCAACACATGGACCGATTTCGATGATCTTTCTTTTATTCGAAAGAGGGCGATGCCCCGGTAGTCTCATCCTACACTGTATCAGTATTGGCTCAATACTTTGCCAGTTATGATTAATAAGAAGACTATTGTCACCTAATTTTTATTAGTTTACGTACGTACGCGCATATCTCATCAGCATCTTATATCAATGTATATAAAACTAAAAAGTCAAAAATAAAAAAATTTTAAAAATATTAAAACCGACTTCAAAAAAAATAAAGGCACTAAAAAGTAAAAAATAATTTTTTCCTTATTTAATCTACGACTATCATACTTTTTAAGTCGGCGCCTCATCATTTGTACTGTATAAATCTGGCGCCGACTTAAAAAGTATGATAGTCGTAGATTAAATAAGGGAAAAAATTATTTTTTACTTTTTAGTGCCTTTATTTTTTTTTAAGTCGGTTTTAATTTTTTTATCAGAATAAACCTAATAGGTATGTTCAGATTTCTATGCTGGTTCAGAGAAAGTGGTCGATATTGGTTTTAAGTTAATATTTGCTGAAAATCGGGTTGAAAACTGAAGTGCTGACATCTGGCTAGCTCTCTCAAGGTGCCGGGATAAATGGATTTCGTCGTTGGCAGAGACCACTTACGTAATTATTAATTATTCATGAAAACATAACAAAGAAGAAAGGAAAATAATTTATGAGTGAATACCACCAACTGCAGATTTATTGATGTTTAATTTGTTTACGATAAACAAGTAAGGAACACACCAAACAAAAAGTGAACTACCTACTGGCGATTAAACAAACAAATAAACAAAAATAATACAAAAATCATAACTCGACCATCTCTTCTTTCTGCAGCGAGAGATGGTCTTCTCGTTAGCTTCGAAAGGAAGAGTTAATACGGCTAAATACTTCGCCTCAACACCTCTACGATCTTATTATCCAAAACATTAAACGAAAATTAGCTTTGAAGTACATTTTAAATACGATTATGACGTTGGTGTGGGAGCTGTTCTAGTCATCCGAAATGAAAAAACTAAGATTTATTTTCTTCATTATGTTTGTCGCTCTGGTTGGAACCACAGAGGCCCGTTAACAATACAAATTTGCAGAATGACAGCAGTTTGAAAAAAATGTTCAATTTTTGCTGATAAATTTAGCTGTTTTGATTCAGTAGAATTACTTTTATACAGTATATAGACTCGTCCGTGGTTTCAACCATAGCGACAAACATAATAAAGAAAATAAATCTTAGTTTTTCCTTTTTGGATGACTGGAACAGCTCCCACACCAACGCCCGTCGGAAAATAATTTTTTTTACAGAAGTTTGTGCCACCGACTATATCTATGTATATGTGCAACAACCTAGATAAAAAAAATACTTCAAACCTACCTTAACATACAGGCAAAGCGCCAGACAGTACAAACTTCTACTTTCTGTTAAATAAATTCCCGAAGAGGGCGTTGAAAAACGAGCAGTTACACTAGAGTACCCCCTTAACGCGTTTTTACATATAGACTTCGAAATATATCGACTCGACCAACTCTCCTGCCCGACTGCGTCACCCGGATTTACCCTACCCTCGTCTCAACGTTAATCCTAATCCGTTCTTAACGTTTTAAATCTGCTACAGAGCTATAGCGAACTCATCAAATCACATGGACATAAAAAAGCATGTAGGCAATATTTCCAGCCATTGCTAGGCGATCTACATAAGGACACTAGCCTGGTCCAGTCGCGTTAACTCTAAAGAACCCTAACTCGCATCGAGTCTCCACCGACCTCAGCGCAGCTCACCGCACGGAGCCCAAAGATGGGATTCGGCGAGTCCTCCTGAATCGGTGGCACCAATTAGCCGCCAAATTTACGAGCTCGCTGTAGCCCTAGCGCCGAGTACGTGTGCCGCAGTTATACACGTAGAAGCCCGGCACTGCTCGCGGAACGAGCTGATAGTTGGCGTAGGCGCGGATTTACGAAGCGACGGGTCGCGCGGGCGACCGTTCATTCTCGTAGGCCAAGCCGCGAGCACGGGAGCATGTGCGCGGGGTCAATTGCTTCCAATTTCACGGCGGCCAGCCGCGAGTGTGGGCAAACTTCCGGCAGGATTCACGAATGTTAAACGGGGCCGACTATGGAAGACGACCCTTGGCGCGCGCGACATCCTGTCCAGGCAACGGCTCCCCGTAATTTATGCCACGATTTAGACGCCGACGACGGCGACGTCCGCGACGACGGTCTTCCGGCGTTATCCTCGGACGACACGCGACGGCCACCGGTCTTTGTGATATTTTTATTTATAGCCGACTTCAACGACGTCGCACACGCGCCCTTCCTTCGCGGACCCGTCGTCGTCCCAGGCTCCGTTTTAAACCCCGCCCCCCTGGCCCCTCTACCCCGCGGCGTATGCCTCATGTAATATGCAGGCGGCAACTAATTAGCATGCATGTAGTGCGCGGTGCATCGGGATGTTAAGTAATTATAGATTTATGCGGTGGGCGGGTAACGAGAAATGGAATACTCGCGGCTGTGCTGGCCTCGGAGGTGGAGGAGGGTGTAGTTCTGGTTGTAGAATAGAATTGGGGATGGTTCTGGGGAACTCCGTATACGTGGCTAACCTGGAAATTCGAAAGATTCTGAAACTCTGTGAATATGTTGGGGATTTCCTCCTGATTCCAACGCAATTTTTGTCTGCTGTCTAAATCTTCTTTAAGGGGGTGGAATTCACCCCAGAATATCCGGTTATGTTCCGATTTGGTGTTATAACTCGTGAACTGTAAAAGAATTTGTTTACCGAACGATGGATTTAATTAACAGAAGTAACTTTTGTCTTGAAACTATTTTTCTATCTCTTATAAGAGTTATAACAGAAAATCGGAAAATAGCCGAGTTTTCAGGGGTTAATTTCACCCCCCTCGAGTGCATTTGGGCAGCGAACAAAAAGTGTGTTGTAATCAGGAGGAAATCCCCTATGTATTCACAAAGTTTCAGAATTTTTTGAATTTCCCGGCTCGGGATCTTCCTTTGTAAGAAGGGAGCGTTTCCAATACGAAATTTCTGATTTTAGTAGAGCATGTTGAAGAAGGTACGGTAGACCGGGTCGGTAGTAACGGTGAGTGAATGTAACACGTTAAATACCTCAAAACATATAATAGACATTAATATCAATTTTGTATAGTGGACAAAATAACTTTTCGATATCCTAAAGTTACTTTTTCCTACTGATTTAAAATTGTAATATAAATATTCCCTTTGCAAGTGTGTGCTTTTTTTAATCTTTGATCTGACCTTTTTTAAAGAAATACTGATCGTTAGTTAACGCTTTTAAGTGCCTCGTTAGTTAAAATTCATAATTTATGTTCAAAAGCATGGCCCAGGACGATTGTAACATCGGCAGTCGGGGTCGGTTGTACCGCAACATAATCCAATATTGCCAAAGAAGATGAATAATATTATTCTTGTTTGCATTGAAAAATGAAAAATATGTAGGTGCAATGTACTGAATGTAAGGACTAAGCACACGAAGAATGCACCAGCCAAAATGTTTTTTATTTCTGCCACAATAATAGCGATACCGTATTGGTTATAAATTTTAGTCCTTTTCATTTATTACCATAATATAAATCAATGAATACTTTAATCTTGTAAATTTAAGTTTCTGTTATTATCGACCCCATGCAGTGTTGCAACGGTTCCGGGGATCAGGATCGGTTGTAACGCTTTCTCCGCTTTCCATTTTTTATTAATAACTTGGATATTCCTTGACATACAGCGAAATTGTTGTGACTCACTAATGTCAGATAAGTAAGTAACATTTTCGTATAAGAACTTTTGTTGTAAATGTAACAGCTCTTGCGCAGTCATATTCCAAAGTCACAGTGCTACCGCCCCCGGTCTTCTACCTATTCAAGGAGCAATTTTTTTCCGCGGAAATTCACACTGATGGGGTGAAATCAACCCTTAAAGTTATCATGTATTTTCGTTTTTTTAATGCAGCGCAATAAATAAACCCCTAGATTTGCAAGCTTCTGAAGTGCACCACTATCAGCAGGAATGACGTAGAGTAATAATCATTAAAACGTATGTAAATGTTTGAACGAATGTGAGTGAACGGAAAACGCGAGGCAATCGCGTGGCAGCGAACGTCTTAACGTTCTCTTTTTTAATAGAATTAGATTCTTTCACCCCGCTGCGCATTCCAGCTGTAGCAACGGGATTACGACCAGTGGCGGATTTAACAGGGCGGCTGATGAGCAGTTGCCTCCTGGGCCCCTGGCCCAGAAGGCCCCCTAAGGCCCCATCTCCAAAAAAATCATGATTAGGTACAGGTGCCCAAATACTACATTTCTTTTTTCGTACTACTACACTTGGCCCGCGTTTAGTAAACTATCTCTTCATTTTCCCGAAGAAATGGGCCCCTCAGAACGTTTGCCACCTGGGCCTTTTTTCTTAAATCCTCCACTGATTACGACAAAACAGCAAATTGTAGCCTTGGGACGAGGTTGAGATTGGAAAATCAGGATCGAATGATGGATGCTTTAAGGCGTGAAATATTAATACTTGTTGAATGATAGCACTGAGGACTTGCAGAAGAAATTTCGAAGCTGAAGAGGCCGTTCCTACGTTCTCGCGTGTCGGGAAGTGTTAACAAACGAGTGAATGCATAAATTTCTACGGAACGCTAGCACGCGGCACAGGGACCTGTACAAAAGGTAAGCAGAGGTACTCGAGGGCCTGCCAAGCAGAAAAGCTCGCGCGCGTAATGTTTATGGAAATGCGCAACCCCTTGCGGAAATGAACTACGCGATCGCCGCGGGCCTCCTCTCCACTCGTTTCCTCTCAAAATCCTCGAGCACGAGTTATCGCGCAATATGAAAGTGTCAAGCGATCGTAGACTTTGAGATGAGCGGGGCGAGGGGGCGGGGCGAGAAGAACGGGCCACTTTAATTGGAAAGATACACACTCCTCGCATGTAAACGAAGATTAAGAAGCGTTATAATAGCGCGGGGCGATAAAGCGATCCAACTACGACGCTTTAGATCGCTTCATCCCAGATCGAGTAAATTATGGCTCCCCCGTAAGAAACGTCCATTTATCTGCTTTTAAAGCGCGATACAGCGCTCGTCCCGTGACTAATAAGCTACGATAGCCATATGCGTCCACATGCTCGTAATTTAATCACCCGTAATTAGAACCACGATGAATTCGTGCGATTCTGTCTGCACGTTCCCCTCTTAAGCTGTCGTTTTCGTTTCTCCGACGACGATCCAATCGCCGGGGGTTTAAGAGGGTATTCGGGTTTAGATGGCCGATTTTTCAGCCGATTTCATGATTTTTTTTCTAGGCGACGAAAAAAGTTACGATACTGGTGCTTTGTATTCACTTTTATTCATCCTTTTAAACCGACTTCAAAATTGAGGAGATTGTAGACTCCGACCCGTATGCTTTTTTATTTTTTTTTTATGTTCGTCCCCGCATAACTCCTCAGCATATGAACCGCTTTTTGAAGTCGGTTTTAATTTTTATTTTTTGGTTGTTCAAATCGTGCAGGATGATTTAAAATGTTTACAACCCGCAGAGTTATCAGCATCCTTCCTGGCTTGTCCCAAGGCTGGGGGCTTTCCCATTGGACAGAAAAAGTTGAAGCAAACGGTTTTTTAATCCTTATGAGTGTCGCTATCGCCCCTTCAACGACCAGAAGCTTGAAAAGAAATTCTACAAAATGGCAGTCGCTTAAAGAGAAAGTACGTTTTTGCTGCGGTTTTCGTGACTTTTAGGTACAAAAAAAAATAAATGCTTAGAAAATATTGACTCGATTTTAATAGGGGCGATAGCGATACTTATGAGGATTACAAAAACGATTAATCTTTCTGAAGATTGGTTCAATTTTTTCTGCCAAATAGGAACGCCGCCAGCCTTGGGATTGGTCAGCAAGGATGCCGGTAACTCTGAAAGTTGTACACATTTTAGATGAATGAACAAAAGATGAATAAACGTGAATACACAGCACCAGTGTCGTACCTTTTTTCGCCGCCTAGGAAAAAGATCGTGAAATCGGCTGAAAAATCGGCCGTCTATACCCGAAATAAGAAACGCGAACTTCGACGTGGATTCAAGTTACGTGCCCGCGGAGTAGCTAGGAAGCGGAGCAGCAACCTTCACCCAGGAAACGAGGAAAGAGGTGCAGACTATGCGCGGTAATTGCTCGCAAGCGATTGCAATGCGACGCGGGTAGATCGATTAGCACGTGTTAGGCAGCGTTGGTGAGTATGATCGCTGGTGTTAATCCCGATTTACGATCGCCATAAAACCTGGTCATAGCCGTGAATTTATGGTCGCGGTATAACGCCACTTGTGCCATCAGTTTGTCACTTGAAGCGCGATGGGTGGGTCAACAAGGTGTAGCGAGTGGCTTGTCTCCTTCTTGATAGTTGATCATTAGATATTAGTGTTCCGGGTGGGATTTGGAACAACGAAAATGTCGAGTTAGCGTTGGTAAGGTTTGGCGCAACGACCAAGAATAATGACGTCGTATATCGAGTTTAACCGTATTGTGTTATTCTCGCACGAGGACGATCATGGATTCCTCCGTTGTCTTTTTAACGAGAGCAATTGGGTGGAAATATGTTTCTCCGCAGAAGTCTGCTACAGGGTGTGTCAGAGTTACAGGTGCAAGCTTAATTGGTTGATAGAGTTTGTGAGAAGAAAGAGGGAAAGACTTTCCCTTGGCACGAACTTAATTTCTATTTCAATTTTAAGCGATCTGTTTAGTATGAAAATTTCAAGGTAAACTCTTACGGACTTTTAAGGGGACATTCTACTTTGATCGGCAGAAAAATTAAGCAAGATTTGAAGATATATATTTTTTAAATACAGGGTATAATGGAATAAATCTTTTTTGAATTTATTAAGCTACTTTTATATTATACAAACAAAATGTAAGAAGAATTTTCTTGGGGTGATTTCCCCATTCAGGCTTATCTGAAACAAAATATTCGAAAAGATTTTGAATCTGTATGAGTGTCGCTATCACCCATATCGTGATTATTAACAATTTTTGTCGAATAATTTTTGGGTGATTTTTGGGTCCATCTTTTTTCTCAAACCGGCACTATTGTGTTATTTTTCAACAAAAATTGTTAACTGATAGAGACACACGTACACATTAAGAATCTTTGCGAATTTTCTGTTTCGGATAAGCCTGAGTGGAGAAATCAACTGCGTCACGGACATACCTCTATTTTGGAGTGCCATATGGACGTTATAAAAAATTCTTTTCAATTTGTTTTGTATAATATAAGTTAAAGTAGCTTAATAAATAAATTAAAGATTTATTCCACTGTATTTACTGAGAAAAAAATCTTAAAAAGCAGCTTAATTTATCGTCCAATCAAAGTAGAATGTCCCCTTAATGATGTTGCACCTGTAACTTTGAAACGTCCTGTATACCGAAACGCAGATCCTAGAGACAATCTTTCGTGGCGCAACAGTGTGGCGCCGTATCGTAAATATCAGCGGGTTCAAAGCTGATTTATGCACCCAATAGCCTCCAGATGCGACCTTCAGCTAGAGTTGACAATTCGGAGTATGGTCTGGATTCCTCTATAAGAAGGAAGCACTCTTTCACTGTGAATCATTGTACACTAAATTGCTTGTAATCCGAATTCCTTCGTCGGCGTAGGAAGAAATGGATTTTAGTGTTCGAAGGAGAGAATCGACGATCGTCGATCGTGCAAGGCGTCGGTCCAAGAGGTCCGACGGGCCCCCGAGATCTCCCCTTATCTCGTGTGTGCGTCCGTACGTGTGTATATGTGTGAAGCACGTGCACCACGTGTTAAACTTACGAGTGAAGTCGTTCGCGAGGCAGGCACCCCATTCTTGCCTGGAGAGTTTCAAATCCCGATTTAGGTCGCACGTGCGGGCGAACGTGCGAGCACATTTCTTCGGCCTTACCGCCTTCTTCGCGAGCCGCCGTAGCTCCTTGTACTCCGCCCTGTCCAGGTAGCCGTCCCCGTTCTTGTCCAGGGTGACGAACTTCCACGACAGCACCCGCTCCACGTTCTTGTCGCCTATCGATCAACCAACCGTGGGGAAGCGATATAAGAAATCCGCAGACCTTGAGGCACGCCCCTTGCGAGGGACACTGAAGGGGTTGGGAAAATTGGGGTAGTTTTCAGCCCGAGTCCATCCTTTCTCGATTTAATAATCAATCGATGACATTATCTATTCGCATTCTCGCGGAAAACCGAAGGACTCGGAGCAGGGCCGGCGCGAGGATGGTTGGCGCCCTTATGCAAGAAAATTTTTGGCGCCCCCAAATTTTTGCACCTGTTTTCTATTTAATATGTTTTGCCCTTACTAGGTACAATAAAAAAAAGAATTACATTTACATTTTGTTTATATGGGAGTTGAATTCCATTATTATTAAGTCTGCGATATAGTTTTTAGCGCCCCCTTCGGCTGGCGCCCTTATGCGGCGCATTACTTGCATAACGGGTTCCGCCGGCCCTGACTCGGAGCTACCCTTACTTTCCTAGCCCCTTCAGTCGTGCTCTAGGGAACTACTGAGAAACCGCAACGGGGGCGATGGATAGCAGCTTATTAAATTCGAGAAGTGCCAACGCGGAGCAACTGAATCTACCCAACTTCAATTTCAACGCCACAGCAATTTTAAAATATTATGACACAGTCTCGATGATCCGAGACACGCTAAACCAACCGGATAATTCAGCAGGACGAGTTAACCGCGGCATCCTCGGATCATCGAGACTCGCAGTGTACATAGGGTAAAGGTAGGTTTTGAAATCAGGTGTTCCGTACGTTTGCCCCATTTATCTTTCATCCCACTCTCACCGTCAGCGGAGATGTTGGTCCGCCTGTACTCGATCTTGAAGTTCTCGATGAGGTTGCCATTAAACTTGGACTTCTCCGCGCGGTCGCAGGTGTTCCTGTGATTGCTGTTGTACTGCCTGCGCTGCTTCCAGCTCGGCGAGCGCCTCCTTTGCCCGCTCCTGGTGGAAGCAGCAGATCTGGGACCGGGTTTCAAACATCTTGGTCTTTGGTGTCTTACCGAGGTGTCGGGCAGCGGTCTGCCCTGCGGCGTCACGCACCAGCAGTACCCGGTTTCCTCGTGGCACTGCACCGGTGCGTACGTGCCATCCGGACGACAGACTGGTCGTGCGCCCGGCCTGGCGGTCAGCCTTGCGGAGAAGCACGCTGGTGTCTCTGGATGGGCAGGTCCAATCACATTTTCTTCCGAGTTATACATAAGCAACCGTTTCGTCGAAACCGCGTAGGGTGTTCCTAAATTGCTTGGCCAAAATGTCGCTGCGCGCGAACCCCCGCAAGATCGCGCGCGCAGCTTCGTTCATGTCCTAAGTTGTGGAACAACAACTTTATACAAAGATCGCTACGGTATCCGCTGAACGCGCAAGAACGCGCGCTTTCCTTTGATGTAAGCCGACGCTTATCGAACGCGAGCGATATGGCGCGTTACCGTCCGCATCAACCGCGCGGAGCAACATTTGAAATGTCTTATTAAGGGGTATTTGTGGCTTTCAGGTTTCAAGAAATTATTTATTATTATATATATAAATTGATAGTATAACATTTTAAGAGTGTTCAGTTATTTATTTATTTATTTATTTATTGTACGGGCCTAAGCCCAATATGAACAACAGAAGTTTAATCCATAGTATACAGACTAGATACACAGGTTAACAAAGAGTATAGAGAATATATAGTATACAGTTATAGTTTCATAAAGAAATTCGGAATATTTTTAAGTTATAGGGAAGTGAGAAACAAAGCAGGTCATCCGATCTGATTGTAGGAAAAGCCCGTTTTTCTCGAAACACTGTTTCCCAAACTGGCGTGCATGATTGAAAGAAAACTAAACGTCATTTTGTCTAAAACTTTTTTGCGTTATCTTTGTATGAATTCAATCTAGTGGACTCCCCACATACACTTAACGATTTCTTTGTTTTTAATCGGGGAAAATAAGTGTTAAAAACAGGCGAAAATCATAACTTTTTATTCTAACACGCGCCAGCTTGGGTTTTTCATTTGTTTTAATATTTTTAGGTGGGTCCACTAGTTTTGGGCGTAAACTTTAGAGAACCATTTGCTTTCTCTATTTCCGATGATTGAACGAGGTGCTACATTCCACCACGCAAACATCTGTCACTTACTTTTTTTGTGACGATATAGAAATGGGAAATTATAGTGCAAACATGGATTAATAAAACGCAAAAAGTTTCATGAAGATATCTTGAACAGTTATTTAGAAAAAAAATTCTAAAACGTATCATTTTCAGGCGTCAAATCCGCAAATACCCCTTCAGACGAACCGAATAATAACTTCTTATAAACTTGCAAATGAGACTTCTTGGAAATAAGCTTACCGAAGCTTTCAACTTCCAAAACAAATAGGATCAAATTGGAAGATACTCTTAAATTTCGCGATTTCGTGCTTTATCGTTCAAACCTGCGCACCTACTTGTCGCATGAACTTGGTTCCAGAAATGCTTCCTTCCGAGCTGCGATCTTTTAACTCGCACGTAGGAGGCTGAACACGTTTACGAGGAGGCCGTCCTTATCGTTATCTGATGCCTAACTGAGTCTCTTTATATTCTCTTATTATGTCTGAGTAACATCAAATAATATTTACCGACTTCTTTTCACTAACGTACAACTGTTACGGCTACAACTCATAGGAAGCAACTGCTCACCTACGCTTATACGGTATTTCCTTTCTAACAACATTAGCGGAGCATGCTGGTGAAATTTGGTCAAACAATTTAGCAGCAACCTGTATATTTAATTTATTCTAAACGTATTCTAAACGATTGTTCTTAATCTTACACTTGGAGCAAAATGCTTCGCCACTGGAGGGTGCTAATTAGTAGGCGTGTGCGGGTACTCGATACTTCAGGCTCGGGTCGGGAATATTTTCCGGGTTCGGGTCGGGATTCCGAAAGTTTGTCGACATATAAACATATTCCCGGGGTATCCGTTATTTCGGGACCCGATTTGCGGTCCGGGACCCGCTGCTCTATTCAGGGCATAATTTTTCTAGTCTTGTACTTAAACTTCCAAATTCTGATTTTGCAGTGCGATCAGATGTAAGCTTTTTTAAGCAAGGAAAATATTGCACAACATAACGTGTGAAATAATACTATTTTATATTCGAATGAAGGACACATAACTGTTACCAAACGGAAAAATTATGTTCTGACTCAAGCGTCGAATACCGAATCGAAAATCGAGTCCCGAGTCGCAAATTCGGTCCCGAAATAATTTCGGGAACCCGGCCCGACCCGGCACGCCCCTACTAACTGCTAAACCCCTACATTCCGCATGGGTGTTCAATTTATCCATAAAAATGATTCTCCAATACCCCCTACGCGTCCATTTAACATTCTTCAATAGGTCTCTTTCATAGAACAGTGACGAATAATGGCAAAATCCACTGAACCGTATTTCAACGGACAGTTGTCAATCGCTGACTACTAACTGGATAGTGAGAACCCAGCTGGTATTGTCTCCAACGTGACTCAGAATCGTCAAACGAGCCTAAGAAGCCTAAGCATTTTGCACCAAGTACACGTGTAGCTTCTCCAAATCGATTCCTTTTGCCCTGGAAATTTGATTTCGGAAGGTCCAGAAGTCTACAGGGGTGCTGATACCCCGAGCCTAAATTTCTGGGTAGCCGCAACGTTCCCGTTAATCATTGAGCACCTGCTACCTTGATCTGATCGTGCACAGAAATCGAGGTGGACACGTCTCTGGAACCGTTGCCGGGGTTCCGAGGTTCTCGACGTGGTATCGCGCAACCATCGATACAGTAACTATTACTAGCACTATCGCGGGAAGAATGTATCAGCCTACCTGGACAGGGGCCAGTGTGTTTGATAAGAATAGACATGCCTTGACACTGCTTCGAAATGACCTGACACTGACTCGAATACGTAACACCGTCGCTCCCACATACCGGTGTGCTCGCACCGTCGCTCATTGTGCACTCGGCTATCCTTTTCCTGCACTCCTCCTAAAACACACAACCCACACGTTACGCGCGACAAGTCAAGATATGCCAAGCCTCCAAGCTCCAAATGTCACTTTAATAATACTCCATTCCACGCGCTCGATGAAACGTTCCCTCAACCCTGGATCAAAATAAATTAAATCATAGGGAGTTTAACCGCTCGTACGATGTTTAAGCGCTTAATTAACCAAGATCCGAGATCGGTAAAAAGCTCCTCCTGGAAAGCTCGTGGAAACTGGTGATTGTGTTTCTTAATGGGGGATTCTCGTGCAACAGCCCCCGAAATGTATGATTTTCTTTTTAAAAAACTGTTATTAATATTGCATTAAAGTTTTTTGGGATATAAGGAGGCATCTTTAAACTTGTAGAATTTTTTTATGTCGATCCTTTGTATTATTTATTAATTATTGTGGATTTGTGTTAAACTCTTCGACGATGTTGGCGTCAGGTGTAGCACCTGTCAGTCATCTGATTGCGAAAAGAAGAAAATTTTCTTAAATTTAAATAATTTACGCTGGGACTGGACCTAAAATTTTAATTTTAGTCTTTATTTAGAATACTTTTCTCGCCGATTTAAAGAATAATATGAAAAATTTGTCTAAGAAAAAACTTACTTTTTCTTTCAAACGCTATAACTCTTTCAATTTTTCATTTTTTTCTTTAAAGTGGACCGATCCCAGCGTAAATTATCTAACTTTGAGAAACTTCTATCTTTTTGCAATCGGATGACTGTGATAGGTGCTACACATCAACCCAACGGGAGTTACATCGTCGAAGAGGCGGACAAGATTGCACAATAATTAATAAATAATAAGAAGGATCGATATAAAAACAAATATTTTCTGCAAGTTTAAAGATGCCTCCTTATATCCCAAAAGAGTTTAATCCATTATGACCAATAGTTTTTTTTTTTAAATTTCTTAAATATCAGTTATTTTTGGGGCTGTTAGGCGAGAATCCCTCCCTTAAATGGGAGTGATCATAATTAATACCAAACGGAATCCCGGTCTGATCAAAAGGTTTCAGAAAAGGTCTGTTCTCTGGGATCTTTGTATCTGCATTTGTTATTATAAGATGATCGCAGATGAACGCAAGTGAAATTCCACCTTATAATAAATATCTTCAATTCACGGTGAGTAATATCCATGAATCATTTTAGGAGTATGTACACTTAATCGACTAGTCAAGCACGATGTTCGGAGCGCCGCGTTTCGCCTCCTTATTGGAAGGATACGGTGACTCCTCGCACGGGTGTCGACGAAGAAAGGATTAAAACGAGAACTGACCGGATGTTTCGCGGTATGACTAATTCTTCGACGATTTTCCTTGAATCCATCGACATCGTTCGGTGTTCCAAGAACATTCTGCCAGCGCATTATGCTATCTTTCGTGACCTCTTACGCGCGTCTGCGAATCTCATTTCTTGTCCATAGTTGGTGGTCACACCGCAACCTTCGAAAAGAATTCAAACGCTTCGGCTTTTAATATACCGTGCATAGAACTAATCCTTTTGCGAACGTCATTTAAACATTTCCACGAGTTCCTTTGCACTTCTATCTATTCACCACTTTACATTCAGGATTTCGCTTTTATTATCGTTTATTATTTTGTATTTATCTTCCAAAGTCTCTATTCTATTTGCAATTTTATTTGCAAGCTATAGTGTCGAAAGTTTTCAAGGATCAATGGATAGTTTGGGAATTGATTGATCTCAGCAACGAGCGTTAGTTTGCTCCAAAGCAGAGTTGCAATTACTCGAATAATTTCGAATAGAAATAATTTCGTCGGATATTCGAATATTCGTTATAGCCCTGCTCCAACGCGTGTGTCAGATAAGGTGTGTTACGATGCTGCAGCGTCATTTCCGACAGAATAATGAAGGACGGATTCTGTTCGTTTGGGGACAATAACACGGTTTGCAAATAAAGTTTCCTTATTCCTCGACCCTGTCTGGCTGTTTTACAGGGAAAGATGTTATCTTATCGTGCGGGAAGGTGAAGACGCGGCAGTAAATCTGCGGCGGGATGCGACTACGGCAATTTATTTATTGAACTGGATGACTCGGTGCTAGCAGGCGAAATCCTCGCCGATCGAAAGCCTCGCTACTCCAGAAATGATTCACACGAAACGGCGTGGAACAGAGGCGTCTTTAACTCGGAGGAGGCGCCTCTATCCAGTAAAGAAGGCGCCTCCGATCCATCAGAAGAGGCGCCTGTATAGTTACGTCATGCATTTGCATTGCACGGAATGTGAAACCCGATTTACCATCTTTAATGGGCGGCCGTGTCGGCAATTACTATCGACGGAACTATCGAATGTATCGCCGAAGGCTGCTAATTACCGCGCATGAGATATTGCCCGTCATTTAACTAACGTTTCCTAGATACACACGTCCCTCGCGTGTGGTGATTTTGCTGCGGCGTCAACGTGATATCTTGATAGAGGTAAGTATATAGTAATTATTAATCAGGGAAGAGGGGAAAGGAAAGGTTGAGAAGGATTTTAGGTGTTTGAGGAAGTTAGGGGTTTGTGAAGTTCTGGGAGTTGTAACAGTTTCGGGAGGTCTGGAGATCTTGGAGAGGACCGTACGAGTTTTGGAGATTTTAGGAAGAATCTGAGGAATTCTAGAGATTTGGGGAAAAATTTTAGGAGTTCTAGAGATTTTAAGAAGAATCTTCGAAGTTTTAGAGATTTTAGGAAGAATCTCGGGAGTTATGGAGATTCAGGGAAGAATCTTGGGAGTTATGGAGATTCAGGGAAGAATCTGGGGAGTTATGGAGATTTTGGGAAACGTCAGGTGTTCAATAGACTTTGGGAACAAATTTAGGAGTTCTAAAGATTTAAAGAAGAACCTTCGAAGTTCTAGAGATTTGAGGAAGAATCTTGGGAGTTATGGAGATTCAGGGAAGAATCTTAGGAGTTCTACAGATTCTGGGTAGAAACCTACGAGTTCTGAACATTTTTGGAAAAATCTTCGAAATTCTATAGGCTTCAGGGGGAATCTTAGGTCTTATGGAGATCCAGAGAAGGATTATAGAAGTTCCACAGATTTGATGAAGAATCCAAAGTTTCGAAAACCCTAAGAAGTAGGTATCCAAGGACTTCAATATTAGAGAATCCAAGGGTCCTGCAAATTCTAAAGACAGCGCGAAAGATTCTGCAAAACATCAAAGACCATCTCAGAAAGTGCAAAAGAGAATCCGAAGAATTCCAAACTCTTCTTTCTGAAAGAAAATGGGAGCACCAATTGATGTGTCGAAAAGAGCTGAATACCCTTGTACCATAACAAAATTCCTTTCCCAAGGAAGACGCCATCGATCTATTAAAGATCCATCGAAGGTGGCGCCCGATCATTGCTTGCACACCCGCGTACTCGGGAATGCGTGACGCCGTTCGCGATCGATGCAACGCGATGCAATACAGCGTAATACAGTGCAACGTGGTGCAGCGCGCGGTATAATCGAACCGCGCGTCGAATGCTAACGCGATCGACGATACAGCCGACGCAGCTCGCGCTTGGCGCCAGCATGGACGCGATCGAAGGAAAAACGCAGGATGCGACGCGAGAAAATTCTGTACACCGCGACCGATCGGAGGATAGCACGCCAACCCATCCTTTTCTTCGCCACTTTTTGCGACTCGTCCGCTCCCAGGCTGCTCGCTTCTTCTTCCTCTGCGTCCAATAATCGTGGAATTACGGAACACTCTCATACTCGGCGGAAAAACCGCTCTGTTATTTCCGGATCGCGATCACGCCGCAGGCGGAAACCGGCGATTCAAATCGAGCACACGTGTCGCTCCTTTTCTCGTGACCGTTCGGAGACTGTCCATTGCCACTGCGACGAGATCGATCTATCGAGCTGCATACGCAATATAGTAGCCCTCTTTGTGTCATTCTCCGGCGTTACGTGTTACGACAGCGCGTCTCGCTGGCGCAGCCTGCACGCATGCACACCTACGTGCACTGGTGCACTCGCGCGCGAACCCGAGTGACGCTGCGAGGGCGGCTCGGTGCACCCTTGGCACAGGGTGCTCGATAAAGTAATATCGTGGAAAAGTTGCGAATGTAATATGTAACGTAATTCATTCTCCTTCTTTGGCTGCTGGAAGTTCCCGCTTTTAGAAGTCTAAGAATGTCTGTGGCCAATAAAGTGTCCAGGGGGTGATTTGGAAGCATTCAGTTCAAGGGAGTGATTTGGAATCGTTGTTCGCTAATTATTGTACGATGTTTGTTATATTCAAAGATGAGTAGGCGAGCTTTCAACGTTTTGATTATTACAGATGGTAATAAGGGAACTTCGGTAACCCGAGAATTCTGATTTTCTTTTAGGGGAGATTCTCGTTAAATTTTTTCAGAAAACGATTTTGTGCGCATCGAAGCGACTCGACCACCGAACGACCGCAACATACAGGAAAACTTTAAACTCTGCACGTTTCTTTGTAGAAGATCTCGATGAAAGTATGGGACCATTTTCTTTTTCTGCTACTTTTTGGTTCCTCAGGGTTGAAACCCCTCAAATGTTTGAGATTTGTTTGAAATTTGTAATTTGAATAAAAAACGAACCCCATTATGATTTTTGAACGCTTCGGTTGCACATAGTTGTTAGAGCATAAGGAACCATTAAATGTCCATTGTAGCAATTTTTTGTATTTGCTATAGTTTCTAAGATATACAGATATACAGAATGACAAATAAAAGATATACAGAATGACAAATAAAATTTATAAAAATTAAAGTTGAAAAATTTATTCGACGCTGAAGTTGAAATGCTCGACGAATAAAAAAAGTTAAAGCATCTTTTATTCGATTCGTTACTTAAATAATATTTTATTTAGTTAATGCCCAGCTCTGCTTTAAAACGTGTCTCCCCTCTGAAGAATACAAAATTAACAGAAAAATAAAATTCTTCGACACTTCTATCGAGGTCTCCTGCAAACCTGCAAAATAAAAAAAAAATAGAGTCTCCCTTGACTCTGGGTGTGCCCAGTTGAAAGCAAGTTCCCTTCAAAAATTCTAGATAAAAAATAAATTAATTGCAGTCCCAATGAAAACCATTTACTGATACATATTCCATGTGCCTGTATTAAATCCAATTAGAGCCCTGGAAACGTGGAGCGAAATTGCATAGAGAAGCCAGGTTGGATGAAATTCACGATCAGCTGATGCTTCGACACCCTGTAGCACCGTCACAAGCCACTCAGCCGAGCGAGCGCATGTAGCCGCGATGACATAACATGATTAGTAATTATCTACGGTGGTTAAGTGGCGTCACAGCGATGCACCTGCTATCCTATGCTCACAATCGCGCGCGATACGTGCTGATACGTTATCAGCATGCACTCCCGCGAAAAGAGGGGGGTGGGGAAAAAATCCGATACAGTAACGCATTAACGATGGTGAAGGATCATTATACGACAGGGTTACGTAAGCCTTCGTAGGAAGCGGGTAACACAGGCAGTGTTTTTTTTTTTCATTTCGTACCCCCGCTCAGGGGCGAGGATAAAGACACGTTGCGGGCCTGGCGTACGTGTGTCTAATGAGGGGTTCCCGTGAAGGCGTTGCTTCTTCCTATATACCCGACGACGAGGGAAACACAGTGATTTGTCAGTGTCTCTGATTATAAGGTCGCAAGTGGAGGCGCTTGGAAAATAACGTTTAACGGCCCGGCTACTTGTGGAGTGCCACTGTAACGCGTTCTTCGCGGAACTGTGCTCTACGCGCCAATAAATCCTGGACGAAGAGACTTCACGTGGGAGACCTGTACGGAGCTTGAAGTTTCTAAATAAGAAGCATCGCTGAAGAGGTTCCAATCATTCACTTTGATCGAGCGTTATATATAATTCGTTAGAGTGATCTTCATATAGCGCGGGACAAAAATATTGCGACACCATTTAAAATAATAAAATAATAGAATAACTTTTTTTAATATTGGTCCAAACGACTTGAGTTTTTTCCGAGAAGAAGGATTAGTTTACTGGGTGGCGTTTTCGTCGGTTTGAAATAAATTGCAATTTTGATCGGAATAGCGAAGAAAATAGTGTAGGTCGCTTTTCAACTTTTTTATCTGAGCCTGTGATGAAAATTTAAAAACCCCGTTTGTGGATTTAAGTAAGATGCATATAAGGTACACCAAATTTCATGCCGACCAGGACTTAAAGTTTAGAATTCATCAATGCTTTTGGATTTAAAAAATTTCTAAAAAATGGCAAGCCCCATCGAAATTTTGTTAGAATAATATTAAAAGAGCATTCAATTTTCTACAATTTCTGTATATATAATTTCTCGTGTTTCTAACCATTTTTAGAGGACCCTCTATATTCAAACGCTATTATCTAAAAAAATGATCTAGGAAATTGTAGAAAATTGAATGCTCTTTTAATGTTATTTAAACAAAATGTGGATGGGATTTACCATTTCCGAGAAATTCTTTAAATCCAAAAACATTGATGAATTCTTAACTTTAAGACTTGGTCTGCACCCTTTCTGTTGTCCGATTGGAATAAGCTGTTTCAGGGATTATTATCTGATGAAATGGAATCATACTAGGGGATGAGAGCCAAAGAAATTAGATGTTGAAATATAAGGGCCACCCTAATAATTCATGTCCTGAGGATATAAGCAGGGCCGATATTCATAGCGGTGCAAGTCTCTCGCATGGTGTTTCTCGTAAAATAATGTTTTGGGTCTACTGTTATAAAAAAAAACTCTACATATATAATGCGGTTGTGGGGACACATATAAAGGCTCAAAATACTGCCATACCTAATAAATATGTATATACTTCAAAATTATAAAAAAAGAAGACTTTTTAATTTTCTTTACCTTGCAGCGTAACACATGAACAGCATCCAATTAGCATCAGCACATTCGTTATGTATTACTAATTTATACTGTTCACGTGTTGTTCTGATAAGAGCGAGAACACTTACAAGTCGAACTTACTCCAGTATGTTCTTCCTTCTCAGTAAAAAATGAAGTTACAACTTAACCACTATGTTCTTATTTCTCAGTCAAGAATAAAGTTGTACCTGAATTCTCTATGAAAATAAACAAATGAAGCCTTTAAGATTTAAAAACCGTTACCAACTCAATTTATTAAAATTTGGCCTTACCCCTCTATGTTTCTCAGCCCGCCATATCTAGAATATTTCACTCGGTTTCAGCCCTTACCATTGATCCCCGTTTAGCTACATTTGATATCCAACTGCTGCTTCAAAGAATCATCCACAGTGGCTTGAAGATTGAAAATGACAAGGAGGGTACCCTCGAATAGGTTGCGATCACCCATTTGGCACAAATGCCGCATGTAGTTAGTACCCCGGCGATGCGCGAAGAATATTTCAATCACTTTCAGCGCGCATTATCGATTCCCGTTCAGCTGCACTTTCTATCCGACTGTTGCCTGGAAGGTCAAGCATTCTCACTCGCCTCTGATAACAACGGATAATAGCGCTAATTGCCAATTCGTATTCAGCCACCTGAATCCCCGCGCATGACGCAACACGCGGCTTCTCGCGGTTGTTTAAACATTCGTGGCTGATTATCGGCTGCCAGCCGGCCGGGAACACCCGTGGAATATTAAAGGACCACTCGCTCGCCCCTATCCTCCTCGAGGATTCCACCGACTCGCACATATCCCCTTCGCAAGCGGCCGCGCACTTAACACCTTCGTCCCCGGCGTGTATCTCGCTTCGCGACGCAAAGGAATAATCCTTTTCGCGAATATCCTCTTGAACCGATTTCCTGAATCCGCCAGCTTCACGCCGGGCAATTTAATTCTGATAGCATGGCTGCTGGGTATTAATAGAAACGGTCATAACCGATAGTGACGAATGTTTCCCAGGGCTTTTTGGCCTGTCGCTGGTAAACCGGCTCCGGCGCAACAGGATCGGCACGAATCCGATCGAAACGCGCTGTCCACGCAGGCGAATCGAGAGCGCTCGCGAAATCCATGATACCCTAAACGCGGCTGGACGTAGGCGATCGGGGACAGGTGCAACGAGCGATCACGCGGTGGTCGATGCCTATTTGTATAAATTTGCATTCGCGCGTCGTCGATCAGCTAGCGCACAACCGGTGTTCTCTCTCGACGAATCTTAACTAGATTCGTGGTCGATATTGCGAATTCGATAACGCTCGACGGAAGTCGATCGCAATGGCACCCATTTGTCAAATTTCTCTGTGATATTAATTATCTGAATTGTATACACTTGGGTGGGGTGGTACAGAATCACACTTTTCCCGTGTTTCTCACGGGGTTATTGCAGTTTACAACGCGCTTTATTTAACAATTCTTGGTATTTTTTTTATAGAGCATCTATACAACGGTTTTCGTCAAACTTTGGTTTATATATTTATCCACGTTCCAGTGATGTTTACAAATTTTTGTAGAGAGAAGCAATTGAAATTTGTGGCAGTGAAAACGTTTGAACGCATTCGTTAAAAAAAGTCTTCCCATGGTTGCCGTAATTTCGGCTATTCTGTTCGTGGGAAATAAAAACACCAATGTGATTCTTAATCAGGACGAGTTGGGTTGTAGGCGGTAGCAAACTCAAAGGAAAAAATCGACTATTAAAAATATGGCAGCACTTTGACTATCAATTTTTTCATGTTTTTCGCACTTTTCGCGAACTAAAAAACTGGAAAAACTATTATTAAGAATTAATTTTGGTACGGACGATAGAAACGCGTGCAGCGAAGGTGCGCAAAAAATCTGGAATCAATCCGTCAAATGGATCTTAAGATATTATAGGATCATGGTTTTGAGAAAATCGATTTTTAAAGTAGAATAACCCCGCACCATTCGTACAGAAAACAGTCTTTTTTAATTTCCTCGTGGACTTCCCGAGATAATCTTATGCAGAATTCAAAAACGTTCGGTTTTCTGTTCTAGGTGAAAAATTGAAGGAGAAATCTTTCCGGCCGCGAAACACTGTTTTTCAGAAGAAGCTTCCTTTGTTAAGCGGTGTCGCTGCCATTTTGTATTAAAATAATTTAAAAAAAATTGTGATCATACTTCAAGGTACGCCAAATAAAGCCCTTCAAACAGAATTTGTATTCCATTCACTCTACTCGCATGAAAAAATTCTCAACATCAGGCTGCCTTTCCGAGCTCTACAGTGTTATTACGCCTTAAGGGGACTAGGCAGTCAGAAATTCGATTTTTTTTGTTGCATTTTTCGAAAGTACCACCCTTCCCGAGTAAAATGCCGTTTGGTTTATGTTAAAACTCGCAAAATTAAGGATTTTACAGTCGAAAAGGTCTGCGCGCACGTAGGTAGATTAATTCCTCTTCTGAAACTTTGAACGCGTTTTTCTCAGAATCACATTTCCTCTTCGTTTTGCAGTGATTGCGAAAAAACGGAGGTCCGAATCAATTTGAAAAAAATTGAGCATATGTAAAACATGTCTTGTTACGACCTAAACCTAAGCATAAGTCTGTGAAAACTTCTGTTATGACAAAAAAAAATAAACTGGCTCTTTTCCCTGGTGAAAAATCACGTTTCTTCAAAATTTGCCGTTTTATAGCCGCCATTTGTATAATTTTGATTTTTTTTCTTTTTCAATAGGTTCAGGGCAGAATGGGGGTCAGGGCAAAGTGTAAATTTCAGAGAATACGTCACAATTCAATTTCTCACGGCCAAAATCACTGCAAAATTACAGCGGCTCCAGAAAAAATGCCGACACAACAGATGACTGTAGCGCTCTCATACATATGCATATATTATGCAAATCATTTTTTTTTCACTGTTTATAGTATTAATAAACATTACCCAAAAGTACTAGTCACAATTTGTATTCATCTCCTTGTAATTAATTCGCGAAAAATACTTGATTTTCGAGCGATCTGACTGCCTAGTCCCCTTAATATCAGTAATTACATTTTACCTGCCATAGATTATAAATAAATAATTCTACGACCCTCTTATGACTTCCTAATCTTTCAATATCTCACTGTTCATTTCAATAGTTAGCACTATATTATCATAGGCAGTGGTGACAGTCATGTAAGATTGTTTCCATATGTTAAAAGACATTCTGCGATATTTCTTCGGTGCTTCGTGTTGCAACGAGTAGGTGAGTAGCAGTAGCATTCTTCCTTTCCCTCGCCGTCAAAGGAACACGAGATAAAAGCCTCAAGTCGGCTCGCAGCGTGTCCGAGGCAGCCCCGTGTCGCGAGCTCAAATTTATTTATTTTCCTCCTACGAGGAAACGTCGCGCGCGAACCCGTTCCGCGCGGCACAAAATCGTGTTATCGAATTTTTTTCCCCGCGTTCCCGCGCGGCTGCACGCGTCGGGACGAGACAAGCGAGACACGCAAACGCGTCGAAACGGCCCGCTCGGCGACAATTAAGCGCGATCTCGCTCGCTGGATATTAATTTCTTCGTAAATCGCGAGAGCAAGTTTTACGGCTCGCGCGCGACACGCTCCTCGGACTCGGGGCCTCGTTAATTTATCGGTAAACAAATTGCACGCGAGTCGACTGGTTAGCAGCTGGCTGGAATCTCAAGAATGCCGCGTTTTGCATCATTTTCCTGTTAATGGATCGCGTGAGGGGAATTCATCGCGCTCGTTCCACGAAACGCGTTGACTTTTAAAAAAGCTAGTTTCCTCGTACGAGGAAGCAGTTAGGATTCTTTTCATTGACAATCCAAGCGTGTGCGTTTTATTGCTCGTATTTGCGCACGCGTTTCCCGGTATCCCCGGTTGCTTGTCGAGCGGTCATTAAATGATTGCATCGAGTATTGGAATAACTAACTATTCAATTATTCTGATCACAGTTTAAGTTCATGTTCGAGGCAGGTGTGCTTCTAATGGTCGCTGGTAATAAGATGTCGCATCGTGGGGCATTGAATATATAATTTCAAATTTTTATTGTGGAGTTGGATGTCTGAAGGCAATAGGAAATACATACGCGGCTTGAGTTAGGTAAACATGAGCGGGAGAGGCTGTCGAGGGGGACTGTTAATAGAAGAAGGGAATGGAATAGAAGGAACGTTTTGAAATCGACACACGCTACCGGCAAAAATTCTGGGACCGGGTCTTGGTGAAAGCGCGAGGCATCGTTCGATGAAGATTTAGTGAGGCTGACAGAACAAGTAGTTTCGTTTTTCCTTTCAAGCTTTACCTAATACTTTTGCTCTTACAAAACGAAAGGCTCGCGTATCGAACTGGGGATTATTTGCAAGCTTTATGGAAAATGAAGGTTTATTTGGTCACTTAAAATTGGAGATCCAAAATAACAGTTATTTTAAACTTTTGGGGGAAAATTCATTATGTAAAAATTGATCTTTATTTCGATGGAAGCCAGCTATCATTAGAAATTTCTCAAAAAATGAAATGATTGAAAAATAATAATTTTGTATTGTTCTGATTACGTCTATCCATTATGAATGATTAAAAATTTATTGGCCACTAGTAACCATTATCGATGACGGAATACTTTTCTGCAATGTCGAGGGAAAAGAATTTTCTGGTTACATTCGATCATTGTCAATTGTTATTAACTTTACTGATAATTAGTATTTATGGACGATATGAAGAAAGTAATTATGAAACTTATATATTTTATTAAGCCAAACCCGGTAAAATGTACTACAATATCTTTTATCCTATTCTTTGTTTCATATATTTCCATAGCGTTTTTTCTACTTAATAAAAAATATTAGTTTTATAATTCTCCAAATACAATAATACAATAATGAAAATCGGTTGATGCAGAAACAAGCGACAGGCATCGAAATACCTAGGTATATGAAATCATTAGATTTATTACAGTTCTCGGTTGCAAACTGAGATTTCCACCACTTTCAACTGTTGGTAGCTCATACCTACGTTAACCAATTTCGTTGAAATTTTCAGCATGTATACAACTTACTTAAATCTACAAACGGGATTTTTAAATTTTCATTACAGGCCCAGATAGAAAAGTTGAAAAAGGGACCTTCACTATTTTCTTCGCTATTCCAAGTAAACATAAGTAGTAAACTAACCCTTCTAGCTTCTCAAAGAAACTCAAGTGGTTTGGGCCAATTTTAAAAAACTTATACTGTTATAAAGAATGTTTGAATACTTTCGCAAGCCACTGTAAACGTATCATCCTCATTTTCAGCACTCCCTATATCCAATTTTCCTCTGGTGTGGAATGAACATAGAGTCCATTACTGTTGTGCAATAAAGACGTTTAATAAAAATAAGAATAATAATTACAAAATATTCAAGAACAACCGTTCAGCTTCACCCTACTCTCCCCCGCAGCAGAGCAAAGTAACAAGCCCACCGTAAACGGCAAAGTGCTAAATCGATTGAAAACACTATACACTCCAGCATCAATCTTACTGCACGCTAAACCGTGTACGCGGGTCTTCGAGGCGCCACGAAGACAAGTGACAACCGATTGGCGAACAAAGGGTGAGTCACCGTTTCGATCGATCAAGCTCGGGAGGAGGACGTTTATTAATTAGCCCCTCGAATCCGCCGCTAGTGGCAAGGAGACGGAGTCCTGTTAACGGGACGAGTGTTAATCACCGAGGCATGTCTTGCCGGCGCCGTCCGTCGTCATTGACACGCGCGCCAATTATCAGAGCACATTTCCCGCCGGTAGCCGCTATTAATTGTAGGTTCGCCTGGCGAGCACGTCACGATCGGTAATGACGCACCAGGAATTGGAACGTAAAAAAAAAGAGAGGAAGAAGGAAGGAGGCAGCACCGCGGGTCGGCTGCGGGGGCAAGAGAGAGAAAGACGGTGGACAGCACCGCGGATTGCCAGCGGGGACAAAAGGCAGAAATGGAGAGAGAGAAAGAGAGGGAGAGAGAGAGAGAGAGAGAAGAGGGGGAAGAAATATTCCACGGATGAAAAAAGAAAAAAAGAAAAAGAGAAGTGTTGCGAGTAGCAGCAGGTTGGCGCCATGCCTGTGGCACCGCTCTGCCCCCGTAGTTGACACCGTAGAATTGATTATAGAGCAGCAGGATTGATTTGAGCTGCGATAAAACTCCGTATTACCTCCGCCGATCAACGATCAAGGTCCTGGCCAGCAGCGATATGCCGCCGATTGCTGAAATTACGATCGATCTAATTACCTTTCGCGCGAGACCGTTTACGGCGCCCGTAATTGGTGTTCAGGTCGGATCGGAATCCGGAATCGCCGCGAGATCGAGCGAACCGTCTCGCGAGACGTCCAGGTAGCAAGGGAATGAATCGGTACGCGAGACGTCCAGGTAGCAAGGGAATGAATCGGTACGCGAGCGGACGGAATGGGAGGAATAAAGAAATCGATCTGGCGATCGAGGCCCGACGACGAAATATGTGTCGCAGCGAGCTGACACGATCGGGTCGTTGCGCAACGGCGACCTGATATCGGAATCGGCCACCGGCTCGCGCCACTTCGCTTCCAGGTGAACGTAACCTGCCGTCTTACGGGGAAGATTGCTGGAAGTGTAAGGTTCTTGATGGTGTTTCAAAAGGTGCAGGGTAATTATGGGAGAGACTCTGTACTTTCGATATTCCAGGGTTGTCGGTAATAAAATACAGCACTGTTCATTTTAGGTGTTTCAGGCTGTTGGTTTGGGTTTGGTTAGTGAGCGAGAACGTGTTTACCCTACTTTTAAGGGGGTATAACCGTTTGAAAGTGTCAAAAATCAGATTATTTTTTTTTTACATATTTTCATAGATTGATGTTTTAGAAATATTATAAAACAAGTCCGATGTAAAAATTCGAAAAATTGACGAAGTTATAGGCATTTGAATGAAACAACCCAGGTAGCATGGGGCGGCACGTCGGCTCGACCGATCGCAGCGGTTCGGTCGTTCGCGTCGCGGATACTTACACCTACTATTAATTACCCCTGATTAAGAAACCAGCCCGTTTTTCTACATTTATAGCACACCTTCAGCGGATGCCGTGCAGGGTGATTTTTGGGTCTAAATGGTCCGGGAATCCCCCAAGGGGAAGAGGTGGAGTTAGTAATAAATTTATACAATCAGTGGGTATAAAAGAGTATTAGCCATGAACCTTTAGACCTCAAAAATATGAGCATATCAGTCAATGCTTTGCATAGCAAGCAACAGTGTGCATCGGTTCTCAGTGTTTCCAAATCGAAAAATATACCTACACGAAGTCATGAATTCGGCTCCAAACTGTAACAGAAAAGGTAGCCGAAAATCTCATCGACGGGCCAGTAAGCCTATAAAAAGGCACCCATCACGTTATCCTGATTGTGAGAAAGGGGAAACGAACACAAGTGCGTCAGCTAAGAAATTAAAAATGGATGAATATCAAGACGTGACCGTGGAATCTTCATTTGGGTACAGAATGTTGAATTTTATTCCTGTGTTTTCTGCAATTAGTGATTACGTGAAGTGCAAACATTGTGACAGCAATGTAGAATTTTCAGAATCAAATATCCGTGGACTTGGTTTCAAAGTGGAAATAAAGTGTAGTTCGTGTCCTTCTAAATTTATAAATTCCTGTCCGATTACCGATAATCAGGCGTACGAAATAAATAAAAGATTAGTTTTTGTAATGCGGATCTTAGGAATTGGAGCATCAGGGATTAGAAAGTTTTGTGGACTAATGGATCTCCCTAAACCTGTCATTCAATCAACATACGACGCCATAGTAAAGAACATTCATTGCGCCGCGGAAGCTGTGTGTAGAAATTCAATCCTCTGTGCGGCGACGGAAGAAAAATGTCTTACTGCGAAATATAACCAAGTTGAAGAACCTGCAGGCCTAACTGTTTCTGGGGATGGAACCTGGCAAAAAAGAGGTTTCTCCTCGTTATACGGCATTACAGCTTTGATTGGACATTTTTCAGGAAAAGTTCTGGATGTCGTAATTAAATCAAGTTTTTGCAAAGGCTGCGAAACCATGACAGAGAAGATTAATACTGCGGAATATGAAGAGTGGAAAGAAACCCATAACTGCTCTGTAAATCACGAAGGAAGTGCGAGCAAAATGGAAATGGACGGAATTAGTGAGATGTTTCACAGATCCGAAGGACTACACGAAACAAAATATTTAAATTACATCGGAGATGGGGATAGCAAAACATTTGCAGGACTATTAGCATCTTCCCCATATGGTGAACCTGTAAAAAAGAAAGAATGCGTTGGACATGTGCAGAAGCGTATGGGAACAAGGCTGCGCAATTTGAAAAAGAAAACCAAAGGGCTTGGCGGAAAAGGACACGGAAAATTAACAGCAAGGTTAATAGACGAACTCACAGTTTATTATGGGAAGGCAATTAGGAATAGCTGTCATTCCATTACACACATGAAAAGAGGAATTTGGGCAACTTTCTACCACAAAATTTCTACGGACAATAAGCCGCAACATCAAAATTGTCCTGCAGGAAACGGTTCCTGGTGTTCATGGCAAAAGGCGAAAGCTGAAAACAAATTGCACGAATACAGGCATAAGCCTGCTTTAACGAGCGAAGTTGCCGAAGCAATACGTCCTATTTATGAAGAACTGAGCAGTGATAATTTATTGGAACGATGTCTCGGCGGCTTTACTCAGAATAGTAATGAAAGCTTGAACGCGCTCTTCTGGAAAATTGCTCCTAAAACCATCTTCAGTGGTGCAACAATAATTGAAATAGCGGCCTTTATCGGCGCTGCAATCTTTAATGATGGACATAAAAGTCTTTTACATATATTGGACAGTATGAACATTAAAATCGGCCCTGGAGCCTACGAAGGGTGTTGGGCGGAGGATCATCGCCGCATTACTTTGAGTACGATTCGAGCGCATGAAGCCACTAAAGAAGCCAGAACTGCTAAACGATTGTCAAGAATAGCTGCTGAAGAAGCTGTTTCGTCTGCTGAAGGCTTACTTTATGCCCCTGGAATCGCTGATTAAGTGTGAGATACGAAAAATACAGTTTATCAGCAAAGCATCAGAGTCAAAACTTCAAACGCGTTTTTCTCGAAACTATATTTTTCATTACGGTGGCCCTAAAAACTCGCGCTACGTTCAACCAATTCACTTCCAATTTTGCATGCAGAATCATAATAAGATTCCGCATCGCCCAACGAAGGCTTTTTTTATTTCGATTCCCCGTTTATTATTTATAAAGGAAAAAAGTGGATTTTTCTCTTAGAAAAATTTAACTTTACCTTTGATCTCTCACCATTTCTTTATTTTTCAAAATTTTCAAAATCGCCTTCGTTGCGCGATGTGGAATCTTATTATGATTGTGCATGCAAAATTTGAAGTAAATTGGTTGAACGTAGCACGAGTTTTTAGGGCCACCGTTTAGCCGTCTAAAATCGAGGGACTTTCGGACATGTATCCGTAACTTCCGAAAAACAATAGTTTTTTAACTGAAACTTTTTTTATAAGTAGTTCATAATACTATGTAAACATAGTTAAAAAACGGGAAATCTGCATCAAACCGTTGACTTGTAAAAAAATCCACAAAATGTATACATTTTCCGAGGGTTCAAACGGGTATACCCCCTTAAGGGAGCAGACCACTGTAAAAAATCGGAAAAATCGATTTTTTCTTTTTCACATTTTCTGAAAGATGTACGTTTCAAGAATGTTCTGGTTGCCGTTTCAAGAATGTTCATAAATTCCAAATTTTATGAAGAAATTCGCAAAATTGACGGAGATATGGCATTTTCCGTGGAGCGGTCTCAAGCGCGCCACTGAGCCACGCGGAACATTGAACGCGTTTTCCTCAGAACGACATTGCTCAACCGCGTTGACAGTCTACAGAGAAAACTATACGTCCAGTTGACATGAGCAAGGACATTTATTATACGAAAAACCCGTCTCTATTACCTGACGATCAGTTTTCTTTAATTAACGACCTCCTTATTTTTTTTTAGCAACATTTCCCCTATTTTGTACACCGAAAACATAATTTTTTTTCAGTGGTCCGCCATTTTGTAATTCCTTGCGATTTTTTATTTTTTTGATCGTCATGTAATAGAGGTAGGCTTCTAGTTTCTAAATATTTTTGTCTTTTTGAATTCGGATTAACCATATGGCCTGGGCACTGTCAACGCGACAAGCATGATTTTGCTGCAGCGCATATTTTGACGAATAGTATACAGGAAACGGATTTCTGAATTTAATTGAAAAAATTGTTTTTTTACCCTTCAATACGTACATATTAACTATACTAAGCAGTACATTTATTTACTTGCATTGTTTAGTTGAAATAAATTCCTGAAGACACCCTTACTTTTAGGACCATTAAAACTCGGAAAAATCGATTTATTTTTTTTGCATTTTCTGAAAGACGTACATTTCAAGAATGTCCTCTCCAAATTTTATAAAGAAATTCACAAAATTGACGGAGATATGGTATTTTCCGTGGAGCGGTGTCAAGCATGCCATACAGAAAATGGATTTATGAATTTGATTGAAAAAACAATTTTCTTACCCTTCGATATGCACATTATTAACTATACTAAGTAATACATTGATTTACATACGTTGTTTGGTTGAAATAAATTCCCGAAAACACCCTTACATTTCGGACCGTTACAGTGGTCTGCCCCCTTAAGGGATCACACCAGTTTGGAGCCTAAAAAAGCAGCGATATTTGAGGATTTTTTTAGAGAGAATGATAAAGAAAATTAAAAATCTTTAACAAAGCATTTATTGTGTAACTATTGAAGTACACGAAAAAAATTTTGTTTCTTTCCTTCGAACAAAATGACATCGCTGGGATCGGTCCACGTGCCTAAGCCTCTTTTTCGAGCATGCCAAATTGGTGTGCAGGATAATTGCAAAGCAGTTGGATGTAGAGCAGAAAACCCAACATTTTCATTCTCTACGCGATATTTACTAAGGAAATATATACAGGGATTTTCTAAAGTATGGTTTTTTGTGAAAACGGTGAACATATGAAACAAAGATATCATTTTTTACCTAAGAATTGAGTTTAAAAGTGTCCGCAGCAAGGTCAGTTTTTAATCCTATCGCGAATCCGCTACACATGTATTTAGTAAATAAAATGTTAGGTGTTTTTATCTAGGTCCAACTGCTTCGCAGTTATCGCCAATTCGGCACGCTCCGAAGAATATTTGTAGTAAATCTTTTCTACCCATCAATATGTACATATTACTTACACTATGCAACACATTGATTTACTTGCGTTATTTGGTTGAGAAAAGTTCCCGAAAATACCCATACTTTTCAGACCGTTTGCAGTGTTTGCCCCTTAAGCGTGGGAAATATTAAAATTTTGATTTTCCTCGAAGCAAGTAGTAGCACAAGATGTATACTTGGAAAAAGTTACCACTGCAGAATGTAGGCACGGTGACGATTTCGCGCAAAGTGCGGCAACTCTCCCATAATTACCCTCATACATATTGAATTAGTGGAAAAGTTGATGCGGCGTCGAATTCTTTGTACTTTCAGCTTCCGTTCCCCTAGGTTTTCTATTATAATCGAACGAAAGAATATGCTTCTCGCGTCGGTGGAAGGCTGCGATAGGCATCGTGGGTCACCAGCCCATCCACGTGGCACAACGCGTTGGACCATCCTACCGAAGCAAGCAGCTGAGCTGGTGTTTTGGTATCGTGAACCTAACGGAGTTTACAGTAGAAGCTCCATGATCGGAAATAATGTGGACTTCCCTGTAACATAGGGCTGCCATCCGTAAAATCACTAATCTAGGACAGCGAGCATTAACCCCGGGCATTTCCGCTTGAAACCCAGACGCTTTTAACTATGTCTTATATTAGGTACGATATCACAAAAATGTCTGTAAATTATAGATTGCGACCGCAATCAAGAAATAAAGATGAAATATAGTTGTGCAAAGTGGAGAGTTGTTTCGAGAAGTGGTCACGTCCAGCTTCGCTATTTACAACGATTACGCGGGACGCTGCGTAAAAGTCTGGCGCACTGAAATGCATTTTACGCGTTCTTGATGCGCCTCGAGTGTGAACGCAACGATAATTCGCGATACCGCGCGCAATTCGCGAGCTTCCCTCGCGATCCTTCTCGTCCAGCGTTCCCTTGGCAATCTGGTTCTGGTGGGTAGCTCTCTCGCGGCTCCCGTTTCCTACTCACCACTCTGCATCCTTTTTCTTTCTTGTAATTCCAATAAACACGCGGATACATACTCCGCGAGCTATATAGCTATCGTTTCAATCGTGCACAGCTAATAGTCTCCCAGATATTAATTGTCCGCTTCCTTATGATCTCAGTGCAGAGGGTGAGTCAGAAGGTGTTGCCTAGGTTGCCGCAGCCTGTGCTTTTTTCTTGCTCAAGGAGTGGTACACAATTAACAGGAAAATGAGTTGATAATGACCATAATAATACTCGGCGCGAATATTTAAAGCAGTATTTGCAATTACTGCTTCCTGCGATCCTCGAGAAAAGAATACAGTGATCGACTGGGTTATTGATGGAGATGCTAATAATCGAGGACCTTGCAGCAAGAGGGATGCAGCTTCATCTTTACCAACTCCGAGTAAATTAGAAAAAACTGTTTATAAAATTATTGCTTTGGCCTGGCGTTAAAAAGAGAACAATAATTGAAAAATATATTTTTTTCACGCAGTAAGTAATAAGTAGTTATTGAGTTGATAAGCTTTCACTTCTTTTGTTGGCGAAAAGATATTCTGTAATAAAAATATGAATATTGATACTTCTATTTTTATTTATTTGCAATAAATCGCTCATTTATTATCGCGTTTGCGTCAAACGTGCACCAAACGATGCAGAATTGTAAGAGGAATAAAATCATGCTCGAACCACAACGTAATACCAAGAAGGAAAAGAAGAGAAAAGAAACGACGAATTTTAACAGAAAAGTATGTTACTTACATTATTAATATATTACTATTAATTTCGAACACGTCTACTGTAATGCATGAATTTTTGCACAACAAACGAACTTCGTTGGCAGCCTGCGGAACTGTTGCTCCGGCAAACTGCAGGCTCGCGTGAGTCGCGAATGGGCAACGATACCGGTGATATCCGCGGTGCGCCCGTTTCGAAGGCTATCCGCGAAGAATCCCCGCGAATGGGCGAAGGAGTGACGGGCAGGTCGGCCAGCGCGGATGCAAAAGGAAGGAGCAGGCACAAAAGGCAGAAAGGGGAATATCTGCTAACACCTGAGCATTCGGGAGAAGCAGCTCGCGTGTCGCAATGCACGAGAAGGTGCACGTGTGTTCGCCGCGGAGAGGAGAGCGGACAAGGAGGGAAGGGAAGAGGAGAGGACCTCGTAAGATATTGGCTCTCCCCAAACAGGTTTCTTAGACACATTCTTTCTGGGCTTGATGCTCGCCATTCGTGCAGCTCACGGCCTCTTATTAATTATTGCCCACGTCCTGGCCCGATTAACGCGCGAAAGTTACGACGGCTTTGCCGAATTTGGAAATCCCCCGTGCAGGGCAGGGAAATTGTTAAACCAGCCTAATCGTCTATTTGATATCGAAGACGGGTGTCTTTGGCCTGGACGCGCACTATCGACTCCTCCGTCGGCAAGCCTGTTCAGCCAAAGTAGGTACTGTCCACGAGTTCTCATCGACGAAGCAGTTTAGCGCAGCAATGTTGAATAGAAGGACTCTTGCTCCTTAACCCTTTCAGTACCATAAGGACGTATAGGGTAGATGTCCCAATTATTGCTAGTGCTCCTATCACTGTCACTTTATTTATTTCACTTAATAAACACGTAACGTATACAAATAGATTTTCTTGAATGTAGTGTACGGTTTTTATCATATATTAATTTGTTCAATTATTGTAAACCTTCAAAGTCGAGCTGTTTCAGTGAGCAAACAAAAATGTCCTTTACAAAGCCGCCATTCCCTTATTTTTTAAATTATTCCAAAATCGTACGCTATATCGAAGAAAATGTATTTTTCTTTAAGGGAAGGCCTATCTGGAACGGTCAAAACAACATGCTACTTTGGGAATTTTTTTTAAAAATCACGATAAACTTTTATTATTAAATACAAGTCTATTGGAAAGAGTACATCTTACGGATATTTCAGTATTTTTTGTGGTAAGAAGTATTGAAAAGTTTGTGAGTTATAGGCGATGCCCGTGACGTCCTTTTTTTAGGCGCTTTGACCATCCAAAATTGAAAATTCGATTTTTTTTAGACAATATATGAAATTATCTGGGCGCTATTCTACTTACACGCGTTCAACTTTGTCAATTTTGGTCGAATTAACTTGACACTTTCAGGAAATATGTTCAAGATGTACTTCAAGAAAATATAAAAATCGAAAACTTGTTTTTTGAAAATTTCTAGGTAGGCCTCCACCATTAAGTTGACTTCGGAATTTTGTATTTTTCATGTTCCAATCGCTTTTGGTACTGGGTGCTAGCTGACAAGGTCCCGCCAGACACGAAGGTTGACAATATCGTATAAGTCCGTCATTTTAAAACTTTGAATAATAAATAATGTATGAAAATAAAATTAAAATATTCCCTGACATGTCCTAAAAAAATTCCGATATTTCGCTGAAAAATTACCTGAGAAAACAAATTTGAAATTTACCCATTCCTTTAGGCCTACAACGTGGTGTACCCCCTTAAGAAGAATTAATGAAGTGGCATTAATAAGGACACTGGCAGAAATTGGGACATTTACCCTATCCCATCAATGAGCGTACATAGCTTGCGCGGGGAACGCCGACAGGCGTTCCGCGAGCACAGCCGCCAAATGAGACTGAAGGGCTTCCGCACGCGACGAACGAAAAGCGTCTGGACCTCGGTACTCGAAGGGTGTAGGAAAAGAAAGTAGACGTCGGCTCAGCTATCGAAGTGCAAAAGGTCGATAGTAGCGCTGGGTCTCACTTCTGTACCTCATCTGCTACAGTCCTTTCAATGAAGTCTACCGTATTATAGTTCAGACGTTCAAATAGTCACACAACGGCTAAAACAGTTGCCTACGCATCTCCAGCTGGAGCGGGTGCAATTTGCTAAAAAAACTGGTGGGGCAGAGTAACGATTTTAGCTGGGGATCAGATAAAAGTAGGAGAGAGAGAGAGAGAGAGAGAGAGGGCCGGGGCAAGATATGCCAATCGTGGGTACTTGGAAGCGACCTCGTGTCTCTTTTTCCAGGTAAGACTGTCGGCGGCTGGTGGAGCCCGATGCACGTGTGCACCTTCGACACCTTCGACGCCTGGGCTGGGCCCCAGGCTTTAGAGATCGTTTTATCTGCTCGCGCCGGGCCGCGAGAAAGTCGAGATTACGCGGAAGTGGGTAGCTCTGCCGGTGGTGTCGGCGAAAAGAATTTGTCTCGCGATTTGCATACGTTCAATGTTAACGAACGAAATTCCTGGCCGGGTAACGAGCAAGAGGGGGACAACGGCAACCGGCTGGCGGGAAAGAGAGGGCGCGTGCACGCGTGAAACGTGTTCGGGTCGCATATATAATGAAACCGAAGATCGTTTGTCCGCTAGATTATGGATAAAGCCGCGAGGATGCCGGCCGCGGAGCGGCCGTATGTATTTAATTTCGTATCGCCCGTTTTATGAGCGTAATGAGATAGATCGGCGGATAAGTGGAATTGGATGCACTTGGATCACATTGTACGGGGAGATTCGCTGCCGCGATGGCGGATGCTTTTAACGTCGCTGGTATCGTTACCATCTGGGAATGGCATTAACTGTTGTCCACTGATGGGCCGGTATAGATGAACCAGTAGCAACTGGAATGGTGCGTGTACTGTTACGATGTTCCGATCTTTAACGTCGTTAGTATCGTTATAGTTCAGTGACGGTATTACTACTTAGTACCTACTACGGGACGATGTGTTCACAACGTCTGTTATTATTGGTAGCGGACAGTAGCACTGGTTATCTTGTTGATACTGATGGATGTAACGTATCTAGTGTTCCTAGTATTTCGGAGGTCCAAGCGGACATATCGCTATACGGAATATTTCAATTGAGACTTAACCATTTCGCTGCCGTATTTAAATTTTCGGACGATTCTTGAAAAGTGTCAGGTTTACAGGAATAAAAAGAGTTTTTGATCTTCAGTTTAGCATTTTTTTTTCGGGGAACACTGCTGAGTATCTTAGTACCTACAAGAAAAAATGTATCACAATACATTTTTTTAATGCGCGGACTATAGTCAAACACCGCAGCGAAAGGGTTAAGGGAGGAGCCTTGCGTAATGTGCCCGAAAATCGATCTTTCTGGGGAGTTTAATCGATAGTATGTCATGTGGAAAACATGTTAATAAAGCGTCCGTCCAAAATTTGAACTCTAAAAGCCCGTAGAGACCATTTTTGGGCGCGCGAAAAGAGTGAAAAGATTTTTTATATTAAATAGTATTAAATTTACTACATGGATGACATATGGCTAGATCTGTTGCTAAAGTTACATATATTTTCAGTTTGTAATACACATTTCCATACATCTTCACGTGATTGCAATAAACACTAATTTTCACATATTTTTATTTCCATTCTCATGCTTTTATGTAAGCAAGACTCACTTTAAGCAGTATATGAACACGTAATTTGTAGTTAAATCTTACTTAATTTTCACTTGCTTCAACTGTGATTTGAGGTAGCCGAACCTCGCTCCAATCAATTTCAGAAGATAATATCAAATTCAGAATTAAAAACAGCATTACTTTGTCACTACCAATCATTTAAAAATTTTCAACAATTTTAAATTTACCCACAAAATTGGCACACCCCCATTGAGTATACACGTTGGTGTCCGAAAGATCACACGTGCATAAGCGTGCTAATAAAACTATTATCAAATCGATCTGATCCTGTAATTCCACTGTGATCCCACTCTCTAACACTCCTCCAAGAAACCCAAACTTTTCCAACGGAGAAAACCAACAATTTAACCCTTCCGACTCCAGCTTAATTTGCGCTCAATGTCACACTTATTAAACCCAGAACATTGCTGCAGGGGCATTCGGTGGATCAAGAATTCCTTCACTTTTGCAAGGTTTACCAACATCAGTGCGCAACTTTAAACTTAAATATCAATGCACCTCCGAGACACATGTACTTGAAGCGCAAACGGGTTAACGTCCACGAGCCGAAGCGCGCGCGCGCGCGCGCAATGAGTGGCATTTATCGTAACGAAAGAAATTCGCGTGGCGCGAGCGTTGCTGATTAATGGCATTCGCGAGCCTCGAATTTCGAAGGCCGATCGAACCGGGCTAAACGCGCCAGAAGGAGGAGGTGAAAAAAAAACGAACATTGGATAGGTTATTTATCGACGCGAAGAGCTGATGAGAACGTTCCGGAGATTCGAAACGAAAAGGCGAGAAGGGGAGGAGGGGGCGGCAAAAAAAAGAAGCCGTTCGGATGCCGAGAGTGTGCCCACGTATGAATTCCTATCAGTGGCGGGACCTGTGCCCACGTAAATGGTTTCCAGGCAGGAGAAGCCGGGATGAAAAAAGTTTGACACATTCCGCAGGTGTGCTTCATCCCAGGGGGAGTTCTGCGCTCCGAAACGCTGCGGGTCCGCTCGTTTGCGATGTTTTCTACGATAACGCGAGAACCAGTTTCGGGGAGGCCTCGGGGAAAGTGGAAATGGACCCGCGCGATCGATGTCCCATTGGGACTTATTTCGCGAAATTTAAACTGGAAGCAAGGAAGTTACGAGAGGGGTGGCCGATTTGGTAGAGAAGGGCGGGTCGACGGTGTCCGGGTCCGAGATATGGATTTGGAAATGTGCAACTGAGATATATAAGAGCGTCTGAGGTTGAAGCACACGAGGGGAAGATAAAGTACTTCGGTACGCCAATTGATCATTCTTGGGAGAGTTTAGAAAAAGGGGCTGGCTGTACTGTAAATTAGACACCGTTCCACGTTGGTACCGAGTAAAAAGCTGCAGCAAGTAAAATGTCTAAATAAAAGTTGTAAACTTTAATATTAAGGGGCATTAATTGTCACGTCGCTCGAAGGTCAAGTGTTTTTTTTTGTGAATTAATTACAAGGAGACGATTAAAAATTCTGACTAGTACTTTTAGGTAATGTTTATTAATACTATAAACTGTGAAAAAAATTGTTTTGGATAATATATAGATGTATATGACGGCGCCACAGTCTGATGTGTAGGCGTTTTTTTTGCGGTTTTGCCCTAATTGCGAAAAAACTGAGGTGCGGATCGACTTGAAATTTTTACTGCATGCTCGATATATGTTTCTTTTTTGAGTGTGCCTCAGGATAAAGTGTAAAAGTTCTAGTTTGCGAGATAAAAAAGCAGCCATAAATTTGGTTAAATCCTTTCTCCAGAATGGTCCTCCAAGATTACAGGTTCTGGGAGAAACATATTCCAAGAGAACCGCTGTATCTTTATTTTTAAGCTCAATATCAGTGCAAAACCAAAGACACTTTTTCTAAACCAATGTATAATCAACCTCATGTGGCGCCATGTGTAAAAAAAATATATTTTTCCACTCTACAGTAATAAACACTGCATAAAAGGAAAAGTCTGTACTTGCTTTCGTCTCCTTCTAATTAATTCGCACAAGATACTTGACTTTCGACCGATTTGCCTGCCCATTAATCTCCTTAATACCGTTTCACGCAACCAATCCATATAAGAAACACTAAATCCCACGATGAGGTGAACTTATTTCAGAAGTGAACTCGGGGGTCCACCGGAATTCCCTTGAAGTCCAGAAGCGTCGCTGCAGAATTCGATCGCCTAGCAATTTAAATGTACCCCGTGGCGTGCTGGATTCCCAGTCGCAGAAAAGAAGTTCACCGGAGTTCGCTGGACGAGGATAAGCGTCTCCCCGATACCCCGAAGCGTCGGGCCGCAGAAACGTCCAGCGGAAAACAGAGCAACAGAAAGCGCGGCATAAATCTGCTATCCGCCGATGGAATATTCGCGCTGCCGAGCTGGTGTTTTACCGCGGCAGCGATAGGTACCTTTTTCAGGTCAGAAACTACTATACGCGAAAAGCTATTCTAGAACGTGTTCCTGGAACCGCGAGAACAGTCGCAACGTTATCGCCGGCGAGAGGGAAGGGAAGGTTCTCGCCAACGTTCGCGCGTCCCATTTAAGCCGAGATTCCAGAAAATAATTGGAAGCCGACCGTTTATACGGCCGGCGCGCGGATGAAAAATCGGCGCTATCGCCGGCTCTGCTACCCCTTTTGCCTCAACATTGCGGGGACATGGTTTACAAACAATCGGGCCGAGCAGAAAGAGCAGACACGTCGCTGGACACTCGGCAGCGGTTTTATCGTAATTAATTCGATAACGGGGCGAAACGAATGACCGCGGCGTAAATAAATGGCCACTTTCTTATTACTTCGCCGCCCGTCCATGCCCGATTGCGGTATCGCCGCGGAAATTGATTAGGCCCAGCGATTTCTGTTTCGAGGAGAGCGCACAATCGAAGCACAATGGCTCGCTGTATCTAACCGTGATTCCAGATTCCATCGGGGCGGGGGGGCTGGCTCTCGCCTATTGCCGCAACTCTGCACGCAAAAAGAAGAGGAGGCAGGGAAACGCATGGACGTTGCGTCGGCGGACTTGCGAAACATCGAAACAATGTGCTCGCGACTGCAGGTACCGGAGGAATTCGAAAATTCTAATGTCCCGCTGCTAATTGGGTTGGCTGTGGTCCATGTAATGAGAAGCCAAGTACAATGGAAGAAAATATCGTAACACGGTGGAACCTGGAGTACCCACGCGAATTAATTGGAGCACACGGTAGTTTCGTAATTAATCGAGCGGTTACCGTGTAACGTGGAGCACGATCGTTTAGTTATACTATGGTCCTCAAGGTGCCTTTTGTGCTTGAGTTAATGACAATGAGATATAGATTAGAGCGACTGCCTCTCACACTTTTCACACCAAAATGGTAAATTGCTCCGCAACTGAGAGGGAGTTTCTTAAAGTTTAAAGGCAACGCGGACTTTCCTACAAAAGGGATTTAGAATTCCCATGACTCGACGCGGTTCGATTCCCGAAGCTCCAAATTTTACGGAATATCAACAGACTAGCTCCGACGTTAGTCGAGCCGAGCAATCGAGGCCCCACTGCATCATCTTGCGACTGTAAAACCAGCGAGTTATCGGTGCTCTACATAATTAAGTTAGCAGCGAGCGCTATGCAGCGGGGCTCCGATTAATCATTAGTAGGAGCGAGATACCGCGCGTTTATAATTATATTTGCGAAAAAGAGAGTAGAAAGGAGCGGTTTAGCGGATCTTTGATCGCGCGTCGAATACACCCGCTATTTACCTTTCCTCTTTGCCCGGGGCAAACAAAAGGCTATCCGTATCGGCGCGGCGGGAAGCGCAAAAAGGCGGTGGCGTTCCGCGGCACGCCGAGCGCTGAGAATTTTTCTGCCGGGCCACCGACTTGTAAACCATCCTGCCGTTTTGTTCGAAACGTCCTTACCGCCGCGCTTATCGAGCCGCCCGTTTAATTAACGAACGACGGAGCCGCGCAAACACCATCCGCCGTCAACTACGACTATGAGCCATTCTGTTCGCACCCGGAAAATCAACAGTTGCACCGACACGGACGTACGGGGAGACCCAAATGATCCATGGACTACGACTCTCACGAATAGCCACCACTTGGTAATTAGATGTTTGAATCAGTCAACCCTTCAGAACCATCAGGGTTCCTAAAATTACAGAGATCGCTCGCTTACCTTGGCCATGGTGACGGTGTTGGCGGCGGCATCGAGGTGGACGAGAACCGACAGTACCACAGCAACGCGTATCATCGGGTTGATCGTCATCGTGCCCTGTTGCGACGTGGTTACGTCCGCGAGGGGTCGAAGGGCCCGTGGCTGGCCCGCCACGCACGTACACTCCCGCCACTCACACCTACTCACTGTCCCCGGCACATGGCATCCGCCTTTTCATGATCCCTTGGTACCTCCGTTTACGACTGTCCGCGACCGCCAACTGACTTCTCCTTCGGCCCCCCGGACACTTGTCCTGCCACTGGCCGGCCGTACCACTGGGACGGGGCCTTAGGTCCCTCCTGGTGGCGCGCGACTCTACGGACCGTACGGGGGTAGCTGCGCGCAAACGATGGGGGCCCCACGAAAAGACGCGAGTGTATGTCCAGCCGTGGCAACCGCCGGCGAGCAACTGGCAATAGTGATGCCAGAATCGTGGGACGTGGGACAAAATCATACCCACCCCACGGCCAGCCGTAGTATATACCCCTCTTTGCTCGTTCCGCACCGACACAGCCGTGCCCCTACCTTCTGTCCGTGTGCGCTTGCCTGTTCGGCGCTTTCCGCCGACAATCCACGCTACCGAAACCCGAGAGCGCATGGGCGGCAAACGGGAGGTCGGCGGTTCAAATCCCGGTGCCGTGGGTTTTACTTTTTTTTCTGAATTATTCTATAATTTCGCTGTCTAACTTCTCGGCAAAGTAGGTGCTGGAAAATTATTAATTTGCGGAGGATATTCGAAGCTTGACGGTTTGGTTAGTTGTTGCAATTCGGGTTACCGAAAATCATCCGCCGCAAGTTCTGCCGTTCTAGCTTCCCACTAATATAGTAAATGCGAAAGTCTGTTTGGATGTTTGTTACTCAATCAAGTCGCAACGGATCCTTCTGAAGTTTTGCGTAGAGTCTAGGACCAGGAATAACATATAGGATACTTTTTATCTCGATTTTTTTAACCGATTTGGACGAAATTTTGCACGATTACTCTCTAGAACCCTGCGGAAAATATAAGCTACCATGAAATCTGGACATCCCACCCCTCGCCCCTTATTTCACCCTCTTGACACTCTGTGATAATCGAAGTTTTACCCGGGCAACGCCGGGTACTTTAAGCTAGAAAGCGGAAAGTGTTTGTGTGATTGTTTGCAGCCTAAACACTTTTCGAACAGCAAACTCTGGGGTCACGAAATGTGTCCCAGCTTTCATTTTCACAAAAAATAAAAAATAAAAATTGAGTATTGTCTAGTAGTTTGGAATCAGTCTGCTGATTAAGGAGAGCTGGGGTTTTCTTATTAAACGAATGAAGTTAGGTAACTGTTTGCTGGTGTAAGATATTGGAATATTGGAATTCGAAGTATTGTAATTATTGTGGAAAGTGTTATACTTTTTGGGAGAATGTTTGCTGCAGGATGTGATTTTCATGGAAATGGACAAGTGATTTCAATGTGTTGGAAGTGTGCGTATAGGGTAGCTGTCCCAATTACTGTCAGTGTCCCTATTACTGTCAGTTTATTTATTTTACTTAATAAAAACGTAACGTCTACAGAATAGTGTACAATAATGATAATAATAAGAAGAAGAAGAAGAAGATGAAGAACAATCTCAATATAATAATAACTCTTTTTTGCACACTACTCTTTATACTTTACGTTTTTATTCAGTAAAATAAATACAGTGATAGTAATGTACTATCTAGCAATAATTTGAACATCTAACCTATGTTGTTCGAGTTGGAGGTAGGAAGGGAATATTACCATAAAGAAACCGTTTTTCATCATCGTTGTTTTTCGGTTTTCAAGTGTAATTATGATACTCAAAACTATTTCGAGGAGATTTAGATTTTAGATTTTAGTCTGGAATGAAACGCGTAACCCTGATCCTTTTTTATGATAAGAATTTTCTTTTAAATGAGTTTTGAAGTGAATTAGAAAAGCAATTAGAGGATTGGCTATCTAAATGACTTTGTTGCTCGCTAAAGTATCTAATACTCTGAAATCTTCGAATATCTTACGCGCGTGATTCAGAAGAAGTGTCAGTATATAAAATACACGGCGTGTATTTCTTTCATCTTCAAACTAGAGACGCAATCCTCTGTTTGGAGCAACGTATTAAATTAAATGGTAATGTATAACGAGTTTAACCATATGGATACGCTTGGCCATAAAATAGAAGAGTGTATGACCCAAGGCCTGAAAAAGCAAAGATTCTTATTCATTTTCAAACACGCGTCCCGCCTCGAAATTTTCTATACTTGTACTTAAATCACCTGCAAATATTTCTCCACTAAGAATCTTCCATATACCGATACTTCATTCCCTGCGCGCAATCTCTTAATAATTATCTCCGCCAACTAACCCCAAAAAACATACAAAACTTCATAAAACACTTATCTCGTCCGTTGGATAATGCATTTGAAAAATGTCACCGAACAGTTGCTTTGTCTTTAAAAATAAACTGTAACATCCTCGTAGACTACAATAAAAAAAGGAAGCTTAGCAATGCCAATTACTTTAAAGCCACTGTGCAATTGCAATCGATGCTCGATCAAATTTACTCATCGCCGAAATAATTGTGCGAGTCACAGTTCATATTCGGGAAGTGACTTACGCAACGATTAGTTCTCACCTCGCCTCCTTATCACATCTCGATCCGAGCAGCAACGCTTGATGCTGCTGCACAGACTATCAGAGATAAGGGACAAAAATACCGGAGTTTGTTGATTTCGGTGTCGCTCGCGACAAAGTTAAACCAAGTCACACACGCGCATCTGAAAACAATCGAGATCGCGTACCCGCCGAACGATGCAAGCGTCTTAGAAACGAGAAGAAGAAATCGAAAACGATTCAACTGTTCGATTTCCCCCGATCAGCGGGAGTGTGTCGCGAACAATGTACCCTTGCAAGCCTTCTGACCGGTGTTAGTAAATTAGAAAGGGCATCGCTGGAGCGCTGTATCCGGTCGTATCGGGCGCGTTTACGATCGGATCGGTACAAATCAAGCAATTCCGATGCGCTCGGTTTCGCTTTCTTCCACGCGAGAGGCGGACTCCTCCCGGGCAGTTCCGCGCGATCGAAGAGATTCATGAGTCATCGAGAATTCGAAACCGATTCAGAACTGGTTGTTTGGCCGATGGAATGTAGCTTTTAACAGCGAGGGAGCGAGGAGGCGACGCGCGCCGGCCGGGGAGGGTGCGCGAGAGGGTGCAGGCGGATAATACGCGTTTAGGAGACCGGGGAGGGCCTCGCACACCTGTGGCCGTCCGCGTTCCTCATTAAATTTCAATCGGGGCACTGATTTATTCCCTGGCTGTCTGTACTTCGCGCTTCCACCGCGCCCCACGCTACCGATTGTCTCCAGGTGGTCTGCGAAAAGCCTTGAATCGGCGAGCAACGCCGCCGCGTCCTCTGAATTAAATATCGCGCGAGCCTATTGTTCCTGGCGAATACAAGCTTCTCGGGTACACGCTCCACTATCGGGGTCTCTGATTTTTCCTGGACGGAGCTCGATTACGAGTGGCACGTATTACAATTTTTATAAGTACACCTGCTGCTTATTACTCTCTGACACGGGGATACTAGTATTCTGATTCACTTACATATTAACGCTTGAAATACCAGTGGCATTAGCACTTCAATGGTGCAGTTTTAATATCACTGCTGGCGCAAGTAACTTATACAATCGAAGTAGATACTAGAACCAAAACGGTATCTAATCCTTCGATATCACCAGCCCATTATGCTACCCAGAATCAATTTATCAAACTGGCATTTCACGCCAGCTCTGCAATCCACGCAAACCAGTATTCCATTTTTACCTACAAAGCTGAACACCGAATAGATTCAATTTCCTGATAGTTCAACCCTTCGGGGGATAACGCAATTTGTATCTGTTCGAGAAATACGCCAAACTTGCCTGGTTACGCCCAACGATTCCCACCAGAGTTATACACGCGGAACACCTAGATATAATGCAGAATGGGAGAAGGCCTGGTGGCTTAATCTCGCGATTAGACTCGTCGCCAGATTTAAAAGCAACCGCGCGCATACGTCGGCCGGCCCATCAATAATTCTCAACGTTGTCGCGTGCAAGCAATATCTGTCTTCGAGGCACCTGTCCGAGACAAGCAAACACAATGGCGCTTAATCGGCCGGAACGATCGAACTCTTCGATTGAACTCGTTCCACCGGTAGGCGTAGCAGAGCCAGATAATAACTTGCTATTGCTCGGCTACCTACGTGCCCGTGCCTGTAATTCGCTCGTAGGGTTCGCCATTTAACCGCCTTCGAGGCAGCTTTACAAAGCAGCTTCGCATCGTGCCTGCTTCCCCTGCGTCCCTCGGTGTTTGTCAATTTTTAACTGGATCTCTGAGTTGGATTTCGAAGAAAAGTTACTTGGTATAAAACACGAGAAGGATCCTTCCCAGTGGGACGATTTTTATAAAAGACAATGAAACCGCCATTAAGATCAGGAGAAAGGTGGTCATTTGCATGGTAAGCGCACTGAGGAGCATCTGTTGGCACCGGACTGCACTCCGAGTCCCAGCTGGAGAAAGTGGAAGATCGCGCGCGCAATTATGTAGTAATTGGCTGACGTAATTGAACAGGCAAAAGTAACGATTATTCAGAGCTGAGTGGCAATCGAGCGATCCGTAATTCCTTCTGCTGTTCCCGAATCTCGTGATCCCCAGAGGCTCAGAGATTCTTGATTCGACAGCACCGTTTCAGCGGCGATTTTTACGTTCCCGAGGGGAATTCCGTGGTCGCGAATTCTGAAATCGACCGGTGATTGCGTCCCTGCTCATCGTGCACGAAGGGACTTAACAGGCTGCACGTTGGTCGAGCCGCCGGACAGCAACTCACTTCGTCGTCCACTCCGGCACACCTGTTCACTCAGGTATGCGATAATTCCCTCTCTTTCCATCCTCTACTCTCTCTCTCTCTCTCTCTCTCTCTCTCTCTCTCTCTCTCTCTCTCTCTCTCTCTCTCTCTCTCTCTCTCTCTCTCTCTCTCTCTCTCTCTCTTCGTCCGGCCAGCGCAGCCTCCCCGTCTCTTCTCCAGGTTTCTTTTGTCTCTTTCTTTGCTCCTCATCACGACACACCGACGGTGCTTTACCGTTGTCTCGGTGATCCTGGTCCCGAGGGATCCAGCTGGCAACTTTGCAGCCTGACCCTGCAATCTTCTACCCTGCAACGATCCTTCACGGACTCGCGCAGCCCGCCGGCCACCCTCTGCCAATCCTCCTGCAAACAATTAATCTCAATGTCACGCCCATGATGGCACGGCGAATAATGCGAGGGCACGGCGCGCGCGCGTCGGTTCGGCTATCGTTCGCGCGAATTGCGAGTGAACGCTCGCGAACTGCGGCCAGCCTATGATATCGATGGTCGTCTATTGTGAGCCGAGGCTGGTTGCGCGGCAGCTGGTTAAAATTCATCTTCTTCTGGTTCCCGTTCGCCGTGTACGCACGGTGCCGTCAAGTTTCCATTTATTACCAGGAGGTGCCCAACGGGGCACCAGCAGCCCTGACAGTTTCAGATTGTTTCGGACCGATTGGAGCGAGTGGTCGGTTCAGTCTATAGGGGGGCTCTCCCCCCGGAGAGTCGGCTCTCGACCTGCTCGCGCTGAAGAACCCAGACAATAGGACGCCAACATCCGAACCGCCCCGGCACTTGTCTCTTTTCCCCTGTTGCCCGTTCGTCCCGCTGTTTCCTTGGGCGTTTCGCGCTCGCTGCAGGGAGACGGAAATATTGAATTGTCTCCTCGGTAACGCTGGGATGCTTCTTCGGTACTACCTATAAGGTGTTAAGAGGCTGGAGGTATACAAGCTTGAGTAGCTATTGGGGCTTTTATAGTCCGATGTTGACCAGGAGACTGGGTCGAAATGTGCGTTGAAAAAGAATCAAAAGCGAATTATATCGTTTACATGCGACACGGTGCTGTGGCTTTAACTGTTAAACGTGACCCTCCAACTTCTTTCTAGTAATACGGAGGCATTTCCGAATGAGTAGTTAATTAAGTAGTCTTTCACGTTCTACTTGGAATGTCTCAAGAATATGTACATTAGTGATTTCGAACGTTTCAGTCGAAGCTACAAGCTCGATTCACACAGAGAATCTTCGTGATGATGTTTGTAAATATATCTGAAGTTTGTAAGTCTCTCCCAATTCATAAACATTCACGGGTATCCGACAAAATATTATAATAATAATAATATCATTAATATATAATATAATAATAATAATATCATTAATCTATAATATAATAATAATAATATCATTAATCTATAATATAATAATAATAATATCATTAATATATAATATAATAATAAATTATAAATTGTATTATTATTATGATATAATAATAAAATATAACTATATTATTATACTGTAATTATATTATTATAGTATAACTCGCTTTACTACTCGGCTTCGCCCGAAATTTAGATTCTGATTTTATAAAAAACAATGTATTTTTTGTGAAAATAGTCACATTCATCCGGATTAGCTAGACATAATGAGCTGGGACTAGGGAATACAATCATGGTCATTATTTACTATCCCGGGGTTGTGGGATTTTGTAAAGTCTATCTCGTGGTTCCGGGACTAATCCCGGGATTAGGTAATAGAAAATTTCCGTAATTAAAACGATGTATTATGTGCTAAAATTCTAAATCTTTACATAAAGTAAACAAACTTACACTCTATCATTAGTCTCAAACATAAACAAAAATCATTTTGAACAATAAAAACAGTAGAAAGCCTGAATAAGTAGGTATAATCAGTAAACCATTGTGAATATTTTTGGAAATGCGAACGAAGAAATAGCAAAGCACCTAAAGTACATACCTACAATGTTTCGACTTTACGTGTTCAGACAAGTTCCGATTTGCGACTCGCGCGATTCTGAAATAGTGGAAGTATAGTAAAAATAAATATATTTTAGTTAGTTATATGCGACTTAATATTATTATTTAAATAAATCATCATCATTATTATTATTGTCCATATTATTATGAAATAACAATGTTTATTTATTCTGTTTGTTTTGATATCTGCCAGATGTTCCTAAAGTAATTCACATTTTTAAAAAATCCCGAAATCCTCGGGATTAGTTGTATCAAATCCCGGGATTTTTGAAATCCAAAAAACAACCGGGATCGCGGGATTGTATTCCCTAGCTGGGACACATCTCGTCACCCCAGAGTTTACCGTTCGAATGTTTTTAGGCGACAGACAAACACACAAACATATAAACTTTTTGCTTCGTATATTAAGATAATATAATTATTGACAATAATTATATTGAAGAATAAATACAAAAGTACCCCAGAAAAAGTGGACTTGAACTGGGCGATTTAATTCTCAACGGAGTCATAAAGGATTTGCTTCAGGACCCTCGTCCCATCTTGAAGTTTACAGTATCTATACGACGGACACTGTACAGTGGACGCTTCGTGCGAATATTTCTGCAACAATATCGTTTTACCGTCCTCTTCGTCCGTCACGTTCCAGATATTGAGAAAATACATCGCGTAAGCGGTAATGTCGTTCATCGCCAAGGCGGACCACGCGCATACGTACACCTAATCGATCACAGAAATGAATTAATCACGCCAGAATGATTCTTCGATTATCTCCCCGGCGGGGCATTAATCCGTCCTCTTCCATCGCGCCGCTACTTACGCTGGTTTTCAAGATTCTCCCGCAAGAGTTCATCGTGTCGAGGACCGCCGAGCACGTCCTGGCGATGTGCGCCTCTCGCGTCGCTCTCGTCTTCTCGTGCTCGTTGATGTAAGTGTCGAAGTCGTCGATCAGGAGCACGGAGGGCAACGTGGCGAAGGTGTGCAGCTCGACCAGCCGTTCCACGAGAGCCTCGTAGTCCTCCAAGTACCTGGGACGGTAATTTCTCGCGATCATTCTCCGCTCGTTTCATAATCGAGCACGATTGCCGCGGCGTTCGGCGCGGGTAACGCAATCTCTTTGGACGGTGACTTTGCGAGTTTGCTGGCGCGCTTTGCGTGTTTCAGGAAGAAACTTCCAGTGCTAGGTAATGGGTATCGAATACGCGAATCGCTATATGTACACGTATCGTCGTGGGAAGGAGCTCTTAAAATCTTGGGAGCTGTATTTATTATATTTCTCCAGTGGGCGAGCAAACGAGTATAAGTCAGACTTCTTAGTTTTCCAGGAAGATAATTAGAATATTTCAAGTGCTAGGGTAGATGTGCCGTTTGTGACCATCGCACTGTTTCTTGGCCATGTGCATAATTATCTTATTTTTAAATTGCTTGCAGATCATTATTACGTGGAGAATTTCACATCATAAATATTTTGTTTAGTATACCGTCAGAAAAATAAGATTACATTTATTGCTTACACGGGAAAATATTATATTCTGTAAGAAGTGGTCGAAACTGGTACAATACCTTAAAGTGGCCACAAATGGTGCATCTACCCTATGTAAGATCAGGTGTTAAATTTTGGACATGAATGTTTATAACATTCATTTGCTGCAACAACGACATAATTAAAAAATTCACGATTTTTTGGGAAACGGGTTCAAAAGTTTTGTTAGACAAAAACTGCAAATTTTTAGTTGTGTCGTTGTTGCAGCAAATGAGCGATAGGTATGCCTCGCCCCATTGGACTTTCAAAAACATCCTTCATATTCGAAAGAAAACTTACAAAAAGAAATTTTATTTTTAACTTTGATTCAGAAAATATGAACAAAAAGGAAACTGTTTTCTTGAGGTGAGATAATATCTTCTTCGTCGTATTCATCGACATAACTCAACTTATACTACTTTTCTCGGATACAAAAAATGGGGAAAGAGTGATATTGACTGGTACCTATTACTGGAACCATAAGCAAAGGACAGCAATGTATAAAATATTAGCGCACTTACCTCATTTTTACCAAAATTTGATTTATACTCATTTGCCCGGCCACCAGAAATTTATTACTGTGACTTTACCTCGTTAACGAAGAGTTCAGTAAAAACTGAAGCGGCGCAAACGAGAAAGGGGAATTTTCCTCTTTCGCCAGAAGCGGCGTTCAACGAATCCTCCGCGCGGACACAGTATCTCTGGTTAAAAAATAAACGGAAGAAGAAGGAAGCAGTTGATTTGCGGCGAACCCCCGCCCGACCGTTTATTTTTCTACAGCTTCTGGTGCCACGATGGATCGCGCATAAAAATTGCTAACTCCGATGTTTACGCGCAGCCGAGAGAATAAACCTTTCCGAAATGACTTTGTGTATCCACAAAGTATTAGCTTTACGAGGATTATACAGAAAGAAGTGTGGTAAAGAAGAAATGGATCGAGGAAGGAAGAAGAGGAATCGTTACCAAGTCGCTCGCATCGATCACTTATAAACGCAATCCTTTTCCTCCCAAGCACTGCGCAGGGTGGCTCGAAAATAACACAAATCACAATCTTATTTAAAAAAAATATAATCTCTTAATATCCAATTGTGGAAAAAAAATTGTTTGGAATTATGAAGGATCGTTACCAAGCCTCCTCAATTATCCCATTACGTGTCGTAATTACCACATTATCTTAAAACTATTTAGTGCTACATTTGACACACGCGCTGCCTCTGAATATTTTCTATTGGATAATAACAGTTTCCAACATTCACTGGTAGACACAGATCGCCGTGCCAAAATAATAACTTCCTCGGTACTCGCTAAAGAACCAAAGTGCTGCGCACTTGCCTCTATAATTGTATGAACAACGTTGCTACGGTGATCTACGAGCGTTCAACGCAGCCACTTCTGAAAATACGGTCGCTCGTAAACAACGCGTATGTTTATGCGCGCGGAATGTCAATAACTGGCGCGTGTGACGCGCAATGTAACTAATGTTCCTTGATCGATCGCTTCCGGTACGATGAACAATGTTCTCCAATTATAAAGCCATCCTATGCGCCATTGTTCCCTGACGAGCAAAATTGCATCATCGTTCGAGATAAGCACACCCATTGCCAAAAAAAAAAAGAATATTAGGTCAGCGCACATGAAATGGCCATTTCACACGGGGAAGTTTGAATGAAAATATATTCTGCTTCTTAACTACTTTATTTATTACACTTCATCTGTCTCCGCGACATTTCTCGAGTCCCAGCGTTAGCGATTCTTATTCTATCTCTACGTATTTTTCATGTGCACCAACCTAATACACAGCTTCCCTCAGAAATTAACATAAATGTATCCTTGAATTTTCGGTAAAAATGTTCGCACACGAGAGAAAGAAATATACCACCGAGAAAGGGGCTCTACTTTGTTGACGTAAAGAGACTACATCCAAATCCTCTCTTCTTCCCACCTGCTACCTTGGAATCCTTAACGCTTCTGTACTAATTTTAATATCCTCATCGTTTCTATTCGTATCCTCTGCCAGCCGCACATTTTCCTTTTCCTTCATACTTATTCTTCCCATTTGCTGTTCCTCTTCTTGTTCTTCGGTGCTTATCGGGAACAGGTGTGCGATGACTGCCAGAGCTTTTCCCCCTTCGTATTCATTGACTAAGTTCACGTAGCGCATGTATTCTAATTCCTCGCGTATCTGTTTCCATACCTTGATTTTACTGTCTATTCTACTCAAACTGTAACGTCTCCTGGATCTTTTAAACTCTCCTTCTAGTTCTGCCATCTCTTGTACGCTACCCTTTCCTTTCTTCCTAGCTCTTAACAAGATTCTTCTTTTCTTGATAGTTTCTCTCCTTAAGTTACTCACCTCCTCGTTCCACCAAATATTAGGCGGCCTCCAGGTCAGCGCCGTACCTTTCCTGTTCATAGTTTTCGCGCATACTGCGTTCACATACTTCAGGAATTTATTAATACCCTTTATATTCATCTCTTCATGTTCGGGTATAGGTTTAACTGTTCTCTCATATTCATCGGCGAACTTTGTTACGTCAAAACCTTCTATATTCCATATCACTGGTTCTCGTTTCTTCTTCTGTCTACAGAAGCTTTTATTTATAATTCTTTTATACAACACGTGTAACAGGTATTTTTGGTCCGACGCTGAGTAATCCTGTAGAACTCTGCCATCGTCCACCAGTCTAAACGCTACTCTATCAAACGCAGGGATATCTGTCTTAGAAACCCCAGCGTTTCTCTCGAATGTGTAACTTCCCGCTGTGTTAATGGGGATTAAACCCATGCTCGAGAAGAACCCGCTAAGATCGCTCCTGTGATTATTCTTCTTTGAGCCCCACAGGGTGGACTTCGCATTTAGATCTCCTGCCGCCAAAGCTCCTGGACCAAGATTCCTCCTTGAACTTTCTACTCTAAACACAATCATCTCAAAGTCCCAAAACTCGATGTTGGGGGGTATATACACACTTATTATACAGTGTGTACCATTAATGGGGCCACCCGCAAAGCCATCCTCCTCAATAATCGGATCTTGGTTATATTCGAGTCCATTGAACTCGGTGATCCAAATCGCCGCTTTCTTATCGCGGCTCACGACCCATCTGCCCGGATTAAATAAAGGCTCAGATATAATCAGCACGTGGACATTTTCGTTCAGCAGTTGTTTCGCTTACTAAATCACGCGCTAATCCAGCCGCGCGCATGTGGAGCCTCCGGAGCGCTCGCCGGCGTTCGGGACTCGAAAGATACTCTACCGAGAACGAGCTTGGCGATTTGAAAATAAGCCGAGGTTCAGTCGAGTGGACGTATATCTGCACGCCCTCTTTTTACAGGAACGAATCCCGAAGGCCGATGCACGTGCAGAGGCATCGCAAGAAAAGTGTGTTCCGCTTACATAAATCTCATCAGCTTGAAAGCCGCGGGTGCTGGATTACTTCTGTCGTGACAGGCCGCCGGCAGGCTCTCCAACGGGGCTGGCGTAATGTAAACGACGCGGCGTCCTTCTTCGGCCCAGTAAATTGCTGCCTGCGAAGGAAAAGTCGATTCCGGAAATGTCAGGACCCGATCGTGACAAAACAGAGGCCCCGTAACTAGTCCTGGCCGAGCGCGCGCCAAAGGACGCTTAACGGAGCTTTTACGATGTTGTCACTTGCGCGGCGATATCCGCGTCCAACATTCGTGAGGTATTGTATTTGAACGTTGTTGCGAATTAATTTTTTAAGTGACCTTGAATTCTGTTAGTAATCGTAGTGTGTACGTGTGAATTTGGAATTTGTTTGGTTTACGATGGGACGGAAGTCGATCGCGTCATCAAATATCTATGGAATTTTGACGACTGTGAATGATTTCTTTATTTAAAAAAAAAAAATTGGAAACGCCTTGTGAACGCGGTCTGTGAAACCTTTATTCGAAGGAAAATCGTGTTATCGATTGAGCGTCGAAATCGAAGTAGAATAAAAGAAGCTGAAATTTTTCTATAATTGAATATCGCAATTTAGTTCTCTCGTCGCTTTTTATAATCCTACCAAAAATCTGAATTTCCACCGCGACACCGAATGTGTTGAATTAGTTTTCCGGGAATTAATGAGGATGTACTATAGTATATAGTGGCGTTAAAGGGGCTGTTGTTTGAATAGTCCGATAAGAGTTCGAAAACTTTATTTCCACGGTTCCTTGAACTTATTATGTGTACAGGATAATGGACGTATTGGGTATACGTTAACCTTTCCTCTTATAATTTACCTCGAACATGAATGATTTGCTCAGTTCTGCTGGCCCGCAGAGTAACGTCGATTTCACACTGTGCTTCGCCGAGAACATCTTCGATATTTGAAATTGTATTTAGGTTATGACGCGAGGCTCCTTTCGTTCCTTCGATAGCGATAACTATGTGTCACGAGCGAAACATAATACGTGCAACGAGTGCCGAAGATTTATTCTAAAATTTGACGTTCACGATCCCTAATTACTTTATCGCTACTTCGTACAGACTTTTCGTAAACACTGGCCAGCAAACGAAATTTGAATGGACCGTTCGCCGTGAAATTAACGACAGTGTCATCTTTCGACGTTCGCGCTGAACTTAAATTGAATGGTAACGACATCTCACGCGATAGCCGCATCACTACTTAATGGAAATACATGTGTAGGTTGTGCAGATGTAAACAGAACTTGACGTATGTTTACAAATTCGTTTTATACATTATGCATCACGCGTAAATTTTAAAAAACGAGCTATGGAAAAGGCAAATTTGGAAACAATAACTTCCCTTTCTACGTGCTAACTATTGATCTTCGTCGCGCTCGAGCTGGGAACCGAAATATTAGAAAAATGAGCAGCGAGACGCAGATCACTAATATAGTGAGCGATATTTTGGTAAGTATGCAGCGTTCGAACGCTATTCCCCGTGATTTTCGCATCTTACGTTCCAGTTTACACGCGTTCTTATTTGCAATGATAATTTCGGACGATGCGGTAGCGAAAATTAATAAAGATTACAATCTGCTTTCGTAACGCATACATTGTCATTACGAGAGTGAGTCGAATTAAAATCCCAATTATTTTCGAGCGTTAGCACCAACGCTGTTACGAATTTAGATCTATTTTCATTGAATTTCGCGAATATTCTAAATTTCACACATCGTCGCGAGAATAACAGATTTTATAAAATTCTTGCAGAAAGTAGAAGCTATAGAAGAAGCATTTAGTTGCGTGCTTGTGCATCATCCGAATAGCGAGAGCGAGAAAATAGCGGCATGGCAGGTGGAATTGACGTCCGCTATGTCAAACCTGTCCAAAGAACAGCAAGAGAATGCTGTTCGGCAATTTCTATCCATGGCAGCGGCTATGACCAATCACAAACGATTGCAGCTGTTACTGTCTTTACTTGAAAATTTAGTCGTGTCTAATGTTCTACCATCAAGGTAGCCGTATATCGTTCTATCACGGTTTGAACGCACTTCTAGGAATTCGTAATAAAGTTCTTGCTTATTTGATTTTAGACTCGTTTGTGAATGTATCTTAAGTTGCGACAAACTGCAGTATCAATTAGAGGACTTCTGGGTGGAATGTTTCGGGCTTATTCGCCATATTATTGGGGGAGTTGATTACAAGGGTGTCAGGGAAATAATGAAGGTACGTGTCGAAGGAGCCGATTTCAGAGCCACGTGAACACGACTCAATAAATGTCTATCATGATACAGGGATGCAAGGAAAAGGCACTAACTATACCTGCGAAGTTGAACGCGTCCGTTCAACCGCAACTGAAGGCTTTGGAAAATGTGATCGAGTACATTTTCGACAGGAATGCTTGCTTATTACCGAGCTACTTTATCGTGAATGAAATTCAGAAGGCTTATCCTGATGGTAAAAACTGGCCGCACTGGGTACGTTGCTTAAAACGCAAGGCTTATTATGTTCCATTGATTTTACGGCGCCTCATGTGAATAACTGTTTATAGAAACTAGCAAAGTTGCTATCGAATTTTGTCGAAAGCTTCCGCAATACCGCGCAGATGGTCTCCATAGTGGGACATTCGAAAATGTTACCAGTTGTGGAACATACTGGATACGCAGACTTGATTAATCCGTGGGTACTCGATACAACCACGTTGAAGTTTTCGCTGAAAGGGAACTTGCCTTACGACGAGGATTTGCTTAAACCCCAGACTGGGTTACTTAGATATGTTTTAGAACAGCCCTACAGTAGAGACATGGTGTGCTCGATGCTTGGTTTACAGAAACAGGTATATCTTTGACTAAAATGATTAAGAGAGGATTATACTTTACTTAACGCTAAAACAGGCCGATTTGGGGGAATTTTCTCGGAAGAAATTATTATGCAAATCATTTTGAACCTTTTTTTTCACTTCATTTTTAACATTTTTAACGAACAAAGTATCCGAGCTAATAAAGTATAATCCCGCTTAAGCGAAATAAAACTATTCTAAACATTGGGGTTCACACCCGTTACAGCAGTATTCTCTTTTTACCATAGCAAAAGCAACGATGTATAGCTTTAGAGAAGCAATTAGTCGAGCTCGTAATTCTTGCCATGGAACGCGCGGAGAACGAAACGTTGCCAGCAGAAGGAACAGACGGAACTGTTGCGAATCATTATGTGTGGCTGCACCTCTCATCGCAGCTCATATACTTCGTACTATTCTCATACGCCTGCTTCCCAAGTATCGTAATGGCGATACACGACAAGCTAGCAGGCAGAGATTTAAGAAAAGGGCGAGATCACTTGATGTGGGTCTTACTGCAGTTTATTTCTGGGAGTATTCAGAGAAACCCGTTATCGAACTTCTTGCCGGTACTAAAATTGTACGATCTTCTTTATCCAGAGAAAGAACCTTTGCCCGTTCCGGATCATAGTCAGGCACTGTGCACTCATCAAATGGCTATCACATGTATATGGATACATTTGTTGAGGAAAGCTCAGTCTGAGCACTCGAATATTCATAGACCGATACCGCACACATTGAAACTTCACCACGAATGCTTACAGCAGTTAGTGATGCCCCATGTTTGCCTCAGCATGGGTTCAGACTATCGCATCGCTTTATTGTGCAACGCGTATTCGACGAACCAGGATTACTTCGGTAGACCCATGGCAGCTTTAGTGGACACTATACTCGGTACCCAGAAAGGCCAGCAACAGCAGCCAATGCAGACGTTACAAAACAACGCGGCTCTTGCGAGCGGCCCTACCACGCCGTTATCTATGTCGATCCTGGACTCGTTGACAGTTCATTCGAAAATGAGCTTAATACACAGTATAGTCACTCACGTGATTAAGCTGGCGCAGTCTAAAAGCAACATGGCACTGGCACCAGCGCTGGTCGAGACTTACAGTAGACTCCTGGTGTACACTGAGATAGAGAGCCTCGGCATCAAAGGTTTCATCAGCCAATTACTTCCAACAGTATTCAAGTCCCACGCCTGGGGAACATTGTATACTTTGCTGGAAATGTTCAGTTACAGGATGCACCACATACAGCCGCATTACAGGGTCCAGCTTCTGTCTCATTTGCACAGCCTTGCAGCTGTGCCACAGACCAATCAGACGCAGCTTCATCTGTGCGTGGAGAGCACTGCCCTTCGTCTAATCACCGGCTTAGGATCCGCCGAGGTGCAGCCGCAGTTGTCTAGATTTCTATCGGAACCTAAAACGCTCGTGTCCGCGGAATCCGAAGAGTTGAACAGAGCTCTGGTGTTAACGTTAGCTAGGTCTATGCACGTGACAGGGACAGGGTCCGATAGCCATAGCGGTACATGGTGCAAGGAACTTCTGAACACAATCATGCAGAATACTCCTCATTCCTGGGCTAACCATACTCTGCAGTGTTTCCCTCCGGTGCTGAGTGAATTCTTCCAGCAGAACAGCGTGCCCAAGGAGAACAAGCAGCAAATAAAGAAGGCGGTGGAAGAGGAATACCGAAATTGGGCCTCTATGAGCAATGAGAACGACATAATAGCACACTTCTCTGTGCCCGGCACACCACCCCTGTTCCTCTGCCTCCTGTGGAAGATGATCTTCGAGACTGATCGCATTAGCCCCATCGCGTATAAGATTCTAGAGAGAATCGGAGCCCGAGCTCTGTCGGCTCACCTACGAAAGTTCTGCGATTACCTTGTATTCGAGTTCGCCAACAGCGTGGGCGGCGGGCAGCACGTGAACAAATGCGTGGACACGATTAACGATATGATCTGGAAATACAACATCGTCACCATAGACAGGCTGATTCTCTGTCTAGTACTGAGGACTCACGAAGGCAGCGAGGCTCAAGTGTGCTTCTTCATCATACAACTGTTACTGCTGAAGGCCATCGAATTTAGAAACAGGGTCCAGGAGTTCGTTAAAGAGAACTCACCAGAGCACTGGAAGCAATCGAACTGGCACGAGAAGCATCTCGCGTTTCATAGAAAATTCCCCGAGAAGTTTGCTCCGGAAGGCATCATGGAGCAAACCAGCGGAGGGCCCAGTCAATATCAAAGCTTACCAGTTTACTTTGGGAACGTCTGTCTGCGATTTCTACCAGTTTTCGATATTGTCGTGCACAGGTACTTAGAAATACCAGCCGTGTCGAAAAGTTTGGAGACGTTGCTAGAACATTTGGGATGTTTGTACAAGTTTCATGGTTCGTATTACTCGTAATTGAAAGAGTACGACCATCGTAGGCAGGCTAACTTCGGTCAATCTTATGAATTACAGACCGACCGGTAACATATCTTTACAACACGCTGCATTATTACGAACGCATGTTAAGGGACAGACCGCCCTTAAAACGACGCTTAGTGTCTGCCGTTTTGGGCTCGCTGAGAGAAATCAGGGCGCCAGGGTGGGCACTTTCAGAAGCTTATCAGATGTACATGACTCGGTCGTCCGACGACGTTGTTACTTGGATGCCGGAGTTAGATTACTACATTCGTTTGGTACAGAGAATTGTAGAAAGTAAGTGGTGCCTTCTAATCAGACAAAATTCCTGTACTCGCAGTGTAGCCTTTTCTGTAAATCTCTTTCGCAGCAATGTCGGGCACAGCTCATTTCCCTGCCACTGATTGGAGATTCAACGAATTCCCGAACCCTGCCGCACACGCACTGTACGTTACATGCGTTGAGCTGATGGCAGTACCTGTTGCTCCTAATTTGGTCGCCAACTCGCTATTAGACGTGGTTGCAAAGGGGTAAGATACAGTAACTTATTGCTCTATGTGTGTCTGAACCTCGAAAAGAATGTTGATAAACTTTAAAATGCACCAGGTACACGGTGATACCATCGGATGAAATTCACCTGTGGATAAACTGCGTGGGTCTACTGCTAGCTGCTTTGCCAGAGTGTTACTGGTCAGCGCTTCACGACCGACTAGTGGAGACTATTAGCAATCCAGGATTAGCCAATTGGCAGTACAGTAATCTAACTCCTTTCCAAATGTTCAATTTTAATAACACTCACAACAGCCTGCTGGAAAATAAATATAGCTACATGCTGGCGCTGGCGCATTCCGTGTGGCATCACGCTGGCGTTGGACAAATCACCACCATGCCTCAGTAAGTCTGTAAATGAACGTATCGTGTTTCTGGCCTGAACCTAACGTAAATGCAATTCCGCTTAGGTTCATCAAAGAGAAACTTCAGCCAGTTGTGAACAGCGAGGAGCAATTAATATATGCGTGCCACTTAATTGGGCCCACTTTGGCACGATTCAATGCCGAAAGGCCACATTGTGTCGTGGAGTTGGCAGTCTGTTTATACGAGATGCTCGAGCAAGTGGATCGCCTTCAGTCCCATTTAAAATACATGGATCCAGTGTGCGATCTATTGTATCCTTTCGATAACGCTTACTTCCTTCGTCGTACAATCGTTCGGGAGAAGCATACGTATTTTCCTTAACGTGCACTGTCACAGGTACCACATAAAGTACATGTTTGTCGGTGACATGATGAAAAATGAAGTCGAGTGTATCATACGAAGACTGAGGCCAGCTTTACAGATGAGACTACGATTCATTGCACATATCAACATAGATGAAATTCAGTCTTCCTGAGACATTCCTAGCACGAACGATGTAGAAGTGAATACGTGTTAATGTAAAAAAGGTTCGTTTGTACGTTGCACTTCGAATGAATCGATATTAGCTTTGCGTAGACAGTGCGTTACAAATACATATACTGGAACTATTGTCCGAATTAAAACGAGATTTTGTTACGTTTTTTCTACGCGTCAAGGCTACTCGTGTATCTTAAATAAAAGAAAGTCGCCCTTTCTTACTGTGCTATTATGCGGCGCGCATGGAGACAGAAAGTAGAGATGTTCTAGCGAAGTATTGCAAGTACAACGAAAGTGTAAGTTGCTCTGTCTAAACGGTATATTTAACGACGCTTATTGCTACATTTATTTTCACAGCGCGTACGACAAACCAGCACTGATACATTGAACAGGCTCGTGAGTGTATATTGTCGCAGTAGAAAGCATAAGTTACGAAGCTCAAACTTTTTATACATATTTATAAACTCACCGATCCTATTTATTTGGCAAACGCAAGTTCGATATGTTTCGAAATTAGTCGTCGCAAATTTTATCGAACCATTACTGTAATACTGTAATCTGTATTGCATACGTATTACTTTGAATATATAAATTAAGTACCAACATATGCACGCCTCGGTGCATGATATATAAAAATTAAAGTGTTTTATTATCGCGTATTACGGAAGTAATTTTGTATGCCTATTAATACAGTTAAAGCTTGTCGTAGTCAACGTTTCCCGCCTTCAAGTCTATGATCAGCTGCGCGAACTTCTCGTGCGAGCACACGTTCTCTTGCACAAATGGCTGCGCTTTCATCGCTTGGATCCATTTCAACTGAAATAAATTTACGTTAGCGAACAGCGGATATCTCGATGCGCAAAATAGTTTGCACCGAATGTCGCGCTTACCGAGTGCGGGAACTTTTCGTTGTTAAAGTTCGTAGGTTCCTTGTAAATCAGAACCAGAGCCCTGCGCCTTTCGACCCAGGGCCACATCAATATATCCAGCATACCGACTTGAGCTCCTGCAATAAAAACTGTATAAACAACAATGTCGATAACATTTACCGCCTTTAAGAAACTGCTTCACGAACCTCCGAAGAACTCGGTCCCGCGCTCTTTGAGTTCGTCCTCGAATTCCACTAGCAAACTTGATATTTCCACGACAACTTCGCGCAGAGGCCTTTTGTCTTTGCCGTGTATGCAGCCTGAGAAAATACTAACGACCTACACACAAGAGACACTCGTATAATCCTTTATTATGATACTTCCACCTGCATAAATTACTGCACACCAACCTCTATTACCTGGGAATAATGATCCAGCAGCTCCAAGTCACGAGCCTTTGTCGCTTCATGGTACAACCGAGGCTCGGGATACTTCTCCTCGATGTAATTTGCTATGTCTATCGAATCTGTGACTACTTTACCATCGGCGTCGACGAACGCTGGCACTTTACCGTCCCGGTTAATCTGAAGCGTGACTCGCTGTGAGTATTTTACACATCGCTACTATACTCTACATGCGTATGGGAAAGTCTCAGGTAGGCGTGTATACCTTGTAGTACCATTGCGGCTTATTTTTCAAGTTGATGTTAACGATGTCGTGAGGAATCTTTTTATAAGAGAGTATTAATCGAATTCTGTGCGCGAAGGGACAGTATTTCATACTGTACAGACGCGCCTGTCCCTTTACTATTGCTGGCTGTTCGGAACCTGCAATACAATTACACGAAAGTCAAATAAGGACGGATTAAGGAGCCACGACGAATCGCCAGTTACTTAAGGATTATCCTAGCTTTTAAATAATTACCCGCGATAAACCTTTAATTGCGCAGTGAATTGAAAAGTGCGGGTGAAAACTTGGGCACTTCCCGGCGACGGTTGAGCAAGGTAGTGACTTAATTAATTAAGAGTGCGCGTCGAGATTTCCTAACGAGATGGTCGTCCGAGTTTTAAGAAACGAACGATATAATGTACTCACCAGCTCCGAGATGCTCGTCGCTCATATTTGTATTTCTTAGGAGTGACAGGAAACTATTAAATGAACGATGTATCTCGAAGAAATGGACCAATAATTATGCTCGAATCGTTAGTGCAATGATTAACTCCGATAGTGGGTGGCGCGCGATTAATTTTCTCCAAGTAACGACGCGTGGTCAGCCGTCTTTCACCACGCAGATGGTAATGTAATTATTTCCAGGAGATATAGACTGCCGCGATGTCCCGACTTTCACTCTATTTTTCAAGCGCCCGGACTGCTAAGTATTATTTGCACGTCCATCGCTAGCGAAGGCGGCGCAGACTGACAGTTCGCGTTGTTTCTCTTTTTTCTTTCTATTTTTTTCAAAGGAACTAGGTCGATCCTGCGCATGACCGAGAGTCGATTGATCGAATCGAATTTTTGAACGCAGCCGGTTATACGTGACATATTTTTATTATGTAATACTTGCGGGTAACGGGAGACTGTTATTAATTATTATGTTACTAGGAAAGAAAATGCCATCGCAACCAAGTCTCGGACAAATAAAGATTCGTTCTGCGTGTTTATTTAAAAATAAAGGGCGACAAATTACATTGCGATCAACATTTGTAAAGTACAATACGTACATACAGGAATCATTGTATAAATCTTCATTTAATAATGTACAACATGTCAAATTTCATTTCTCATTGACAACTGGTCAGATCATTCGAAGCTCTGGAATATCGGAACAGGTTTCAGTTCGGACTTGTTTCCGCCGTAAAGTTCGTTAATGATATCGTTCGGTTACTGCGATATACGTACCATTTATGTAGATTACTATGGGGGCATAGTGGAGTCACGTTTCGTATGAAGGCAAGCATGGGCATTGAATGAAGACAAACTTATTTGATATATGATACAAAAATAATTAATTGCTACTGATCTTTAAAAATAAGTTAATCTTTTATGGATCCATGAGATTGACTGCCGAGGGCCGGAGATTTAATTGATACTCCCCAAAGATCATAGCTGCTAACCATTTGTATTGTTCGTCTATTAATGCCCCTGCCAACGTGTAACCGAAATAGGGACTTTCTTTACACCTGAAACATAATTTTTATTCTCACTGTTCTGTAGCTTCGCTCGGCCACGTTTCTTAACCCCTTGCCGTACTTTGCTGAGTCCGACTCGTGATAACAATTTCGGGTCAAACATGAGTCAGACTCGTGGAATTAAGTTCCGGCCAACCATGAATCACAAGTGATACTCGCGGTGTCAAGTTCGGGCCGTATATTAGACACTAGGTATTTCTGTGGTTGAGAATTCGAGATAACGGCGAAAACCTAAACAGTTCTCCGACACCACTTTAGCCCGTTCGGCGGGCGTGGTCCCCTACCCGGATTTTGTCGAGCTAATTGGTACGGCAAGGGGTTAATTAAAGTAGACAAATGTGTTGACTCAAAAATATTTCACTACAGTTCATCGATATCATTTCTTTAGATAATATTTCCCTTAATCGTTACCTCGTTGGTTTCTTATTTTTTACTATAAACGTGATGGACCACCTGAAACGAAAAATGCACGAGCACACGTATTTTCTGCATTTCTTGAAAGAAGCTTTTCAATCGATATTAAATAGCACGCTCACCCTGTCTGTGGATTCCGTTTCGGCTCGTGGCCCAAGTACCAAACTATATCTTCTATTTTCCACTCGTACAATTTATTAGAGCAGACTTTGTCTTTGTAACAGCAAAGCTTCGCTTGACTAAATTCGAACAGGTAGTTCTTGAAATGTTTCGCCTTTCTGTCGGCGAATTTCAGCTCCCCGGATGGTGTCAACGGTGGTTTCACCTGAAAGTTAATATAGTTAACGTTACTGCGAAACGCGACAAGTAAAACTATAAAACAAAGAGTAGGTATATTAATTTCTCCAGCTTTTTCAGCCACTTTAAACGATTTTAACGAGTAGTTCAGGGAACACAATCTGCCACGCACGTCGAGATAGATAACCCGGCATTCTTTACGAATAAGCAACTTTTACATTCGTCAAAGTGAACTAAAACCAACGGGTATGATCAAGTCCAATTAAACTGCATCCTGTTTGTGTGGCGGGCAAGCATACATCTATCTTTCCCTTCTGACTCACGCAATCTGATCCACGGTCGAGCAGGTCAGTATGGAAAACAGTTTCAGACTCGCACGACCCTGAACCCTTCCAACGTGCAACGGTTCCCGTGCATTCGGCGCTCGTGTGAAACGAATAAAAAACTTTGCAGATGCACAGGGTGTTCCAGAACCACAGATACAAGCTCGACCGGTTACCGGAGCTGGTGAAAAGAACCAGAAGAATTCTAATAAACGCAAGTCCGCGAGCTAAGGATTCTCTGAGCCACTGAGCTTTTTTCGTTCATTTGAATTGTTGATTTCGAGAAACCCTCTGCACGTTCATTTCCATAGGTAGAGCTACAATTTAATCTTGCGCTTCGTTGCCTTCGTGATTACCAGAGGCACTATATCCTTGTAAAGCTGATCCCTTTTAAGAATGAGGACGTTGTCCTTCCTATCGTCGGGATCCCAGTATCCCCACCTTGCCACTGTCTCGAGGACACGCTCGGTGTGATGCAGCGGCCGTTCCAGTGCGCCAGACAACGTGTACTCCTCCAGGCACAGCTCGTGGGGTGGTAGATTAGTTCTCTCAGCCAGCTCCTGGCAAATATCGAACGCAGTCTTTTGTGGCCCGATCTACGATCGAAATCATATCCTCTGCTCGTTAAATCCCATATTTCTTTATCAAGCCTCGAATCATTCTTTAGAATTTAAATTCACAAAATGTGTTAATTGTTCGAAATTAGGATAAAGAAGATACTCACGGTCACGTTCACGCATTCCCCTTCCTTGGTGAGCACGTATATCCATATCTTGAGGTCACCGGAGGGTGCACCTCTTGGGCCATTTTTCGAAACGTGATGCTTCTCGATGATCTCCAGGATCTTGGCTTCTTTCGCCAGGTCCGCGGCGGTCAATTGATAGAGCTTCGGATAAAGCCTGATCAGATCGCCTATCACCCTGGTCTCCGCTCTGTTCCATTCCTCGGCGCTGTTCTCGCCGGCGTGCATCAACGTTGGCCCCCAAATCGCGGACAAGTTTTCCACGGTCATCAAGTTCCTAGAGCTCTGCTGACTTAGGCAATAGAGGTGAGCGAGGATCCTTCGAAGCGTCGCTGACGGCACGGGATTCAACGTGGATAATAAATTCCTGTACCTCGACACTCTTTCGTTCTCGTGATTGTTCTCTGAAAACGAAAGTGCGAGTGGGGAGATTGCAATTAGCATTGTCGTCCTTCGAAATTATGTCTAGGGCCGGTATTCATAGTCGCTACTTATTCTTAAGCAAATGCTTGAGCATTTGGCAACCTTTACTAGCTACTAGGTTTTTAATGTTATCTCAACCCTCTGTGTTTAAACCGTTCCCCATTTCTTTCACTCAAAATTTGGCGCCCCCCAAATTTTCCGCTCCCCAAAATTTTCGGCTTCCCAAAATTTGCCGCCCTTCAAAATTTTCCGCTCTCCCAAATTTTCGTTTCCCAAAATTTGTTGCTCCCTAAAATTTGCCGCTCCCCAAAATTTGTCGCTTTCTAAGATTTGTTGCTCCCCAAAATTTGCCGCCCTTCAAACTTTTCCGCTCCCCAAAATTTGTTGTTCCCTAAAATTTGCTGCTCCCCAAAATTTATCGCTCCCCAAAATTTGTCGCTCCCTAAAATTTGTTGCTCTCCAAAATTTTCAGTTCCGCAAAATTTGCCGCTCTTCAAAATTTGCCGCTTTCCTTAATTTTTCGCTCCCCCAAATTTCCGTTCCCCAAAATTTGTTGTTCTCTAAAATTTGTCGCTACCTAAAATTTATCATTCCCCAAGTTTGTCGCTCGCTAAAATTTTCCGGTCAAAATGAGTTTTCACATTAGATGTTTCGTTTCGTTATCATCTAAAATTCTTCTCTTTTTCAAGGAATTATACTAACACCAATTAACGCGGATAGTTTGGTATTTAGGACGGGTCCAAATCGATCCCACATCCACTAGGCGAGTGTTAAACTACTTAAGTATTCATCCGATTAGAAGCTGGCGTACATAAGTCGCACGGTAAACGGGAAAACCGATTGTCCTGTTAATCGAGAGATCCACGTTCGCCCCCTCTGGCACGTTATCACCGCTGGCGAGCAATAATGATCGCGTGCAGCGTTTATCGAAGACGCGAGCGTAGTACTCGCGTAACTACACCGTTGCTTTCACCGAAGGAGCACGTAGGCTCGTAATGAAGAACCATGATTCATCGACGACCTTCGTGCGTTTCTCACGCGACGTTTCGCTGCGAACGGATACTGAAAATCAACTGCCAGCGGTCGCGCCAATTCCTGTCTTCGAGTTCAACGGTCGACCGTTACTCTACTAAATACACAACCCCCCTTTTGGAGCTAACGCGACGTAACGGATAAGCAGGATATCCGAATTATTATTCGCGATGAAACTGTGCTACTAGCAAAAAAGAAAAACATTAATAATCATAATTAGCGCCCAATCTGGGGAGGTGGGGCAAGGAGGACAAAAGCGGAGAGTGGCAAATTTGGGGGCTGCGTAATTGGTTAATTGGTAATTTCTGTATATTAATTTTTTTGAAAACAAAAGGCTTTTCTAATTCAACAAATACCTGCAAAAAATTCACTCACAATCAGAGCAGCGGAATTTGTAAATTCGTGGAATATTCTGTTTCTTTGCTCGTTTTACTTTGTTCAAGAACCTTTTGATTTCCTTAATGTAATCTTCTTTCACTTACTTATTGCGAGGTGTACAAGCGAGAGAAACGTTTGAAAGAATGATGGCAGAATGATAAGGAATATATTATCCTCCGCGAAAGTTGGCTCTAATTATCCATAATCGTCGATGGACGCGTTGAAAGTCGTTAAATCCGTAAGTGATGGTAGCGGAAATTCAACGATATGCTTCCTGATGGAACAGGCCACAATGTGAGAAAGGACGCGTGGGTGCAAACACGAGCCAGCCCGGCATTCCTCTTATAATTACGTATGCAAATGACTGGCCGGGGGCAAGCAGCGATTTATTTGCACGTACCGTCACTTCGAGAAAATCTTTTATCCTCTTTGCGAACAGGAGGAGGCGCTCGCGCTGTTTCTCGCGTGGACGAATAAATGCTCGTACATAAAGCCTGCTAAATAAGCTTGCAAATATCGAGGCTCCGGCTTAAGCAGAGGCTGCAGATAGTTTCCCACGCGAAAGCTATTGGGAATATTTTACCTAACATTCAGAGTATATTTACAATTTCAAGTACTTTCTCTTATTCCAACGTTTCTTTTCTTCCCAACAAAGAAATCTTTCCGCAAACAGTTGGAGTTTCCCGTGTCGACGAACTTTCTAACTAACTCTGCGACCTGGGAAGCGCATCGACTTCTTACAGAACAAATGACTGGTTTCCCAAGTGGAACAAGCGCTGCAACATAGTCACTGTGTATTACAAAACGTTACCAGCGACGTTGATTCTCTTAGTTCATTAGTTACATACTGCTCGGTGCACTCGAATTGCCTGCTACGAGTCTATATTTAAATAATACACGTTACTTCTACGGTGCTCCACGATACTCAGTTTCTCTGCTGTTGAACGGAGTTACAATCGGATTACGCTCGACCGCTACGAGTCAAGGACACGGAGAGGCTCCTTACCTGAGGTAAGACAAAGGTGATCGTGAATGGTGGCGGGGAACAATGGATTCGGTAAGTCACGGAGAAACCTCCTGAGAACCGTGGCGACGTCGTGCTCCGTATACGCGCCTTTCGTTATTTGCGCTGCCCATGCGTCACGGCGGAAGGCGCCCAGCAAATTGACCACGGCGCTGTTCGATCCGCTCCGGCGATAAATGCCCTCTGTCATGATACCTTCGAGGTGACATTAAGATTTACAAAATAGATGCGTCACATGAAAAACACATTTTGGCATTTATATTAATTTATTGTTACTCCAACTGTACGACTGGGTCGACAGCTCTCTATTTGTGTTTTAAGGCAGGATACCACCTTGACTGCGATTTTTGGAGACGTTTTTCATGAATTTTTTTGCATACAAAAAATGCGCAGAAACAAAATCGGTTTTAGTCATTTTATTAATGTAACTTTAATCTGTAATTACACATTTTTTGAAACTGAAAATGTCTCTCTTGTAGGTGGCGCCAAAATAAATTCCTTTGAAGGAACACCGTTAGACTGCGTGTCAAATTACTCTTACAATTTTCATCGGATTGAGTTGAAACTTTGCACAATTCTTCCCCGTGGTACAATCTAATGATGTACGTAGGACTTTTGCTGTAGCGTTGTTATTTTTTTTTTTGGTGCATAATTTTATAAACTTTTTTACCCTAAAAAATTGACCTTTTTGTTAAAATGACTGCCATTTTCTTAAAAATCGAAATTTCTTAAAATCCCTACGTACAGCATTAAAAAATATTGTTGTTAATAGGAACATTCTTTGGTTTTTTTCTAAGAGCCACGTACAGAGCAGAATTTGACACGCAGTCTAACGGTGTTTCTCCAAAGGAATTTATTTTGGCACAGCCTACAAGAGATTATTTTTTACTTTTTCAGTTTCAAAAAATGTGTAACTACAGATTAAAGTTACATTAATAAATGACTAAAACCGATTTTGTTTCTGCGCATTCGTTGTATGCAAAAAAAATTCATGAAAAACGCCTCCAAAAATCGCAGTCAAAGGTGGTATCCTGCCTTAAATCAATACTAGAATATTAAAGGTGAAGTTCAATCAACAGAATAGAATTATCAAGAAGCGAAGCTAGAGACAGTGGAGATTTGGTCTTCGTTATCCAGAAATCTTTTCTGTTACTCTCGTTAATTATCTCTGAATTGAACGTTACTCGCGACGATGTGGGCCATTTCTTACCGTGAACGTAAATAAAATTGATACACTTGTCGAGGATCACAGGCACGTTGTCCTGCGTGAGTTGCTGCTGCTCCAAGTCCGGGCCGCAGTTGGTGGCTGCTTGGTGAAGCGCATGCCTCCATGCAGATCCCTCGTGAGTGCCTGGCGCAGCCACGTGCACCGCACCGCTGCCGCCCGCGTCCACGACTACCACGGGGATGGTACCAGCACCAGGGTTCGGCCCTTCTTGGTCTTGTAGAACTGTAACAGAATATCCAATTCATATAGATAATCTTTAATTCATACAGAAATTAGTGTGGCTTTATCTAGGAATTAAGGGCTTAGATCCAGGGCTTCGCCAGGTGAAGAAATATTGCATCTTTCGGAATTTATTTTTAAGTGACGAAAACACTTTTATCCATAACAATTTTTCAATGAGGGTAGAGGCATCTTTGAATAATATATACAATTTTTTCCAAATGTCAAAACATAGGTACTGAGAACTTTAAATGCGTTTTTCTCGAAACCACGTTGTCCGAAACGGTGTACGCTGTAGTTTGAGTAAAACTCTATGGATTTTTATACAATTTTTGCACAGATGTTCTTAAATGTATTCTCTATCGTCCGACCGTCAATTTTTTCGATTGGGTGAAAAATAACAAATATAGCTACACTTTGAAGCAAAAAGCTGATTTCCGTGTGCAAGAAAATGGGTTTTATTTACGCATAAGTCAACTAAAAATTAAAAGATCGAAAAAATTGTCGGTCGGGCGATAGAGAATACATTTAAGAACATCTGTGCGAAATTGTATAAAAATCCATAGAGTTTTACTCAAATTACAGCGTACCCCGTATCGGAAAACGTGGTTTCGAGAAAAACGCATTTAAAGTTTTCTGAATGTTTTAATATTTGAAAAAAATTTATATATATTATTCAAAGATGTATCTACCCTCATTGAAAAAATTTGATCGATAAAAGTGTTTTTGTCACTTAGAAATAAATTCCAAAAGATGCGATATTTCTTGACCTGGCTAAGATAGTCTAACCCCTTAAACTGTTCACAGATACATAGCTGTTAGGACATTTATCTCTTCATCTCTATTTCGTTTGCACTTCTATTCAATCGTTCTGTAAAGCTGCAACCAAGTGATCTAGCCATTCTGCATTGCACCGACCACTGATTCGCAGGAAAATTAAGAGGGAGACAGTTACATTCGTGGGCAGAAGATATTGTCTGATCAAGGTCGCAGAACAGTTACCCCCAGGATACCACTGTATGGCCTTCTACAAACATCGGAATACACAGACAGAAAGAAACGTAGATGCCAGAGGATCGTTTATACATTCCAGTCACCGCGTCCGTCGCAACGACTGCATGTTTGTGACTCCTCCATTGCGCAAGTAGGTCGCACGAAATGTGTCCAGTTCAACAATCGTTGGCGCGGATAAAAAAAGATATGGTCGCCTCGTCAGTTGAACGAGCAAGTGAGTTAATGACAGTTTGATCGATCACTAATCCTCGATTGTTTTCTAATTTGTACAACGATTACCACTACCAACACTAGTGTCAACACACCGGCCTCTGTTTACGTTTTATAAACGTCAGACGTTCTTAATTGCAAATTCCACTAAACGTTCGGCGCGGTAAAATGAATATTAACTGTCTCGGTATTCATCGCACTCTCTTTAATTTCTCTGGAACCCACTGTGGGGCGAGTCCTGTGTGTTACATTTCACTGTCTGGCCCTCTTTGGTATGCAAATAGGTTGATTGTTTTATTTACCAGGCTGCATTAGCAAAATAACCGGCGACGCCTCTGCGCGGCGGGTCGAAAGATCATTTTGGCTCTAAATCTTAATACCGTCTGCTGACAGGCATCTGGCAGAGTCGTATCGCGAATAATTGTTGCAGTAAGTGTAACTAGAGTAACGATTAAATAAAAATTGTGGTTCCTTCGTAACGAGGGAAACATACCGATGCAACGCGCCTTTCGAAGGTCAAGCTCTCCAAATGTGATGGCCATGAGGGGGTCCAGAGATTTCGTGTAAATCAGAGTCCTTTGGTGCAGGAGGACCCAAGCAGGAAACCACGTGCCTGTTACGCCTTCCTGGAACACGCGTTAGTGAAGGTTTAATCGATACGATGTAATATTTTCGTCCATACTAAACCATGCTTACTGATATCTAACGCATTACACGCAGAATACTGAGCAAATGGTGCACGCTACGTTGCCAAAGAATATTGATGTTAACCCTCCGTGGTCACACCTTCTTACAATCATAAATAGGTCACTTTTGGGTTACCATTTTCGTATTTTTGAATCTTTTAACTTTTATGTTATGCTCTAATAACCTTTCTCTAGAAATGTAAATTTTGACATGTCGAAATTTGTATTTAAAAAAGCAGTTGTGGATAAAAGCGATTTCTTTTGTTAAAATTCATCAAATTTGTAAATTTTAGTATTAAGGTATACAAATTTACAGAATCATTGGCAAATACGTATCCTGGAGTGCGACACCCCAGTGGGATCGCGAAGGGTTAATATTCTACGGTTGCAAAGTATGCTGACCCAACAGTAAAAAGATGAACGTACCTTCAATTGCTAAGATAGGTACTCGCAAGCTTGCGAATTCAGATAATTAGAGTTGTTTTTTTAGAAGAGATAGGGCATATGTATTTGCGTAGCGTTAGGAATGTGGTGTACCTTCAAGTAGGCCCAACCTGCCCTCGTCAGCTCAGCGATATACTTCTTGGGAAAGACTGGGGTAACGGCCTCCAATATCCTCTGAGCCCAAACCCTTCGTTCAGTGACACCCTTCGCGTAGAACACGTGCACACTCGGCCTTTCTTCCGTGCTAATTGCTATGCAATGTACTGTTTCGCCATCGACTACCCTGGACATTTTAAATTGCCTCCGTTATCCCCTGTTATCTTCATTGTACGCAAATTACGTTTCCTCTCCTTATTTAATCTCACCGCGATTCCTGCTGCTTTTACACAGAAAAAACTATTCCTTAAAAGTATTACTGCCTCGATGAAGAATACTTATTTAAGCTTCTCGTACTACATTCCTGCTGTAATAGAATACTCACCAGACAATGCGAGAACTACCCTATACTCCGAAGTGGACTAAGATAATTCGTCGATCTTGCATTTAATTGTATTTATGTACGCAACGGTTAAAACAGAAGTTTCGCAGACGTATTTTTCGCTTTAAATTATATTCTACAGTCCTTCGAGCTTCACTTTAAAGGTAAACAGTGTTTAACTTCGTTATTTTGAGGGGTCATGCCTAGTAGGCAGGTCAAAAACAACGTGATTTTCGGGAATTTTTCTGAAAAATCTATACTGTTTTTCTTACAGAAGAAAACACTATAGAAAAAACTTGTTTAAAAAACCTTTTTAATGATCCATCTGTAGCGTCATGTATAATGCATACTTTTGACTAAACAAACGTGTTCTTTTAAAGTTTATGATGTTAATAAACTGTGTGTCAAGGAAAAAGCCTCAGCTCCAATTTATTTCTTTGTAATTGCATGAGAAAGAAATGCTTCCCCTTCGACATAAACGGCAGTCTAAGTACATTTAAATTGCCACAATTGAGCGGCCGAAATCCGACACAACCGCGTAAGGGATTTCGGAAGCGCAGCGAGAACCGTCAGCGTATGGCGAAATACGGGCCAAAGACGGAGATCTCGATGGTTCCCGCTTCACCCCGATTAGGATATAAGAACGATGTGCGAGCGATGACGGCTCAGATTCTATACGGGACTCAGGCGATAGTCACAGTGTCATTGTAACCCAGCTCGGGACAGAATAAACCTTGTTCAATCGTACGATGGGTCCTAACTCTTTAACCGGCTAAGAATCCTACTACCTCACCCGATCCTTCGGAGCTCCTCGGACGACAACAGCGATGGTCGACCAAGGAGCATCGCGAGATTCTCAGGGAGAGGCTCGACCCAGGCGCCTTCCACAACAATATTTATATTTTTGTAGCGAGAATACCCTGTAAAAGTTTCACACCGAAATTCGTAACGGTGTACCTAGATTCTACAGTCAAATAATTCAAGCTCCGAACGCAGGTATGAGCCGAGAATACTTTGAACACGTTTTTCTCGAAACACGATATTTCGATAAACGGTAACCACGATTTCCGAAGAACTAATGAACCGATTCAAAAAAACCTTGAGGCATTCCATTCGTAATTGGACTCGCTATCGCAGCACCTTACAACATAATTTTTTTAAACACGGGTTTTCTGTTTATCTGCGTATTTGTGCGGAAAATTACCCGCTTTTTGCACTACTTCGTTCAAATGTGCATCAACATTGTAGTTTTGGTCATTTTTGCCCAAACAGGGGGTGCTGCGATAGCCGTTGGATGAAACTTTAAAAAGTTGTTTGAATTGTTGATTTCGGACGATCCTGTAAGTAAATTTCGTGGTTAACGTTTTGGCGTCTCTTTTTGGCAACGCCTACACTAACAAGGGCAGGACACCATGTGGTAGACACCGATTTTGATGAGCCTTGGCACGATGGATCCATGTCGAAAATAAGTAAATAGGTGTCCGAGCGTTTCAGCCAATAGGCCTTAATAATAGAGATATTTACATGTAAATTATTACAAATTTCATAGTGGCCGTTGAGTTTTAGTGGGTAAAAATCCCACACTACCCTGGCGCCCGCGGGAGATTCCCTTCTGGAGGCGCCGGTGTGCCTTTTGAAGATGTCTCCACGTTAAAAAAAACTTATAATTTTGTTATCAATTCTTTTTTATACATTTTTTTTACCTTGGGGAAATCATCAAAAGGCACCCCGACTCCTTCAGAGGGGAATCCCCCAAGGGCGCGATTTTTACCCATTAAAACCCCACGGCCACTATGAAATTTTTAATAATTCACATATTAATATCTCTATTATTAAGGCCCATTGGCAGAAACGCTCAGACACCTATTTACTTATTTTCGACATAGATCCATCGTGCCAAGGCTCATCAAAATCGGTGTCTACCACATGGTGTCCTCCCCTTGTAAGCGCTACCTGGAAACTGCATCAAGACCGAGAACATGAAACAAAAAATGTTTCTTGCACCCTAACGAGTGTGTCAATAATTGTCAAAAATATTCTTTAGGATATGTTGTAACCACTTCTTGCAAGAAATTCATAAAGATCGCCTATTCTTTAAGGGGTTTGACCGGAGGGTCCCCTGAATGCACGTTCTTCAGCCATGTGAAAGAGTATACTCACTTCACATCCTGTAGTAGATGAATGCTGTACACTGTATCCAGATTAATTTCCTCCTTCAGAGTGGACATGCCCTTGTCGGTGTAAAACTGGAGTTTCTTGCCAGACAGCACCGCTGCTCTCTGAACAAGGTCCTTCGCCCTTTCGATGCCGAAGCCCGTCCTGTATACGACTCCCCTGTGAGTCGCAGGATGATACGGGCTGTTCACCTTCGGCCTCTCCAGATTCGTCGACTTAACGCTGGGCACACCTGCCCCGTGATCGCGGCTCCTCGACAGCAATTTACTGCCACTCTTCACGAAGCTGATCATGTTTGGTCTGATGCCGTGGGCCCCGGAGTCGTACTTCAGCTTCTTCAGTTTCTGCATCACGCCGCGACGTCTGTGCTCCTCCACGGCCTTCCCGCTGGGAGTGCTCGCCGAGCTCTCTTCGGCGTTGCTCGCCGTCGAAGTGATTACCGTTGTCATGGCTGGAATGGTTACACAAAGTGGAGGCATTTAATACAATCCATTCGCCTTCGGAAGGTTCACTGTCAAGTAGCAGCATGACCAAATAAAGGCAAAATCAACGACGAAGTAAAGATAACGTGCACCATTTCGTAAAGAAATTTGGATAGGCGATCGTTTACAGCTAGAGCTGTAAATATTGGAATAATTGGGAGTATTAATTATATTTTAGTATGTATATATTTGTTTAGAGTTGTTTCGTAAAGGTTAATAAAATTTCAAATTTATCGCTTGGGAAACAAATAATCGTAAAGGCCAATACGAAAAGAATTTCACGATAGAGTGTGAAAAAATATTTCATGGTCAGATTCCTATTCGGTACTATCCGAAATTCGATCAATCCGAATATTAGAATACTCCTAATTCTTCGAATATTCGAATCTCAAATTCGAGTTCTCTGGTATTCGAATTCTCTGGTACTCGAATCTAAAATTCGAATTCTCTGGTACTCGAATCTAAAATTCGAATTCTCTGGTACTCGAATCTCAAATTCGAATTCTCTGGTACTCGAATCTCAAATTCGAATTCTCTGGTATTCGAATTCTCTGGTACTCGAATCTCAAATTCGAATTCTCTGGTATTCGAATTCTCTGGTACTCGAATCTCAAATTCGAATTCTCTGGTATTCGAATTCTCTGGTACTCGAATCTCAAATTCGAATTCTCTGGTATTCGAATTCTCTGGTACTCGAATCTCAAATTCGAATTCTCTGGTATTCGAATACATAGAATATTCCAGTATTCGTAACAGCCCTATTTACAACTAACCATCCGCAACATACTTCCACTGTGTCCTCAGTTCTGATTCAACTCTGTTGTTTCAACACTGCTGCCAAGCAGACAGAGTCACACCAATTGAAGTACACCAGTAAAGTATAAACTTAGTTTTAACGATACGTATAAAGGAAAGTAAGTATGTACAGTGAACCGCGCAGTCCGGCGTTCGTCGCGCGAAGAAAGGACGCGTGGCGTGAAGAACGCAGAGCGGCGTTGGCGCTTAAAAAAGAAAACAAAAGAGAGCATCGCATGCTCCTCGCGGCAATGCGCGACAATAAATATCCAGACCCCAGAAATACTCAACAAATTCAATCGTCCGTCTGTTCCCATCCACCGCATGCAAGCTTGCCAGATTCGAAAGCAGATGTTTACCTGGTGAAGCGGCGTCGTTGGTCGCCGCAGTCACGGCGGCAGGAGCGGCTGACGGGGCGTCATTCGAGCGAAGTTTCGCGGCCGGCTTCCGCGGTGGCACGGCAGGTTGCTTCCGCGTGACCAAGTGCGCCAGCTTGGGCAGCAGGGCCGGGTTCTTCGTTATCAGGGCCTTATCAGGCAGCGAGGAGGTCTCGGCGACCTCGTCGTACTCGCTCTGCGGAAGGGAATCGAATCGCTTCGGCGGTTCCGGCGGCACCGCGGATATTTGCGGATGCAACATATCCTTCTCGCCCACCTCGTCCTGCTCTTCGTCATTATCGGCGGCTTCCTGGAAATCGAGGATGCTCCCGGAGCTGCTGGGCGAGTCGCTCGTGGCCAGCATCGCCTCCAGCAGCATCAGGTCGTTGTTCTCGAAGTTGCTGTACACGTTCTCGTCGAGGGTCCTCGCGAACGGGTCGAACTCGACCAGCACCGACCTGCTGTTCTGCTGCCTGGCCTCCGTGGCGGCGGGCGCCACCTGTTTCTCCTCCGACAGGGCCAGCATCGGGGACAGGTTCTCGTAGAGGGAGTTCTGTACGGAGGCATGGCTGTCGTTCGAGGCCGACGACGTCCTGTCCAGGAGGGACACGTCTCTGTCCAACGCATCCTCCTCGGCGCTCGATATCCTGTCCAACTCGTCGGCCCCGTCCGATTTGCTCGGCGGCGCTGTGTCGTAAAAGGTCCAGGAATCGGACCTGGACAGCCTCCTGCTGTCGGTCCTGTCGTATGGTAGGGACAGGTTAACGTCTGATAGGTTCAGGCTCTGGTCGGAGTCGCTGGCCTGATAAGAAGTAACAGCAGGTTCATTGATAATGTGGGATGAGTCACCTGTTATACGGGGTACTTTGTGGAATTCAGGTCGCTTGTAAGACAGGAAAGATTAGATGGGTCTTGGTGCTTTCCTGCGTTACCACTGTGCATTTGGAGTGGTGGTCGAAAGAAAGTTTAAGGGGTCATTCTACTTTAATCGGCCGAAAAATGAAGCTATTTTTAAAGATTTTTTCTCAATAAATACAGCATATAATGAAATAAATCTTTTTGGAATTTATTAAGACACTCTTATATTATACCCAAAAATTTAAAAAGATTTTTTTTAATTTGTTTCATATGTTTTTTTATAGCGTCAATGTAACACCTGTAAAAAAGAGGTATATTCGTGGCGTAGGTGACTTCCCGACACAGGCTTACCTGAAACAAAAAATTTGAAAGGATTCATAATCTGTATGAGTGTCGCTATCGCTCGTAGCTTAATTAACAATTTTTGTTGAAAAATAATCGAGATTTTTCTCGGGGAACATTCGAGAAAACACTCTTTTCGGGAACTTTTTTAAACTGGTGCTATTTTGTTATTCCTCAAAAAAAAATTGTTAATTGAGCTACGGGCGATAGCGACACTCATACAGATTATGAATCCTTTCAAATTTTTTGTTTCAGATAAGCCTGTGTCGGGAAATCACCTACGCCACGAATATACCTCTTTTTTGCAGGTGTTACATTGACGCTATAAAAAAACATATGAAACAAATTAAAAACAATCTGTTTCAATTTTTTTTGTATAATATAAGAGTAGGTTAATAAATTCCAAAAAAATTTATTTCATTATATATTGTATTTATTGAGGAAAAAAACTTTAAATATAGCTTCATGTTTCGGCCGATCAAAGTAGAATGACCCCTTAAGGTCGACATAGGTTACACATGCGTGTAAATGACTTTAATACTAGATTCTAGGTACATATGAGGCAGTCAGAGCAACAACGGACCAACTCACATTAAAAAAAAATTTCCTATCTTATACGGTTAGTAGAGCCTATTGGAATACGTTATTGCTACTAATTCAATTTCGAAAAAATGTGGGTTAGTCCGCTGTTGCTCTGACTGCCTCATATTATGTTAGAATAAGTTATTCTGTCTGATAGTTGATTGTGGAATATGATTCCTTCCTATTGAAGTATAGTAGCTTTATCACGGTGTCTATTTTAAACTTCTTTTTATTCAATATTTATAGATGTACTCAAAGAACTCTTTAATTCTTTAAATTACAAAAAATGCCACAGGATAAATAGATTCTGTTTCATGGAGCACATTGTGTGACCGAGTTCAGTGACCTACAATACTACGACCTTCAGATGACTATCAACACTCACTCCGGAAGTGTACGGCCTTACGAAATCCTACCCGCGAACTTTCTCCTACGACGCACCGTGATCGTTGAGCGTTTCCACTCCGCATTTCTTTGCCGTAAATATTCAAGTTGAAGGTCGTATCAAGCTCATAGAATTCTAGGTCACCGAACTTATCTCTGCGTCAGGACTGCAATAAAATTCCACCATGTTGTACAAATAACTCAAGGTGTCCATAAAACGTTAACAGCTATCAGATAGATAAAACAGTTAATTTCAAGTATTCCTCCGACATGTTCTTGTACTGAAAACAGGGGGATACTTCAAGCCAATAAAACTATCGCGAATCCCCCCTGCATATATACTACTCGACACTATTTTTTGCCGAACATGTGGTTATGTATACATTAATTAAAAAAAAATTGCCCAAGAAAAGGAATATGCAATCTTCTTAAAAATTATGTAAGAAGTAAATAAGACGGAGAAATGAATTTGAATTCGGCAGATTTACATACAACTTTAGAAAACTTATAAGGAGTGCTAATTTATTGCGACACATTTTTCCGACGATAAAGTTTGTCGCTTTGAATAGTCACTTGTTTACCGCCTTGGCCAGATCAAGGAATACCGCATCTTTGGGAATTTATATTTCTAAGTGGCAAAAATACTTTTTTTTTTAATAAAATTGTCCAATAAAGATAGAGACATCTTTGAATAATTTATACTTTCTTTACAAGTTTACAAGCCATGGTATAGGTACTTGCGACTGCCGTGTTTGCTTTTAAAGAAAACTTGAAAAAATAAAATTGTATATATTATTCAAAGTTGTCTCTATCTTTATTGAAAACTTCTAATCGAGAAAATTGTTTTTGTCTTTTAGAAATAAATTCCCAAAGATGCGGTGTTTCTTGACCTGGCCAAGGCGGTCTAACCCCTTAAATTTGGCACAATATACCATCTTCTTCTAACTAATAATTGCTAATTTAAAACAATGCCACCTAGGTATGTATCAGATGATACCTACACTATTTACTTTTAAATTTCCGCTTGACCGATCGGTAAAAAATAGTGTCTAGCTCTGTACAATCCGCATGACGGCCCAAGACATCCATTCCTGCGCCATTATAGCCCATTACCTGATTCAGCGCGAAAGTGAGGAGATTGAAGGACTCGGGGAAGTCCCTCTCGACTTTGTCGGAGACGGTGGAGCTGATCGTGTCGTATCGGCTGCTGCCTGACGTGACGGACTGCAGCTCGTCGTAGATAGACTCGTCAGGAAGCGGGGGTGGCGGATAGACCGGAGGCGGCGGGCTGTGCCTGGTCCCGGATAGGTCCTCCTCGTTCCTCACGCTCCTTAGATTGCTGTTCAACGGGCTGTAGAACGAGATGCTGCTGAATATGTCGTCGGCGGGCATCGACACGCTCCTCTCGTCCTCCGCGGGATCCTTGAACTTCTTGCCGCTGCCGGTGTTGTCGCGCATAAGCTCGTCCTGGTTCAGCGACGTCAGCCGCCTGGTCAGCAGATTCTTCACCGACTTCTCCAGACGTATGCTGGCGTTCCTCGTGCTCGAGATCACCGCGCGGCCCTTCATCGTCACCTTCTCCGATATCCCGTCCTTCAGCTGGCGGGAGCTGGTGCTCAGGTTCCGGAAGAACTCGTTGTTCGCGCCGGACCGCGTGTCCGGTATCGAGCGAGTGTCGTCACTCTTCTCCGACTGGCTCGAGTCGCTTTGGCTGCTGTGCCCGGTAGCCGGAAGCGTCGGTGGTAGCCTTCTCGGCGCTGGCACAGGTCGCTCCGGGACCATCGATCTCGGCTTCGGGATCGGCTTCACCTCCATCTCGAAAGGGAACTTCTCCATCTCGATGGTCTCCTTTAACCGAATGATCCAGGTGCGCAGCAGACGCGCCGCATACTTTGGTCCCCTTAACAATGTTTTCGCTCGCTCAAATATTTGTCGAACAGAGTCATTGCTGATCTTCTAGTGTATCTACATCTATACTGTGCGTGACAATTTGTTTGATGGGCGATTCTGAATTTTGTATGAGTAGCAAGGTTAAAGAGGTAGTCGAATGTGCTTGGCCTAGTAGTAATGGGAATTTTTGTGTCCAAGTAGATTGGTAGAGATTTGATAAGGGAGGCTTTTGCAGTACTCGTTCTGATTTTAAGGCTCAAGCCGGGAATCCACCTAAAAGCTATGCTAAGCGAAGCTAAGCTATGCTATGTTATGGTAAGCTGAGCTATGCTAAGCTATGCTATGCTATGCTATGCTATGCTATGCAATGCTAAGCTATGCTATACTATGCTAAGCTATGCTATACTATACTAAGCTATGCTATACTATGCTAAGCTATCCGCTATGCTATAGTAAGCTAAGCTAAGCTAAGCTAAGTAAACCTAAGCTCAGCTAAGCTATGCTATGGTAAGCTAAGCTATGCTATGGTAAGCTGAGTCACGCTATGTTATGCTATGTTATGCTAAGCTATGCTATGCTATGGTAAGCTGAGCTAAGCTATGCTATGCTATGTTATGCTAAGCTATGCTATGCTGTGCTATGGTAAGCTGAGCTAGGCTAAGCTAAGCTAAGCTAAGCTATGCTATGCTATGCTATGGTATGCTAAACTAAGCTGTGCTAAGCTAAGCTAAGCTAAGCTATGCTATGCTAAGCTATGATATGCTATGCTATGCTAAGCTATGATATGCTATGCTATGCTATGCTAAGATATGATATGCTATGCTATGCTAAGCTAAGCTAAGGTATGCTATGCTGTGCTATGCTAAGCTAAGCTATGCTATGCCATGCTGTGCGATACTATGCTAAGCTATGCGCTATGCTATGGTAAGCTAAGCTAAGCTAAGCTAAGGTAACTTAAGCTCAGCTAAACTATGCTATTGGAACCTTACGGAACCGTTTCCCCCAAAACCTAAACTAAGCTATGCTATATTTTGTATCTTTTATAGCACAGTCAGACATAGCATAGCTTAGCTTAGCTTCCAGGTAGATCCCCAGCTTCAAGTTCAAGAAATGTATAATTTTCCTATCTAATCAGCTCGACAAGAGGATGAGAATTTATCGTCAGTATTCTCATTCACCAACACAGTGAATATTCCACAATTCGGGAAGAATAATTGAAGCAATTTGAAAAATCTAGAATAAAGTACTTCTTCAGAACTGAGTCGGACATTTCACGGTACAATTGCCTGGTCATCAATTGTTCCCGTATCGTCCGCAGCCTGGAGCACAGAATGACCTGATACTATCGCGTTCACTGTAACACGAGACGTAACGCAAGCCAGATGGAATAAGGAAGGGCAGAGAGGCGGCGAAGTGTTTTAATTTGGCCATTTATTAATTCGCTGCTCTTTACTCTTAACAGCCACTCGTGCTTAAACAGTAACGGCTGGTTCGAGTTGAACGTTACTACTTTCAACGGTATTCCGTCGTTGCGAATTGCAAGCCTGCAGATAATCTTGCTGTTAAATAAATCACGTGTAATGCCGGAATAATCCAGAAGAAATGGAAAATATGCTTCACGCTCCATGCACAGATCTAAGTAGATACGTACTCTCAATTTCATTAACAAATCCGGATTGAAACCGACAGCGGTCGATTAAGAATTCGGTGGCGATGCATAATTTCGGATCGACGAAAAGCGTGAGCGGGATCGCGGCGCTGCCGCGAAGCGGGTGAAAGTATGCTAAACTTATTGAGCAAATGGATCTTATTTCTGCTGTTGCAACGTACACGTGCAGCGTGCTGGCATCTGTTTGCATATCAGCTTGGAAACATGTAAATGAATTTTCGTTCCACGCGTCCAAGATGAATTTCCAGAGGAGAAGAAAACAAAACTTATCGGTCCATGTGTGTTAATAATAGATTTGCGTGTGTTATTAACGAGACGGATGCAAGAAGAAGCGTTGAACGTTCCAGCGGCATTTAACAAAGGTTATTCAAGCTCCAAGATAAGATGTTAAGTGTACGCATAGAAATAAGAGTGACTGTATATCGTTTGATCATACGTTGCTAGAGACGAAGACGATTCCTCATGTTGGGTATCTCGATGAACCGCCGAACTCGAAGAATTGTTAACATTCGCTCCGTACATTACGATAGTTACTTAGGTAATAAAGACAGCTCAGCGCGAAGCACTTCTGCACGGTTGAATCACCGCCATCCGAGTCACGTGATTAGGTAATATGCGGTTGGAATAAATCGTGCTTTATAATTTCGATCGGCCCCGTTTGTCATTTCGGTACGCACCGCTTCCTAAACAACACAATTTATCTACAATCGATTTTCAGGCAAATTGATTAACTGAGTTTATAGTTTGGCATTTGTAATAAATCTGGCTGGCAACTATTTACACGTATAGAAAAGATTCTGCTTCATAAACGGGCGAAAAAAACGGTCAGATCGTTTCATTCAATGCGATAAATATGAAAATCGAGGCGCATCATTCAGGAGAAACGAGTTGAATAGTAATTACGCGCCAATATCCTATTCAGTATTCCGTGCGTGACGCTAAGGCAGTCAGCGTCCCCCCAATTTGACTTATTAGCATCCTTAAGGTCAGAAATCCTTTCAAACAACTCCCTATTAAGAGCATTGTTTAACACCGTATAGCTACAGTCCAATGCCGAGCGTGTACACGCGCACAATTAGCGCCAAAAATTTAGGTTAGGAAACCGCATGTACAAGCTTGCGATTGGTAATACAATGGTTTCAAATGTAGGAAAACTGGTGACAGATTTAGATCCTTCGACTGTTAATAATCCAATGACTATCAAGTGTACTGAATAAAATATTAATCGTTCGTTTATCCTACAAGTACGCGTAAATGCAAGTAATTCGAAATTCACGTTTCCCGAGAAAAATGACTAATTAACGTCAGAGACTTTGCCGGGTTTGAATCATCGTAACGAACCACGCGACCAGCGACCATACGCCCGACTCTTGGAACACTGAAAAACTTGAAATTCACGGTGACAACTGTTCGGCGACGGCCGAATCACCATCGCGCGAATATCCGACACCCGATGTATCGAGTTTCCGGTTTCACACTAACCGAGCGATCACGACGTCCACGTTTCCATGGTTCTTCGGTTCCGGCTCTAACTAGGCTGGACCCAGTTTCCCATGTTCCTCATTGTCGAACAAAGGCGAAGCCGTTCGTTGTTCCCTCCACGCTCTCAGTCGAGAACGGAACGTGAATCATGGTTAAGTCGCGCCAGCAGATCCATCAGAGTTTCTAAAATTAAACTGATAGCCCCGCTGCAAATGATAAGTATTCTCTCGTTATCCTCTAATCGGCTCTAACTTCCTTCCGCTACGTTAAGAAGCAAGGACTTTTGCTCTAAAATTAGAGCTAGGCTTGGGATGAATACTCTACAATCTAAATTCCACACTCTACGGAATAACTACGCTCAAGCTTCGAAAGAAGTTAACTCTTTTACTGTTTGCCAAGCTTTCCACATTCGCGCACAGAAATTCTCGCTGCCGTTCTATCTGTGTCATCGGATCATTGGAGTCGAATCACGCGAGAAACTACATAATTACTGTCTCGCTATCGAAGAATTCGAAGGATCACGGTTCTCGTAAGACAGCGATATTTAAACGAGAGAGGTAAAGATGGCGCTACGCGAGCATAACGCGATACTGGTTTTTTTTCTTCGCTTAAATGCCGCAACGATGATGCACCGGGGACGAGATAATCGATACAACGGTGGTATCCTTTGTGCGGCTCGGGCAACGCGGGCAAAAATGTGGTCAACGCCAACAGTCAATAATAAAGGCGCTCCAATTACTCCCATTAACCGGCTGACACACTTGGCAACCGTTCGCTTCAGGCAAATATTTGCCAAAACGTCGACAGGCCCCCGCCTTTAATACACGCACAGTTTCGTTGCTCGCGTAACGCATCTGTTTATAGTTCGTGACATTGAAAGAAGGCAGCGACGTACCGTCTCCTTTCCCTTTGGAAACACCCACGCATCGATACCCAAGCTAACAAAAAATTCCATTTGCCGCTTGCTGCTTTACCGTTCCCACGCGACAAAGCTGTACGATCACAAATATCTATGGTCAGCGATCAGCAATGCTACAATCAACGTTCAGCAACCTCTGCCACGCTGTTTACGTGACCCCGGTTGCGCCAGATGTAACCAGTTTTCAAACGAGCGCCGCAACTACTTGTTGATCCCTGGATGCACCGGGGTAGTAACACCAAGCGAGAGAATAGCGGCCGCTTACCTTGGAACGTTTTCGATACGAGCCTCCGGGACAAGTCCACGGCGAGGTGCCTTTTCCTCCCGCGAAGCCACGCAGAATAATCCCGAGCACGACGCTATTTAAACTCAGGGCCTCTTTATTGTCCGGTGAGGTCAGAGACCCACCTGGCCGATGGACGTCGCCACTGTCATCAGCTCGCTTCCACGGTCTCGTCTCTCTTTTTCACCTTTGGAAAAGGTACACTGCCGTATTCACGGGCGCGACGCACACCGCCACGAAATAGTTTAGAGGCACACTGGCACACGGACAGAGGGGGGGGGGGCACTCACGCACAACGTGGCAACGCACACTCACGGAATCCACGGTTCACGATCGAGCTTCTCTCCTTTCTCTTCGCATTCTTTGACATCTCCGTGGTGTTCCCTCTGTATGCGAGAGAGAGGCCGTTTTGTGCGCTGGAGGTTATAGAAACGACGGTTTTTCGAGTAGTATTCCACAGCGAACGAACTGCACGCGATAAGATAAAGGGAGGAGAGGCTGGCACGGTTTTGCTTCAATAGCACAGGTCGCGCAAACTCAATAGCACTCACCTCTTTAAGCCTACGCGAGACGCGCGATACTGCCGCGCGATGCGTCCCTACTCTAGGCACTGTCCCGAACTGTCCTCTCTTCTTTGCCCCCACTGCTCCACCTCGTGGGCTCTGCAGAGGCGGTGGTAACTCGGGCGTTGTATGCACGTGCATGCTTTCAGAGTGCACGCAGAATTATCTGCCGAACTATTGGAGCATTAACGATATTGTAGAAAAGTATGATTGAGGAATGAGTTTGAGCGTAATCTGATTTATGTTTTGCGTTCTTCTTGATCTTTGTGGTTTTGCATATTCCTTTCCCTCGTTTCTTCTCCTCTTATTTACGAGGAAACTGTTGGGTTATGATGATGAGAACGTTTAGCAGTAAAGTGTGGTTAATCGTGTAAGTTGTTCGGAACAATGCTACTCCAACTTCTTGGCGCAATGCTTGAATCTTTCGTACACTGAGTTTTCGTTGCGCGTCTTCTTCGACTCCCTGGGCCAAGTGTTAAGGGACTAAACTTGAGTGGCCATCCGGGCCATGCATGACTCATGCAATTGTCAGCCACACTGGCGAGCCGATAATTTTTTATGAACTGTAAGGCAATTGGATACAATCGTGTGCGCAGCGTATAGGGACGGGTTCTGTTTCAACTGCTCTTTCACGACTGTGCATAGCTCACTCCGGCGTTTATTAACCGCCTTGGCGAGTTCGCAATCAATGACGCTCCGTATGCTTTTATTACCATTCATTCATTGACTCTACGTTAGCTATTGAACGAAATAGCCTAATGAATATTGAGGGCTCGTGCATCGATCATAAATTTCTGTAATCGAATATTCCTGTTTCGTGAAAATTGTATTAATGCAAGATCATTGATTCCCGACGTTATCAATGCGTCCTTATCGAGGCAGTGGCTCAGTCGTCACGGACAAGATACTTAATCGGAAGTTTTCTTCAGTGCGACTCATCTCCTCATTTTCGATAAGATAACGAAACAATATATAATGAATCGTGATATTTGCAAAGTTTTCTGTGAAATGCCCTTATTTTTGGACACGACTAAGTAGTACACTCGCTATATCTGTTCCATCAACATTTTGCTAGCGGGGATGCTGTCCCTGGCAGCGATTACTTCTAAATGGGCCATAAAACCCGTATATTCTTCAAAAATTCAGGGAAAACCCGCTGGCCCCTCAAAAGGCCCTCTATATAACCTCAGTGAACCCTTTGCAATATTGTCATGTCCTACTGGATTGGACTCCAAAGGATTATAATAGCTGAAAAGGGTACAGCGAGGTCCCAAAATCGGTAAATCGTTAAAGTAAACATTTTTATTATTATTATTATTATTATTATTATTTATTTATTTAAGTATATCAAACATGTTTCGAGCATCGACAGAATATAAGAAGATAACGACCCGAAGCCTCAATCAGAACCGTTTCATCAGTCGGTGCTGCCGCTCGATGGTTTAATTTACGACCACGTTATTGCACGACAGCTTGCGGTCCAAGACGATCAAAACCATAAAAATATCTTTGATAATCATGTATTTATTGTATTGACGAGAAAACTGTTATTCCAAAGTCGTGTCAATACAGAGTGCCTTTTCGAACCGATACACCCAAGCAAGCGTTTTTGGGGGAAATCCCAAGGGACGTCCTTGGGTGTACATAGTTCGACGCGGTGATATACCGAACTCGTAAATTTTCCTGTCAAGCGGCGGCACCGATTGAGGCCCAAAGAGTCAGGGCCGTACGTGGCATTTCAGTGTAGGGTTCCGCGTTATATGCCGATAAGAGTTTCTGATTAAAGATTTCCCACCGAATCAGTACAAGGTGTTCACCACTGAGAAAACTTCGAATAGCGATTCACACAATAAAACTTTATACGTGTGTATGCATCTATATACATGGTTGTAGAGTAATGCGTCCGTGAGGCGCCGTTGCCGTTTTACCTGTTTCGCGCGAGCGCGGGTTGCGAGACTCATCAAATAAAAGTAATCCAGAGTTATTTTTATTTCAAATAAAAATAAGCCAGAGTTACTTTTATTTGTAACGTCACAAATAATTTTTTTTGTTCGACGTGAATTTATCCGACGGCCACAAATAATTTTTTTGTTTGACGGGAATTTATCCGACGGCCACAAATAATTTTTTTATTTGACGGGAATTCATTTTAACCTTCAAATAATTTTGTCGCCTTTTCATTCATTTGTATTTGAAGATTATTTGGAGCTCAAATAACTCTGGGAGTAGAGAGGGGGAGCGTGTACTAGAGAGCGGTAAGCAGGAGAGCATGATGCGAGGAGGTAGTTGTTAGAGCGAGAGGGAACGGGTATTAGAAAGAGAGGGGGATATTAGGAACGGGCCTCTCGCTCCCTCCCGTTCCCTCTCGCTCTAACAACTACCTCCTCGCATCATGCTCTCCTGCTTACCGCTCTCTAGTACACGCTCCCCCTCTCTACTCCCAGAGTTATTTGAGCTCCAAATAATTTTCAAATACAAATGAATGAAAAGGCGACAAAATTATTTCAAGGTTAGAATGAATTCCCGTCAAATAAAAAAATGATTTGTGGCCAACGGATAAATTCCCGCTAAACAAAAAAATTACTTGTGGCCATCGGATAAATTCCCGTCTAACAAAAGAATTATTTCAAATAATTTATTTATGGCCGTCGGATAAATTCACGTCGAACAAAAAAATTATTTGTGACGTTTCAAATAAAAGTAACTCTGGCTTATTTTTATTTGAAACAAAAATAACTGAGTTATTTTTATTCGGTGACAAATAAAGATAAAGTCTCTTTTATTTGATACGTTATTTAAATAATTTTTTATTTAAATAATGTCCATCTCTGCTCCGTAGAATAAGAGGGAGCCCGGAGTCTGGGACCCGGACTAAGAAACCAGGGAGAGTCGGTGGCAAACGCGACTGATCGGCACGCGGACGGCTCAGGTTCGATTCCCGGCGCCGTGGCTCCCAAAACACATAGGAATTTCTAAACCTATTCCTATACTATGCACCTTTTCCAACTAACTACACTACTTAGTCAATACCGATCAGCGGGAGTCAGCGCAAGAAAACAAAGTACATATTTTAATGAAACCTTTATTAAGACTTTATCGCGCCAAAGTCAAATAGTGACCATTGGCGATACAAACAGGTAAACGTTTGTCCCTAAGGGGCCCTCGATGCAGATGCATGCCCGACGATTCGTTTCCCGCGAGACGACCGTGCCTGAATCGCGAGACTTTCGCCCGGCGAACCGCGGGATCGTGTCCAGCGTTGTGTTATGAATGAGAAACGTTCGACGAAATCGAACAAACAGCTGTGCGCGGCGGTTACACGCGGTGCAGCCAATACCGATCGGCCACTTTGTCGCGAATTATAAATAAAACGGGCCACGAGGCTCGCCGGTCGGAGACATCTGCATTGTCCAGTGAACCAGCCCCTGAGTGAACTCTACTACCTTAAATCACAATGGCGACGACAAGTTTTTATTTCCTTTACTTTGTTGTTAATTATGTCACTTAGGGATGATCGTTACACGTGTGCACGCCAGCAGGCGAGCTCGCGGCGAGCGCGCGTGCACGGCCTTCGAAGGTTCCGTATACGTGCGCGTGCATCGAGGTTACCGAGATCCTGGCGCCCCTGCATTCCCCCAGCATTGCCCTTAAAAGGATTTTCGGGGAGCTAACTTTTTGGGACGGCTAATTATCCGAGTCGCGACGGATGGAGTAATTTAGATTTCAGAGGCAGGCTAAGGTGATTATTGGCAGTTCAATTCGTTTCTGTTCAGGACCACTGCTACGTCCCGGCTTGCAGAATGTTCAAGTAAAATCTGCATCAGGGCCGGCGTGAGTTGTGTGGAACCACCGACTTTTCCCGCGCGTGGAACACCACATGCCATTTTACCATTTTTCATTTTTGTTCGCGTGCTACGGATTTTCAGGCTGTTGAAATTTCATCTTCTAATTCGCACTCCCCTCAACTCTGGGGAAGATTTGCACCGCCGACCCTGATCCGTGCGGGGCTAACGAAACTCGGATCGTTAAGGGCATTCTTGGGGCTGGCTGTACAATCGTCGAGAGGTGCACATCCAACGGGCGCGTTATTCAATGTTATTAATCTAAAGTACACGATAGAATAGTCGACGAACTTTGGGACGGTGTTAAGGATGAGCGTCGCGGCGCCCCTCGACGTGCCGCGTTGAAGGATCTCGATGCACAGATAAAGAGGTCTGGCTGTTTCGGCGGCAAGCGTCTCGGACATAGCACTTTAGAGATCCTTAACTATTCCGTTGGCGGATTAAGATACGCAAGGTTCCGTTAAAATTCTACCCCCCCCCCCCCCCCCCCATTCGCTGTCCCATCGGGCCGCGGGACCGTAAAAAAATATCAATTGGCTCACCGAGCCCTCGTTTCCGTGACGTTCTCGGAGTCGCCGAGAGAAATTGGAAAATCCGTATACCGTCGTCGACGAGATCGCTTGAGGCCGTCCGTGCAAAGACAGAGGCACCCGTGCACGCGCGTCGTTGCATCGCGGCTGCACCTATCGAGAGGAACGATCGACGGAATATATATATATATATATATAATATATATTATGTTATAGGTACAACCGGAACACAGAGAGACAATTGTTAAACAACGCGATTAATCCTTGACTGACACTACCCTTTTCAACTTCGTATTCTACTAATAAGAAACGGAATAATACGAAGAAGAGAGTTTAAATGAGAGACATTTGCAGAAAACGCAAACGCAAGAAAGCTACCAACCCTCGATGATCTGAAATTGAGTGAAAAATTTGAAGATTTTAATTGTTAAGAAAAAAGTGGCTTCATTTCTATCAAGGGAGCCCACAGATTTTTTTCCAGCGGGAGGAACAACTTTGGGCTGACGAGTAAAATATAACAGCTAATGAAAAAACAACCCTGACGATCACATCGACGAATCGGATCATGAAACACGCGGTGCAAATGTAGTATTGTAGTTCCCATTTTGTAGTTTCAATTTAGGAAAAAATTTCAAACCGAAATTTAGAAATATTCACTTTTTTAGTATTAATTTAATAAAGATCAGTTTTTAAAAATATGCGATTTTCTCTCGAGAGCCAGATTTCTCGCTGTTGTGTTGCAATGTTTTTAATGGCCTATTTAATAGTGGCTACTTAGTGTAATTAATATTATTTTTTAATTTTCTGCACCTCTAGTATTTTAAGCCTAAAATGGATCTAAGGCTTCGTAATTTTAATAATTGTATGACGTAAGAGTTGTTCTATGGGTTGGTAAATTTTAGCAAAACGAAGTTCACAAAATTATGGGATCCTTACTGTGTTTAACTAATGTTTTAGCATTTCGAGGGTTGCTAAGTTTCTGCATAACCGATCCCATTTGTCCCTTCGATTGTGTAAACGTAAAACCAGCGATAGGGTAATAGTGGAAAGCCTCGCTGGTAATAATAGATTGTAGAAACATAGAGAAAAGCCTGTAACACAGAAGCTTGCAAGTTCACCAGAATTCAAATGGAATTAAGCTGCCGGGTGAATTAATTAGTCAGTGAAGAATCAATCGTAGCGATCCACTCTCTCCTCGGTCCCCCGAAAATTGCCTACAATTGGGACACGCGGCAGAGAGCAGAAGGCGGGAAGTATGGTAAATATAGATTGAAAGAGTCTGAAGAGAAAATCTTTAGGCACACCCACACACACATACAAGTACATTTACATATATATAATATATGTATAATATAATATATATATAATATGCGGTGGAGCGCAAGAGTCTTTTTTTATCCTTTTAAATTTATACTTATACACGTGAAGCAAATCGTAAATCCGGACCTCAGATTTGCCGCGCGCAATTATTTATCGCGCGCACACGCGGACGTCGGTGATCAGGCGGTGGCCGGTCTCTGCCGCGAGCGAAATCCCCGAATTCGTCATTCATCCCCGAGCGACCGTGCGCACCGCGAGCAGCGCTTTACCTACGGGCGACAACTTTCATTCCGTTGATCGGTATTCATCCGTTTACGATAATCGAAAAATAAGTTATCAGAGTACTTTGTACTTGTGAAGAAGCCGATCGATGGTCGCGGAAGCGCTTGCCGCGGATCATTCGACCCGCAGGGGGGGAACAGGAAACCCCGATGGCCCCGCCGAGGATCACCCACGTCGCAGCGACTGCCATTCATTCCTCCCGTAGACGGACGCTTAAAATCTCCCCGCACCGTGCTCCGCGCCGGTTCGCGCGCCTCTCGCGTATCAATAATTATAATGTAGTAATTACGTCGTAATTCAATAGCAAATATATTATCACATTCAGATTGTATTAATGTTTAAGACGTTTCTTTTTTTTTTTTCGTTTTTGGCCGGACGTCCTTCGACAAATTCAGACACCTGTCCCCGTATGTCCCGTTTCGCGAAGCTTCCGGGTAGCCCGTCGCCGGCGGCTCGCCTGTACAGTGGACTCGTTACACCGATGGCTCCGCGGACCTCTCGCGGCTCTAGTACCGGCTCTATCCCGGGATTCGTCGTAACCGCGCAACTTTGCAATTAGGCGTCAATTCCTCGAAGGTTTCCAGGATCGACCAACCCCGACCGCTTTCCGTTGAAGATCGTTCGCCCTTCCCCCTTTGCCCGATCGAACGGAATGATTTCTCTGGCTTGTCGAAAGGATCGGAATGCTAACGGTATAGAAAATTCGTGTGGTGTATTGCTTTTGTTAGGGCGCCCTCCGATTGGACGATGATCGACGAAAGCTCGTGGTTGATCGCTCGCACGTAAATCTACGAAACATTAATATAGAATATATTATCGTGTGGGTTTATATAAGGTATACGTTAAGACACTTACCATCTACTGCAAAAATTCAACAGTTAAAAGATTGTAACAACTAGTTGGTGTCTCGCGCGAGACGACCACGCGGGCCAGCCACCCCTTCTGTTTTTCTGCTTCCAAGGGCGGTTTAGCGGAAGGGAAAGCTGGACCCTGCGAGTCGACTCGTCGCAGCCATCGCCTTCACATTCTTTCATTCTCCTAACACTCTACTCTCTCTCTTACTCTCTCTCTCTCACTCTCTCTTTCTCTCTTTCCACCTCTCTCGTTTAGCATCGCACACTCCACTTTGGCACGCATTATCCCTTACTATTGGCACGACATTTACGAACAATGAGCTTGCTAGAATTAATTAGAGTAAACCTCGGACGCACCTGAGATCGATCGTTCGGACGACACGATTAATAAAAAGACGTTTATCGTACGTATATGCGCCGTATACTATTACAGAACGCCAGTGGATCTTGTTACTTGGCTCGAGGAGGCTCTACGTCCATTCACGAAAGGCAATTCCTTAAAGCAACCATTGATTCCTATGTCTTCGCGAATGTTTTCTTATCGTGAGGGTTTTAACACTTTCGTGGCTCGAGTTTTCGCGGGCGATACTGTTCGAGGCGTGCGGACGTTAGTCGTTCCCCTCTGTGCTAAATTTCAAGCTAGATTCGTTAGAGACGGGGGCGGATTTGTATTTGGACAGAGGCTTGAGACAAGTTTAACAACAATTCACTTCTTTTTCATCTAGCAAATTAGCAATAACTCATACGGGAGTTGTCATATCGAATTAATTATGAAATTGTCTCGACTTTTTTCAATTAACCGGCACTTTTTGGCGACCATTTTGAGAGAATTTATTTTCTGAAAAATGTGAGCTCGTGATTTTCGACCTACGCTTTCATCTTCTTTTGTTAATAAAAATCAAAGCATCCCACTAATGGAAGAATTTATTTTCTGAAAAATGTGAGCTCGTGACTTTCGACCTACGCTTTCATCTTCTTTCGTTAATAAAAACCAAAGCAAGACACCAATGGAAAAATCGTCCGAAGCTCTATATTTGAAGATCGCCCGTGGATTTACTGTACAGCTAACGAAAGAGACCACTGGTCCAAAAGGGCACGACTCCCGGCTGCACTCCTCGAAGCCGTACCGCCGGTTTCCCGTCATGTCTAAAAGCATCCACGTCCGAGACATTTCACCTTTCTTTTTACCTGGAAAATCGTCCTGCGCGACTCGTGAATCGAAAGGAAAGCGACGGGCGCGCACACAAGGCGTGTGAAGTGCCGTTCGCGCGTGAGAACCTTAACGGCTAGAAATTATCTAAACGCGGCCGTAGATCGATCGTTCTAAATGGAATAATCAATCGAGCGATTATCAAAAATAGAATATCATTACGAGTACAATACATAACGAATTCGTATACCAACAATCAACAATGGCAGTCGCCGCGATACCACCGGTTAGCGGTGTGGTATCGCGGGACGGCCGGGTACCAAAAATATTATCTCACGTAGGAGAGAGAGCATCGCGTTCCGCGTGCATACGAAAGCCTCACGCAAAAGAATAAAACCAAAGAGACGACGATCCTCCTCAGCTCCGGGCCCCGCCCCCCGTTCCGCGCGGCAACGGCAGAACGCAGCGGGGCCCCGCTATAACACGCGCACATGGTAAAATCATGCATATATATAAAAAGTCGAGCGAATCCGCTACATATGCTGGCGGGACGAAACCCTCGCGAATATAAAGTACCGTTCACATACAATATACGTATATCAAAAGCAAGAAAGTATTGTTATATATACTGTACACGTACGCGTATCACGGAATTACACAGAGATAAATGCGTATAGCTTCTCTAATCACCCCTCGTCTCATCCCTCTTTAAATAATGTTCGTGGTCATCGTTACGATTCATCGAATTCTGCAATCACTCAGTTGTAGACCTAATTCGAATCCTAATTTGATCTTAGAAGTTAGCGCCGTTCTTCTTCTCGTCGATTCGCAATTAAAGAGTCCTTGTAGAAAACACTGTGAGTGCCAGGAAATACAATTTTTCGGGAGAGAGGAAAAACGTCCCTGACTTTAAATTCTTTACGAAATTTCATTTGTTTGGAATGTGTTTAAGTATACAATAACCCAAATGCATCACAAAATTGACTAGTTTTTGCATTAATATAGTCGAAATTCGTGGTAAAAAGAAGTGTATTTGTTGAAAACACTGTATGTGCCATTCATTTAAGTACTGTAAGTGCTAATTCTGTTTACCTGTCGCTCAAAACCCATTCACTGCCAAGCGAATGTAGAGCGCGTTGCCCTGGGCGCCAAGATTTTATTTTAAGGAAAACGTACAGATTTTCACAAAATTTAATACTATTTAGTTGCAGATATTTTACTATAATGGATTTACAGTAATAAAAAAAAGCACTACGAGATATATCGTAGCTGGCGTCACTGAATAAAATTCCTGTGCTGAGTGCGGCATGCGAGATATCTCGTAGTGGTTTTTTTTCAATGAAATTTTTTATATACAAAGAACTTTTCTTTTCCTCCTAATTTCATTTGGCGACGATCGATAATACACGTGTAAAGATCCTCACTGGGAAATACCCATTGCCGGCTCCAAGCATTAAAAAGTCTTTTGACTATTGCGCGCACTTACTAATAATTCCTAATTCAAACGGCTTCATAAGTTCATGCTTATTCCGCGATGAATTGCAAGCAATCTAAACTTGTAGCGCAAAGTACGAGATATCTCGTAGCTGGCAGTGAATGTGTTAACGTTAATTGGCTCTTACATTGTTTTCTACAAAAGTGGCGTTGGACGTACCATCTTTTCACACTATTGGTAATTTTTTACAATGAATGATTGCATTGAAACCACCATTGGCACGCGGAACATTTTCCGATAAATTTTTGTTTTCAATTCTGGCACTTACAGTGTTTCCTACCAGGGCTCTTCAATCTTAAACCCACGAAGCTTCATTCGGAACTCTTCCATTGTATAAATTGACTTTCGAGGCACCCAGCTCAATTTGGAATTCCAATTTCGATGTGAATTACGTTCAGGCGAGGAGGAATGTAGGAAGGTTCGATGTCCGGTTTCGTTTACGGAGTCGATCGATCGTAACGACGCCCTTTCTCGCAAGATTCAGTCGCTTCGGGGACGTTTTACAATTTCTTTCTTCTGAATGCAGATACAGGCGTCTCGGACGAGAGAAATGAAAGGATATTCTGAACCGTAACGTGTTGTGCATCGAAGAGCATCGAAGAGCATAGATCCTCTTCCCGTGCCTCGCTTAGCTTCCCCTTAAAAATCGTTATTGACTAGAACGTTAGTTATGATACATTAAAAATTGACACCCATTTATGTTATAGTACGCATCTGCTTGGCCTTTATCCACTTCCCCGCTTCTAATTCCATTCTTTCTCTCCGGCGGAAGAAACGTTACAGGGCAGAATCGTTTGGGGGACGGTCTTCGATTCCTAAGGAAGGGAAAAGAACTTGCGATATCGATTCCTATTAAACGTTCTGCGAGGACAGAGTGAAGCCGACACACGTGACAAGTATTTGAAAAATTGTCTGCAAACAATTTTCACATGCCTACTTTGCTCGACGCATTCGACGCAAGCGTTATATTCGAGACACGTAAAAAGTTATAGTTCGTTGGAAAATCCTGCATTTGGTACTCTTTCTTTATATATATATATATATAATATATCTATATAGTAGTACGATTCTTTAAAATGGCTAATATAAAACGTTAAATGATATTAATTGAAAGTATAATAATATCGTTTCACGTAATTTAGGCTAGTGTGTCGATGGACGACAGCGCAGAAGACTTTCGAGCCCCTTATCGCTATCACTATGAAATTCGATAAAATTCTCTCGACTACCCTCTCATCGGTTAACGAGCATATTGTACATACGCTATACACCTGCCGCGATGTCCCCGTCAGCATAACACCACCATTGTTACACGCTAGATAGTAATAGTGATAATAATAATAATAATAATAGCAATAATAACAATGTATACCGTTAACAATCATAGTATACAGGGTTAAATATAGAAGGACGTGACAATATTACCTTTGTGAAATAGCACCTTTCCTAGAGACCGGAGAGCTCGCGCTATCTCTCATTCAAATATGTAGTGCCTCGATAATACAGTTTATGGTTAGAAGTTTATGTTTGAAATAACATCTTGGAATTGGCAATTGCCTGTCCGGCAAGCAAAATTCAACGGTTCTGACGTATTCACTAGGCCCGATCTGTTTAGAGAGGGACGTAAGTAGGGTAATTGCCCAGAGCGGTAAAATTGGTAGAAAGAGAAAATTAAAATCAATAGAAACTCATAATAAAGAAAAACTTTTTAAAAAGCGGTACAAAAGTAGGCTTTTGTTATTCAACAAATAGGGGAGCCCGGGGCAAGTTGTTACAGAGCAGTTTAAATTTTTGTCGCTGTGTATGTTTTTTTTGTGATCGGGTCACGCGGTCCCACGATTTTAGGTTTTCGCTACTAATAGTAACTTCTCTATTTCTGCTTCAATCTTTTCTACCGACCCGTCAGATAAATGTATGTAAGTTAATATTGCCACGTTTGAATTAGTGTTCCTTTAGCTGCAGATTCATAACAATTACATGAGAATACACCAAGCTGGTACGAACTTATAGCATTTTGTACACAATGGTGTCAACCGGGGCTAGTTGTTACACAAGAAAAGGGATATGTTATTACATAAGAAAAGAGGCATCTAAAAGCAGATAAGAAGTCTTAGATTAGACAATATTACTGTCAATATTAGACAACTGACGGCTGTCAATTTTTGTTTGCTGTTGTTTGCACTGTCTCTCTCCGTTTTCGAAGTTAAAGAACATGAGAAGTGTGCAAAGGCTAAAAATCCCTTTTATGTTTGCATTAATTGTGAGTCCCCGTATGAAACGGACGACGATAATTAATCACCTTTTTTAATATAATTGATGTAGTAGTGCTTTATTCTTTCTAACACAGATTATTCATAATTGTTTCTTTTATATTCAGTGTAATGGATTCTCACAATTAATCAATTTACTTTTGTCCAAAGAAATATAATTATATCTTAATATATAAAGCAGAAAGCTTCTATATGTTTGTGTATTTGTCTGTCGCCTAAAAACTTTCGGACGATAAACTCTGGGATCACAAAATGTGCCTCAGCTCATTATGCCTGACTAATCCAGAGGAATGCGACCATTCTCACAAAAAACTAAACAATTTTTTTTATAAAATCAGAATCTAAATTTCGGGCGAAGCCGAGTAGTAAAGCCAGTTACTCATAATTAGCCTCACTTCCAAAATTTAATCCCGTACCAACTTGCCTCTTATCGTGTAACACCCAGCCCCTACTCGGGGCACTTTGATACAACATATCTGGGCCTTCAAGCTTTTTTCAAAGTCATGGTTTTCGCTTAATTACATGAGATAGCGGTCATCTGTAGAGGAAAGTGCGTACTTCAAGTGAGAGTCATTAATAGTATTGAATATGGGATGCAAAAAAAGTAAAAAATCGAAAATGTAACAACCACCCTCGGTCTCCCCTATACCTACAAAAACTTTCACTCACTGTCAAAATTTATATATTAAAATAATTATTCATAATTAAATATATAGGGCGGTAAAAATAATTGTTGCCTAGTGCGGCGGAAGATCTCGATCGAGCCCTGCGTATTCGGTATTAAAAACGTGAAATTGGTTGCTCGCTCGTACCAAACAGAGAAACGTTTGAGGTTCCCTCAGCACGAGCGTCTCGCGGTCGTCAGTACAGGATAGCAGTCTTAATAATCGCCGATTCTCCGTTATCGAACCACGTCGATCGACGCGAACTACGTAGAAACAAAGAACGATGTCAGACACCGCGAAGCATACCTACTTTCAGTCTTCCTCTATAATCCAGTCTACAATTCTAGCACCATTGCGCAGCTTTATCCTTCGTTCGCCGTTATCTGTTCAGCGAGCGAGGCTTCGTTAATTAAACCGACTAATATAAGATCTCGTTAAAATTCGACGATTAGAGTAAATTATCGACATTCGCATGCAATTCTCTACGTGTCTCCTGTTCGCCAGGAGGGCGGGTAGCATCGCCGGTAGTCAAAAGTCGCACCCTTCCATTCGTATACTTGTCCACGCGCTGCTAGGAATAAAATCAGATTACATCAGAAATTTACGACAAATTCGTGGGAATTATTGCGCGACCACGAGACTCGCGAATCTTCAACTTTCGACTACCTTCGCCGTCGCTGATCTTGCTACCTCCAATCGACAGTCCCCTGCAACCCCAGAGCTCCCAGAAACCTATAACGCAATAAACTTGCGCCTTTTACTTAAAAATATCGCCACTGCCCCTCCAGATGCTTCTCTAACAGCGAAAGCAAACAAATTGACGAAGTGACTCTCGAATATTATTCTGGCGAAGTACCATCTGAGATCCCGTTCTCGGGGTGGCGAGGCCAGCGACGGCGCGATTGGCTCGGGCAATGTAAAACTTCCTCCGCGGTTCTAATACCTAAGTCGCAGTATTGACAAAGTTAGGACGTGTGAAACGACGAGGATCCGTTCGACCGTTCGCGATCGGGGACGTTCGATGTACTTTCTGGCCGCGGGCTGCTTCGCTAGTTGGTGGACTCTGAGTTTGAGGACGGCGAGGATTGCGGGCTCTGGGCCACGGGGGTGTCCCTGCCGATCGTCGGCGTCAGAAGCATGCCCCGCGGACTGAACGTGTCGCAGTAGAGATTCTCCTTTTTGTGGACTCGTCTCACGTGGCTCCGCAGGTTGTCGCGACGCGCGCTTCTGTACGCGCAGTGCGGACAGAGATGTGGTTTCTCGCCTGTGTGCATTCGTCGGTGTTGGATCAGCTGGAAGAAGACGAGGAATTGTTTTGAGGTCGCGGTGGAGAACTTTGATACGCGAGGCGGATGCGGTCACTATATGCCACGCGTTGCCTGAGTTCTTCTTCGTTCCGTCACATTTGTCTAGGCGCATTGGGTAGATGTCCCTATTACGGTGCTATTATATTTAAGGGGTCATGCTCAGTCAGGAGGCCGAAAAAAGGGTGGTCTTTGGAAATTTTGTACTCAAAAGCTATAACATATTTCTCACAAAATCTTTTTTCCTTTTAAGGATTGCATCTACTACCGTGCATCGTAATTTTGTTATTTAAAAATATTTATCAATAACTGAGTTATTGTCCATCACTCGAACGGTTCTTTCAAAATCGGTGACCAAAATATTTAAAAAACCATTCAACCGATTTACTTCAAATTTTACAAGCTTACTATAGGAACAATAAACTAGTCTTTGAACGAAGGATTTTTTTATCCGATGCTTAGTTTTCTTTTAGTTGACGAAAATCAGGCACGATTTATGATGAAAATTGAAACTTTTACTTAAAACATCTGCCATTTTTTCCCAAATCAATATTTCGAAAAATCCTTCGTTCAAAGACAAGATAATATAATATACTAAGTAAATTCTTTTGAATTTTTTAATTTAGATGATCGACTTTCGAACAGCAGTGGTCACCGCAGAAGCCTTTTTTTTAGAGGACCTTTGAGAGATTGACAATAACTTTGTTATTAATAAATATTTTTAAATAAAACAATTACGATACACAGTACTAGATGTAATCTTTAAAAGGGAAAAAGAATTTTTGAGAAATGTGTTATAGCTTTCCAGGAAAAAATTCCCAAAGATCACCCTTTTTTCGGCCTCCTGACTGAGCATGACCCCTTAAAGAAGTAAACACATAAATAAGAAATAAATAAGGAAATAATTTTTTTAATTAAGTTAAACTATTAATCTATGTGTTACAAACGTGAAGATTGCATTTTTAAACAGTTAAAGCATGGTGAACATTTCTTCGAAAATGAACATGAAGATTCCGAGGGATTTTTCCCAAAGCCCTTTTTGAAAACGGTACCTAAGGAACACGTACTTTATAGAAGTGAATAAATTGATAATTATGATGATTTGCACTTATGCAAAGTGTTAATTATATCATAAAAGCTTCTAATTTTATCAGAGGATTGGACCAGATCAATTTTTTATTTGCTCCGCTTCCTACTCTGCTTCATGGTGCTTTTTTTAATTAAAAATCATTTTACTACTTTTATGCAGTGCTCTTTCATTTGCAACAAACCCCATCTTTCTAGCTTTTCATTTTCATATAGAAAAAAAAATCATAGAGTGCTTAATTTTCGGGCAAAGAAAGTACTATGCCTCCTTAATAGGGTGTAACCGTTTGAAAGTGTTAAAGATCGGATTTTTTTTCTTTTTACACATTTTCATAGATTGATGTTTTAGAAATATTATAAATCGAGTCCGATATAAAAATTCGGAAGATTGACGAAGTTATAGACATTTGAGTGAAACAACCCAGGTAGCACGGGGCGGCGCGACCGATCGCAGCGGAACTATATTTTTCATTACGGTGGGCCTAAAAACTCGCGCTACGTTCAACCAATTCACTTCTAATTTTGCATGCAGGATCGTAATAAGATTCCACATCGTCCAACGAGGGCATTTTTTATTCCGATTCCCCGTTTATTATTTATAAAGAAAAAAGGTGGCCTTTTCTCTTAGAAAAATGTAACTTTACCTTCGATCTCTCACCATTTCTTTATTTTTCAAAATTTTCAAAATCGGCCCCGTTGGACGATAGCTATTGACATACTTTATAAGAAGATTTTATTGCTTTTGATTTCAGACACGACATACAGCTGTTTTCAGGTCCACCGTTTGGCCGTCTAAAATCGAGAGACTTTCGGATATGTATCCGTAACTTCCGAGAAACAATAGTTTTTCAACTGAACCTTTTTTTTTAAGTAGTTCATAATACAATGTAAAGATAGTAAACAAACGGGAAATCTGCATCAAACCGTTGACTTGTAAAAAAATCCACAAAATGTACACATTTGCCGAGGGTTCAAACGGGTACCCCTTTAACACCGAGCTGCGCGGTCCTACGATATAATATTTTTTCAATGATGAAAAATTGGGGAATGCCTCATTAAACAGAAAAGTTCAGAAAACCAATATAAATATTCACCAAGCAGAATTAAAGTAAAAGAAGTCAGTAATTAATTCATTCGTGAGCAATGAGTGACCAGAATCACTTAATTCCTAGTTTTATCGTGAGCTGAGCTAAACCAACCCTTACACTCTTCCTACTGGTGCAAAGAGAAATCCTCCCCTTTCTACGAACGTACCATTAATATTCATCTAGTCTCAGTCGTTCAAAACACATGTACTCCTACTTGCAATTGGTAAAAGGCTATCGATAGGCAAACTTTGATACCAATGTTAACACGCGGGACTAATCGCTCCTAAGCAGAGGCCCATAAATGAAAGTTCCCGTATTTACGGTCAACATCACCACATACTTCCTCCACATCCTGCTGAAACAATCAAGAAACGTCTACCCCGCTAGCCGGAACAGTAGCTTGAAAATTTCCCGTTCATTTACATATCTTCTTTGTCAAACTTTTCCGTCGCAAGCGTTGGAGTACTTGCATGGCCGTATATCAATCTCGAATACAAGCGGGGATCAGCGACGCGATCGCAGTCTATTTACATAAACCGAAAGTTTTGATTTACAGGGCGGCGGTAGAATATCCGCGTGATCTACGGAATTCAAAGGGCGCGTAGAATATCGCCGGGATTTACGATCGGCCAGGGATTATACGGCATCCGCGCGGCGCGGATATAGAATCTATAACAATCGCGGGTCCATAGATTTAAAGTTGCTGCGGCGTTTTGAAATTTTTACCACCCCGATACAAGGGCTTGCTCCTTCGCCGCGTGAGATATTACCTTTTTCAATTGGACCGTGCGGAAAATGCAAATGTCACAACAGAAATAACGGTCGTCGCGGTGCCTCCTCATGTGCCTGCTGAGATCTACCTCGGAGGATCGGTCCGCCCCGCAAACGGCGCAGCTCACCCTGGTCTCCGGCGCTGTGCCCTTCGCGTGGGCCCTCAAGTGCCTTTGGAACGCCTTCTCGATGGTACAGGCGTACGAGCACAACGAGCAACGGTACTCCTCCCTTTCGTATCTGCGCAGCGAAAGCTACAATTAGTCGGAATTACTTGGCTACGATTCCACGAAACCGATCCACGGAATCTCGCGTGCCTATCAAATTTTACGCTGGCTGATTTGAAATTATTCTTGAATCGAAGAAAGGGCGATTATGCATAAAAAAGGGCCGTGACTCCAATTTTGTTGAATTTCAGATATGTTGTAGAAGGTAGGATCCTGAGTAGTATGTATTTTGTCCGAAGCCTGGGCAGATCAAACATTGCACATTGAAATTTTCTAAAAGCTCAGCCGAGGGTTGGGTTCGTCTTTAAGCAGGGAGCCCTATTTAGGACGCTAGGTGATTCTTGGGAATTTTTTTCTAAGAAACTGCTAAGCGGATCGTTTCCAAACCTTCAGAGTATTTGAGTTCACACTCAAACAATAAAAATTAATTGTTTCGTTACACAGTGTTCGGTAGAAATGGAGACACTCGCGCGCCGGAGTTGCAAACTAGCGATTATGTTGGGGGCCTCAATTCTTCCCTGAAATAAAAAACCAAGGATTTTCTTACTTCTCGTATAATTACATTGTCGATGGACCTAAAACTTTTATAATCAAATTAAATTGAATAACTCTTTTTCTATAAATCCTGTGTTTTTTAATTTCAGGGAAGAATTAAGGCCTCCAACATAGTCGCAAATTTGCAACTCCGGCGCGCGAGTGTCTCCATTTCTACCGAACACTGTGTAACGAAAAAATTGATTTTTATTGTTTAAATGCGAACTAAAATACCCTGAAAGTTTGGAAAAGATCCGCTTAACAGTTTCTTAGATAAAAATTCCCAAGAATCACTTTATTCCTGGCGTCCTAAATAGGGTTTCTCTTTTAAAAAAACACACACTTCAAACAAAAATAGTCATACACCTAATAATTCCCGAGATATTCCAGAAAATATATTTCCGTCCCCCAACTTTGGGGGCTGTTTTCACACCTTCAACATGGTCGATTGCGGATAACAAAAAATTCGTGTCAAATATTTTTCACTAATCTGCAAATCTGCGGAGTCTCATCAAAACCTGGTGCGGGTTCGATATGTTCCCTTGTTAGCAGAAGATCTTCCAAGTCGGTTCTCTCTCAAACTCGAGAATAGTATCTGCAACTACTTTCGTCGACAGAGGACTCCGTATTTGACAAATGGACGAACAATCCACGATCACGAAGGAACCAAAGCATTTAACGAACACAATCCTCTAACTACGTACGTACACCCTCCTCAGCGAAACACGAGTCGGTACCGATAGAGAGTTGCAGGAAAATCTTAAGTACCTATACCTGACGCGTTGCAATGCCAGGGTACGCTTTTTCCCCGTGGGTGTCATCCCCTGGGCCACGTGTGCGGCCACGTGGGTCTCCATCTCGCACCTGCTGCTCGTGGTGAAGTCACAGCCCGAGGACGGGCAGGTTTTCGTTTCCCCTGGCTCCGTGCTGGAAACGGGCGGATGGCAGTCGACGATGTGCTTCCTCAGAGCCGGCCTCGTCGGCGCAACCACGTCGCAGGAGCCGCACGAATAACCGCGATGGACGTTGCTCACGTTCGGACTGCTCCCACGCGACCTGAAAATGAATCGCAACGATCCGAAATTAACACAACTTGTACAGTCCCCGCTGCAAGCTTTCGCTAAAGTCCGCGCTATCCCATACATTACACTAAAAGAAAAAAAGAAAAAAAATGGGAGGAACCATATCCCAAAAAGTTTGTCCAGCCGAGTCATCCGGAGATTAAAAATATCCCCCCGAATTTCGTAATCGGTGCTCGCGAAGCGTTCGTAACTCAGTTACCAGTCGATACCCTGCGAAGCCCTTGATTTACGGGTATCGTTTATCCTGGATTCTCGGGGTATCAGAAACGGGCTCGCGTAATCAAGCCGGGGAGGATGACTCGCCCTCCGCGATCGACAAATTTCGATGGTCCGGTTTCAGCGGTTCAGTAGCGCGCCACGTGGAGAAGTATGCGACGATACGATTCGCCTGACCTTGATGCGATTCAACGAGCTCGCGTGGAGAGGGTTGCTTATCCGACCCGCCAGGGTAAAGAAGAATTTAAACGCGCGCGTTACGTGCATTAAGTAGCTTCCTATGTAAGCCACGATGGAAGGTGTTGATAACTGGATGCATACTTCTCGGTGTAAGACGAATGCTCGCTCTCCGAGTCGCTGTCGGAGGGCATGTTCGGGATTTCCGTGGCCTCCAGAGCCGCGGTCGCCGCTGAGAGTCTTCCGAGCATGGCGGTGTAAGCGCCCAGGACCCAGCCATTTAGAACCGGTGTAACTGTCCCCTCCTGTCATTCAAAACAGACATTTATGCGGTTTGCTTCGTTTCTCATTGATCCTGCCTGTTCTTTTGGGGTCGTAACGTGTTAAGTGGTCTCTTAATTAAACGAGGGTTTATCGACCAGTGTTCATCGTTTACGCTGGGGCACCTCTGCGAGGGTTTGAGGGTATTAACCGGTGGCGACTGACTTTGTGACGAAATCGGTGACGTGGAGGCTTACAGACTCATCTTTAATAATTCCACACTGACAAGCCTAAATTTATTTTTAACATAGCGTTCATTCATTGCGGGCTCTTCATTCACTGGTCACTTATGTAATAGAGATTTTGTAAGGGAATTTGGAATTTTTATTTCATGCTTCTGAAGATATATTCGGGGTGGTTAAAAAATAGGTGGATTTAGGGGGAGTTCCCTTAACGCCGGACGCGTTATTATTAGCTATGCCTGTAATAGTAGCGGATTTAACAAGGCGGCCTACAGAAGGCCCCCTAGGGTCCCATCCTTAAAAAAGAATTATGATTATATCCAAAGTATATTTTTTTCTGTATTATTACACTGAGCCCGTTTGTAGTAAACTACCGCTTTATTTTCACGAAAAATGGGCCCCTCAGAACGTTTGCCACCTGGGCCTTCTTTCTTAAATCCGCCACTGGTCTGTAATATTTGAAAGGCTACCGAGCCGTTATTCCGCGTAAACCGTAGAGGGGTAGAAAAAGCAGTAATTAGGATTCGACACGTTCCAGTCGCGTGTGCACAGCTAAGGAGATTAATTTAATATTATTTCTTTCTTCTTACTTGAGAAAATCCTTGAGCGTCCGGCACTAGGGGAACTGGCCCTAATGTTATTATACTCGTCTAATATTAAATATAACATTAGGGCGAGCTCCCCTAGAGCCGGACACTCAAGGATTTTCTCAAGTAAGAAGAAAGAAATAATATTAAATCAATCTCCTTAGCTGTGCACACTGTGCTAGTACTGTGGTTTTTTGGGGATTTGTGGAAGCTTCTCCAAATCTGGTGCAAGTAATCTGGGACAGCCTGTATAATAGGGTGCAACGAAATATAGGAGCACAATTTTTTTTATTATTCATGACTTCTAATAGTTAGCAAAAGTTGCCTTTTATAATGGTATTTATGTTAAAGTTTTAAGGTGCCGCAAGTCACTTAAAATTTTTTCTTTTTGATCTTATGAATTTTATTTTACCATACGATAGCACTTCCTTTTAAAAGGAACTTACTCGTTAGATTTACTAGCCGTGTATCCTATCTGACTGCTATCCAACAACTGAATAATAACAACTCTATGCAAATGTTTAAACTGAAAAAGTGCCACATACAAAACTTTAAAAACATGTTTAAAAAACAGAAAGATAGCTAATGGGTCACCTTCAAGATTCTTGCAGCACCTCAATAATTTTTGTTTGACAGAATCTAGCTTTTGAATTCTAGTTTAATCTGTATCATTAATAGCAAGTTTTTTCCACTCTTGGAAAACAATCACACAATTTTGATTCTTTATTTCCACCCTACTGTACAACGTATATAATTATTGAAAGGAGGCTTTGTTTCCTCAATCAGGAGAAATGGTCTCTTTTAAGGGATCGTTTAAGCGAAGGAAGAAGGTGGAGGCCGCTGGGAAATAAATCTAAAAAGTATGGCGAACGTGGCACAGGGTTTTATGCTTGGGGCCATTGAGTTTTTGTAGCGTTCAACGTGGGACGTTTGATCGAGCACTTTCGCGAGCAAGTTCTCCTGTCAAAGGAGAATAGACGTACATCTTCGATCTGATCCACAGCGGATAATGTTTGAAGCAATTAGCGTGCTTATCTACTTCTGCAAATAAGGGCTACAAATCTATTTCTTACGAAACGTTTCATACGTCTCTATATCCAATCCTCTATCTCCGTACCTGTATCTGTTAAAAAGGACCACACGTTGTGACGCACGAAAGAAATGAATCTAGATCTGGTTAACTTGCTTGGCCCCATCGCGGGTAGTGATCGATTCGTGAGTTGCCCAGATAATATCACTTGCATTTAAATGCTCGAAATGATACCCAAATCAAGTGAAACTAAATGTTGCACAGCCACTGGTCGATCGACCTTCCCGCTATCTTATTTCAGCCGTGAACAATCGCGTCTTCTCTTACTCCTTTCCAATTGCGTAACCTTCCGTTTCTGTTCTAGAAGCTCGGCGAGGTCCAGCTCCGAGAAACGATGGAATTAAACGAACCTTATCGAATGTGAGGTAAGCCATCGGGTCGAGTAGCTTCGTGGGAAGATTATTGTTGGCCGAGCGATGGGAGCTGTTTGTACTTCCGCTGTCGCTCTCCTCCCCAGCGTCTTCGTTGTCGTTACTTTCCTTTGGTACGGAGGTCTGTATAATTAAGAAAAGAAAATAATTCAACTTATATCTCGCGGCTTCTTGCGCACTGCATATTCGACACTCTCAACTGTAACTCTTAAAAAATGATAGAGGTATTCAACACCTGCTACAATATCATCAAACCTCCAGCAATCCTCTTCATAAAATTGTAATTTCATTTTCCTACAATTAATTCTGCTCAGCAAACGCAAAAGTAATATTTACTTTAGGCCGGTGCTTATTTGACCTCAACAAATTATTTTTGTACTTTCTTCGTGAGTAAGTAATATGGTATTAATTTTAGTTCTTTCAATTACGTTAAATTTGGTGCCTTTTAAGAACAAAAATGCAATTTTCTAAGGGTAATCCTGGGTAAGGGTTATCCAAAACACAAAAAGGAAAAGAGATTCTTAAACAATATAAATGTGGATGGGTGGTAGTAGATTTATTGCCGTATCTGTTACCGTTCCTTTTTTATTTAAAGAAGTTTTCCCGATTTTCAGGCAAAACCTTTCTCAGACTCAAATCAGGACGCTTCATCTTCTTCATAAGGCTGCCATTTTAACATTTTTTATTTTCCTTAATGCATCTACTACCCTGAAATTTATGAATTTTTGTAAAAAAAATGTACATTAAACTCTTGTAGGTTAAAAGGAGGCATCTTTCAACTTGTAGACTTTTTTTATCTCGATCCTTCTTATTATTTATTAATTATTGTGAAATCCTGTTAACCTCTTCGACGATGTTGGCGTCAGGTGTAGCACTTGTCACAATCATCTGATTGCAAAAAGACGAAAATTTTCTTAAAGTTAAATAATTTACGCTGGGACTGGACCTAAAATTTAATTTTAGCTTCTATTATAATACTTTTTTCGTCGATGTAAAGAATAATATGAAAATTTGTCTAAGAAAAAAGCTTACTATTTCTTTCAAACGCTATAACTCTTCCAATGTTTCATATTTTCCTTTAAAATGGTCCAACCCCAGCGTAAACTATCCAACTTTAAGAAACTTCTATTTTTTTACAATCAGATGACTGTGATAGGTGCTACACATCCCAGCAACAGGAGTTACATCGTCGAAGAGGTGAACAAGACTCCACAATAATCAATAAATAATAAGGAGGATCGACATAAAAAAAATATTTTCTGTAAGTTTAAAGATACCTCTTTATATTCCAAAAGAGTTTCATCCAATACGACCAACGGTTTATACAAAAAAAATCTTAAATATCAGTTCCTTTTAAAAATTGTATTTCAAATATTAATAAGCGGGTAGCAACCTCTAAAACACGATAAAGTGTAATGAAATTTTAACGAGGCCCGTTGTTCATCATAAAGAGCAAAACGTTAGTGTCCCAGCAATATTGAACAAAAAATAGAACATTAAGCACCACCCTGATCTACTTATTTACCTAAACTTTACAAAACCACCCCAACCGAGTAGGATAATCGGTGACTCAAACGGTACCTCGAACCATACCTGATTATCATTTTCGTCCGGTTTTTCGATGTTTCCTTCGTTGTCGTCTAGTTGTTGGTCATCATCCCCCTCGGCGTGCTTCTTGCCGGCCTCCCCGTCGCCGGCGCGGACGGCGGGCTTGGTGACCAGCTCCATGGGCCCGTACGGCGGCGCGGCCGTGGTGAGAGGTAACGGCACCATGTCCGGCCGTTGAAGGGCGCTCAGGGCGAACGCGGCCCTCGGCAGCAGCTGCGTCGCGCTCGGTGGCATAATCGGGTGCCTTCGGGCGAGGCGCGGGTCACCCCAAAGTTCACCCGCGGCGTGGAGACTCCAGATCCCATATTCCATCTGCAATCACCGTTCTCATCTGGGTCATCCGATGGATGCGCTCAAGCGAGATAGCCCCGCGCTGCTCGTCGGGGATCGCAGGGACGAGGAAGGGCCTCCGACGGTACCTGGGGCCGCCGCTCCGCAGGGGGGAGTGTACTATTTAAAGCGACCGCCGATACGATTAAGCGGGTAGGAGGGACTGAAAATGGGAGCCGTCAGTGGTAATTGAAAAAGCGATACCAGATTCCGCTGCCGGGAAGGTATCCATTATGCGAGGCCAGTCGAATCACGACGGATGAAATGCAGATGAGGCTAGGCGGGAGACGGGAATAGAGCGCCGGTTAATAAAGAATAAGGTCCCCCCGTGTAGCTAGACCACGATCTCCTATTAATTACTCCGAAGGAGGTTGAACCGGCGTGTCTCCACGGTTTGGATTTATCAGACGAGTCCCGAAAGTCCGGTGGAGCTGACGCAACGCAATTCCTTCCTTTTTAATTTTTCAGCGGGACATTTGTTTACTAGCCCTGTCGTCGAGCTATTAGCGAGGGCCTGGGGCACAGAGGGCGCAAGAATCATCGATAATCGAGGAAAATAATTCAAAAGCAGTACAATGGAAACATAATTATCGCGCGGTCATTAATGCGTTTCACCCTCGCAACCGTTCCTCCGATACAGGGCGCTTAATAAATTAACGAAGATAATTTTCATAAAATGAGAACGGGCTTTGGAATACCGACAGGCCGCGTCGGGGAGGTATTGCAATGTATTTCCGTAATGAGCTGCGTACGCGGCTGTGCGATTCGACGAGGAATCCCAGTCGAACCGCGATCAAAGTTTGTAGCTCGCGCTTACTTCGCCAGGCACGCGGAAACGTTCGAAAAAATTCGAAACGGAGCCCCTCGAGCCTCGGCGGCGAACAGAATTCACGAATGCCCGCTAAATCGCGCGTTACTTCGCGAAGAGAACGGAAGGAACAATCACGTTCGCGACTAGGTAATTTCTAGTCCCCCATTAAAAGCGAAGCTCGGCAGAATTTTCGAGCGCGGAACCGGCGTGTAATTGCAGCCCGCTTTGCAATGTTTAATAAATAAGTGTATGCCGCGAACGAGTACTGGGCTCGTTATTTCTGAAAAGAGAGAAAGAGAGAGAGAACAGATACACCGCCGACCCTCATTACTCGCCAAACTGTCGCGAAACAGTAATCGTCTTAATGACCGTTTCCGTTCCGCGGGCAAAAAAGAGAGCAGAGCACGCGTGTGCGATCGCTCGGAACGAACCAGAAGGACTTCTGATCGCGGAGGTTCGCGACGCGCGCTCCGCGGCTCGTCGAGGCGGATTGCCGTTAAAAATAACGCAACAAATGTCCCCGCTAATAAATCCCATCGATCGGACGCCTCCGCGGAGCGTTTCGCTGGCCGCGGCATGAGAATTCCGCGTTACGTTAAATTAATCTGTATAGTTATGCGCCCATCGACAGCTCGTCGATACCCCGACGTAAAACTAACAAAAGGCGCGGCGTAATGAAACGAATAATTCCGCGAGGGGGTGGGATTAATTAAAACAAATGACGGGATGAGCGTTAAATTATTCCGCGGCAAAAACGGATAGACGCTTTCCAAGCGTCGGTCTCCCTGAAATATATTATCGATTTTTCGCGTGGAATATGATGTTTCTCGAGGAACAATTTACCTGCGCAATTTATAGCGCAGTGGAATAAGAGATTATATTATAGTTTATACGCTCGAACGGAAGCGGAGCGTTTAATTCGTTGCCGGATTTCAAAGGGCAGCCTATTAATGCGATAATTGATGTAAGTTTGAACACTGCGGGAGAGCACGTGACTAAATAATTCGCGGAATACGCGAGAGGCATACTTTGCGAGGATCATATACAAAATGTAAGACTGCAGAGTGAATCTCGATATTAGGTCAGCAGAAATTGGTGTACGTACGCGGCGTAATACCTAAGCGGAGATTCGTAACGACACTGCGCACAAGCAAAAGAAACTTCATTCGCGCTAGTGGAAGAAGCCGTCCGGGATCAGACATCTCGGTGCCTCTGCCCTCGAGAAGCGAAGAAACCGAATGCGCTCCTTCCCATCGGCAGCGAGAGGTAACCCGAATCGCGGGAAAATATTTCTTTAGTCGCCTGACGGGAAATCGTTACGTTAACAAAAGGAACCTTGGACCCGATTGCTCCGGGATCAGAAATCCCGATCTCTGTCCACGAGGCGAGAAGCCCAAAGGCAACGTCGAGGATCCCCTTCGACCGTCTCATTTTAATAAACAAGACCCCTCGAAACGGAGTGAACAGCCCGCGCGTAAAATCGTGCCGAACTAAAGAAGCCATCAACCTCGTCCGAATCTCTCCAACGAACAAGATACCATAGTTAAATTCCCCCCCGACGACGCATGCAAACAAGCTCCGAAGCATTCGTGCCCGCGATAGGAACAAAGAAACCACAGAAAGGAAGGAATTCGAAGCATTAATAAAACCGTGAACGAGCCAGCCTGGCGACGTAACGCCGTCAACGGTGCCGCGTCGCGAACCTCCCGAAGATCCCTAATTCGGGAGCGAGCTTGCGAGATGTCCGGACAGACGTGCCCGGATGACGGTGCGCGAAAGAATGATGTAGATGATAGAAAAAGGATTCCTCTTACGGATGCCCGTCCGGTGGCCTACCGCAATTCAGGCCGATCGTCATTACGGTAAATCATCCCCCGGTCACGGTTGCCCGCGGCGAGCAAGAGGCAGCCGCGATGCCGATCTCCAGCGTTACCGGAAGTTACGCAGCAGCGCTGCGGCGACGAGCGACGTGTGCACGCGCGGACCGCGAGACCCGCGAGTCCTACGGGAAGTACGTATACGTCCGGATACGTGCCGCCGCGGAACGAACTCGCGAGATTCCTGACCATTGGACCGACCCTCGTGCATGCATACTTTAGCATAACGTTCTCTATACAATATCCAGAAAGAGGGACGAGGAGCTGGATGAGGAGGTGGAGGAGGAGGAGGAGGAGGAGGAGGAGGAGGAGGTGGTGGAGGAGGCGGCGGCGGAAAAGAGAAGGACGGGCGGAGGGTGAGGGTGGAAAGAGAGAGGATGCGACGACGAAGGGAGGGTCAGATACAGACAGAGATATGCACCCCCCTCTCGCCTGCCGCTCCTCCACGCAGTCCTACCTAGCTGACCCCTTCCCATTGCCCTCGCGAATCGATTTGTTATTGTTTTTGTGTCTGCGGTCGTCGCGGCGAGCGGGGTGTACATCGGTGGGTGGCAGCCCGGCGACCGGGGGGTGGGCGGGGGGTTCAGGGTGCTCGGGGGGAGATGGGGGTGGGTGGTCGCAGCTTCAAAGGCTCCGCACGGTTTTCGGGACCAGGAAGGGCGAACGGGGCTGCTACCACCCTGGGACAAAAGGGGGGAAAGGGAATCGCGCGGTAAGAGAGCACTTCGGGCGGCTCGAAAGAGATGGACGAACAGGGTTACGCGCATCCCGGCCAGCGGTGCAGCTTTCCGCGTCCCGGCGCCCGATTTCCTCTGACAATTTCCGCGAATGAGGGAGGACGAAGAAACCGGTGGCATCCGATCTTCCGAACAACACCCAAACTATTTATTTCTATTCTTTACGATTCCTCTCTTTCCCCTTTTTTCCCAATGGTTTTTTATTTTTATTTTTTTTTTGAAAAATGTTACTCCTCGTAAGGGCGTCGAGCGTTCCCGTGTGCCGCTCGATGCCCCGTCCCACCCTCCCCCGCCCCGCGGAAACAAACGGTTCTCCTGGCAGCGGGGTGGTCCCGCCGGCTACGCCACTGGCTTCGTTTCTAAAAAGAGCGAGAGAAAATGGGCGGGCAAGGATGGAAGCTGGCACACTGATGAGAGAGCAAAACGGGGCGGGGGTGGGTGAGGGCAGGCAGGCAGGGGGCTGAGAGGGTGGCGGGCGGAAGAAACGGCAGGGCGAGAGGGAGGAACCGCGAGGGTTAAGCGGAGAGGGGGTTAGTTGCTGCTGGGGTACTGTGCGAGGAGGGCGTGAGGGGAGGGAAATAGATCGGATTGCGTGGTCGGCACGAGGGTTGGCCCGGTACGAGTGCAACGGGAATAGAGAGAGCAAAAGTGAGGGGGCAAGAGACAGTGATGCGTTACACGGGGAGGGGTGGGTGGGTGGGTGGGTGTTAAGGGAAGGGGAGGGGAGGGCGGAGACGAAGCGGGAACAGGGAACGAGGTGGGTCGGAGAGAAAGAGAAAGTGCGGAGGTAAGACGGAGGGATACGTCGGCTTGACAGGTGACAACTGATCGGACCACTGACGTCACAGATCACTCGCCCGACCGTTCTCTACACGTGCACAAACGCGCGATTTATCGCACACATGCACACAGGGGACACACGCGCGTGCATAGGAAGCGACGGCGGCGGCGGCGGCGGCCGCGCGCGGGCGCGCGCGCCCGCGACGTGTCGTGTATATCACGCCGTTACTCCCGCGATCCGTGCACAGAGTACGTCGTACGTAAGCTTTCCACGCCGCGAGAAAAAAAGTACCGCGCGAGAGGCCGAGAGAGAGAGAGAGGGAGAGAGAGACGGAGGGAGGGAGAGAGTGAGAGAGAGGGAGAGGGAAGCTGCGAGACAGAAGGAGAGAGAGAGAGAGAGGGAGAGGAAAAATAAAAAAAAAAGTGGGAGGACAGCGCCGATAAAGAGACAGGGTGAAACGGAACGGGGAGAAAGAACGTGGAGAGGGAGACGAAATTTTTCGGCGGAAGTAAGTAGTAACGTATTTACGATGCTAACCGGCCGATAGCCCCGCGCGACGCCTCTATCTGGTTACCATTACACTCGGATGTATGAAATGCGCCAGCAGCATACACCATCCCCCCACAATAGCCCTATTTATGATTGGGCAAAATTGCTTTCCATGCGCAGAATAAAATCGCGCGCGGCCAGAGGAAAAATCCGCGGGGGTTGGATACACGCGAGTGCCGCGAGCCGCGCCGCGCGTCCCCCAAACACGGTCCCCTCGAGCCACCGAGCCGTGGAACATCGTGCCGCCGCGTCTGATTTACTGCAAAACAATCGTCCACTCGAGGACGACCCTCGTTCGTCTGATTTTCTTTGCGGTGCACCCTCGCAAAATTCGGGAAAAATTAAATATGGCGAGTGCTCGCGGTCATGCGCAGGCCGCGCTCCCAGCCACGGCTTCCGCCTCGCCAATCAGCGGCCGACAGCTGATTTCACAGAAGTCCCGTCGGCGGCGCTAGCCTCGCTCGAGGACGCGACGCGTATCTCGCGGCGCTCGTGGGCGCTCGCTGAGACATGCACCTATTCTCTTGTTGCGCTTTCTCGAACGAGGGAATTACTTTGAAATGTTCCTTTCCGCCCGACGGCGTTCGCTGGTCCTAATTTCTATGATGACCGAAGGCGATATCTTGATATGAACAACGATCGCGATAATTAGTGCTGCATTAATTTCCGAAATATGGCGACGTTCACCTCGAATTTATCGTATCTGCATTTTCGTTAGAATAGCGGTGACGTCGCGCGCCTACGTCGAGAATTTCATGATTTTCACGTAGTGCCTATGATTATACGAAATCTTGCGGAACTGTAGATACGAATTGTGCAATAGAGCTCTCACACTTAGTCATCCACGTATTAGGTGGAGAAAACTGATTAGTTCGCGGACTCGAATCGGTCAGAGCAGTTTTCGTTCCTTTCGCAAGCTACACTGCTCGATTTAGTTTGAAGATACAGTCTTACAACACCCCACATTCGTCTGTCGCAAATATAAAGGAATTTCGAATTTAATAGTAAGAATACAAGCTAAATTTTATTGTATAAAAATACTAAACATATCATTTCCTTATGTACAAAACTAACGACGAGTATTTTCTAATTAAATCAAACATATCAACGTTCCTTAATCAACATTTTCTAACATTCCTTTAATCCGGACTTTGCATTAAAGACAAGGAGGTGGCTTCCAGTACGAGAGCTTGCAAGTCGCAGAGTTCTTTCTCCAACCTGCGAACACAATTAAATTATATCCAAAGTATTCCGCAATGCGACCAAGAGCCTGGACCGATAATCGTACCTTTTGTGATGGCCTTCGATATCGTTGTACGCGTTCAGAAATTCTTTAATACCGTTGTTGACGCTTTGATAAGATTCGTTCTTCGTTCCGATCAAATCCATAATCGACTTCAAAGTATCGTTACACGATTTTAAGGCCTCGGTTGTTTCCTTCCATTCTTCGCGCGTCTCGGGAAGAACTATGTTGTTGCAGTGAAGCGTGTCCAAGCACTGCAGAAGAGAATGTAACTGCGACAAGATGCTTTCCAATGTTTTGATATCTGCGTTCTCTGTAACCAGAACGAAACACCGACTGCTCGCAGGCTAACTTCGTAAACATAAATTTCTGTCGACGTTACTTACTAGTGTATTTATTCACATCCACAAGCTGCGAATCTATTTCGTTCTGTGCCTTGGTTAAATTTATTATATCCCTCTTTCTGGTTTTCAGTTTGAATAACTTCTCTTCGGCGCGTTCGCGTTCTTCAGCCATCGCTGCCAGTCGAGAGACGTACAGTTTCTCCATATCTTCCGCTTTCTTCTTTAAGATGATATCCATCATAATATTCTGCAGATACTCGTCGTAGAGTAGCATCAACTCGGTATCGTTGCAATCGGCGTCTCCTTCCGCCGGTGCTCTGGTAACAGCCATTGGCGTTCGATCCACTGGACACCTCCTTGTAGGTACTGAGTTAACGAACCGATGAGTATCTTACACGCAGTGAAGATTCATTTTAACAAGAAGTTTACGCAGAATTTCTCACTGTACGGCGTGGCAAAGTCAGATGGAAGCATCGTCGACCTGTGACGAGACGTGCCTGCACGAATATTTGGTGTGCTGTCCACTGTGGTTCTGTTTAGTACGTCTGATGTAGGCGGCTGATGTCTGAAAGATGTACAATAATTATTATATGAGAAAGGAGAAGAAGACGAAGAAGATCCTCTTTCTTTACCTCTTGACTGCGACGCGACGTTTTGGTGTTCCCGGATTATCTTTCTGCATTCTTTTACTGGGAATTATCGTCGTTCTAGTGATTCGAAACTTACTGGAATTACGCTGTGTATCGCGGCACTGGCGCTAATCACTTCTGTGCAGTAAGGATTGGAAGAGGTGCCAGCTAAAGCTCGAAATTAATGTTAGGAACCACAGCAATGCACAGCAGTTAGAAAATTGTCGGTTGAATCCGTTCGAATCGAATTCTTCGGCTTTCTCCTTGTGGGGAGCCGCCGCGAGAGGCGCTCCTAGCGCCTGCCTTCGAACGTGATGTAGCGGAGAGGAGCGAGCGGCCATTGGGCGGTATTCTTAAACGTGTCTTAAGCAAATGCTTAAGATCATCTTCTAGAGGACGATCTTATTTCCCTTAAGACATCAGGTATTCGTAGACGTTGCTTAAGACGTTGTATAAGCACTGTCTTTATAAAGCATTTGCTTAAGACAATGCTCATTCACGTTCGAAAACTTTCGGGATAATTCTGTTAGAACAACCAATGAAAGAAGGATATTCCGTTCGTTCCTCGATGGGCGACGGAGTAGGATGGTCGAACATGTGTGAATAACGCGTGTGAACGTTGAGGTTATTTATTAATGATTTGCAGAAAAAAACTTTTCCACTGCCATGTAATGTTTGCTTTTATCATAATCAACTAATATATAAACCCAACCACTGTAAAAACAAAATCGCCTTTTGAATTCTTCTGTGTCATACAATTCATAAGGATTTTGCCCGTCACGAATATATCTTTTTTTAGCCTATTGGCCGCTATTCTATCATTATCGCCATCATCAATATCGTTAATATCAATATTTTCAATGGCAACGTCAATGTTCAATAAATCCATTTCTTCAGTATTTGCATTTCGATTTCGCTCACTACTCGCTTTCTTTACGTAAGTAATGGCGGGTAATGGCCGTAATAATAATACCAAATTTGAAATGTCACGAGTTTTTACAATACATATGAGACTGAATTATTGTCTCAATTAACAAGGTAAGTCGCCAAATTTTTTTAATAGATTTCTTATGTAGAGTCGCAGACTTGGAAGTTGTCCAGAGACGGTTCGACAGTGAAGCATCTTCTTTCGCATAAGTGTCTGGAAATTTGTACCATGCATCACAAAATAATATATTGTAGTAACAAATTGCATTGTATTTAAATTGCCAGATGTTTAGAGTTTTTATGTAAAGCTTATATTATAGAAATTAAGGGGACGCACAGGCTTGGATGGATAGAAATGAAGGGGATGCACAGGCTTGGAGGTTGTCCAGAGAAGATTACATAGGTAGATAGATAGACAGAGCATCTTGTTTCGCACAAGTTTCTGGAAATTTGTCAAATAAGGTAAATCAGCTAAAAAATTAATGAATTAATGAATGAGTGGCAACTACTGTGGATTTTATTAAAGTATTACGAATGTCTTTCACCAAAGATTGAAAAGCATCAAGGGAAATGTGTTTTCAGCGTACTTTCTTCACTAATGTGACTTGCTCTACATTGCAAGCAGTTCACCATAAATAATCTATTTTCTTAATAATACTTGATTGTCTTTTGACAATTTTTGTCGATTTACCTTATTTGACAAATTTCCAGAAACTTGTGCGAAACAAGATGGTCTGTCTATCTATCTATCTAATCTTCTCCGGACAACCTCCAAGCCTGTGCATCCCCTTCATTTCCATCCATCCAAGCCTGTGCGTCCCCTTCATTTTTATCCAAGTCCTGTACATCTCCAATCATTTCTAAATATAATATAAGCTTTACATAAAATCTCTAAATTGCTGGTATAAAAATATCTGGCAATTTAAATGCAATGCAATTTGTTACAATATATTCCATAAACTAATAATTTATATAAACAATAATTTCCATAAACTAATGCGAAAGAAGAAGATTCTCTGTCGAACCTTCTCCGGACAACTTCCAAGTCTGCGACTCTACATACGAAATCGATTTAAACAATTTTGGCGACTTACCTTGTTAATTAACACAATAATTCAGTCTCCTATTTACTGTAAAAACTCGTGACATTTCAAATTCGGACAACATGCTTGACACTTGACACATGGTAGGTTATAATGTCTCTGTCTAGCTGTCAAGTAACAACAATTTGTTACGCGATTGGCCGAAACCGGCATCCAATGAACGACGTGCCTGAGAGACATTTCCTCACCCTTTGTTACCCCCCCCCCTTGCCGACAAGTGTAGGACGATGACGATAACTATGAAGAATTTTAAGAACAAAATTCAGCAAATTGCAACTTTACATCGAAATATCTCAGCTCATGAAGCCCGTAGGAAAAAAGCGAAGACACTTTTCTGATGTAAATCAAACCCAAGCTATCCATTAAGACCATTTAGAATGTAATCGGACCAGCCGTTATTGAGATACGGAAATCTCAGGGTACTTGATAGCGAGTCGTGGCGTAATAGATACACTCTGTGTTCGCTGCGCATATATGCCTATGTATACTTGGCGCGAGACACTACCGTGTCTCTTGATGTATATATATATCACGTAAAAGGACCCTGGCTGTCCTATTTACATAATTATGTGTATTAGAATATTAACAAAGAGAATATTTCCAACACTTTTTGTGGCTAACACCAATCTACGCATACGTATCTATGGTTATTTCAATTATTTAAATGGTAGATTGAATTTGTTTCCATTTTAAAAGCCCGCGCTCCGGGAAGAAGCTGCGGACGCCCTTGATTAGTATAGGAATGTGTTTCATTTCCTGTGGACTAAACAATATCTCTAATAGAGCTGTACAATTGATGCTTCTAATAAAGATTTGTTAGTTTTTTGGTTAGTTACATGTCAATTAGGGCGGAGCGATACTATATAGGTGAAAATTTAAATTTGAATTTTCAGTTGGCCTGGGTGCGGAATAGTTGTCTTTTGATTAACCAAACACAACTGTAAACAAATTTTGGAAAAATATTCACGTCTTCAGGTTCCTTTTTCTCCTAAAAATAATTATATGATTATATGATCAATTATATCAATTATATCAATGAACATTGTTCACCCCGACTAAGATTCTAAATACATAATTGACATTTTGCAAGTGCTCGCGATTAAACTAGTTCACACCAGTTACCGACAGTGTTTCCATTAACCAGTGGCATATAGCGATCCAAGGGACTTACATTCAACACATATGGTAAAATATGTGGTTCATTATAAGGCGTTATTTAATGAATCATTCATTTTAATGGCTAAAACAGATGGGTGTATTGAATGGTTCCAATTTGTGGGTTGAATATACACTGTCGAACAGAAGTTTAAAATTACACACCTCGTGTATTCAAGGGGTTAAGCGCTGTACCAAATCGAAAAGTGAGGTCACTCTTGAAGTGTAATTTGACATTCCATTAATGTACTGAAAATACATTTTTACAAGAGTAAAAGAACATAAAAAATCATTGAAAGTATTAATGTATCGTGAAGTTATTCGTACGAAAACAAATAATTTAGTGGCTGTCAGGATTACGCAGAATCTAAATATCATATTGCTTTCACAATTGTAATAGTACATTGTAAATTGTACTGTCTATCCTTCGGTCGTGCTTTTTTAATTGTCTTGTTTGTTCTGATTTTATCAACAACGGACTGATAAGTTACAAACTGAACATTGGATTTTCAACTTTACATAGCATTTTGGTATAAATTATTATTTCGTAAAGAGCAACTAAATCAGCGAGTACAAATGAGTGCCCTTTTAAAGTCGTTGCTTTAATTTCTATTTTTAGATACGTAGCGGTAGGTATGATTTTTTAAAAAATATTATTGCTAAGGTATATATTATTAGTAAATATATAAAATAATGATCAATGCTGCATAGGCCAATATTGTGCGATGTAAATCGACAAAAACATGTTTTTGTGCTGCCATTTTAGAGGCCACTATAAAATTAAAATTTTGCTGTATAAGAGGTGGTTTAGGCTGAAATGTCAATCCACCCAAAATTGTAAGTTGAACCACCATTGCGCTGATAGCCCCATTTAAAAGCTGCTCTCTTTGTAGCGCCACGTGATTAACAATCGAAGATCACGCGGCAGGTCGTGTAAAGGCAGAATCACGTGATTGATAGAAGACAATCGATCTCGCAATTACGCCACGAACGAACCAGCCACCAAGGCATTCGTAAGCAGCCAGTCGGAAAACATAACACACTTGGTCACATCTCACCGGGGAATTCGCAGAACACAAGCTTCCGGGAATTCTCATCAAACATAAACATTGCTTTACTAAATTCTCGGGTGTAGTGATTTTACTGAAACAACGAACACAATTGAGTCATTGACAACAAAAACGAATTAACCCATATTGAAAAACATTACTCTTTCCTATTTTATATAATTAGTACAGCCTATTAGAATAAATTACTGCTCCTGACTCAATTTGGCAAAAAATGTGGGTTAGGTAGTCTGTTTTCGTTTTCAATGCCTCAATTGTACCCGATATTCGAATTAAGGCCGATTTATACATAACGGTGTCCGTTCCGTGCCCGTTCAGTGTCCGTTCAGTGCCGGTTCAGTGCCCGGTCCGTGCCCGTTCAGTGCCCGTTGAGTGCCGGTTCAGTGCCCGTTCCGTGCCGGTTCAGTGCCGGGTCAGTGCCGGTTCAGTGCCCGTTCAGTGTCGGTTCAGTTTCCGTTCAGTGCCCGTTCAGTGCCCGTTCAGTGTCGGTTCAGTGTCCGTTCCGTGCCCGTTCAGTGCCCGTTCCGTGCCCGTTGAGTGCCCGTTCCGTGCCCGTTCCGTGCCCGTTCCGTGCCCGTTGAGTGCCGGTTCAGTGCCGGTTCAGTGTCCGTTCAGTGTCCGTTCCGTGCCCGTTCAGTGCCGGGTCAGTGCCCGTTCAGTGTCCGTTCAGTGCCGGTTCAGTGTCCGTTCAGTGTCCGTTCCGTGCCCGTTCAGTGTCCGGGACCCCAATCGGTTACAGTAGTTTTATATTTAAAACCTCTTTCATGCCACGCGGCGATAGGTACAGTGAGCCGCATTAATATTCCGAGACAGTGGTACTTGGAAATATATTGATGTGTATCTGTACTAATTCCCGAATAAGGAATTGTAATATTTCCGCTGTTCAGGCATGGTTGAATAATTATTTCGGACATCCATATATGTATAGAAACAATATTTTTTAGGGATGCACTGATTTAAGATGAATTTCGCATGATTCCCCTTTGCAGTTATCATATTCAAAAGCTGATACCAGAAAGCGCAATTAACCAAACTGGCGGGTAATTCGAAGGAGGTGAACTACTTTTATAGTACTGTAGTTTGCCTGATATATGATCTGGTACATAAACTACTACACCTTAAGAAAATGGTACCGTAAACTGGGGGAACACTAGCAGCACGGGGTAACATTGGCATACGTCGGGATTACATTGTTTTACGCCAGATTAGTAAAACTTAACCCGTTAATGCTATTTATATGATGTGCCAATATTACGAGTACATTTTAGTTGAGATGTAAAAAATAAAATAAAATAAACAAATTTAAGTGTCAATGTATCTTACTGACTTCAGATTAGTAAAATTCGGGAACTTAAAACGTAAAATTCGGGAAATTCCAACTTTGCATTGAAATATCTCAGCTCATAGGGCACGTAGGAACAAAACGAAGACACTTTTCTTATGTAAATCAAACCCAAGCTATCCATTAAGACCATTCAAAATGTAATCGGATCAGCCGTTATTGAGATTCGGAAATCTCAGGGTTCTTGATAGCGAGTCGTGGCGTAATAGATACACTCTGTGTTCGCTGCGCATATATACCTATATATACTTGGCGCGAGACACTACCGTGTCTCTTGATAATAATGATATGGCCGTAATAATAACAGGCAATGCGATTCGAAAGTTTCAGCGGGAATTTGGAGAGAATCTCGAGAGTATCGAGATCTCGCCTGAATTTTTTCGACCCGTTCCGAAGCTCGGGTTCCCGTCTTCCTCAGCCTCGAGACTCGAGGCGATCCGCATACTTCTATTAAAGATCTATCAAGACTTTCAAGAACTTCTTGTTTCGAATAATAGTTGAAGCGATTCGAAACTTTCGAAGCGATTCGAAACTTTTGCCCGGATTCGAAGCGATTCCACACTTCTGTCCAGGATTCGAAGCGATTCGACTTCCTTGGCGATTATCACTAATGTGATTCGAAACGCTTTGAATCTTTACAGGATTTAATAACTTCGAAGCGTTTCGAAACAGAGATTCGTATCCCCCTGACTAGTACTGATGCTAATTCATTCGCAATTATTCATCCCCATCCCTCGACACGAGGTAGATATTCAGACTTGCAAGATATCCCGGCAGCCTTGATCGAAAAGCCGGACAACTCAGTAGTCATGAGCAGTCATGAGTGAGACGTTCCGCGTTCGCCAGTCGGTTGCCCCTACTGCTCCTACATCTCTGAATTCAGTGTCGCCCTCTACGAGTGTAAATATTTTGCATTCGATGCAAACGGAATTTAGACCGACTTGATCGAACTGATAACAGATGACAAAATTTTATAGATTTCGATAATAATAACGACTATCAGTTATGTAAGTGTACGGTGCATGTTCATCGGTACAGCACCTGATTAACAGTTAGTCAATATTCTTTCGGAATAAAACATGCAGACCAACATGGAGGAAGAGGTACAATCATTAATAATTCAATTTCCTTCTATTTAAATATAAAAATGACACTATCTAATGACTGCCACTTGTAACTCTTATCTATTATCAACACATTTGTTGCCTCGATTACATCGAACAACTGAAACATCACGCAATGATTTTAGAACAGCATTCCGAATTCGTTACCGAATTTATTCAAATCAACTCAACTATTCACCTCATCCTCTTACTAATGCTTACCCTTCAGTAGCACGAAATAATGGACAAGCGAAGAACACATTTTCCACTTGAGATTTGATAGCACGTTTTGGAATTAGAATTAAAATAAATGAATTTAATACATAACTTCTGATCTCCCTTCATTTATAACTTGTTATGTTAAATTGCGAGAAACTAGTAACCGAATTAAGAAAATACCCTTTCTTGTTTCAGAGCCCTAAAAGAGAAATTCCACCAATGTTGAGGACCTTGTTGGCCTTCGATATTCAGTTCACTGAACATTTCGTGAAATGGGTGGAGAACTTTATGCCTATGAGGCAATTAAAAATGCATTATACGGCGTTGGAGGTGTGTTTACAATATTCAAACTCCTACAAAACCTTTCGAGCTTGTCTCCTTTTACAAACATTGTTATTTTTTCCTGCATAGATAACTTGTCACGGTATACTATGGTTCTCCGCATTGCTCGCCTCTATATGGATTTTTAATAGCAAAAGTTTGTACCAAATGCAAGTGAATTTATTGATAGGTAAGCACTAATGGTTTAATTAAACAACTACACGAATGTACACTTTACACGAACTAATCCTTACGCACAATGATTCTTCCAGCTCTACTTATGGACATCATTATCATCGGCTTGGTAAAGGCACTCGTAAGACGAAGGCGACCCGTTTGCACCGACGATCCTTTCGCAATGGGGCCTGATAAATATTCCTTTCCGTCGGGTCATGCTAGTCGCGCGCTACTCGTAGCCTATTTCTTTGTATATTTATGGCCCGTGCCTATGATCTGTTTCCCACCGTTATTGGCATGGGTGGTCGCTGTATCTCTGTCTAGGCTCTTAATGAAAAGGCACTATATTCTCGATGTTCTCGCAGGCTTGCTCATAGGCTACGGCGAAGGACTCCTTACGAGTCTCGTGTATTTAGAGGCTAACACTTGCTTAAGCTTCATATCTTTTATAACGGATGAGAAAATAGATGGCGCAGAATACGACGTATAGGCGTGGGTTCTTTTTGTTCGGTGAATGGTTTTTTTGGTTGACTGAAACTGCAATGGTTTCGATTTTTAACCGTTCAAGTCGATTAATGATACTTGAACGTGTGATATTTTAATGCTTCGTGGCCTGTGACTGGTCGGTCGAACTTCGAGGATACCAAAGCAAGAGAAACGGCGACGATATTATTATTAACGGTATGACGTTGGAGCGCTGAGGCTGCTGAAAAGCTATTTTACAAAAGTCTGACGAAACGGAGAAAGTTATTTGTATGAGAGAAGCTTATATCGGATGTCTCGGAAATAAATCGCACTATTTTGTACTATATTCGTTTATTATTCTGTCACGTGATATAATTCTTTTGACAACGACGATCCACTGTTACACTCGGCTGGTATATAGTCATCACCGGGTCATCGATTTCTACGAATTTCGTGATAGAAAGTACAAAATCTTCAAGGCTGACGCTGTTCTTCGTTCCAACGAAATATTGATCGTGACAAGATTCCAACGGAGTAGTAATACAGTTTACTGTTATAAAATGGAGAGGAATTGTAAGTTCGTTTATTTATACGACGAACTTACGCATCGCTATGCTTGCGGAATATGGAAACGTCTTGTACATTTTCGTGTGTGTGTATAAAAATTACAAGCCAGTTTTACATATGAATTCTACACGATTAACTTCAGTCGTGTACTACGATTCGAATTCATTCTCCTGTGAAGGGTTACTAACAGTTCGAATGGTACGACCACCTCAAACAGCTGAAGTATATTTATTGGATATTCCTAGAATTATATTCAAGAATAAAGTAAGAGAACGTGAGTGCCTCGGATAAGTATTTTCTGTACATATCCGCCCGTTTAATTTAATATTAAGCCCAGTACTGAAATTTGAGAAAGAAATCGCAAGGAATTATTGAGCTTTCTCAAACTTCAATTGTGACTTAAGTATTAGGAAGTTTCTGTGTTTCGTTCTGCGTGCACGGTCTAGCGTTCGATGCAGTCTCGCGATGAATAAATTAACAAGGGCCGGTGGTAACGCGCTATCTTTTCGTACTGTTCCTCCAACGTGAAGTGAGAAATAACTAATTTCATCGACCGGGCGTACGCATTCTTTTGTTTCCGTTCAAGTATATGTGTAATATACTTCGCAATTTCTTTACAGTCATTATTTTTATCGTCAGGATCGCTACTAATGACTTTCCCATAAATATGTTGTTGCTAATGACTCTGTCGCATATACAAGCACTACAATTTTCCAATACAAATCCTCCGAGACTAATAATAAATAAAGAATAATTCTATCCAACGAAGTATCTCGGTTCCAGTTATTTTACCATAAGGGTGAATGGTAAAACTTGAGATCCAATCGGGTGTGCTGATTGGTACCGGCTACTTCTTGGCCACACGAGGGAGACGGTTTCATGCTCTTCTCAGTTTTCTCCGTTTCCCGTAAAACGGTAGCCAGGGGGGTGGGCTGATGATCGGGTAAAGCAGGTGTCGGTACCGTGGACAGTTCGCTCGTGCGCTGCTTCTGCTCCTCCTCGGAATAAAGGCTCAACGACCGCGGTCGCTCTGGTTTCGAATGTATAGCAGCCGATGCGGACGAGTTCTCACTGAAAAACCAACTTTCCATGAAATCGTAGTGGGAACATACTAGAGAATAATGGCATGCACACTGCGATCGTAATTCCTACAGTTTCGAACGGAGGTATTATGCTTGCCCGGCTAGATCGAAGGTTCAATTAAAGATTGCAATGCTTAAAATCGCAATAACTTCTGCTTCATACGTTTCACCTGTATTTTCTTTTTGTAACTTCGTGGTAAAACAGATAAGACGGTACGTGTTTGCGATGTAACAGACAACACCATGCAGGGATCAAAGCGTTCGCAAGTGACAGAAATGAGATTTTACTTACTCCGCAAATAAGAATGAAAAGAACATGTCGCCGGTGTGCAGAGGATTTTGGGGATATTGAGGCTTGTGTGTTTCATGGGAGTTGGATTCGCTTTAATATCTGTCAACGAAAAGGAAATAAATATAAATTCATGCCCATTGTTCGACGAATATCTTTTAATAATATGCACAGGTGCGAGTGGTCGTTGGAAATAAACGATATACATGTCACAATAAATAAATACAACGCACATACACACACACATGCGCAAATTAATCTAACAAGAGATATGATTTCGATAAGCCAAGTATCTGTGCGTTAAAAAAGTGTCGTCAGAAATTAAACGATACGGAGGCATTTGCTCTTTAAAAGTTACTCTCTCTCCAAGAATCCGATCCCTTATAGTGTTTTACATAATTAATTTTTTATATTACATTTAAATTACTTTGACGATCTCCTGCACTTCGTTTTTACAATACATTGACTATAATATACGCCATAAAGGGATCTTGACTTTATATGTACAAATCATCAGCCGTCAAGTCAATCACTACCGCCTCACAGGCACTGAACGACACAGTTCTACGGCATCTTTGAATACAATACAGAATCGTGATACACCGAAGAGACAGGAATCCATTCTCTTACAACTAAGTGGCTAGATAAATATTAAAGTAGAAGGTAACAAGTTCGCGGCGGCTCGAGGACTCTCGAACCCGCCGCGGTAAACAGAGCGCCGCAGTTTCGAGACGTTTAGAAGAAATGTAAATAGTAAACGAGCGTAATTAAATGTAACGAACGGTCAAGATCGTTAGGTCCTCGAGAAATCGACGATTCCAGGAGTCGATCTCTCTCGAACCGCGGACGCAACAGAGATACGTTTAAACGCGAGACCCAGCTGCGCTCATTAGCCAGTTGAATTTTTAATACTATCAAAGTGAGTAGCCCACCGCTGTACATTTGAGTTATCAATGGAGAAAGTCATGAATAAATTAAAAAGTTACTTGTTTAAGGCAACTTATGTAACCATTCGAGTATTAATTGAAGCCTCTACGTCAGACGTTCGAGGGAGGCTCACCTCTCCAAGGTACAAACGAAGAAATTAACATTAGCTAATTAATTTAAGCAGCTCGCAGAATCATTCAACGATCTGGATGGCTATATCTTTCGATTTTACTCACCCAGTACGCTCGGCGGAGGGACCAAGCACAGCAGTGTTATGGATTATCTAGAAAGAAGCGTTAATGCGTCCTTAGTTGCGCTTGTGTGTCGCGTTAGCGTTAGGATTTTCGTTTCTGATTAATGGTTAGTCAGCAAATTCTCATTCTAAAGAATTATTACGATATCCACTGTTGATTCTCTCCTACGCTTTAAGGCTACTAAGCAGTCCATTCTGTCTAAAATGAAGCATTTCTGTTTCAATTAATTACAAAGAAAGAGATTCATTGAATTAAAGTTAATGAAAAGTCTTTTTCTTTATGAAAAGCAACTAAACCTCATCTTTCGGGGCTTGGGGGATGGTAAAACCTCATCAATGGGGTCTCAATGGGGTTTTAGTTTCTTTTCTTAAAGAGTTTTCATTAACTTTAATTTAGGTCTGGTCCGAAATACACATTTTGTGAAGATGCTAGAATTTGTTTTGAATCGGTTGGAACCTCCGTTTCTGAGTTATCACTGCAAAACAAATGATACTTTTTTTAAAAAGCCTCTTTAATGATCCATCTGCAGCGTCATATATAATGCATATTTTTAACTAAACGAATAAGTTTTTTAAAGCTTATGGTGTTAATAAACTTCATGCCAAAGAACAAGTCTCAGTTTCAATTTGTTTCTTTGTAATTAATTGAAACAGAAATGCTTCATTTTAGACAGGAACGACTGCCTAGTACCCTTAAGGGGTTACACGCAGTCAGGAGCTAGAAGAAGAACGATTCTTTCGGAATTTATTTCAGAAAGTACATGCATATTTGTATGCGAAGGTTTTCGTATTCAGGCGAGAGACACTTTAACAGGTTATTATATTATGTTTTGGTGTAAAAGTATTTGTTTATTGCAAAATTACAACTGATTTCCCGAAATGGGTTTTTCGATTGCGGTGACCGCGATTTTTCAAAAACCGCTTCACCAATCTTTCTGAAACTTTGTAGGTTTCTTCTAGACATTCAAATCTAGTCTTTAATCGAAGGATGTATTTTTCCAATGCATAGTTTTTACTTTATGGATGAAAAATGCCTTTTTTTCCTACAATCGATCATTTCACTTTAAACATCCGCCATTGTGGCCCAGATTAATATTTTATAAAAGGATTAAAGACTAGGTAAACTATTGTACTAACTAAACCTTCTTCGTTTCTTTTATTTCAGATAACCCAGTTGCCAAAAATGGGCACCGCGAAACGTGTTTCTAAAAACAGCTTCCGGGAAATCAGTTGTAATTTTACAATAAATAAATACTTTTACACCGAAACATAATATAATAACCTGCTAAAGTGTCCCCCGTCTGAACACAAAAACCTTCGCATAGAAATATGCATGTACTTTCTGAAATAGATTCCCAAAGAATCGTTCAGCTTCCTGACTGCGAATAGCCCCTTAATAAAATGGATTACAGACGTGGAACTTCTGCTATTCCATTTATACTATCGTAATGTTTTAATAAAAAGATTGAAGCGTAATTTAAGTACGTTTGCTGTACGTTGCACTGATTCACTGACGGATACCAGCGTTTCATGGTGTTCTACTTACATTCGCCATGGAACAAGGTGGTCGTGCTGCAGCGTATCTGCCAAACGAACTGCGCGTAACAGATGAGGGATACTGAAGGCCATTCATACTGAAAAGACACGAAAGCTTTGAAACTGGTCTCCTCCTTAGCTGTGCCTCCTTAACTACTGAATTGAAAGCCTGTTTCAGATAACGGATAGTTCTCAAAACGTTGGACACCTCATTGAGTAATAAAGAGTCGCTTGAATCGAAGCGATTCCCTAATTATTCAAAGAAGTGTATGTCCGCGGTCAGTATACGTACCTAGAATTACTTTTTCCAATATTATTCTGAACGTTGCTCTGTCCACCAATGTCGATATTTGTTTTAGGAGGCAAGCTGTATCTGTTTGACCTCACGTCCTGGCGCTCTGCAATATACAACATTACAAACACAATTAATTAAGAGAAGATGAAGAAAAGGAAATGGAACGAGCTTAATGCTACGTTTAAGCTGGGATTCTCGTGTAACAGCCACCAAAATTTATGATTTTTTTTAAAAAACTATCGTTAATATTGCATTAAACTCTTTTGGGATTTCTTATTATTTGTTTAATTATTGTGGAATCATGTCAGCATCTGTCGTAGTCATCTGATTGCAAAAAGAAGACAATTTTCTTAAGGTTAAATAAGTTACCCCGGGACAGGACCTAAAATTTTAATTTTAGTTTTTAGTTAGACTACTTTTTTCGTCGATGAAGAATAATATGAAGAATAATATGAATAATATGAAAATTTGTCTAGGGAAAAAGCTTACTAATTCTTTCAAACGCTATAACTCTTCCAATTTTTCATTTTTTTTCTTTAAAGTGGACCAATCCCAGCGTAAACTATCTAACTTTAAAAAACTTCTATTTATATACGAGTTACATCGTCGAAGAGGTGGACAAGATTCCGGAATAATTAATTACTAATAAGAGGGATCGACGTAAAAAAAATATTTTCTGCAAGTTTAAAGATGCCTACTTATATCCCAAAAGAGTTTAATCCAATATGACCAACAGTTTTTTCCAAAAAATTCTTAAATATCAGTTACTTTTGGGGCTGTTAGACGAGAATCCCCCCTTAACTTCCAAGTATTTACTGAGAGCCAGAATTAAATAATACAAACTAATGGTAACATCCAAGTTCCTCAAGAACGTTCCTTATCGAGGTTCACCCGATTACCAAGCTAGCTACAACACAGTCTATGATTAAAAGCAGACAGATTGCTGAGGTATGGCAACGTCCGGCAAGAAAATTGGGGCAGCTCATTTATAATGGACAGGAGAGCAAGTCAGGGTGTGTATCGTTTAAGGACAGCTTTGGATCGATCAGGGGAATCGCATAGCAGGGCCGTTAATCGTGTATAGGGTGGCATTGACCGCGATTTTATACTTCCCCAGGTAAGAGTCGCCGATTTAGGGCACGAGGTGGACGAAGGACACGATTATAAGACGAGCCGACCTTCGCTCCACCATTCTTGTACCTTTAACTCGGAACCAGGCCACAATGGGCTCATGGACAGCCTTGTACTTTTACGGAGACACCTTGAAGAGCAGACGCGTCGCAAGGTTTAGTAAAATTTTTTCGATCGATATCGTCCGACCATAAATTTCATGCCACCTTTCGGTAAATCGGTAAGAAACTTTATACACGTGGGATACTTCAACGCGCGAGGTCTCTCGCGAATTCTAACCATTCTGTTTCTTATTCAAGAAAACACTGGCCACCTACCCAAACGGCTCTATTCAATAATATTCAACAAACGAAACGATATAAGTATCAAATATATTCGTTGCCTACTTAGGTATTCTTACTTTTCCCGTTGCTACTTAAATAACACGCAGCTGAAGAGTTTAATGAAACGGTCACTTAAGTCACTATTCCATGCAGATGAAGAGCAATTACTCATGGACAGATGCAGATAAATGGCAATTATTTACGGACAGATGCATGCGAGTGCGATTACTTATAGACAGATGCACTTGAACGATAGCCGCGCGTGTCCGTTTTTTTATGCACTTCAAAATGCACCGCTTTCTATAGAAACTGGTTCCAAGCTTGTGCTTCGGAGTCAGAGTTGGGCAGCATCCGAATAAATTTGTATTCGCTTAATTTCGAATAAGAATTGCGAATAAAATAAAGTTATTCGAGAATAACGAATAAAAATTTATTTGAATAATGCCCAACTCTGTCCGGAGTATCCACACTATCTTCTTTTAAATGCAATCTGTGCACGCATGTGCGATCCGAATAATCTCGACGAGAGTAATCTATGTGGGCTTGGCAGACTATTTAATCTACGCCTCGGAATTGGGACTAATTGTAAGAAGGTGTGTTTACTGATATCGGATCATCAATCGTTACGGTAGAATTTCACGAAAACTGCAGTGTCGCTGTCACTAACGAGCGCAGCCGTAGGTTCACCTCCAACCAAGTAATTAGGGACAGAACTGTTTAACGAGCTGTACTCCTCAAACTTCGTTTCGCTGCCGCCGTGCCGAAGAAACCGCAGAGACAAAGCAATTTGTAGCGCGGCGCGTGAGAACAAAGCTTCTACCTCATTTCTTCCTACCATAAAAACTTGTAGCCACTCTTTTTCGATTCCCCGTCGACCCTCTTATTTCCTCTCCTTTCATCGCCTTTCATTAATCCCTCACTAACGACCTCCCACAGCTAATTACAAGCATAGATAATTATTTCGAATTTCCCCGCACCGAATTAGATTATTAAAACATGGGACTTCAGTAGGCCTACCCAGTGGCGCACCCAGAGACGGGCCCTGGCACCCCCCGAAGAAAAAGGAAAAACAGATTAATATAACGAAGTGATGTTATCACTGAATAGATTCAAGAGCTTTGTAAAAAGAAAAGAAACTGGATTTTATTCTTTAATGAAATTTTTTATAATCACCTATGAATTTTATTGAATCTACATTAAAACTATTTCTCTCCGCCCAATTCGGCTCCCCCAAAGATTAAATCCTGAGTGCGCCATTGGATCCACCGTACGCTTCTATCATTAATTTACTAATTCCAGTTTATCGCAGCAAGCGAATCTTCGTGTGAACGAAATAACGAACTTATTTCCCCCGCTGTTGTAAGATTAATTAGCGAAGGATTAATATCGCGCGAACGTTGCATATTGAAACAGCAACTGTTACCTTTTCTCCTTACAATATAGCGGTAATTCTATCTAAAATCACCCCGAAACGATAGTTTTCAACCCGAGATTCTGTACAGTTGGAGTAGACTGAGTAAAATAGAGGCACGTACCGTCGTCGAAGAATCCTTGAAAGACCACGAACTTGTTATTCTGCGGGATTATTTTGGAGAGATCGTAGTACTTGTCTAGGAAGGCTAAGAACTTCTCCGAAGGTCTATCGATCGCCAGCTTCACTGGCCTAATATTCTCTTCCTGCAAATTGAAAGTAACATCGAGTATTATCCTCGCGTTGTGAAACAGTGTCTACGTAGAAATTAAAGGCCGAGCAGGATTGCCACTGAAATAGACAAAGGAATGAATTAAAGGATGAAATCAGAGGGGGGAGAGTTTGCGCGGCGCACAGTGGGGTGAGAGACCCTAAAAGTTGGCAAAAAATCGAAATACAAAAGAATGTTTACATATCTGATTTTTTATCCCTTGTATAGATGTAATATGTGCGCACAATAATACGTATTTATATCCACAGCCTGCTGCAACTCTTCCTTCCTTACCCGAGTCGGTCAAAAACAGTTAGCTGTAGGAACTCCATTACATGTTTATTCCAAGCGATTTATCAAACGATTTTGTGTAGCTATTTTTTGTGTTTTCTGTGTAATAAACTTCTGTTTCGTGATGAAGACGTCAATTTTAGGTGTTTGTTTAATTAATTTTTGTTGTTATACGTTTGCGGCAAGCAATAACGCCTTCGTAAAGTTTAATTCAAAATTGCCTCGTATAACCTTAAGTACCATAGCTGATGTACACAAACAATTAAACATTTAGTTAACTTCCAAGTCTTATCAAGCATTGTTGTTTGCACAGTTATCATCTCTGATTATCAAAGAACTGAGATTAACTTTCAGATTCTGCTCGTTTTTTGCTCGAATCCCTAAAATTTCAAGTTATTCAAAAAGGTTCCGAGTTCATGAAAATAATGTCTTTTGGCAATCAGGATATTTGAAATCACTTTTTATTAAGTTCAGGTCCCGTAATAACCAGCGAGAGACGATTACCCCCTAAAAAATCGTCAATCTCTGCCCAAAGAAGCTTTAAACTTATTATTGCCTCCAGTTATAAGTCGTGATGATCATACTACACCGTTGCAGTCTGATAATGAATATGATGACAGTGATACTAATTCGCATGATCATTAACATGATCACTGCATTGCCGTATCAGAAAAATAAAAAGGTTTCACAGATTGTGTTATTAAATATGTACAAAAATGTATTAAATAAGTTTAAAAGAGGAATCTTTTGTTTTATTTACTTTAAAATAATCGTTTTTCATTAAGTTGTTTAATTAACACAAGTTTTCATGACGCCTAGGAATTAATGCCAACTTTTAGCGTCTTTCAACCCCACTGTGCGGCGTTGAAAGAAACAGTTTGAACGAGTTCAGTCACCTTTTCGGTTACCTTCGACCGTAACACCCACGCGTAACGACCTTTTGTCACGCTCCTATTTAAGAGCCTTCACTAATTTGCCACCGTAGGCCTGAACGTTGCTCTTTCTTATCGCGAAGCAGTCACGACACCAACTTTCTACGCGAGCAAGTATTATCCTTCGTATCAAACACTATTATCGGACTGCCCTCGCGAGAACGTTGGATATTCGCGTCAACTATCGGTGATCTGACCTTTTTTTAAGGTCCCCAATGTCAGAGGTTTTAAAAAATGGTTCCTCCTTATACAGTGGCGGACTGGCTAGGGTGTCAGCTTGCCCGACGGCAAGGGGAATTCTCGTCTGACAACCCCAAAAGTAACTGATATTTAAGAATTTTTGTTTGAAAAAAGTGCTGATCTTATTGGATTAAACTCTTTTGGGACGTGAGGAGGCATCTTTAAACTTGCAGAAAATATTTTTTTATGTCGATCCCTCTTATTATTAATTAATTATTCTGGAATCTCGCGCACCTCTTCGACGATGTAACTCCTGTTGGCTGGATGTGTGCCACCTATCACAGTCCTCTGATTGCAAACAAAATAGAAGTTTCTTAAATTTAGATAGTTTACGCTTGGATTGGGCCACTTTAAAGAAAAAAAATGAAAAATTAAATGAGTTATAGCGTTTGAAAGAAAAAGTAAGTTTTTCCTTAGACAAATTTTTCATATTATTCTTTACATAGACGAAAAAAGTATTATATATAAAAACTAAAATTAAAACTTTAGGTCCAGTCCCAGCGTAAGTTATTTAACTTTAAGAAAATTTTCTTCTGTTTGCAATCAGATGACTGTGACAGGTGCTACACGTGACGCCAACATTGTCGAAGAGGTTAACATGATTAATATTAGTCCTGTAATTTAGTATCTATGTAATACCTCACACAACAATGTTATTAACTGTACAGTGTATACTAAGGGCTAGTCCCGTTTAAATAAATAAATAATAATAATAATAATAATAAAATTCGGAGGCTGTTACACGAGAATCCCCCTCTTCAGCATCAGACGATAAGAATATGTTGAAAATGTTAATGACCTTTTAGTAGTTTGAAAATATACTAGAAGTTCCAATATTATTACTATATACAATTATAATTTACGTTGTATTATTATTTTAAAATATTTAAAACTATTTCCAAATATCCACCATTTATCAAAATTGAAACGAATAATTTAAAAATTCAATTATAACAATCTATATTTACATTTAGTATCTACTGCATACTGCCAATAATATGTACACTGTAATTACTAAATATTATCCATTTATTTCACAAAAATTTGAATTGTACTTTTTTGCCACTTGTGTATTTATTGCAAATTTTATTTATTTCTTATACAAATTAAATGATCGCCTTGTAGTTGTGGGTGGGCCCCCTTTGCCACTGCTCCTACATACATCATTTGTTATAGAAAAAGCAACTATTTATATCAGAATAAAATGAAATAGAGCTGATTCTCCTTTATACTTTAAATACACATTGAACGCGGGCAATTTTAACGAAATAAAATCCCACTCGACCAAACACGTAATCCTCACAGCGATCAACAAGCCAAACTGTGATTCTATTGTCGCTTTTAAATTTTCATCAAGTGCCAGTGAAAATACTGAGAATCGTGAAACACGGAAGTAAGGCACGTTGCATCCGGCAGCGTTTAAATAAAAGACAGCTGTATGTACAGTTGCTTGGGAAATGGTGATTAGAAGATCGCATGTACGCGTCTGGTTCGATATACGCATTTAAATCTCCATGGTGGACGTCGACGAGGAACGTCACACGATTAAAACCAAAGAAAGTTAGCATCGATCGGCGAGCGCCGAAGCCAGGGAGGGAAGTCGAAAGAAATACGGTGGAAAAGACCAGTCATTACTCTGCTTAAACTCTGGCTTTGTGCTCGGCTGTGCGTTCCGGTCCGTGTCATTCCCGCTGCACGGAAAAATGAGAAATCCTTCATTTAAACGGCAGTCATAACGGTACTGAAAGTAGCGACACGTTGCGTCTAGAATCATTCTGGTTGGTATATTTCGTAGGTACTTTCGATCCGTAGACAATGAAATATACCAGCGGCGAAATTAGCGGGGTTATTCCCGGCTATACGACCCTGAACGTACAATACAGAAGCATAGTTAGGTAAATGTACAGAAGAAAAATTTGTGCCGTATGCCGCGTGCGGGAGTCCTCTAGTCGTATTCGTTAGCCACACTCGACGAACGCCCTGCAGGCGTTCAACGCACAGATCGTACTGATTCATAGCACTCGGATGATTAAGAGGAGTAAAGTAACTTGTGAATAAAGAAATTATTTTAGAAGAAGGTTCCTCTTCCCTTATAGTTTTTTATTACTTATGAATTAATTCGTAAAGCGTGGTGTTTAGATTAAAAAGGGGAGAGATGAACGGGGAGCATATTGCGTTTACAAAACTACCAGGCCACACGGGAGTGAAGAGGAGAAATGAGGTTTGGCAAAAAGTTCGTAGCAATGGTTCGTATACCAGATCTTTCGCCCGGCTCGGCTATGGCTGGCGCACTATTGTCAGAATCACAGCAAGTGCTGTCGGCTTAGCGACACGTGAATTCACCTCGCGGTTTCATGCACGCGGCTCTCGAGCATTACAATTGCCAGCCTGTACCGGTACATTCCCGTAATTAAAGCTTATTAGGCCTCACTTCGCGTCGTTCTATACGCCAGGGTCTGCCATTAGCACGCGAACCGTGCCAGCTTCTTGTGCCTCTCGCAAGAAAAAAGTCGAACTTGACGGGAATTATGGAAAAATATATTAACTTCGGAGGAACACCGTGATACCCTTGGCGCGTTCGAACCCTCGAGAATTTCTCCCCGCCTTCACTTTCTCCCGCGTGACATTCTTGCGCAGATTTTATCGACTCCGATTACGGGGTAATGCCACACTGATAGGCCAAAGAGGTAATTTTAAAGAAATTTACGGTCCTTATGATATATATATAAAAAGGAACAACAACTTTTTTCCCCAGATTTTTTGATAAAAAATAGCCGCCCAGCTGATACATATTTTCCATTTGAGTCGTTCCGCGGTGGAATTTTTCACGTCCACACCGTTGGTCCTAGAACAAAAAGACCAAAGGTTTTGTAACCTACACGCTAAATACGAGAGAAGTACCCATGATTTTTGAAAAAATATTGAAAACTCTTTTTTTAATTAACATTTCTATAAGAAATTTTCTGTCAAAAAAGAATTGTTTTCAAATGTTCGCCAATCCTTCAAAAATTAATATTTTTCCGAAATTTTGGGTATTTCTCTAGAATTTAGTGTGCAGATGACAAAACTTTCTGCTTTTCTTTTCTAGGTCCCACAGTGTGGACGTGAAAAATTCCACCGCGGAATGACTCAGTGGAAATTACGTATCGGCCGTGCAGCTATTGTGCCGTTACTTTTTATTCAAAAAATCTGAAGAAAAAAAATGTGTTCTTATTTATACGTATCATTAAAACTTTGTGTTACCTTTTTAATAAACTTCAAAAACTTTAAAATCACAATCATCGTGGCGTTACCCCTTAAAAAAGCTCCCATTTCCGAATCGTTCTCTACCTGCCCCGTTCTAATTTCATTTCTCCGCGATCGCGAAACGAGCGAAGTTTCGCAACGTCCAGCTCGGCGGGGAATGACTGTAACAGCCTGATTTTGCGCAAGGCTTCCGTGGAAGTAGTTCAGATCAAGATCGCACGGCCGCCTTCTGCTTTTACTCGGGAAGCAATTACGTTTCGTTTACATCGTGGACATGATTCTCATAGGCACTGCGTGGGCGGATAGAAATTTCGTAGCACGTTTATTCGCGCTGCCGAGTGGAATCAAAGTCGTGGAATGTATCAATAAGATGTTACAAAGCGTATTTTCTCTCTCCTTCAGTTCAGGCAAACAACAACTTAGGTACTCGCACGAAGGTAAGCACACAATGAAGAAAGCTTTATCAGGCAATCAGGTAATGCCTGTTGAATCGGCGAATACACACGTACCTATATTAGGTCGGTAGAAAAGTTCGTTCGCTCACTGTTAGGTGATGTTAGGTGTACGTAATTGTCTTCTGCTACTACAGCTATTCGTACTTTTGCCAGAAAAGAGGCGGAACGCCATAAATGGTCAAAGAAAAGAGGGTGTAATGTGTTTGTACTTTCGTCAGCACCGCCCTTAGCGTCGAGCAGACGGGGCGCCGGGCTTAGGAACTTCATTTTGAAAACAATTAAATGAATTATTTAAGTACAATAGTGTCTTTTGTGAATATCTCGAAAACTAAAGCCAAGCAGCGGTTATATGTATACGAAAACGTTGCTTAGACTCATGTCCCCGAGAACATATTAAAAAACCATTGAAATCGGTGCTGAAACACCTTCTCTGCATAATTTATGAAATGATTGTACCTAATTGTAGAGAAGATAATAAGCACACAAGTCTTTATTTTGTTAATACCTAATCAGTTGGTCATTATTCTTATCCGCATCTGAAAAAAAATTTACCTTATAATTGTATCAGAATAGATTTCCACGAAGTCCAACGCACTAAGTAGAGGCGTAAGGTTATCTCTTTCCAATTAGATGTTTCCAATAATATCGACTTTCGTCCCGGGCCCCGCAAACTCTAGGGACGGCTCTGACTTTTGTACACTTCGGTCGAATAAATCAAAGAAGCTTTTGCGACGGCGTAATAAGTGTCTACGAATCACTTACGGAGAGCATATACTGATAGAGGATATTCCCAAGGCCCATGCGTTGCCGCGACTCGTGAACGTAGAAGTCCAGAATGCATCGAGGCTTCAGCTGATAATGGGCGCCAGTCTCGTCGAACATGAAGAGATTCTTCGATCCCGTCTTCAGCAAGCCTACCACGCTGCCCAGTCCGCTGAAAAATCGCATAGACAAGGCTGTAACGTTACGCGGCGATGATTCACGGTTTGTGGTCCACCGTTCGAGGCTCTACGTGGCTCGACGTGGATAGAGTGGATGGATGCCTCGGTGCATCTGTGCACGGCTGAGTGACGCCTAGAATTTAATAACGGGTAGGTAGGCTAACTGGACCACATTCGTCATCGGGCCGTTTTCGTTGCGAATGCCTCCTTGGTACGTAGGTACAATTGCTATTCGCGTTCGGATGCTTTATCGCAGAACCATCGAATGTGATATAATTATAGGGCTTGGAGGAGATTAATTCATTGCGGTGGCATTTAGTAATTGAGTAGCGAAGCAGTTAAGGAACGGACTGAGTAAATAGTCGAGTAGTTAAATAATCGGAGAATTGTATGGCCAAGTAGTCAAGTAGCCAAAAATTGAAATTAAAAGGTAAATCGGCCACGCGATAATACAGAGCCTGATGGGCGAAATACCGTTTAAAAGAATCACGACAATTAATCTATGACGTTGCTCTTCCTACGCCTTGCTCATTAGCCCTCACTCTCGCGGATTGCCGTGCACTTAGGAGACCGGAAAACTTTCTCAAAGAAAAGCGACTGACTAACCAAGAAAGTGTGGAGAATACGGTCAAAGAGATTCGGTAGATAGTTTGTGTGAACCAGATACCAAGAAACTTATTCATTATCAAAGCTATATAGAATAAGGTGAACATTCGTCGATCACGATTTACGTCCCTGGTAATTTTTGTCCCCGATTTTGTCCCCAATTCTGAATTTAAAGTTAGAAAAAAATCAATATGAAACCGAAGCCACGAGTTTGCTATTAATATTCAACTAATTTGGTAACAGTGTAACCGAGTCTACGAGGAGTGGAGTTAGTCCCTAAAAAATAAATCTCATGTCCCCGGAAACCACACAAAAATGGCCACCTTAATATAGAATCCATCCATTAACCCAATAACCGATGGCTTCCACCAAATACCTCTTATTATATGTATGGATCAGTGGTTTCCATCCTGTGAGTCGCGAAGTGTTCTCTCGGGGGTTGCCGCGGTTATTTTTAGTTGACGATTCTTAGCACTTATTTATTTTAATGGTTACATTGCTATATTCTATTAATACAGGCAACACTGATTTTTCATAAATGGAGAGAAGAGAAACCTGGTTACCCAGATGCAAGCACAACCATCACACTAAATAAGACAATTAAATATTATTAAATTAGAATTACATTCCGAAATACCTATTTTTAATGTGTTTTCTTTACCTTATTAAATTTACCATACCTTATACGGAAGGGGGAGGTCACAGGTCATTTGATTATTATAAAAAGGAATCGCGACTTAAAATAAGTTGGGAAACACTGATATAGATTTCATCTGCATGCTGTCGGTACAACTACAGATTTTAGCATTTAATCGAAAGGAAAATAAATCGCTCGATTCCACGAAAAAACCTTCCAGAACCCCTATCTAATAAAATCAAATGGAACCCAACCTGCCTATATAGAGCACCTGTGACTTGCAACATTTCGCTCACCCCTCGAGTCAGTGGATTAAAGATTTTCGCGTGCAAGCAACGCTACCTGACTTCCTAATCTATCGACAATATCCAAGATCGACCGTTATAATGCACCGCGTTACTCGAGGCAGCTGATTCGCATCTCCAGTGAACTCGCCTCGTCATGGGGATGCCCGCTTTAAGTAATTAATGGTGTATATCGTAATAGGATTTAATAGCGCGAGTATCTGGAATCTTAGGATCCAGCGACTGGCTCAGACCACGTAAGTACCTACGCGTAACTAAAATATTAAAAAAAAAAAAAAATTCCTGATCGAGGTGGCTGCTCACATAGCACAAAGGCGCTTGAGGAGCACGCGCCTACGATGCATGCGTATTTAGATGAAATTCCAAGTGAATTTTCTCGAAAACGAAACCTTTACCGCAATTTCGTCACTTTTGATTTTCGTTTTATTTTCGCCTGTTTAATCACCCCCTAGAGTATTGGTCATGGGTAGAGGAACACCCTGTATATAGGGAAACTCAGAATTTTTCAAAGGCGATTTTCTTGAATTTTCCTGAAAAGCGCGACTTACTGCTGTGGCAAATTAATGTCCGAGTAAAGGCCTTCACGTACATTAAATCTCAACATTTTCTGAAATGGCCAAACCTGAAGGTCCCCTTGTTAAAGACGTTCATTGCTACAAACCAGCAGAGGAGACCGGGGATAGTTTGGAGTCCAAATCGTTTCTCACAATAAGACGTATTTAAGACATTTTTAAGACGCTTGTCGGTATTGGTTCGATTTAATATAACTGTAAGGAAGTAAATGATTTTCAAAATAAGATCAAGCTCAATAACAATTTATTCCTTTTTATTTAGTACCAATTAATTGTATTTGTATTATTATTATGCATGCTGGATATATGCAAAGTATGCATAACCTGTATAAAACCTGTTGGCAAATATTCGTTCAAAAACATTTAGACCTCAGATACACATGTGTTAATTTAACACCGCCTGTTCTTTGCTCTGACACGCTCTGGCACGCTCGCGAAACGGTCAGACTCTCTCGCACGCACCGCCGGCCGATTCACGGCCGACCCAGCCCACGGTGGCGTGTTTTTTTAGAAAGTGTGAATAAATTCAATTTCCGACTTGATAGACAATGACAATGTAAGCACACGAAAATGTTCTTACACAGGTCTATTAAAATGGTCAAAGTTTGTTTTTGGCTTAAAGGTGTTCTGGCTGCTCTGTAAATGATTGAAGTTGAACAAAATTTTTAAGGCACTTCTCCGGGCGTTCTATTTCGTCTGTGTTTGGCGCCTCAAAGATTGCAAGAGACCTGTGATATCGTCGACAGTGTAGTATACTTCAAGACGGATAAAATGGTCCATAGATCAACGTTCCTCGATTCTTTTAACGCTTTCTGTCAGGTTTTTAGATAAGCACATTTTATTTGCGGCATTTTATGTATATAAAAAACGTGTCACAATATGTCACGCTGAAAGTTGTCTTATTGAGAAGGCAGAAGTGGATACTATCGAAAGAAAAGAGAATTTATAATCTCATTAAGGATTTAACGTCCTAGCCGTCAATAGCTGATTAACAAAGCAAGATAAGGAACCCGGAAATTCAGAAAATTATGAAACTTGGTACGCGAGTAGAGTAATTCACCCGTAACACAGCCATATTTTTTGTTGCTGCCATATTACGGTTTTAAGGGGTGAAATAACGCGTGAGAAAAACCTAGAAGTTGCGTCTTTTTTTTTATATCTACAAAACTGCGTAAACATAATTTTCGAAAAATGCATACCTTTCAAGTTACCTTCACCACCAACCCTTAAAATCAGTTTTTGTACATTGTAAATATATGCACAAATACCTCTAGACAACTCCCTTGCATACATACAAATACTTTATGAGTTATGTTTTTTGTAAAGAAATAAAACCTCCACTTTTACCATTTTCTAGTTTACAACAAAAATAACAATATACTGGAAATCACCAGGTCGAAATACGTAGGAACAAGGCATAAGCTAATTTATTCACAACTTGTTCCCCAAAACTCGCCATTGTGCGTTCCCCGAAAACCGGCCATGCGCGTTAAAAGGCCCCGCGGTCCACGAAAAGCTCATCGGTTGCGCGCGCGACGCCGTATCGTTCGCATCGTCTTGATCAGTACAAGCATCCCGATTAGGTGCTCGGTTAGTAGACCGCGGTGTGTAAAGTCTCGTTTACATCAGGGATCTTGATGTGTATCCCAAGAAGTACCGATCGAGCGGAAAAAGGATCGTGCATTTTGGCTGAGAGGAGGTTAAGCGCAGAAAAGGCCCCGAACGCTGGGGGCGTAGCAGCAAGAGTCTCGAGGCAGGGCGACAAAGCCTGTTCAGTCTCTGTGCAAAACTCGCGGTAAAGCTACCCTTCAAGTCGACCAAACCCAATATGAAGCAATTTATTACAAACGTATTGGTAAGTAACCGGTTCCAAGCCTTCATTGACATTTTCCACCACCGAAAGGTAAATTTGTCGGTTAGCATGCCCCTCGCCGATTTGGGGGGCATGATTCTGAACAACTTTTTCCTATACATGTAACCGGCGATTGGTCTTACTTTCCAAAAATATTCGCAAAAAACTTTGGTAAACTTTTCCTCACGAATTTGAATGGAACTTTTTTTAATTACTTTAAGACGCTCCCCCCTCTACACAGTATTTCTGCTGACGTATCCCGACACAACGCATTCCAGGTTCCAACTTGTCCCGAGTATTAGTGTTGGTGAGGGACAGGTTACCGCGGGGGGCGCGTGAAGTATGGTAGCGAACCAATGTGAGTTTGGGGCTGCTAAAAGTGAGACCTACGGCTACAAGAATCGCGCGACGGTGTGCAACAATTGTTTTTTTCTCTGTCTTCGTTGTAAACAAACTCATTTGTCGGTTTTTAAAAACCGGGTTTACAAACCGGTTTCTTATGGCTTTGTAAAATTCGGAAACCTGAATTTACATTTAAATTTAAAAAGCCGGTTTTAGACACTAGAATTGATGTGTACAAGTTAATTCATCGTTTAATTAAAAACGTTAACATTTTGAATTTAAATCGCCTCGGGTATACAAGCATATTGTAGTAACATAACTGTTTACTATAACACTAGTCTTAGTGTAAATACTAAATGAAATAAATATTTATAATCCATATTTTGGACGGATTTTAGTTACTTTAGTTTGCTTTTTTATTTGGTTTTGTATGCAGTATACTTTATTTCGTTATATTATTGTAGTTCCATGAATATTAAATGAACTGAAAAATTCTACGGATGTGTACGGATTACAGTTATTTCTTTTATTTGGTTTTGTATAGACAGACCATATTTTATTTTGTTATAGTTTCGTAGTTCCACGAATATTAAAAAAAAACTAAAAACTTTTAAAATAAGTATAAATATTTCTTTACTGTTTTAATTATATTTCTTATTTTTACACAAACTCGAAAATCAGTTTTTTCAGAATAGTGGAATTCGAAAGCCGGTTTTTTCAAAAGTCGGTTTTTTGTATAAGCCCTAGTGCCAGGCATTTGGACACACAGTGAACCCAAATTTCTCAGATTAATACTGGGGAGACTCAGTGACTAGGAGTTTTTGAAACTTTTCTTCAAGGTAACATCATGTTTCAACTTTTTATTTTTACCCTCCAGGCCATCACAATAATCCAAGAAACGATCGGGTAATAGGGAACACCTCCCAGGGCAGCGCCCTTACATAGTGGAACCTTCTAAAAAAAAGCTCATCTTAAATTTTTCGGGGCCCTATGCATTGATATTTAGTATTATAAAATTTAGAGGTACATACATATAAATGCATTTTTTTTAGCCCCGCACAATTTTGGAACCCCGCCCTGCTTAGCCTATATACGAATCCGCCCCTGACTATAGGGCAAACCAAAACTTTGGGTCGCCCACGTTTCCCACGGAGGGATTCTGCGAGCATAGGAGAGCAGGGAGTTTCCGCAACCGAGGCGACACCAGACACGACATATCGATCCGCCCGACCATTCTGCACGCCACGAAACCCCTTATCCTGGGAAATACAGCTTCCTTTCTGCACGCTGCGCTGGCTTCGAGTTACATTTTTTAAAGAGGGTCGCCGCCAGCCTTCCGCCATTTACCCACGCTTTCGCGACGGCGATTAAATCGAGCATTTCCATCCGCGCCACGAACGTTTCTCAAAGAATTCCTGATACTAAACGAAGATCGCACCTTTCGATCCCCCCCGTCACCTTCCTTTGATGGTCAAAGGTAGATTTCGCAAAAAAAGTCTCAACTACCACCGCCGTTTGCCTCGGTTTCTTCGGGGGGCGATTAAATCAAGCATTTTCATTCGAGCACGAATGTTTTAAAGCACACTTTTTTGGTGTTAATATAAAAATTTCACCTTCAGATTTCTTCTATCGCGTTTCTTTTATGCTTCAGGTTAAATTCTTTATGAACGTTGCTAGGCACACGGTCTATTAAAGTTTTAATAGAAGCAATTGAATCCAGCACTTTTATATTCGAATATATATATATATGTGTTTGAAGTAGACGTTCTCGAAGATTGAAAGATTCGTGATTGATCAAATTACAGTTATGAACGATGGTTTTGAACGAGCTTTTTAACCGATTAAATTAGAATAATTGATGCGCTGAATATCCCTTTTACCGACTTAAAGGAACTACGGAAGCTTTGAACAAGGCATCCGACAGTCTGGCTGACAAAAAAGCAATGAGACTTGACGCTTAAATCGTATTTCCATAGGTAATGCGATTTACACTGCAAATATCACGACAGAGTGCTAATGTGAAGTGACAGACCTACAAACATTTACCTGCAATGGTATACTTAATAAGACTCACTTGTTAGCCTCGTTGTCCACTAATAAATAAACTACATGGTCCGTGTCCCGAAGTTTCAGGGCGCTGGTTATTGACTTGTTCAGACCTTGAGCCCTTGCTGAGGCCTCGCCCATGTCGTCGAGGACTCTGCTCAGCTGCCTCTGACATTCGCTGAAACAGGAATTTTTTCACAAATTAACACGGGTATTTGAATAGAATGGCGCGAACGTGTGTACAGAAGGAGCTGTCTCTCCCGATTGGTAGGTATCAGAATTGCCTTAGTTATGCAATCGTCGCTGCTATTCTCGAGAGACTCACTTGCCGGCCGCAAAGACTAGGTTCTCGCGTGGCGCACGGAGAAATAAACAATTAAGACCCCACTTCCTGAAACTTCGCCGCGATGCTCGAGGACAGCCCGTTAACAATTTGACCTCGATCGCGCTGTTATTTACTAACGTGAGCCGCGAGCCGCGGCTCACAACTCAAATAGCACGAAACAGCTGCTCCACTTTCGGCCCTCCCCGCTTTCCTCCTTTTCCTTATAATCGATTCGCTTTATCATCTCTTTTTAAGAAAACTTCTAGGCCTCTGAATTCCTGGCCACGAGGCTGACCATTTGTCTTCGTCTCGGCCAACCATTGGCCTCCCAAATGGAAACCTTTGTCCGTGAGTATAAAGGAGTTTCCAATCACAATCATTTAGAATGTGTCTCTATGCTATCGCGAAGACCCACTTCCCAAATTATTGTCCCAAGATGCGTTCGAAACACGATTCTATAGAATTATATATTTCGAATCGACCTCTTTGTAATCAAATGCCCCGACGAATATACTATATTACATAATTAAACCGAAACCTCTGCGAGCATCGAATCGTCAAATAAATTTAAATTCCAAAAGTGCAGCTCTTCGATGAATTCAATTATATAAAGTATATTTGCACTGCGGCTTCTCAGAGGTCCTGAATCTCGAAAGAGAAAAAATTTCACGGAATTACGGTTTTTTGAAGCTCGTTCCTCGACCGTGGCTAAATCCGCGGTTGTTTGTCGGCCGTCGTTGCTCGTTCCAAGAAACAATCAATAGCCACGTCGCCCGCGCTAATAAGCTTTTTTCCACCAAACACGGTGATTCCGTAAATCGATTACACAATCCGATTATGCTCCGACGCCGCTCTGAAATTAGAGTCTGACTCATTGTCAGCGTCCCAGCGCTGTGCGTTTCCACGTTCCGCATACCTGTATCCAGGGAGGCTCTAGAGTCGCGTAAAGAATCGACGACACGTGGGACGTATCGCCTGGCCCGAACGAGACACCTTAAAATGGTAATAATTTCCCATGATCCAATCCACCGCGCGCTAGGTTCACAGATTTCCCATTTTTCCTCTCCCACTTGTGTATTGCACCCTGCGGAAGATAATCGCAACCTGAGAGCCACCCAAATGACGCGTAAAACAATATTCTCACGAACTACAGAGTTGCACTTATTTGGTCATAATCTTACGCATCCTAGGACCTTACACCACCAGTGGCGCACCAAGAGAAGGGGCCCTGGGGCCCTGGCACCCTCCAAAGAAGGGGCTTTGTAAAAAGAAAAGAAAACTGGATTTTATTCTTTAAATAAATTGTTACAATCACCTAATGAATTTTACTGAATTTTCATTAAAAATATTTTTATCCGTTCAACTCGGCTCCTCCCAAGATTATTCTTGCAGATTTAAATCTTTAGTGCGCCACTGTACACCACTGCCGTTTTGGATGACTTGCGGTTGTGAAGAATGTCCCTTTAAATTGCTCAGAATTTTCCGAGCGATCGCTTCTGCCGAGAAACTGTTATTTATTTATTCTCAAAGTCAATATTTAGGAACTTTCTGGCAATACTTTCGATGCTTTCAAGAAAATATCGACGCGAAGATGCGCCGGAGCGTTGCGCAGGACGCAGGCCCCTCGGCGTGGAAACACGCCGACGCCAGTCGAAGTAGTAATTTCAAGAGCGGTATCGAATTCGTCCCTGGCTACTTTCGCGACGTGACCGCCCGTATATCTCTGCAGGACACAATAGTGGGTCGCTACTCGAGGGCCGTTTCGGACGCGAATCGATCATAATACCATAAGTTAATGCGTCGTAAGATCCGACCCGATTCTGGAACTGGAATCGAGCCAATAGGCTACTTTGCGATGCAAATTGCGACAGATTAACCTAACGGCGGGGCGGGCGGGATGTTTTCGCGAGACGTTGGAGCGGTGGCGAACGATGATGGATCATCGGCCGCCACGGGATCGTTTCAATCGCCGGTGGACGGTCCACGTGCCGCGAGGACGTGTGTAGTATGTACTGCCTATTGGAAATTTTGGTCTGCCTATGTCGCGTGCCGGGCAGAACACTTGGTGGCTTATCGAGCTTGGCCTGCCCAGGGAAAAGAGGTAAAGGAATTCTGGGAAGATTAGGTATGTGTACACACTGTCCATAAGACGTGGAGATTGTAGATGCAGATATAAGAAATTCTAGATTCCTTGCAAGAAAATGATGGAGAATCAGGGGGAATATGGAGAAGACATTCCACCAGATCGAGCAGTTGCACAAAAAGAGAAATGGTGATGTATTAACCTTTAGCGCACCGGCATTTTTTTATGAAAATAGTGATTTATATAATGTATAATGTTGTGCAGAATTTAAGTACTTGTATAAAGCCCCAAAAGAGGATTTGCCGGTCCTCTGCAGGTTAAGGTGGAAGCTTGGTGTAGCGGGTTAAAGAATCGATTTTTTGCATACACCAATAGTTGAACATCACGAAAATATGCTCCCAAAGCCGCAGAACGAAATTCGAAAAATTGAAGCGGTTATAGCTGGTTTTGCTACGGAGCAGCAGGTGACGCAGGTTTGCCAGAAAACTTTAAACGCGTTTTTCTCAAAGCGTACAAGAGACAGAAAACATGTTTCAAACAAAAGTTTAATGGGATAATAAGCGCTGCAAACTTGCGTAAACAAAATATTGATAAAAGTTCTTTCTAGTCAGATATATTTTTTTAAAACTCTGTTCAAAATTTCTGGTAACGCAAGTTTGTAGCGCTTATTGTACCATTAAACTTTTGTTTGAAATTTTTTTTCTGTTTCTTGTATTTTAGGAGTTACACGCAAAAAAGTGAGTGCCTATTTGCCCATCTCTGCTTTCAGGTTAGTTTTTCACACCCTTAAGTGTACTAGGCAGCCGTTCCTTTAAAATGAAGCATTTCTATTACAATTAATTACAAAGAAACAACTTGAAACTGAGACTTGTTCTTTGGCATGAAGTTTATTAACATCATAAGTTTTAAAAAACTTGTTTGTTTAGTTAAAAATATGCGTTATATACGACGCTACAGATGGATCATTAAAGAGGCTTTTTAAAAAAAGTTTCTTTCGTTTTGCAGTCATAACTCAGACAACGGAGGTTCCAATCGATTCAAAACAAATTCGAGCATCTTTACAAAACGTGTAGTTTCGGACCAGACCTAAATTAAAGTTAATGAAAACCTTCACTCTTTATGAAAAGGAACTAAAACCCCATTCAGACCCCATTGATGAGGTTCTACCATCCCCCAAGCCCCAAAACATGAGGTCTCAGTTTCTTTTCACAATGAATAAGAATGTGCATTAACATTAATTTAGGTTTGGTCCGAAACTGCAAATTTTGTGAAGATGCTCGAATTTATTTTGAATCGATTGGTTTATAGTACAAACCCACAAAGTTGCGTTCCAATCGATGAGTAAGGGTTCGCGATGTTCCCTGCTGAGAATAACACCTGTTCTACAATAGATGCTAGAGGAATTTCTTTTAAAATCTAGTTCGGTGGTCAAAGCACAGACGAGGTATAGAATAATACCTCGCCTGTGGTCAAAGCTACCCCATTTGACGGTATTAAATTTTACCAAAGAGTGCATCAGTACTGAAAGGCTATAATATTCACAACCAACGCGTCTGAATTGTTTCAATCAGCCCAATCCTCGCCGTGCCACATTACACAATCAATTTACCCCGCATGCCTACATATAAAAGTTGCTCCGTCATAAATCACACAAAATCCGTCGTTAATTGTTTCCACTTCCTGCTTATTCACTCAAAGCCACAAAATCAATTGAAATGCTTCGTGACAAATAAAGCCAAAACAAATCCTCGAATAATCTTCGCTCGAAACGATAAACATCTTACTCTTATCGAATATGCGAAACGCGATCTCGCATTTAACAACCTCATCAACGTTCCATCGGCAATATATCATCGTCCCGAATGCAAGTGTCGCTGGCAGGCTCGGTATTAATTAAATTCGATTCAACACGCGGAACGGAGCATCCTCGGGGACCGGTAAAACGTGAAACGCGCGGAGCAGTCCGATAAATAAGGGACGAGGACTCGTAAACAAGCAACTCAAAGTTTCGCGCTACTTTCACGTGGCAAAAATAAGAAGAAAATCATTTCCATGAATATGCATCGAGAACGTGGATTATTACGCGACGAGTGAAATCACCGAACTCGTTTTCTAAAAAGGAGTCCACGAGTGGAGATTGCTCTCGACTATATCTCCGTTTTACTTAGCAGCAGACTTCCCGCTAAAAGCTGTGCCACATCGATCTATACCATTGTATAAAAATGTTCGTGGCATGTATGATTGTACGTATATGCATGTTTGAGAGCGCAAAACTGAGAAACTAGTGAACCGATGTGAATGAAACTTGGCAGGATTATTTCTCACATCAATATCTAGTCTTTATCATACCGATCTTTTGCAATAGCCACAGTTTGGTTTTGATCATTCAAATACTGATCAAATTTGTCCGAGAAGCTGCATTACGAGGTTGAATTAAAGTTCAGACGCTCATATTTATTTTAAAAATAGCGCATGATAAAGACTAGTTTCTTTTATATACTTTAAGGGGTCATGCTCAGTCAGGAGGCCGAAAAAAGTGGTCTTTGGAAATTTTATACTCAAAAGCTATAACACATTTCTCAAAATATCTGTTTTCCTTTTAAGGGGGTATACCCGTTTGAACCCTCGGAAAATGTGTACATTTTGTGGATATTTTTCCAAGTCAACGGCTTGATGCAGAATTCCCGTTTTTTACCATCTTTACATAGTATTATGAACTACTCTAAAAAAAGTTCCAGTTAAAAAACTATTGTTTTTGGGAAGTTATGCATACACATCCGAAAGTCTTTCGATTTTAGACGGCTAAACGGTGGCCCTGAAAACAGCTGTATGTCGTGTCTGAAAACAAAAACAATAAAATTTTCTTATAAAGTATGTTAATAGCTGTCGTCCAACAGGGCCGATTTTGAAAATTTTGAAAAATAAAGAAATGGTGAGAGATCAAAGGTAAAGATAGATTTTTCTAAGAGAAAAATCCACCTTTTTTCTTTATAAATAATAAACGGGGAATCGGAATAAAAAAAGCCTTCGTTGGACGATGTGGAATCTTATTACGATTCTGCATGCAAAATTGGAAGTGAATTGGTTGAACGTAGCGCGAGTTTTTAGGGCCACCGTAATGAAAAATATAGTTCCGCTGCGATCGGTCCAACCGCCGCGCCGTGCTGCGCCTCACTCAAATGCATATAACTTTGTGTATTTTTCGAATTTTTACATCGGACTTGATTTATAATATTTCTAAAACATCAATCTACGAAAATATGTAGAAAGAAAAAAAATCCGTTCTTTGACACTTTCAAACGATTATACCCCCTTAAGCATTGCATCCAATACAGTGCTTCGTAATTTTTTTATTTAAAAATATTTATCAATAACTAAGTTATTGTCCATCACTCGACGGTTCTTAATAAAAAGTCTGCAGTGCTAACCAAAATTAACCGCACTTTTGCTAGTGTCGTATAAAGGTGTTGGAAGATAGAACGTGAATTTTTAAGCGAAATTATGTAATTATTATCGTCTCCTGCTAGCGCCGCCAGGGAAACATTGCTCGTCGCGTGAGCCTCGATGATTTCCTCTGAAGCATTCAGCCACGATTACAAGCGGCTATTACTTTGCTGACATAACGCACTTAACTGTAACAATGCGAGCGCGATTTAAATTGGCACGATAATGTATCGCGCGATAGCGAGGTGATCTTTATCCCCACAGTCTCTCCGCGTGGACTAAATATGTTCCACGGGAGCGGAGGGAGAGTACATATTGTTCGATCTTTCCTCCGCTCTATTCAATTTCACATGCAAGCAATTTACGACGGAGGACGTACTATTGCGTGAGAAAATTTCAGACAGAGAGCACGTGAACCGCGTAGTACATACTTGGAGCGCAATGCGATGCAATTAAAATTATAATTGTAATGGAAGTATCACGGGGGAAGAAAAATAGTTTAGAAAGTAGGTGCGCGAGTAATAGCAGGAAAATCTGAGTTGAAAAAAAATATGAAAAAGATTCGACTGAAAATATGGTTATTAGCGAAACTGTTATACCTACCGACATTGATTCTGTTACGTGGCAATTTGCAGCGTGTACTTTTCACGTTCCGCGGAGCATGTGTATCGATATATGTGGGTTAATGATATGGGTGATCTTCACTCGGGGAAATATTACGTACAAGTTCGACGACGTGGGATCAAGGTAATCGAGGAAGTCGATTTATCGCCCGGTCTCGTTCGACGGAACGCGTGGATGTTACCTGCTCTCTTTGCGCTGGTAGCATTACGCAATTTCGACCATACAAATGCAGAAGAATGATTAATTTTGAAAACAGCTGTCGTCGAGTCCCTTCGATTACAACGTGAATAATGAACGTAATAGTATTTAGCGAACAAATTTTCGAGTGGCTGTACGATATAATGCCCGGAGAGTAAAAGTGATAATAATTATTACCTGTATCGCACGCAATCGTGTTGCGTGAGAACAGGGCGAATAACCGCGGCACAATTTCATCACAGACTTCCGCGAGCGTTAGAGTCATCGCTCGAGAATTTACAAACGTTCAAAGTTGCGAAATTCGCGGCTAATGCGGCGTCAAACGTTCAAGTGGAGTGCAAACAACCGAGAACAAGAGGCACCGAGTAAACAGAATTAAATACACGTTTCATGGGAGCCGGTGAAAGGGTACACACCACACTTTAAATTCAGCTCTCTCGAACTAAATTTACAATTATTGTAAGATTCGACGCGAATGAAACGCGTAGGGTCTAGGAGAATTCGTCCCTCGGTGCATTTTGTTGTCCAGTGGCCCTGCTCGGAACGCCCACATCGGGAAAGAACAAAACAATCGATAAAAGTAGCAAGGCGGATGAAACTGGAGGTTTTTTACTGTTCAGATAATCCATTGGTAGAGTCTTTGAATAATTAAGAACGAATGCGGGGTCATTTTTAAGACCTTTTTACTAAAAGGATTTGACAACATGGCGCACGATACTGTGCACGCTGTTCGAAGAAACTATCGTGTAAGTTTTCCTAAAGACATTATACCATGTGTGGGTGAAAACGCTGGGAAATGTAGTCAGCAATGTGCATCGCATTACGTACACGCTGCCCGGTGGAATGTTAGCTGACCGTGTGCAGCGGTCGAGCAACTTTAGATTTGAAAATATTAGCAGCATTAGGGGGCCAATCAGGGGGCAACTGGCTGGTTTCCTGGAGCCAATACTGGACAAACGGCTCTCCCCCCGCGCAAGTGTGCGCCCAGCGTTACGCATTTCACGGCGAGCGAAGTATGTACCTAACATCTGGGCCTAACAGGTGTAACGCATTCTTAAATTCAACTCTACTGCATCCCTTGGGCCTTTTTGACCCAACAACAGTCCCCTCATTTCTTAACCTCTACTATGGCCTTCGGGTCTTTTCTGACCCACTCGCTTTTGCACTACTTTGAAGTCTTCCCCAAATTTGAGAAGAATATATAAAGTTATTGCTACTATGTCTCGCGTTCTTTGACAACAAAGCCTGGGATAGGTGTACTCAGAACGTTCGATGTACTAAATAACCTAACCAATTATTAAGATACATCATTTTTACGAATTCTAAGAATGGCACCTTAACTGTAATTTAAAATCCCAGTATCCTCTTATAGTGCGAATTATATAAATCTTTAGATGAGTTGATCAAAAGACAGATTCATTCCATCACCTAGTAGAAAACTGACTATTCGCGTACATCGATAGGAATAAATCGAGAATGGGATTCTCGTATTTACAATCCGTATCTGCGTTGAAGCACACTCGGAGTAGTATGTGTTTCCAACCACGCCAACGCGTGTGTCTGTTTCATTGACATTTACTTTCGCCATCGATTTACCGGTAATATCGTCCACGAGACAGCGTCAACGCGCCCGATCACGTCGGGATACAGTTTATTTACGCCGCGGCAGGGAGGACCGATTATGTTCCGGGAAGTCATCGAGACGCAACAATGACTTCGAATGACCATGCCGGTGTCATCGACGCCAAGTGAAAGTACCGTGCATGTTCCACATTACCAGATAACCTTGATGATGACGACCACGATGAATAACCTCTTACGTCCGACCGATTTTTCTTATCCAACTACTCGTCCCCGTTTTTGCAGACAATTCAACTCCAGAGACATACTCGACACATAAATAGATACATGCTGATATTCCACTTGGCACCGAGTGTACACGCATGTACATATTTAGCATTACGCGTTCCACGCTTATGGCGATAGTTCTCGCGAAAGAAGTCGATCGCGACACCATCGGGGATGTTCGAACTGAGGTAATCAAGGGATACTTACTGTAACTCGCGACGATCACCTTTGAAGTCCTCTGGGGCGAGGGTGTGCGTGACCTTGTTGATCTTCCTCGGCAAGAGTTTATTTATATTGAACTTGAACTCCATGTCGGCCACGGGTTTCTCACTGTGCCCGTTTCCCTGTTTTTCACGCGCAATACGCTCGATGACCCGATCCTTAACCCCTCGCAGCTCTTGTCACTACACCGACCTACCCACCTTCCAGCTTTTTTTCGAAACTGTATCTCGAACGATTGTCCTGAATATGGCGGTCAATGGCATCCACCAAGGCAACTTCACTGCGCGTTTCCCTAAGGGGGGGAGGAATTCAGGAACCTCCACACTCTGTCACCGTTCCGCGGGACCGGCGGCGTTGTCCGCGCTAGGACGGAGTCTGCCTAATCACTGAACGACTCGATTTGCTTTTGCCGTCAGTCACGCTCCCTGTCAGATGAATCCCCTCGCTGTCACGTGGCCCAGCGTTATGACTTCTATTTTCGTTTCCCGGTGCCACTTAGCTGGCTGTCCGCCGTTCGAGTCGCACGCGGGATGAAATCTACGAATTTTCCCCCGATAACGCGACAGCGGTCAGTGATCCGAAGACAATGAGGAGCGCCTTGGCGCTAGGCTGCACACGGTTCCCCAAATCGATCAGCGTCACGCAGGTCTGGCTTACTTCGCGGCTCGTAGCCGACTGACATCCATTGTTCCCGCGACGCACGCTTTTCCCCTACCACGGAAAGAGTTGCGAGAGAAGTTAGGCGACGTGCATTGTTGTGTATCACCGATAATCTGACAGCTAACCGATACGACTGCGAAAGACTTCGGTCGTCAGCTATAGAAAAAGTAACTAGTTTCTGGTGAACGACTCGAGTCGCGGGCACGGCTACTTCGCGACGCGGTCGAGCGATAATGAATTTGAGGATGTCACGGAGTTTCACCTGACGAATCGTTGGATGTCTCACAGTTTACTGGTGAGCGGTACGTTCAATTTTTTCCTGAAAGCCGCGAGTCGCGCCGAGGTGCGCGCGCACGCGACAGTCGCGAGCCGTGACGACGCGTCAACGCGCATGCGTCGAGATTCCTTATTTTCTCGAAATAAGGAGAACTATTTAATCGAAATAACGTAATTATGTAATTGGCAGTGATGTCTGCTCGCGTTCATACAGAATTTAGGAATGTGGAAAACGTACGATCAGATTAAACTGCGTATTAATTAATTGTATTATATTTTTAAACAGTATTGCAATTTGGAAAATGATACCGTGTACAGTACACATACCTGTTACTCTGCTGTTCTATTTCATTTATAGTAAGCCGATGAGGTTAAATTAACATCTGTTTATCGCGATTTTATCTGTCGCTGTAATATGTGGTTCGCGGTATTGACACTAGATGTCGATAAAACTCAGTTTAGTGTTGGCACAACTATTGCACACTTCAGACGGGAAGCAGTGGATCGATAACAGTTAAATTTTTGTTTTATCGTGCCATCTATTGAAATAATACAAACATACAATACAGTTGAATACGATTCACGTCTAGAAACTCTAGTTATAGAAAGAAGATGTGAAAGTAATCCCGACAAAAGATGTATTTATTTACACCTCGCGTTAACCTATGAATCCCCCTTTCAAATTACTAAGTTTTTAATTTATACTCCCCGTCCTTCTGCCAATAAAACGACATCGGACGAACTACTGCCTTCAATAAGCACATCCCATGGATGTTGCACGCTTACTGATCGAGCAAGCAGATGCATCGTGCGAAATTTGCGCGCGCATCTATGGGAAAAGCATGGTGGTAGGCAATCTTCATAGAATGCGTGGATCTGCCTGAATCTCGCGAGGCTAATGATAGGAGAGCACAGAGTACTGGAATTAATATTAAAAAACCAGGCCGATTGTGCGACACGTAACAATGAAGCGCGTGGGAATAAATACAGGAATACCGAGGAAAGATTTTCAATCTAACGTCGAGCAGAAAACGACATACAGTTCCTTGCATAGACTACATCTAAAGTGTTATGCACATACTGTACAGGTCTTAAACTTAATTTATATATTTTTTCCCCGCGATAAAAACATGTAACACGTAGTTTGTCGCAAAGTAAACGCAATAAGCACAAATTTGCAAGGATAATAGTCGCGTAGCGAAATAGTTGGCAGGCTTCCAGCCTGGATAGCCAGATCGTGGACTGATACGGGACGTTCCTCGAGCCACAATTAATTGTATTCGACAACCGCTTTGCATGTGACAAAGACTGGAAACGCGAGAGAATTTTAAGGCGAACAATGAAAACGGTACATACCAATTGCACACTCAATTTCAATACTTTTCTCCATTCTACAAAATCGGCAAATAGATAATAATACCGCAACGAATGGGTAGCGTGTAATAGCGTACCCGTAACAACGAAACGTGTTGCATTATAAATTACGAAGTCTTTAACGATTTTCGACAAATGTTCGTGCTACAAATGAGTTGTAACACGAACAATATCAGCGGCGACACGTTGATAACAGGTGACGTTGATACTTATCAGCATACACATCCGTGTAATTGGTTGCAGACGTGAATTAATGCGATTTCGTTTTGTCAGTACGAAAGATAAATCGTCCGTGTCACATAATATTTTACTAAAACCTGCGATGCTTGAGAGAACGGCGGGAAAGGCATTCCTTAATCGGTTACATTCTTCGTCTATCTTCCGTAAACAAGCGCGTCTGCCGAAGTATCCCCCGGGGTTTGGTAATCAGTAACGGAGGAGGCGCGACAATTTATTCTAAGGACAAAGCTTTTCGAGGTTCTTTCTATCTCTGCCGCGACCCTGAGGGGAAGGATGCGCGGCCAGGTATCATCTTTGGTGACCGCCTCCCAGAAGCTGAGCGGGAACGATATTGTATAAAGCACGCCTGCACATATTTGCGGTACGTGATTCGTTTGCAAACTGCCCGTTAATAAACCTCGTGAGACACCTCTTGCTCCATTACACCTATATAAACTACTACTGGCCATCAGCGAGGGTTTAGTTGACCGATCACTCTAATCGCAAGTGCGGAGGTGCTCCTTATACTACGCGCCACGGAGGGCTATGGTATTTCTATGGTGTTCCTCAAGGTGAGGTGAAACTGCTGCCCGCTGATCCCTCGGGTCTCGTTCAAACAGAGAGATAGATGCGAATGAAACTAAATATATTACGCTATGACAAAGCCTCGTGCGAGTAACGCATTACTTCGTGATTACCAGGGAACAAAGTTAGTAAGTGCTACGTTAGACGGAATTAACAAACGCGAATTCGATAAACGTCCTTTGCTCGTTCGATTGAAATAGCAGAGTTTCTTTCGGCGAACCATGCGATGCGAAGAAAACGGTACCTATATAACGCGCACGTGTTTTCCTTCGATGGCCAACTAGACATGTGTTTGGTTGCAGTAAGTACCTAGTGGTAGCGGTTCTGTAAGCAGTGGCGGATTTATGGAAAAAGGCCCAGGTGGCAAACGTTTCGGGAGGCCCATTTTTCGGGAAAATGAAGAGGTTTACTAAAAACGGACTAAGTGTACAGAAAAAAAATATAATATCTGGATAAAATCATAATTTTTGTTTTAAAGATTGGGCCGTATGGGGCCTTCTGGGCAGGGCCCATTTTTTCATGAAAATGAAGTGGTAGTTTACTAAAGACGGGCTAAGTGTACAGAAAAAAATATAATATCTGGATAAAATCATAATTTTTGTTTTAAAGATTGGGCCCTATAGGGCCTCCTGGGCAGGACCCAATTTTTCATGAAAGTGAAGTGGTAGTTTACTAAAGACGGGCTAAGTGTACAGAAAAGAATATAGTATCTGGATAAAATCATACTTTTTTTTTTAAAATTGGGCCCTATAGGGCCTCCTGGGCAGGACCCATTTTTTCATGAAAATGAAGTGGTAGTTTACTAAAGACGGGCTAAGTGTACAGAAAAAAATATAATATCTGGATAAAATCATACTTTTTTTTAAAAATTGGGCCCTATAGGGCCTCCTGGGCAGGACCCATTTTTTCATGAAAGTGAAGTGGTAGTTTACTAAAGACGGGCTAAGTGTACAGAAAAGAATATAGTATCTGGATAAAATCATACTTTTTTTTTAAAAAATTGGGCCCTAGGAGGCCTTCTGGGCAAGGCCCATTTTTTCACGAAAATGAATAGGTAGTTTAGTAAAAACTGGCTAAGTGTAGTAGTGCAGGGAAACAATAGAAATTTTTTTTCGAAGATGGGGCCCTGAGGCCCTTCTCCGCAGAGGCCCAGTCGGCAACTGCTCATCGGCAGCCCGCTAAGTCCGCCACTGTCTGTAAGAGAACTTAAAAGTATAAAAGAATAAAAAGCGAGTATATCTGTTTGAACCAGTGGTATTTCACGAAGAAGCAACGACGCGTCGTCGACAACGAAACCTTCAAGAATGCCCCTCGGCTACGCAGTCGCCTCGAGCCTCCCTTAATTAGGCCCCGTCACGGTCCCCGGAAGGGCCTTTATTATGACACCCCCAAGTGCCGGTCGCGCTTTCTCTTTTCCACGACCATGGGATCACATCGAAAGACATTAGAAATCCCATGTCCCTTACAGTCCCGTCGGACCACCGTCTTAACGGCGGAAAACACGAACAATTCGGTGTATTAATAATCGTTGACGGCGGGCTGTTAGCACGTGGCAAAATACACACGCGTCAGTATAAATACTCAAAAGCGTACGATGTTGGGATGAAAAAGCTTACGCGACTCCTTCATGTAAAGTGTGACGTATTCTAAGTACATTATGGACTTCGAACAAATCTTGAGTGGTCCATGACTGCCTTGGTGGGAGCGAACGCATAAATAAGCTGAATCCCTATGAGTACGGCGGAGTTCCATGTCGCGGCTTTAAACATTTCGTCAAAAGTGTGCCCCGCGTAACGAGCGAATTAAAAGGATTCTCGTACGTTCGTCGAACATGGTCGTTACAGCTCAGCAAATAGTAAGTGACACAGAATCGTCCGAGCGCGAATACATTGATAGGAGTAATTGCAAGTGAAACAATTGCGAAGTTCAATTTTGTGCACGCTGCTTCGACATTTCGCTGGTCCAGTAGTATACAATCGTTATTGTTGAGGAAGCTCGGTTTTGGTCAACGAACCTTGCTCCCAGCTGCGAGAAACATTATTATTCGACTGGCATGTACGCGTGCCGCTGGCACGTTCCAATAAGACAATTAATAAACTATCCAACTGGAATAGGTAATGAATGTCCCTCGTAGAACTTCGTAGGCAAGCGAATTTCAGTCTGGGCTGAATGTCCTTCAACCTCCATTAGGCCTCCTCCTTCGGTATAATCTATAAATATACATTCGTGTTTATTAGCACGCTTACAATTAGAAACATTTGTTCGTTCGAGTGCGTGATAATGTACCGAAGTAGTTTGGAAATGTTTTTTATTTTGGAAACATTTCGTTCAGGCGGTCACTGAAACCCAGACACACTAACGATCGTGAAAACAGATTTTTTTACGGAAATAATGCTTCACTAATCGGAAGGTAAACGTGTATACACTTCCAAGACTGATCAGGCGTGTTAACGAGTGGCATTTTTCTTTCGGAATCGAATGAAAAGTCATTAACGTAATGGTGATAATAAAAGCAGCATCGACCTCGGTGGGTTCCTTCGTGGAAAATATACGGAAATAGTTTCGAAACACGAAGCACATGGAAGTACTGTTTGGAAGTTATGTAGATATTAGGGGTGGGTCCGAGGCTATTTTTTAAATTCTCGAAACTCGAAGTGGAGAGTTTGTAAAGCTGCAAAACTCCCGAAACTTGAAGTGTTGATTCTGTTTTTTAAGTAGAATATTTTGGTTCGAGAACTGAAGTGAGCAAAATTGTTGCATAAATCTCCATTGACCATGGTTAAAAAAGTACAAACAAAAATTATACAAACTCTCGAGGCGTGCTGCTAACTATTCTTTATTCATTGATTTTATACTTTTCTTATCCGGGTGTCCTGAGTTTCGAATCGCGGAAAAAAAGTGGAAAGTTTCGAGTTCTCCAAATTACTAAATTATTACAACTATAATTAAAATATGTTAAAATTCACGAAAATGCATCGACCAACAAAGTCTCCAAATAACACTTTTCCAAATCTATAATATTGTTCGACGCGACGCTGAATTATGCAGACTTATTTAATTGTTTCGCACGCTCCACCGAAAGTACATGCCCGCGAAAATCGGCTAGAATACTTTATAAAGTACCTATTCGCGAATGATTGTACTCATTAAATCACACTTGACTTAATTAGTGGGACCAAACGCCAGGTGGTGTGTGGGCTTACCTCGTCATTCTGGCCAGTATCTACATCCTATACATTCTGAAGAATTACATCAGGTGCGTGATATTCGTTTCGCGTCTAAATGGTCCGAAGAGCGTGCCGATCCTCGGGAATGCGAAGTGCATCCTCAAAGATAACCGTAAGTAATCGGCGCTCCCTAAATTTACGCGCATGCCTTTCGAAAACAACGAAACGATATGTGTTATCGAAATCACGTGGAAAATATCTTTCCGCAGTACTGTCTAGATTAGCATACGAGAGCCAAGATTATGGGCGCGTGCTCAGGATATGGCTGACAGGATTGCCGTACGTGATGATCATGGAGCCGGAGGACATCCAAGTGGTCCTCAGCAGCATGAAGCACACGCGCAAGATATTCTTCTATAAGCTGCTGGACAATTTCCTCGGCAAGGGGTTGATCACGAGAGACGTGGAAACGTGGCGGACACACCGGAAATTCCTCCAGCCAGCTTTCCATCTTCATATACTCGAGAGATTCACCACCACGTTCGCGGAGTGCTCGCATCACCTGATGAACGATTTCCTCCAAAAGGACAGCCAGGAGATTAACATCACGTCTTTCATCAACGACTCTGTCTACGACATTTTGAGCGGTGAGTGTCGATGCATTCGATTATTACGAACAAAAAATCCTCAACGGTAGTAAACAGTGTTTCTGATTCCTCGAAATTTTTTATTTCCCCGAGAAATGATTGATGACAGTGTACATCCTTAAATTCAATTCGATTTTACTTGCAAGTGGATATTTAAGTAATCAAACATCAATTTTTTAAATAAACACATCCTATGTGATGATATTTTATTTAAATAAATACAGAAGGATAACAAACGTACAAGTAGTAAGAACTTGATGTTTAATTATTTTAATATTATATACCTATATATCAAAGAAATGATAATTGATAATTAAGGAAGATTCACACGTATATTTAGTTGGCTTTAAATTTTTAGTTTTTTTTTCAATTGTTTTTTAGAAAACATAATTCATCTAATCTTGAGTTGGCCATTCGAGTTCGTTTCTTTGTAATAAAATCATTAGCAACCGCAAAAATTGTGGTCATATTGTGTGGACGTAGATTTAATTAGAGACAACGCATCCCTTAATAGTTCCAGGTTTGCTGTCCATTTGCTAATCTTTACGTTAAATTCTTGAGTGAATGTCCGATATTTATCATTACCACTAGATTTCAATTCCCTTAAGCTTTCTGTTATAGACAAATATAATTGATCTTGAAGAGACAATTCTTCTCCTGTATTAGATTTCCGTATTCCGTCCCAAAAATTGTGACGAAATTGTTAGCATCGAAACCACAGTTCAATCGCTCTCTTCCTCGCACACTCTCTCTCTCTCTCTCTCTCTTGTGCATCCCACACTGTTGATGCCTATAATCTTCTATTTTTTACTTCACAAATTTTATAGGATATTTCTCGAAAAATTAATTTTTTAGTTACACAATTTCTCGAGAAATAAGAAACCAAAAACTGTATTTTTTTCTTCAGAAACTCTCGAGAACGAATTCTCGAGAAGAAACACTAACTGTGAATGTATGCGAGTCTTTCCACGCGAAATACTTTCGTCACGCATACTTAGCCGCACATTTCACACCTTTTTTTATCTCGTCGACAATTGTGTCTTGTGTGTAATAGCCATTTCGATTGAATCAGATTAAAGACTTCTTGCGTATCCTGATTTTGATTGATTTTGAGGCTCTGTACCTTTTCTAATACGTAGAACGCATTTGATACATTTTTCAATTACCGAAATAGCCTAACTTCTATACCTACGTAAAATAAATACCTTTTTTTCAAAGCCGACTTACAAACTATTTTTTTTCTCAAAATATTATATCTGAACAACAACTCTCTAGCTTCTAATAGTGAAATTTGTAAAAGTTACAATTTTTTGAAGATTTCTCTCGTTTTTTCTTTACACATGATAATCTAATTTTTTTTACGAAAACTTAGATAAAATTTAAATGAAAAAACTATTGGAATACATTCTAGAGACCTTGAAATTGACCCATGATTTTTTCCATAACGATTGGATTCCTTAGACGAGAATGACAGTCGTTCAAAAATGACTCTGGGTATGAGTTGATCGAAAAAAGAGGCGTGCCAACGAAGGGTTAAGCACGCAGCCTGTGTTCAAAGAATTAAAATACAATACAACGAAGGCTTAGCGGGCTGTTTTGAATTATGTTTACCGCGACGGAAGCTTAAAGCAGCGCGACATTTTAAATTATTTGTGTTCACCGTCCCGTTTTCCGCCCGCCTGTCGTTATTTGCGCATTCATTATTCAGTAGCGAGGCGCGCATTAAGGGAAGGCGCTGCCACTCTTGTTTGAGCTACTAAGTCATCGATGCCAAGTTTGATTTTCAGAATTGCACGCGAATGCACTTGGCGCGTAAGTAACAGAGTCAACATTATATCCTGCCTAGAAGCATGTAACCTTTTGCAATCCTTTCATCGATATCGGAAAACCGTCGCGGGCAGTTTACGGAGACGTTTCATCACGTTCACTCATCACGAACTACCGCGTCACGGCGAACATATTTTAAACAATTTGTAGTCAACGCATTTGCATTCGGTTTTATTTCTGCATCTCTCTCGCGTTAAACACGCGCTACTATTATTTCATAATATTTGCAGAAAAAAAGAGGCCTCATGCATATACATAGAACGTATGTAGCACCGAGGTTGTGTAATTATTTAAACGTTTCGCAAGCATGCAGCTCAATACGGTTTCCTAAAATCGAAGGAGATGGACTGTTTCATCCATCACACGCGCATCAACTATTGATACCTTATTTTTCTTTACCTGAGTTTCTTTAACGCGTCAATAACATACCACGCGGCGCCTGTTTTGTTATTAAAAGTGCTCGGCAGCCTTTTTGTTCACCGCAGCGTCTTGAAATCTACTCAGGTTCCGAGCGGCCGAGGCACGGCGACTGTTTCATCGAGTCGCAGAATCGCCACGCTTTCAGTATCAATTAGCATACGAATTGAAATCAAATACGCGCGATTCCTGTGGACCTCCCACGCGGGTCGTAAGCTCTCGTCAAAGAAAACGCAACTCGTTCAACGTCGCAGGAGCGTTTCGGCTCGTAGCGATTTTAATAAAATGCCCGTAGGCTTCTGTGAATCATTCTATCGATGCTCGAAGTGACCAATTTCGGTTGCTGTTCGCAGAGACGGTTTTGGGGATAAACCGGACGAGCCGACGGTCCAACGCAACAATGGAGGATGACCTGCCGTTCAGAAAGTGAGCAATCAAAGCGCATTACATCATAACACTCATCTCGCGGTCGCCGCAAGACTAAGTACTCGAATTTCTCTTTTAGAGGCCAAATCATGCTTCTGTATCGGCTGGTGAGGCCTTGGCTGTTGATCGAATGGATCTATCGATTGACCAAACACGGCAAGCAGGAGGAGAAGCAGCGGAGGGACCTCTTCGACACGTGCTTGAAAATGATGAAAGAGAAGCGCGACCTACTGCGCAGCAAAGACTCCGCGGGGGCCAAGAAGATGTCCCTGCTGGAGTACATGGTGGAGATGAACGAGAAGAATCCTTGCTTCAACGACGAGGACATCGTGGAGGAGTGCTGCACGTTCATGCTAGCTGGCCAGGACTCGGTTGGCACCGCCACCGCCATGACGCTCTTCCTTCTAGCGAACCATCCCGAATGGCAGGAGAAGTGTATAGAAGAGCTCGATAGGATATTCGACGATGATTCGAGGCTGCCCACGATGAAGGACCTGAAAGAGATGAGATGCTTGGAGATGTGCGTCAAAGAGACCCTTAGACTGTACCCTAGCGTGCCGATTATAGCCAGGATACTCGGCGAGGACGTGAAAATAGGTATGCCCTTAATTACCATTTTACTACCATTTAATTGCGGTCGCGTTTCACAATCGGGAATCTTTAGGGAAACACCTGATACCAAGGGGCTGCGGCGTGATCATCTCACCCTACAGCACGCATCGTTTGCCGCACCAATTCCCGGAACCGGACGCTTTCAAGCCCGAACGCTTTAGTCCGGATAATTCCGAGAAGAGACACCCTTACGCTTATTTGCCTTTCAGCGCGGGACCAAGAAATTGCATCGGTAAAATCCCGGCTGAAAGAAGTTTCTCGTTTAAAGCTCCGCCGACTGTTAATCGAGCGTTTTGTCTCTTCGCAGGGTACAAATTTGCCATGCTCGAGATGAAGTCGATGATCAGCTCGATCCTCAGGAAGTGTCGTTTGGAATCGGTACCCGGGAAAGAGGAAGTGCGACCGAAGTTCCGAATGACGATCAGAGCGCAAGGTGGACTCTGGGTTAAGGTCGTCGCTCGCGATCAGATGTCGCCAGCCGCTGTTAATGTAGTTAATTAGCTTGCTGTTTTTTTGTGATCGCTCGTTTATAGTACCTTAGTTATAGTTTTGATAAAAAAAGCCTTTTAGGATAATGATAGAACCTGCGAACTGTAAATTATTGATGCCAGTGGCGTGCTCGGGACTTAATATTGGAGGGTGCCGAGTCCAACGGATAAGAATATTTTTTACGCAAATTTAATAGAATTCGTTAGGTGATTATAAGAATTTATTTGCAGAATAAAATTAGGTTTTACCTTCTTTTTTATAATGCTCTTGAATTACTTCGGTCGTGGTTACATTAATCTTCTTTTTATTTGGGGTGACTGGACCCCTTGACACTCCCCCCCCCGCCACTCTGGGTGCGCCACTGTCTTACACTGATTACGAGCACAACGTATTTGCCAACTTTTAAATAGCTCGGTAAAAATATTTAGAAACGAAGAATCTTTAATAAGAGACAGAAAATTATTTTTCGTATTTCGAAGTATGATTGTGATGTATAAGCAGTAATGACTGCTTAGCGAGTGTATGCCAAAATAAATGTTTTGAAACTGTTTGCAAAATAATTAATTGGAAGTTTATTACGAGGGAGACATGGGAGTCACGATTAAGGAAGCTCTAAAGTATTCTATTTAGTTGATGAAAGGTTTTAGGATTTCAATGTGTTCGAGGGGTTTCAGAAGTTTCGCCAATGCTAAGTCGTTGGTGTCAGGTCTCATGGGTCTGAGGTCATCGGTATGAAATCCCACGAGCCCAGAAACTTCGGGGGTTCAAGGTGAATACAAATTGAATGATAATATTTGAACAATTATTAGCCTAATAATAGAGAGCGCTTAAATAATACAGACGTGACCAACATACGACACTCTGTCATATGCATATGTATATGCAAGCGTCTTACGATATACATATAGCGTGATGTTGACATACCTTCGCAAGGTCTCGACCGCACTTTTCAATCGTACTCTCGCATAAAACAACGAAGCTACTTTAATTTACAGGATACATACCAAACAGCAAAGCTATACCCTGCACAGAAGTGCTGCCTTTCAAATATCATAACGTTTTTAATATTAATACGAGCCTGCCCTACTCGCACTCGCGTTTCGTGGAATAATTCGTGAAGTCAACGTCATTGCAGCGTACGCGTGTGTTTGTGTGCCTGCGAACGCAATACATTGTCTGACGTGGTGTTAGAGCTGTCAAGAAGGCGTAAAACCACGTCTGTACGACGAAACACATTATTCTTTCGAACGTGCTTCAGACAAATTCTTGCCGTCGTGCCGATTGGAAAAATTAATCGAAACAATACCTACCTCCACGGGAAACTGTGAATCATGGTTTACGTATCCGGAGGTAATAACCTTAACCTCAGCGTACCTTTTAATATCGCGTAATGTAACGTTTGTCACGTAGAATTACTGTTAATAAACTTTCAGATGGAACCATTTTGGACACTCCTCCATGGAATTTGAAACGAGTAGGCAAAGTCTTCACTGGCATAATTTTCATGATTATTATGTTGTAAGTAGGTTTCTCGAAGTTTGTTACATATATCTCCGAGTGCGTAAGCATCGTCGAATAATTCGATTTAATTTAGTTTCCGGACGATGCTCAATCCTAACCTGAACAAGTACGGAAGTGATTACACAAGAGATTACAGACCTGGGTCTGGGTAAGATAGTCGCCGATTTAGAATATTTCGATAATTGCTATGCGCTTTAAGAAACTCGTATTTATAATGCGTATTTGTGTACAGGCCACCACGACCGCCAATGCGTAGATTAGGGAGACCTAACACGGGGGACACTATTAACGTCCCATTCGGTGGATGTAGTTCGTGCAGTAGGTAAATTGGAATGCGAGAAACTGTTCGCAATGCAGATGAATATTGTAAAATTTCTATACAATTACTTTGATTGCACTGTATTGAATATCGTACGAAAAGGACGTACAGCAACCCATCGTTCGATGATACAGGATTTGTGCAATAAGAGAACGAAAGATTTTCGCAGAACAATTTAATAAACATATTACTTTAATTTTACAGTAAAAATGTTACAAATTATTATAAATATATTACACATGATACGCTGGCTAAGAAAAGAAGTCAGCATTTTGTAGCAAATAAACTTGTATGTACATACATGTTGATATAAATTAACAAGAACGTGACAATTATATTAACATTTGTATAGATTTAGCGGTAATTATACGACAGTCGCAATATATCCACAGTTCCGGATGAAAGGCAAAATTCGTCCTTGGAATCCGGACTCTGAATATGCGAAACTATTGTATCGTTACTTAATCTTTGTAATAAGTCCAGCTGCGACTGTCGTCCCGTCTACGCGTAACATAACTCTGCCCAGTTGCTTAATATCTTTGTACAGCTCCATACATACCGGACTTTGCGTTGTAATCTCGATAATGGCACTTGCATTCTTTGGTAAGCACCGCGGTTTCTTCTTTACAACCTCGCCAGTAGTCCTGTGAAGCTGGGCTACTAATTTTGTAATAACAGCGGGTTGCACTAAGGATTGCTGATGCATCACTACTGGAAGACCCTTCATAATCGGTATTTTAACTGCGAATATGACTACGTGCGCTTGGAAACATGTAGTTACGGGAACTGGATTTTGCAGATTGCAAATAATATCTCCGATACCAACGTTTTGCTGGTCGATGCCCGACAGTGTTAAAGCAACGCGATCCCCAGCAAATGCGTTTGTTATAGACACCTCGTCGATTTGTAAACCTGAAATTCAGTCTCATAAGTTTCGTATGCAAAGTATTTATTACGTAAACGAGTGGTGCATTTATTAAGGTAGCATACCTTTAACTACTGCTACTTCATTTCTCGGTAGCACCAAAACTTTATCACCTAAAGATACCATGCCTGTTTCTACGTGCCCCGAAACGCAGAATCCAGACCCGGTACCCTTGAATATGTCATTAACAGAAAAACGAAACGGTTTATTTATTGGGCGTTCGGGACATTTAAAGTTATCAATGACATTGACTAGCATAGGCCCTTTATACCTGCGCAATTGAAACATATTGATTAATATGTAAATACACTGATTAGCTGGGTATAATAAGTTGTTTAAGTAATCATTATACCAATTAGATAAAGGCTCTTTAGGTTTTGTCACGATATTTTCGCCCGACAAACCACTGCAAGGAACGAAAGTAACTTTATCTCTGAATCCTGCTTGCTTCAAGAATACGCTCATTTTATCCACTATCTCGTTAAATCTATCTTTCGACCAGTCCACCGTGTCTAATTTGTTTACTACTACTGCTAGCTGCGATACACCTGAAACAAACTAATCAGTTTCAACCACAAACAAGACTACAGACGCATTACGTGAATCCTGTACATAAACTCTAGTACCTAAGGAACGCAATAATAACGCATGTTCTCTAGTTTGGCCTCCGCTATCGAAACCAGTTTCAAATTCTCCTCTAGTAGCATCTACCACTAATAAAGCCACATCCGCTTGAGTAGCGCCGGTGATCATGTTTGGTATGAAGTCCCTGTGTCCAGGTGCGTCTAACAAAGTAATAGATTTTGTTTCCGTTTCAAATTTCGAGTGGCCAATATCCATTGTTATCCCACGTTCTCTATACAAAACACATATTAGATGAGCTCGGGTAGGTAAAATGAGATGGGAAGAAACGTTACCACGTTATGTACAAGCTTCAATTACCGTTCTTCTCCTGTTTCGTCAAGCACCCACGCGTAAACAAACGACTGTTTCCCTATCTTTTTGCTTTCTTGTTGATACTTGTGTATCAACTTTGACGAGACTTGTCCTAAGTCACATAAAAGTCGTCCCAGTAGAGTGCTCTTACCAGCATCTACGTGCCCAACCACCACTAGATGTAACTGCTCTTTGCAATCTCCTCTCTTACTTTTATATATTTTTAAAGCATCTACCTTCTCCTCGTTAAGTTTGACTTTAGAATCCGAGTCGGACGTCACGTGCCCGGACACAGGAGACTGACACCGCGGGCTATTCGTGCGGGAAGAAGTCACTCTCTTCTCTTTCGGTACGATGCGTTCTTTCCTCTTTATCTCTGGGCTGTTATAATCGGGAAACGGGCTCTGAGAGCGAGGGCTCTCAATGCGAGGATTCAATTGTTCCGCACTTTCCGCTCCACCTAAATCGAAACCTTTCACAACAGACCGTTTCCCGGCAGGAATGATTTTCACGTTCGAAGGCGTTGTGACTTGAAACGCAGGCTTCGATGACAATTGTTTACCTATCATAAAATTCGACTATTGGTCACTTCAGCGTTAGACGAGGAAGAGATATATATGAGAATTGTGAAACGACTGTGTATTGTTGATTTGAAAAAGATACACTTTTATCGCAGAAATCGTTTAAATCTAGGTACATGAGTAAAATACAGGTACATATATTCTTCGACAAAGTATATTACGTTCTTTTATATACGTCCTCTTTTTTATATTCGTAATTTGTACGAATGTATCATTTAAATTTATATCCATTACAATCACATTTGAACGCAATAACACTTTGTACTTCAAAAAAATTTGTACCCAAGTTCGAGCTACGTATCACTGTACGGACGGTTCGTTAAGTGCGGCGATATGGAACTGAGAAGTCGAAACGTTTCACGGTTTCATATTGCTGCTCTTGAGATTTAAGAATTGGCTTTTTCCACTTCCACGATCTACACAATGTTCTGCCAAACAGGGAAACATTTTGTTTCGTGTAAGGAAGTTTAACGCTTTTCAAGCAGCTTAAGTTTAACGTCGTAGGGAGAACAACAAATGGGATTTCAATATTCTGATTAGTAATGTTCAAGCTTGTATTGGGAATGTTGTTATTACTGTTTGTCGATACTTTCGGCTTTTTCTGACTACAGTTATCTGAAACTAAAGATGTGGCTTCTTTCAAAGCAGAACTCAAATCGATCATCCAATTATCCGGCGACGGTGTCCGAATACCATTTACATTTGTCAACGAGCCTTCTTCTGTCTCTAAATTCTGTGAACTAGGTTTAATATCGGTGCAATCTTCTGAAAGAGCAAGCACGTTCGATATGCTCTTCTCGAGTAAAACCATAGAATAATCCTTCTTCGTATCGTCTATCGAATTTAATTCTACGTTTCTATTCCTTTGAACGGTAGACAAACCTAATTGTCTATCACTTAAATCACTACTCCTATCCTGTCTGATCGACAATTTCGGTATTAAAAAATTTGTACTAGGCGAGAACGGTTTTCGAGTAGAATTTGTGTCGTTAATTAAACTACTGGATTTTTGTAAATGATGGGCCGTTAAATCTGCTAAGGAATTGAACGGTACTGTATTCGAGCCAGTTTGAGATTCTTTTATACTATTCGTTAACGACTTAGCATGATTTGTTATAAGTCCGGACAAAGATGAGAATGTCGTAGGGTGATTGCTAATGGTCAAGTTCTTTAAAGTTTCTAAATTACGTTTAAACGACGCATTTACAGTAGCATCTGCAATGCTGTCTTGCTTTTTAAACGATAATTTAGGTACGATAAATGAGCTAGTTTGTGGCTTAGCAGATGTAGCATCTTACCTTGCCGATGGATTCAAGGGCAGCGCATGAAACAGAAAGAATTATAGGTCAAGAAATAATCGACTACTGCTATGCGAAGTATTACAATACCGCTCGATAAAGTTCTCCTCCATAGTATCAGTGTATAACATACCTGGGTAATGTTCCAAGTCGTCCTTGTTGCTCGCGAGTGGTTCTGAAAACACGATTACGCATTGTAGTGTTTAAGCTGCGAAAATGATGAAAAGAGATGTATAATCTACGTACCGACGACATTCTTCGGGGGAGATTCTTTTAAAACTAAATCGAGCGCCACTTCTGCGTTGAAATTGGATTGCAGAATTTTTTTCTGTATCTCAGAGTCAGGTACTGTGTCTCCTATTATGTTCTTTATAGAATCCATACACGATACAAGCTTAGCTCTTTCTAATTCCGTGAGTACCACATCTTTCTCGTTAGAAGGTATTACAGATTCTTCTCCATCCTCGTTGTCCTCTACTATATCAGGTTCCGTAATGAAAGACGCCATGTTCTGCTGTTTGCTCCGATCAAACAAGAACTGCTCCGCTGCGATTGAAATCATTACGATCATTCCTGAGATCTGCATATGCTAACTGTACGCTAAACGATACCTACCACTGGGAGATACGCAGTAGTCGTCTTCCACGGAATGCCCGTAGACATCGTCATAACCTTCATACTCTGCGGAAACACGATATTATATCGAAAGATGTAACAAGATGTTAAGAGACATGCTTGAATTGTTAATTGTTTTATAATAACTTCTTTGTTACGTACCTTCCGAGTAGTTCATAGACCGTACGGATCTGTGGCGGGACATTTCTCGAACTTGCGCAAAATTTTGCAACCCAAATATAGTAAAAGGAGGTAGTCTTTAATATACTCTGTTATTTACAACTTTCCATGTTGCTCGGGAGAAAAGGTGAGTTCCGACCAGTTCTGACATGTATGTATGTTGGCAACTGTTGGCAACGTTCGAGCACAGAATCAATCAGAATTGTCAACTTACGCGCGTAGTTTTTTTACGCTCTTCCAATTGACTCGCGTTTGCCCGTTTCAGCCCGTTTTTGCGAAGTCACGAGTAAGTGCACGAAAGCATTGGTTTGTAATTATATACAAGCCTTATCTGTGACTGGATAATTTGTATTATTATTGCATAAATTAAACACCCGTAGGTATACATGAATGATAATTGATTAATTCCGTTTAAAATACATTTATATATAATTCCGAAGTAATAGTGCATACATTTCGAGCTTACTATTATAATTATAATATTCCGTAAATGTTCTATATCGTTCTCGATCAAGCAGTATCGGGTTTGTAGGAACATTTTTCGCAGCCGGTATAGTTACAATTTAAAAGTCGTTATCTATAGTTTTATGTTTTATCATCCCATTTTCAACATTATTATTAGTTTTAACGATTAAAGTATTATTATAATTATTAGAGAATAATTTAATGTTATAATACTCATTTATAAACGTAATACGGATTGAAGGAGAATCCATTGTTTCTTATTCGTTTGTGAGCACGATTTTGTTTTCGTTTAAGAGACTTATCAAACCCGAAGTTTGATAAAGATAATTGCACAGAAACGCCCCTTAACTGGTGAGTAGAGCACGTACATACGTTTTAACTGAATCATATTTTACGAAAATAGAGGTAAGAAAATGATGGGAATGATTAAAAATTTCTTGCATTTCTTCAAGATTTTAAAGATACGTTTGTTATTTCGCTTATGCTGTATTAATTTTGTGTATTTCTATGTGTTATATGCATACACAAATATCTGCAATACAGGGTGTCCCACGGTAGACTGGACAGCAGGATATCTCCTAACATATGGGAGATAAAAAAATATGGAATTGCATGGTTCGATGGGGCCAATTTATTAGCGCAGACGAATTTTTTTTTCGATTATTATTTTAAAAGATACGATGGTCGAGTTCGGTTTTTTAAATGCAACTATTTTTTTGAAGAGGTGAGTTGATAGTGCGTTCCAAGACAAATTCAATAAGCATTAATGTATACACTTGATTTCCACTGGTTTTTGAGATATTGTTTCTTAATACGCTGTAATGGATATTGCACCCGCTTCTTGATACTGCAGATGTACCTACCTAAGTAGGATTTCTGACGGAAAAGAATTGTCCAGCCTTTGGGCCTGGCATAGACCTTTGGCAGGTAGGTATCTGTTTCAACAGGCAAGGCCCCCCGTGGCGCCAGCAAGACCGACCCCGGTCCTTGCTATTTCAGCGGATTTTCTTCCAGTGAAAATCAGTAAATTTGCAAGCGCAATATCTCAAAAACCAGTGGAAATCAAGTGTATACATTAATGCTTATTGAATTTGTCTTGGAACACAATATCAACTCACCTCTTCAAAAAAAATAGTTGCATTTAAAAAACCGAACTTGACCATCGTATCTTTTAAAATAATAATCGAAAAAAATTCGTCTGCGCCAATAAATTGGCCCCATCGAACCATGCAATTCCATATTTTTTTATTTTTTTATCTCCCATATGTTAGGAGATATCCTGCTGTCCAGTCTACCGTGGGACACCCTGTATGTTGACGACTAGGTTTATAATTTACTATATTTGCAGAATATATTGTCAGTCTACTGTGTATCGAAGCGAATCTTGGCAGTCCCTCGAGGAAGATAGGTTGCGTATAAGTAACGGAAGAAAATACAGAATGGCTTCAGAACTTCCACCGACTTTGAGAAATTTATTTAGGTATTTCTAATAATGATATATCCATTCCGATACCACGAACTCGTTGTGCAGTTACCAACGTAACTATGGAATTAACGTGTACTTAATTTTGCAGTTACATCGACAATCATAAATCGGAATATATAAACAACTTGCGGGAGGCGGTGGCTATAAAGTCTGTCTCGGCATGGCCAGATCACAGAAATGAAATAATTAAAATGATGAAATGGGCTGAAATAAGATTGAAAGAGCTCGGCGCTACTACGGAGTTAGTGGATATAGGAAAGCAAACCCTTCCGGATGGAAGTAAAATTCCTCTCCCACCCGCTTTGCTAGGAACACTTGGGTCCGACCCACAGAAGAAAACCGTTCTATTATACGGGCATTTAGACGTGCAACCTGCGTTGAAGGAAGATGGCTGGGACACGGAGCCGTTTACTCTCGTCGAGAAAGACGAGAAATTATTTGGTCGCGGAAGCACGGACGACAAAGGGCCTGTGCTTTGCTGGATACACGCACTGCAGGCTTACAAAGCTATCAGTGTTGATATTCCGGTGAACCTCAAGGTAGCCTTAATTATACCGATGCATTTAATGGCTCGTTCGTTTCAACGTCAGTCTATTAATTATTCTTCGATCGCAGTTTGTGTTCGAAGGTATGGAAGAATCTGGCAGCGAAGGATTAGACGACCTTCTTTGGGCGCGTAAGGATACATTTTTACAAGGTGTGGATTACGTGTGCATATCCGACAATTATTGGCTGGGTACCACAAAGCCATGCATCACGTATGGCTTGAGAGGCATCTGTTACTTCCAGTTGGAAGTTACTTGCGCTTTGAAGGATCTGCACAGCGGTACATTCGGAGGAACTGTACACGAAGCGATGGCAGACTTGATTTACTTAATGGATACGATGGTCGATGTTAATGGAAAGATTTTAATAGACGGCATTTACGATAACGTCGCCGAGGTCACTGAAAAAGAATTGGAGTCCTATAAAACGATAGAGTTCGATGTACCCGAATTTAAGAACTCTATTGGAGCGAACAGACTAGCTCACAACGAAGACAAAGTGTGCATTTGCGATTATAATAAATTAATACTAAATCTTTGCTGTTTATATAGCGTTGGATTTTATTTCTGTTAGATTGAACTGTTGATGCATCGATGGAGGCAGCCTAGCTTATCCCTTCACGGCATAGAGGGTGCATTTAGCGAGCCGGGCGCGAAGACTGTTATTCCGAGAAAAGTTATTGGCAAATTTTCAGTTAGAATAGTGCCAAATATGACTCCCGACGAAACCGTTGAAAAAGTAACAACGTACTTGAAGAAAAAGTGGGCTGCTCGAGGCAGTCCGAATACGATGGATGTTAGTATGGGTCATGGAGGAAAAACTTGGTCTGAAAATCCTGATCATCCAAACTACATGGCTGGTCGGAAAGCCACCAAACACGTTTACAAAGTAGAGCCTGACTTATCACGCGAAGGTGGCTCGATTCCAGTCACTTTGACGTTCCAAGAAGTGACGGGCAAGAATGTGCTGCTGTTACCGGTTGGAGCTGGTGACGATGGAGCACACTCTCAGAACGAGAAGTTAGATATTCGCAATTACATCGGGGGTGTAAGTATTCTTGTACGAGTAATATAGTATATAATAATCGTTATACTTGAATTTAATAATTCTTCGCTCTTGTTTTAGACTAAATTACTCGGAGCTTATCTGTACGAGGTAGCTCAGCTTTAATATAAGTACGTATCCGTGAACACAAGCATTTACACTGAAGTATTATAAAAAGCAATTTTGCTGTATAATATAAAATTAGGATTTTAAGGGGAATAGGTCACAAAGGTTTACCGTTTTACAGTTTATACTCGGTTTAAGTCGTTTTTCCGAAACAGATACGAAATATGTGGTGTTTAATAAAACAGGCATTTTGAATACACTCTTGTTTCTTAAACGTAGAACTTTACTTCTGCTTTATTTTTACCACCCAAGCTGGTTGTCCTTTATGAAGTTCTGGTGGTAAAGCTACAAACAATTTGTTGGTGAATTGTGCCCACTAAAATTTAACATTCAGTAATAATTACTTTACATACATATAGTTTATTATACGTCGCGCTTTTAAATGTAGAAACGTACCTTAATTGGCTGTGAGGATCCAAGTAAGGATATCTGGGTATTGGCAGGCACTTTAATTGATCCTAAGTACAAGGAGCCATTACTTGGCCAACTAAGAGTTATCGCATAAATTTCTTTGTTATTTCTATGTGTATACCACACATTCTCGGCCAAGGTATCATTCTGTACGATCCAAGGTTTCGTACCGTAAATAGCTTCTTTATTTATTGCCAACCAATGACCTGTTGAATAACTTTCTCTTTCATATGTTCGAAACATTAATTTTAATCGAGTACAAAAAAAAGTTACATCTGCAGGGTTATTAACTCTGAACGCGCGCGCGAGAACAGGCGCTTTGTTTGGCCTTTTTCAGACAATCGCCTCGAGATTTGTCCTCAGGCTCAGGGGGAAACGGCGCAGAAACCCTGAGCACATCGAAAATCCAATTTCCTCTAGGATACCGACTGACTACCTGATCAATTCATCTGTTCTCGCGCGCGCGTTCGGAGTTAAGTCGATAACGCTGCACAAGGCAACAAACATACCCATTCCACGCAGTCTTTCTTCAAATATTGGAGAAATGATGCCGTCCTTCGTGGGTCCAACATTCATTAACAAATTTCCTCCGCAGCTTACAGTAATTACTAACTCTTTCACTAACTCTGGTAAAGTGAAGTATTCCGACAAAGCAGCGTTCCTGCGAAATCCCCAAGATTTCCTATCGATGGTCATACAGTTCTCCCATTTATGCGGTTGAAGTACTCCTAATGGTTTTGTATAAGAAACGGAATAAATCCAAAGAGAACATATCTGAAGCTAGTTACAAGAAAACTGAAAATCTTAGTAACATATTCACCAGGATTGTAACGATCGGTACATGTATAAAAGTCACCATGATGACACGGTATATTTTGACCCCATCTATCGTTAACAACAACCGTATCCTTCACGGGACTTTCGTTGTACAGCCAAGATAAGAATTCTTTCGATTCCCAGTAACCATCCGACGCTTCCCAATCGCCGTCGGACCATATAACTTCTGGTTCATACTTTTCTATTAACTCGTGCAATTCAGGGATTGTTTTCTGTTCGACGAAAACCTTGGTAGTGAAATTGTTTCCTTTGTCGAATAAGTAATGAGGGTTGTACCATTCGTATAGAGAATGATACAGGCCGAATTTCAAATTAGTCGAGCTTCTTATCGCCGTTGCCAGCTCGCCTAATATTGAGAATTATTAGTCAGCGACAGAGAATTACGATAGCCAAGTCGAATTAAGTATGATCGAAACCTATAAGATCCCTTCGTGGTCCAACGTCCATGGAATTCCAACTGAAGGAATACTTCGATGGCCATAGCGTGTATCCTTCGTGGTGTTTACTTGTCAGCACGACGTACTTAGCACCCGAAGCTTCGAATATTTTGCTCCATTGGGTGGCATTAAAGAATTCCGCAGTAAAGTCACGAGCGAAGTCCTGGTATGTAAAATTCGGTGGATACCTTTGTTTCATGAAATCGCGATACTTAGTGCTGTCTCGTTCTTCTGCAAGTAGCGAATTAAATTTAATTGCCCGCTGGATTGGAGGGAAATAAGAAACATTACCTTGCCAATTATTCCAAAACCATTCGGAGCCGAAGCTGGGGACGCTAAAGATACCCCAGTGAATAAAAATACCAACTTTTGCATCGTCGTACCAATCTGGAAGCGGTCGCCTGTCCAGGCTCTCCCAGGTGGGAAAATATTTAATAACTTTGGTTTCTTCGGACCAAAGGGACTCACAGCTCTTTCTATCCGCTGCTGTTACCACGTACTGATCTTCTAGAGATGCACACAGTACGAAGAGTATTGGTAAAATATAAATCGGTGGAGTCATTGCACTGGCCAGCGTTTACTGAAAATAATTTACGTAAGGTGTTGGTAAAGATATTTATACCCTTATCACTTGTATTACGGAAATCTTGGGATGAAGTTCAATCGATTATCTACTCTTTATCTCCGCTATCTCGTGTGAAATTAATTTCAATCGGAAGAATATGTAGCGTGAATATAATTCTGTACCTATCCCTTGTTTAACCCTTCGAGCACGGAACTTCGAGTCCTGAGCCTGGGTCTTATCAGACCCACGCCGATAGTTCACTAACACATATTCACGGTCGCCCGAGATCCTCACCGATACTGTAGTAAAGTAGTATGGTCGCCGAGGTCGAGACCCTCGTCAAGATACTACGTAACGGGGCGGAAGGGGTTTCGGATTACGTTTAAATATTTGTGTACATATACGAAAGAATAATAAGCTTGGGAATTATAAAAAAAAGGATGTTTATTCAATATTTATGTTATTGCATGTATTACAAATGATAATCACGATAACAACGATAGCGATGATAACAATAAAAACAAAATAATATAAACTGTAAGATAATGAATGCAAAAACACGAGAAAGCAACGAAGCGTCGTCGTCAACTATACATTCGCGAATGTCCCTCCGAGGGACTCCCTCGGGCCTCGGCAACGCAGTCGTCTCGAGCTTCCCGTTGTTGCCCCAGCACGGGCCCCGAAAAGGCCCGGTTTATGACACCCTCGACGGCCCCGACAGCTAAATGACCGTTTGCCTGCGACTGCATAGACAGCTCCGTCACTGTGTGCGTTAGCGCTCTCAAGCGGTGGGTCAAAATTGATCCAGCCTCAGGATACCGGAGGGTTAATGCAAAATTTTGTTCGAATATATTTGAATGAATTGCTATCTACATGCAAGTAATTTAAGACAACATGAAACTAAATAAAATTATTCTTTACTTTATTCCTTTTTCAATAGTGTCAAGCAATATGAGTATTTCACACTTTTATCAAAACTTTTTCAAAACAACTTCGAGTAGTAAAGACATCTAAACAATTTCAGCAAAGTGTTAATAAAAGGTAATAAGTAACTGCCACAAAGAAACAAAAAGTTAATAATATGCATCAGATAATTTACCCCAAGCGGATTTAATAAAACATTTCGCATGCACAATATGCCAGAAAAAAGGACTAACTACTTTGTTGTCAACTGTTTTGCGATTGCTTTAAAGCCTTATCACTGGCCAATAGTGTGCTACTATACATATAGAGCGCTTGAGTAAGATTATACTAAATTCGCCGGGGTGTGGTGTACATACGATCAGTAATACCTAAATTTTGCATACAAGTATTTCTTAATACAACAAACACATTGCCGTGATCGAACAGAATCGACCGGGGCAGTCAGTTTCGCGGAAATTTCAGTTATAGGATACTTTAAGTGAATCCTAGGTTGGCGAACAAAGCATCGGATTTGCCGGATATTTTCGACAATCACGATAATTCACCATGACTACTTGGATACCGTTGGAATCAAATCCGGAGGTGGGAATTTTCGTCTTAAACTTCTATCTCGCGACGAAAGGCACTCTAGTTTTATTGTATCATTCAATAATTGCCGTATTCTTTGTTTTAGGTTATGACGAAGGTAAACCATCATGACTTTCAATTGTTGATACATATCGGACTTCGGTTTTATAATCTTAACGTTCCGTAAATATTTTCTGGAATATTTATTCGTGAGAAAGTTGATGTTGATCGTAGAACGCCTTTATGTAAACAGAACGATTTTTTCTATCTCCGAGTGAACTTTTTGATAAGGCGCTACGTATCGAAGTTTCTATCGGAACGTTTATTTTATAGCTGTTGCACAAAGTAGGTGTGCCAAAGGAATGGTCTATCGTCGATGTCTATGGTTTGGAGCCAGATCTGTTGGCACTTGTACCTAAACCGGTCCTCGCCGTTATCTTACTTTATCCTTTGGGCAAAAAGGTAGTGAAATTGGTATTACGCGATTCCATTTAACGGCCACTGTTTACGGCGATGTTTAACACGTTTCTGCGCTTACAGAGCGATAACACTCTGGAAGAAGAAGTGGAGGATGTTAAAGAAAGCAAAGAAAGTACTCCGAGTCCACGCGATCCATCGATTTATCACTTGAAACAATATATTCATAATGCTTGTGGTACTATAGCTTTAATTCATAGCGTTGCAAATAATCTGGATAGGTAAGTTTATGATCGGAAGTACAAAAGCGGGTCTACCTTACATCGAACGTTGCGCGCTACATCCCCTCGCCTTTGCAGCATAAATCTTAAGGATGGTTTCTTAAAAACTTTCTTAAACGATTCGAAAAATCTTTCGTTCGCGGAATGTGGGGAGCTCCTGATGAACTCGAGCGACATTAGTACCACTCACAAAGAACTGGCGCAAGAAGGGCAAACGGAGGTATGATTTTCAGTTTGACTCTGTGGTCCAATGATTCCCGACCAGTGGGTCGCGCCTCTCAAGTGGGCCGTGAAGTGTTTTCTGGGGTGTTGCCACGTTATTTTTTTTTATATTATATCAAGCTAGAATTATATTCTGAGATACCTATTTTCAAAGTGTCTTCTTTACCTTATTAAATTTACTTTACCCTAGCCGGGGCGGTTTCGCAGGCTATTTGAATATTATAAACGGGGATCGCGACTCAGAAAAGGTTGGGAAACTCTGCTGTGATCGTAGAAATGTAATTGAAAATATTTTCTAGGCACCAAATGAGGACATACCGGTGTTCCATCATTTTATGGCATTGGTCCATAAGAATGGATTCTTGTACGAACTAGGCGAGTATCTTTATGTTGATGATGTTATCGTCCAATTCTGCAGTAAGCGATATTGTACTTAACATTTCGAATATTGAAATTTTCAGACGGACGCAAGCCTGCGCCTATCAATCATGGCCCAACTAGCCCGGAAACGCTACTAGAAGATGCCGCGCGCGTTTGTAAAGAATATATCGCTCGCGATCCAAAAGAAGTGTGCTTCACAGTTGTCGCTCTCGCCAAGGGTGATCTGGGAGCATTTTGATTTAATGTCTAATCTACAGTGTACACATGTTAAGATAATTGTTCAAATTATTTATTCTGTACGCTACATAGACACAGCCTTTTTGTATCGCATTTATTAATATTTGCTTATTATTGCCTCGTAATGTGTGTATTCGTGAAGTAAACGTATATTCGCAGGTATTCGTCGCGCTACCTTACACGAGGGCACAATCTCCCTGCGCGAGATGAAAAGATCGTCGGAAGCGTCTCAAGCCAAGTGAAAATCAGTCTCGAATATCTAGATTATAGTTTCCTCGACGGTTTGTTCGAACTTTTCTTATATTTTTGTAAACTCTTTCGATATTAAACTTAAGCTGATGAAGTGATTAGCAGTACCACGTTTTCATTTACGAATACTCCAGTAATTTCACATGATTAAGGGACGCGAGAGAGAAACAAAGCGGGAAGGATCGAGAATTCTTATTAAGAACATCCTTGAATTTTATTTTCCAGCTCGGCGAGAAAGAAACTTCATTTCGTTAATGTTACATAACAATGGACCTTTCGAATCAACACCAACGACTTCAAGGCGCGCCGTCATAAATATGTATTCAAATATTTCAGCTACTTCCAATTAATTTTTCCTTTATTTTCGCAGTGTCCAGGGTCTATTTCGACCGCAGTAAACCTGTTCGAATGAAACTCTGACATTATCGACGAACAACAGCCTGTCTCTTCCACTTTTTCTCGTTCTGTTTTCGCGGCGATCAACGCGGATCGATTTACTTCCACGCCGGGGAATCGGATAATGCCGAATGCATCGGGATTTCGATCACGGGCGTGCCCCTTTGTTTCCCCTGCTATCGGAGGTCGCAAAACTTGTCGGTCAGTGACCAGAAGCCGGCAAAAGGCTCAGTTATTTTCGATCCTCTTCCGAGAGCGAGCGTCTTGGCACCACTCTCTAAATAGTAGCTTCAAAACACAAAATAAAACCGAAATTCAGGCCCCCCCGAGCCGGTCGTTTACTGTGCCTCGCGCGCTTCTTATGCAATCCAATGAAGTCTGACGATAACGGGGCGAAGAATGAAAAGCAATCGCTACTGTAACCGTCCATGTTTCGCAGGGTGGCGCGCGAAGAAGAGGGTCTATTGGGGCTGTATTAGTCATCGCTTAACGCCGCTTACTTTCCCGGGTGAAATTTTCCACGCCTTCGCCTTTCGACCGACTTGCTTGGATAGGAAAGTTTCCATGACCCTCGCCAGGCGACTGTTAAATTCCTACGAGCTTGATAACGTTCGATGGATCATTCTCGGATAGACGGCGTGTATATTGCATACAGCTTTTTTCCTTCGTATCGGGTGATTTGTCAACGAACACATTACATAAGGGTGTTTCAATAGCGAGCGCGATACGTATTGTGGGATAGCTGAGAAAAACGCATCGCCGGGACTGATTAATGCTCCATGGAAATAGCTGGGAAGGCCAATTACATTATTGCTTATCCGTCGCAACGATTAATCTTCGCGTAACGATCTTGAAATTTATTGTAGACGAAGGAGGGAATAATAGCAATCGTATTACAGCGTGGATCTTGTTTATTGTTTCAGGAATATTCTATGTTCTGTCTGGTTTGCTATCTACGATCAGTCACAAGTACATTATTAATTCCTCGAATGCTAGATGCCTCAAGTTTATCTGCGGCTTGCGGGGATCACAGAATCCCTTGACCATATTTTTCATTGATAAGTAACGTGGATTCGCCGCTTGCATTCGAATGAATGTACAATTCGATAGTAACAGGCGATGAATTCTACTGTTTATGGATCGACGAAACTCTGCGTCATCCGAGTGGAAATTTTGGGTGTTCCTCGAAGCTCGTTTACGAAGATAAAAGAACCCGTGGCGAAGGGAAAGCTTGTCGATGGAAAAATAAAGATTCTTTCGTGATTCGTAAAGATAGAATCGTTTTGGTGTTTTGGCGTTCTCTCAAGTGCAAAGATGATTGCGACTTACGGAGGAGGTTTGAGTCTCGGAAGACTTTTCAGAGAATGGGAAAAGAACAGGTGATGAACTGTTCGCGCGCAAAGACGAGCGGAAGGTGAGAATTATGAAGAAATAGACTGTTATTGCGCAGGGAGACAATGAAACAGTGTGCGAGGCACGAGTGATCCTTCGATATATTAACACCTGAAATCGGTAACTTCGATCTCGATTCTTGGAACGACCGATGGGTTTATTTATTATTGCTCGCGACACAGGCAGTAAAATAGGCAGAAGGATTTCGTTTTACGGCGATTTCACCGCAACGTTACGTGTTACCGTCGTGTTCGATGTAGGTGATAACGGGCTGAAAGTAAATTTGCTGATCCGTCGGAGGTATCCACGCTATCGATAAAGGTCTTTACGATGGCAATTTGTTAAAGCCATACGATTAGACGCGCTAGATAATTGTCGAGAGCTGATCTAAACTAAAATCAAAACAGCCGAGACCACATGACGCTCGCGTGCGCGCTTATTTCCCCTTTTTTTGCTGCCTACGGATCTGCGCAATACGGAACGAAGATTGTGGTAATGCCGATTGAACTTTTACCGTGTCATCTAATACCGTCCTTCTTTTAAACACAATACAAGAAGATAATCTTTATTGCGAAATGGTATGATAATCTTTATTGCGAATGATATTATTTTATCTACCATAACACGAAATAGAATATTCTACACTTTTCAAATTATTCAAACTCAACTCCATCCCCAGCGTTCACACTTCGCACGCTTCATTAATGGGGAAGATAACGGGGTGGATTCCTGGCCTATCAAAAAACAGGGAATGTCACAAAATAGCTTTATCGAGGAAATTCAGTCTCAATACTTTGTCCACCAGTAATGAAACAGGGTTCGATGAATTTGTCTGCATTCTTTGTAACGCGAAGCTTATATCCTAATTAGGCAACAAATAAGCAAGAAAATAATTATTTTGCATTATTTTAATATTTTTTCAAGTTTGAACAGCGCAGCATACTGAAACAAAATAGAAAATTTCCAAGCCACTCATTTGATTAATTGTCAGACAACGTCTCATAAAATCGCTAAGCTTCAGAACGGCTACATTTTTTTTAAAACCAGGAGGTCTTCATATTTTGCTTTTCAAATAGGCAGGAGTTCTTTGTATGCTCTATTGGGAAGGTCGAACTCTCGTCTTTTTTTTAATGGTGATGAAAAATATCACGTAATATTTGCATTTCCTTCACTTACTGAATAGGAAATGGACATCCCTTAACAAATTTTTCTCGTAGGAAAAATCTCCATTCCCGTATCATAATTATTTCTTTTACGTTGACGATAGAAGCTTATGCTTAGGCAAATTCAAGAAAATTCAGAAAGCAAAAATTCAAATGGATTTTAAACATAAATAACTTTCAGAAGTACCTGCCATTCGGAAATTTTTAAATTTCCCTTTCAACTTTGCATTAACGGAAATACTCGCAAAGCCTTCTTGGTGGCGGCCAGTTGTTACCCATGCACTTGCCGCTACTCAAATGCCCATAACTTCGGGAATTTTACGAATTTCAACGAGTCCTTTTAAACACGCGTTCCTAAAAGGTTGAACATTCGAAAAGTGAAATAAAAAAAGTCGATCTTTAGACTAGAACCTCCTCTTAAGCTTTGATAACAAGGTGGGGAATCGATGTCTCCGAGTTAACGAAACATGTCGTGTACGGGGACATTATGCATTCGTCCATGGCTGGTTGAGTTTAAGGTCATCGCGCGCCCGTAAAAATGTTATGTACACGTACGGCCTCGTTTCCATTTATGGCCCGCAATATATGGGAAGGGTACAGTTCAACAGATCCTTTGTTGGAGTCGAGCGGATCGCATGGGCAATCGATAAATTTGGTCGGCGATCGTGATCCTTTCAACCGCGGACGTCCGAGCTGTTCAGCTAGAGACAGATTCAAGGACCCCGGACGCGGTATAAAAGGATCTTAGATACAGCGCGAAGAACGTTCCATTACAGCCGCGCTACAGGCGTCAGCAGTTCTTCCACTCTCATTTTCGAGGAGCGTTCCACGGACCTCTGATTTCAAGGAACTTTAATAGCGGATGACGCGCTGACAATAATATATCTACGGCGCTAAGGATGCAATAGGAAATTGCGTTGGCCATTATTCGCACGCGACGTGGTAATTCCGCGTGATCGCTTGGCACGCAACGCCTCGGCGAGCACTGAACCAGCCACGAAGGATTCCCAAGGAGGTCGAAGTGTCGTTGATTCCGCTCGTCCTTAAACCTACAGCCGTGCCGGAAGCACGGGCGCCTGCAATGCCGGCAAGCACGCGTGCTCGTCGAATTCTCCGCGAACCTTTGCAAATCACGCCGGCCGATTTGCTCGCGCGCACCAGCTGCCGCGCAGTTTACCGTGACACAGAAACGAGCCGCCGATTTTTTCCACGATCGATCATTACAAAATCCACGATCCACCTCGACGGTGATCCGGAACGTAGCTCGCCCTTGAGCCGCGCGACACATTCGACGCTCCGAAAGTAACGCGCGATCGATGTAACCGCGCTTCTCTTATCAACTCCGTCCGCGGGACTCGGGCAAAGACTTTAAGCAGTCGTAAATCGTCCGTCGGCACATCGGATGTTGCATCAGAGTGCTGATTAAATCGTTAGCGGCGGTAGCATCCCGATCTTCCCAGAACAGATTAGAAGTCTCAGGAATCCGGCCCTCTGTATCTAATCTGGGGCAGAAAGGAAGAAAAAGGGACGTCGAAATATTCGTATCAGTGCTTATCGTTTCCGATGGCATTCAGCCGGCAGCCCCGTTCCCGTTTGCAGGAAGCCGTTCCCTGCGGAGGCCGAATTCACCGGCTACGTAATCAGACCGAGTAAACAGGATGCGCCTATACGGGCGTCCGAGCGCGGTCGCGAAAACTGCGACCCTTGACGGCCGCGTACTTTTCCGTAGACCGATTTTTCCGGAGGCGAGGCGCCTCTGTTAGCACAGAGGGTGCGTTGTCATCGGTGACGAGATTTTTAGGGCGGGGGGGGGCTAGCCGGGGACGAGGGATATATGACCGGGGGTGGCTCGGTTCGGTGCGTCGAACGTCGGAGAAAAGCCAAGAAAGACACCGGTCGGAAGAGGCGACGGGGCAAACGGGCAAACGGCGAGTGGCGAACGGTGTTCGGTGGTGAGGCTCGCGTGTACCTCAGTAGCGCGACTCGGTCTCAGTCGCGCGGAAGCAGCCGACCGTTGCACGTGCTCACGAACGGGACGACAATCGCCGACATCCATGGGTTACCAGTACCCATTCGCGCATCTGGATACTTTGAATTAACCACGAAAAGGTAAGCCCACCTCCTGTCACCCGTCGATCGGTTCGAACACTCGCTGACCAAAATACTCGGTGCTCGAAGCTCCGCTCAGCTACTGGACTCGTCGGCAAGCATTTCGGCTCGCGATAGCAGCGGCGCATTGCGATTATCCTTCTCTTTGGACTTATCTTTAATTCTGATTTATTCTCGATGCATCGATCGGGTTCGCGTAGACTCGGCTGAGACCGAGGGTTGTGCTCGCGCTTGGATACGTGCGTCGTACTTAACGACGAATTTTAAGGTCTTTACATTCGGAATGTTTTTTTTGGTTCCAATGGTTTCTCGGGATGCTACACGGGGACTCTCGCTCAGGGATCGAGAAGTTGTCGTCGCGTGTCAGCGTCGAGGGGCATTGTTTTGGTTAACGTGAATGGGAGGCAGAAAAGGGGAAGTGTGTTTCGGAGGTGTTCGAAGATTGACAGTGATTACATTTTCGGGCATCGGTCGAGTGTGCCTTTATCGGTTAACAGTTGCGATTACATTTCGGAGACACCGATCAGTTCTGCGTGACGGTGGCTCCATTGTCTCCGGCGCGCGTTCAGCGGGGAAGATTGCGCGAGAGCGCGGAGTGGGTTTTGTTCGGCGGTTTGATTTACCGGGGCTTTTAAATAAACTAGTTTGTATCTGGGACGGTGCGATCGCAACGGATAAATGGTACTTTTCGCTGGCGTTATTTACGCGCGTCTAGCGGGGCACCCGGGGCGTGATTAAGCGTCTTCTAAAATCCGCTTATTTCGGTGGCTCCGTGCTCTGTGTCGGGGCGCAGTCAACGTACCCTTAAAATACACGACGCAGCCGCTACGTCCTTCGATCCCTGTTCGCGCTTTTGTTTTCGCGATCTTATCGGGAAGCGAGTTCAGCCGAGTGCTCGATGCCACCCGAGCGTGGCATTTGAATGACACTGATGGATCGAACCTACTGCGAAACCTGTCCGTGAAATTGCCTTTCTTCCAGCACTTTAGTTCTTATCTGCCTCGCTTAAGCTCCACTTCACTCTTTATTCTCGCGCTCCAATCGGCGGCGCTCTGCGCTCGATCGGTTCGGTATCGACCGCTGTGTCTGTATCGTTCTAAATGACAAAGTGATAGAACAAGTCTCCGTTGGCCCGGGGCGTTTTCATCTACGAAGCTGCGGGCATCGGTATCGTCATCGTCATTCATGGATACCTGTGTGTTTACGTTTCGGTATGTACACAGTTCGGCTATAGTATCCGAGAGACTCGAGAAGGTGAACGCTCAGATTTCTCGAAAGTCGCTTGGAGCACCGGATGGTAATGGCAGTGCTTTGGTGATTGATAGTTTAGTAAAGGGGCAGTGGTCAGGGTTGTTTCGATACCACCAATATACCTGCAGTACTCGTTACTTGGGTCGAAAAAGAAAATGTTTAAATTGTATTTAAATATTGGTATCGAATAGATTATTATCCTTCGTAAAAAAGTACCTCTGAGAGAACGTTTTGTGTGGAAGATTACGGTGTTTGTGGCTAAAAACCCCGTTGCCCGCTAGAAAAACCGCCCACCGACAATTTTCCTCCCTGGCTTCTTATTGCTTGGACGTGATTGATGATTACAAGAAAATTAAAAAGTGACTTGTCACAAGTACTTTTCTCTCGACATCTCGTAAGTCTTGAAACACCCCTAACAGTGGTTCCTGACGGTATTGAAGCTTGGACTAAAGGTTTGTGTCGGAAGAAGTACTCGAGGGTTCTATCTTTAGATTGTGAATTGAAGAATTTACATTAGCGTAGCTTTTAATAGACGCCACGAAGTGAACGGTTGATTTTTTAGTACTCTATTTTCGAATAACCCGTGGGGACGCGAAGTCATTACGAAATCTGCGATTAGGGGATGAATTTGTCATGCAAGTAACGCGATCATTGGCCTGGATACTTTATTTAGAGGATCGTGTTTTAAAACAGTGGGCAATGAAGTGTGGGATAAATCAGATACCAAGGGCGATATAGGAATAGCGTGCTTGATACAATATTATTTCCGTGGATGAGTCATTCGAGTAGGTGATCCTTCAATTATCATGTTTTGAGCGATATATCGCATTCCGACGTGTGTGACACGTGTCAAGGCGACACTATACCGCGTACTAAAAATCGCGATTGTTGACACACGTTTTCGATGACGAATCGGAATAATTCCATTTCGATAAGGGGATAGCGGAACCTTCGTGGCATTCCCTTTTGGAGAGAGCGCGACACCGGGAACAGTAACGCACGTTTCTCGGTGTCGCACGGGCGGGGGAAAAAAAGTGATGGGATCGGCACGCTCGGTTCGAGGGTATCGATAATGTTTTGACTGCGCTCTGCAAACGCGTGGCGACGCTGTCTACCGTACTGTTTGTCCAAGGTGCAACGATGCAGCAATTTAGATAAGACAAAGTCACGTGTATTACGGGCATCACATACCTAATTTCGAAACGTAGCTATTGTTGCATTCCTGGTAATGATACAAAGTTCTTAGATTTTCAGAATATCTGCTCTGTTCTTACGACACGATTAGGGGGACGAAATTATTCTGCCCTCTTCCTGCCTTAATTAACTGACTTCGAAATGGAAGAAGATAATGTTCCATCTGATACGGCACTTGTTACGAAGACGGCGCAATCTTACACGCATTCCTGTCTTTCCGAATGACTGCTACGAGCACATCTTGTAATCTTCAAGCTTGTAATCTTCGTGTGCCCGCGTTTCTGCATGTGTACTATATGTTAAGATCGTTAACGGAATGTTTATTACGTCACGTGGAGGAGAACACTGTACTGAACAGGCGACAGATGTGTCGCAACATTCCCGTCAATTGCCCGTCATTGATATTTGGCGATTATCCACGTCGTATGCAGCCGCATTAGATCATCCGTCGGGCTCGGAAATAAAACGGGACCGTATCTGGTTTTTCGCCGACCAGCGAACCCGCGGCTGAATTCGAAAGAAGCTATCGTTTCGTTGCACCTTCGAAGAAACGATTTACATACCAGTCCTTCCGCGGTTTCCTCGGCCTTGCTCTCGCTTGCATATTCGGAGACGTCGAAAAAACAAAGCGAAGGAGAAGGGGAGAAATTAGGCTGTCTGGGCAAATATTGACAGCCGATTGGGCGATGAAGCCTTTGACATTTGAATAATCTTGGCCGACGCATAGCGGCACGTGCAGCAAACGTGCTCGTATTGCGCTGTTGCGTGCGTCTGAAGGCAACTTTGTACATTTCAATCAATGAAAAGTACCTTATCCGAAGGATAACGAGTGCGATTTACGACGCTGCCCTTGTTCGATTAAATGTCAGGCGAATGCCCGTCGAGCTTGCACTCCGGCATTCTTTATGAATAGAGAGAAAGCGTGAGATTACTTTATACAGATTTTGAGTTTACAGTTAAGTTAAGAGTTGAAATGTAACGTTTAAATTCGCAAATTAAAGTTTTGGTGTTGCCGTAGAAGAAAAAAGTAAAAATTGTAGAATTTCGTTGATGTATTGGAAGTATAGTATTTTTACGTACTATATCCTTTTCTAACAGTATATAGTACACTAGACAGAAATATAGTACAATATAATATAGTACGGTTGGCAATGAGTACTCATTCGCTCGCTGATGTCAAGTATACGGAAATGTCTTTTTTTACTACGCCTACTTTTACCAGAAAAATGGCACAAGGTCATAGATAGCCAAGGGAAATATCTACGTACTTTGATTAAAAAAACGCGTAACATATTTTCACTTCTAACAAAGAGATTGGTCGAAGCGGTTTCAATGAAGCGAAGAAACGATTTGCAATCTAATACTCGGACTCCTCGAAAAGTAGCGTTTCTTCATCGTGTCCGGTAGCACGAAACAACTTTTCCATTTATCGCTCGCATTGTTATTCAAGGTCCGCCGCATATGGTAGCTTCCTGTTCGATTTTTATTCCAGGTAGCGGGTCTTTGCCACTGCGCCTCGCAATAACGCGTGGAATTGGAAACGAAGAACGTTATCATTAACGAACAACACGGGTTCGCCGCGAATCGCTCTACATTAACCAATCTCTCGCTTTTCCACCATCATGTGTCACAGGAGATCGAAAACGGCCACCAGATAGATGTCATATACACTGACTTCCGTAAAGCCTTTGACACGGTTATTAATCATACGCTTATCCTAAATAAGTTGAACTTCTTTGGAAACTCAGGCGATATGCTCTCTTGGTTTGCTAGCTATCTCTCTGGCAGAACCCAAATTGTTGGCTATAAAAATGCACGTTCCAGACGTATGATGGTCTCATCCGGGGTACCTCAGGGCTCTCATCTCGGCCCTCTCTTATTCAACATATTTATTAATAACATTGCACCAGTCTTTAGGCATAGCAGGTTTCCGCTATACGCCGATGACTAAAATCCTTCGCAGGATAGAATCGCCTTTGGATGCCTCTCTTTTACAACAAGATCTAATGAATCTCGCCGAATGGTGCGCTTGTAACTTTATGTCACTCAATGTCTCTAAATGCAATGTAATGCGCTTCTGTCGCGAAAGAACCGTCATGGAATACCCGTACGAGATTAATGGTACGACACTGAGCGTACTTAGTCGCGTGCGAGATCTAGGAGTAACCTTTACTCCCGCCTTATCCTTTGCGGAGCATTACAGAAATATTGCGCTCGTGGCGTCCAGAGCACTCGGTCTCATTATTAAATCCACCTCCGAATTTAGGAATCCAACAACCCTCAAGATTCTATACTCTGCGCTGGTACTCCCTCATCTAGAATACTGTTCTCCACTCTGGAACCCGTACCACCAGGTCCATACCAATTCGCTAGAGAGAATTCGACATAAATTCATGCGTTTTGTCGCGTATAGAATGGGTCAGCCGATTCCCTATTTCTGCCACACATACGACTACTTTCAATCATCTCTGGGCATACTTTCTCTCCAACAGCGAATCACTGTATCTGATCTAATGTTTATTTTTAAGATCATAAATAATGATATCGACTGCTCTCCGATTCTAGAACTAGTTAAACTTAATGCTCCACCTAGGAATCTCAGGAAATTTCCGGTCTTTCATTTATCACACCATACCTCCGCCTCCGTCACGCTATTGACTTTTTTCTCGAACACCAACGAGTCCTTTAAAAACCAGCTCTTAACGTTAATGCACAGCAATTCTGTCAACTAATTTTTGTATTTGCGTATACTACGTATTGTCACCTGTACATATCTCCGTCTACGGCTCATGTATATTTAATTCCTTTACCAAAGGGTGCCCACCCGTATATAAATAAATAAATAATTAATTAATTCGGAGCAGTGCGCAGTGGGCGGGTGTACGCCGCCTATCGAAAAGTATCGCGCGCGATATCCTAATTTCTTATCCGGCGCCCTATCCGCGTCGAAATATTGTAATGGACAACGTCGATCGATCATTAACAGCGATTAACTGTCGTCGAGTTTGATTCCATATCTTGACGACTGCAAATTGCTTCGCAGCGATTTTTCCGTTGTCATTCCGATTTTGGGAAAATTTTGCACAAACGTTAGCCCGATAAGATTTATATCGCTCTTCTACGAGGTACTCGAAATCTTTCCAGTCGTTGCTCTTCTGTACGAATTTCAAATAAAGCAGAGAAGAAAATCCAAATTATATTATCCTTAAGGAGAATATTTACCAAAGTCCACTATAATACCAAAAATTATTTTCCGCACAGTAATTTGCTTAAATGAAAATAGCGACAGTTCTGATATACAGCCGCTTCAGAGGTACAAAAAGATTCCTCTACAAAAATCCAACTTGAATTCGTTCGCCCCGCAATCCTCCAGTTAGCAGAACTTTTGCCGCGACCCGATACTCGCAGCACAGAGAGTGTTTCTTAACCGTACTCCTCGTTTTCCTCCGCGTCAGACTTTCATCCCGCATTATGCAAAATTTATCTCAAGCTTTCCCCTTCGAGGCAGAGCAATAGACAGATAACCGAGGCCCGGAAACTTTTGCGCGCCGCTGTATTTATTTTCCGCAGCCGTATCCTGTTTTCATATAACCGATCGCGGATTCCGGTTATCGACTGGCCTGCTCGATTTATTCGAGGCAAGATCAATCGCGAGCGAGAGCGGACAATAGTCAGGCTACTATCAGTCATTCGGCGACGTTGTGCATACCTAAAAGGCCGTCGCGCAGTTTGGCGAGGCGCGGCGACGAAAAGTTTATAAACAACTGATGACCGATGCGCGGTGACGATTATTAATTACTATTAATTTCTTCGACCCGCTTCGCCGCGCTTCGCCAAAATGCGCGACGGCCTTTAAGATCCCTGGTCGCGGAAGAGATAACGCCTCGGTTTCGGTGAAACCTTTATCAGAGATCGATGGAGCGATCCTATCGGTTTCATGCGCGACAGAGTGCTATTCCTATTGCTCATTGGCAGTTGGCTCGGTATTGCTGTGCTCGGCGTCTATTGCGCGGCTTTATCTAGCCGGCTGCCGGTTTCGGTGGCGAGGAAATTTCCTCTGATCTTCGTCCTCGGGATCTCGCTCGAAGCGACCGAGCCGGACAGTGATGTAATCGGCTCGGTTCGTGGCTGATAAAAACCGCACGCGAAACGAGATCGCGATCGGCGCAGGCTTCTATTCTGGCGTTCTGGACTCGAATTCTCAGGTGGGACCAGGGATGGGCATCCGGTCGGCTTCTCCTTTTGCGAATTTACAGGCCGACGCGTCATTCTCCTGCTTCGGATCACTTTGGATATTATTCGAATCTTCTACGTTTTAAAAATCCCGAAATGCGTTGAAAGTCTAGTTTCTTTAGAATTTCGTTGTCCATTTGGAAGCGTATGTGTGAATGAAGGATACGTTTTAAATTATGCGTTGTACAAGAGATAGAAGTCTCGCGTAGACGTTGAAGACTATCTAGATTCCAGATCTGAGAAATTGTTTAGATTGATATTTCTGGTGGCTCGTGATTCACGTTGCAGTTGAAAGTGACTCGAGACGTCTCGAATGATCGGTACCATCGCTAGGTGCAACACCTGCACCGTGCAATTGGGTCGATGGGTGTTGAAACGCAGGAAACCAGCCGCTCTTGCTCTTTCCCCTTTTCATTTCAACTGTCGCAATAGAAGTAAGCACGTGGATCGATCCGAAAATAGAGAGGAGCCCCCTTGCGTTGTTTAAACAACTCAGCGTCTTGTTTTAACGTCAATCTGCAGTGTCTGAATTTCCCTTCGACGAATCTAGTTTCTTTCTGAAACACTTTCGTCAAGCCAACTCGAGCAGAGGCTTGCTCGCTGTCCAAGCAATCTGTATTACACTCGTCAACTGTTTTACGCTCGCCATTAATTGTCAATTGTCACTTCTGCATCGGGGCGAATTAATATCTTGATCCCTCGATAGGATGCTGCGCATACGCTCGTCGAACACTCACGCTCGCCAATAATCAATGTAAACATACCAGCTGTATATAGGGTGTCTCTTAAACGGCGCATCTCGCGTACGTGGCACGGTTCCTGCTCCCGAAATAACACAATACACTAAAACGGCACCCTCTTCATATATCCGAGCTCCCCATAGAGCGTCTCGCGTTTCGCGCCTCGCTTTGATAAGAGCTCCGAGAACGCGAATCAATGTAACCCTTCGCGATAAGGAAAGGCATTTCTGTAATTCGTTGGTCCGTTAACTATATTTTAGTATCGCATTACTGAAAGGCGGTGCACGTCGAATTCGCCAGGCTCAGTTGACACAGAGAAATGACGCTTGGTCGGGAACGTTGGGAACTGTTAATTAGAAACATGTATTGGGCGCGCATCAAGAGCAAAGAATGCCAGGCCAATAGAAAGACTAATTCTGGCCAAGACGATGTTCTGGCCGCGGCGACGTGTTCCTTCCTGGTTGCACGTGGTGCGAGCGCGAATTCCTGAAGTTTAGCGGGGCGCCGCGTTATCGAACCCGAGCCCGTCGTCGCAACGTCGGAAGTTCGATGCGAAAAAATATCTGGCATTGGCTATTTTCGACTGGGCGCCGCTTATACGCCTGTATGGTCGTAGTTTCGGCCGATACTACGTGTCGAGAAAAGAAACGATTGTATTCTTAGTAGGAGATACGCTGCCTCAAGCTGCAGCCAGTGATAGACTCGGCATTAGCGCGAGAGGTTGCTTGATGTTGTAGGAAATTTCATGTTGGCCGTATGATTTTCGGCTTCGATTAAAACTCGACCCTTTCCACTTAATTCGTAAGTATGCTCGTCTCGATATTAGAATTATAGGGATCACGAGAGCTCGAAACGCGTAGAGGGGTGGGTTTCCTCGCTCATTTTGGGGGCGTAGACTTTGGTGGTTAAAAATGGTGCGAATTTTGTTATTTTCAGGGAAAATTGAAGGGTAATCTTCCCTCTTTATTTTGCAATGTCAATCGTTTCGATAGTTGGTGTATTACACTGGCTAGAGCTCAACATGTGGCAAACTGCGCTAGGGTAAAGGACCCAATTACTGCCACCTACCCAATCACTGTCACCCTAAGCTGTTTTACTTGAAATATCGAATAATCTTGTGAAACGATACATAAAAAAAATTTAACATACAATTGAAACTGTAATTTATACGATTAAAAAAACAACACTTAATTTTTTCTTCGTTAATTTGGATGAAACGATCAAACATTTTAAGCGGATATTAGGAGAGTGAAAACGATGACTTCCTTACTAGCAAAAGAGAAAACAAGAGGTTAAAGAAAATGCTGTAATTGTAATATTTAAGGTATTAACATAACAAAATATAATGTTTTAGATAATACAAGCATCATAGAAAGTAATAACGATCAAAATTCAATGATTCATTAAGTCTGTTTATTTATTAATTCGGTGACAGTGATTGGTACAAGCGTTTCAAGCATTTTGGTATTACTGTCATAGCAGTAGTCGCTCATGTACATGAGACGACATAACCTTAAAATGAGATAAACAGTATTAGGTTAGCTGGCAGTAATTGGGGTGTCAGTAATTCATTCAAATACATTTGAAGGGTGTCAGTAATAGATACCCAAGTATATTTTTGAAATTGTTGAATTTATACATAAAAATGGATGTTTTAAGATCCACCAAATTTTGTTCATCAAGTAAACATATTAAACAATAATAAATAACAAGAAGAACATATACTTTTAGTCTATATAAGTACAAAACTATAAGATAAAGTCAGAGTCAATGCTTAAAGTGTCAGTAATTGGGTCCTTTACCCTACACGATGGGCGTTGTAGTCGTCGTTCTAGGGGCTCAGGCATTACTCTAAACATTTTGTAATGGTATTAATTTTCAGCTTAAATTAAAGTTCAATCATTACTCCTTAAGGGGGATTTCTCGCCTAACAGCCTCAAAAGTAACTGATATTTAAGATTTGTTTTGAAAAAACTGTAGGTCATATTGGATTAAATTAAACTCTTTTGGGATATGAGGAGACATCCTTTTTATTTTTTATTTATTATTTTGGAATCTGATCCACCTCTTTGACGATGTAACTCCTGTTGGCGGGATGTGTAGCACCTATCACAGTCATCTGATTGCAAAGAAATAGAAGTTTCTTAAAGTTAGATAGCTAGGATTGGTCCACTTTAAAGAAAATAAAAAGAAAAATTGAAAGAGTTATAGCGTTTGAAAGAAAAAGTCGGTTTTTTCCTTAGACAAATTTTTCATGCTACTCTTTATACCAACGAAAAGGGTATTATAAATAAAAGCTAATATTACAATTTTAGGTCCAGTACCAGCGTAAATTATTTAACTCTAAGAAAATTTTCTTCTCTTTTGCAAACAGATGACTGTGACAGATGCTACAGCTGACGCCAACATCGTCAAAGAGGTTAAAACGATTCCACAATAATTAATAAGGGTCGGCATAAAAAAAATATTTTTTGCAAGTTTAAAGATGCCTCCTTATATCCCAAAAGAGTTTAATGCAATATTAACAATAGTTTTTTAAAAAAAAATCAAATCTCGGGGGCTGTTACACGAGAATCCCCCCTTTTCGGGGAAGCTGGTGTAATCGGCAGATCGAGGTTCTTCTGGGGAATTTTTTGTAAGGTAACTATACATGCAATCTTCTTAAAACTTGCAGGCTATATTATTATGTCTTTGAAGAAGTGAAGAAACATTTTTTGACATAAAAATAATGCGGCTATTCCGAATGGCGCAAGTGTTTCGGAGCGGCCTCCGTGCGGAAGTGGTTTGAAACCCCAAAAGCAAATACTTTTGTGTTTCCAAAACACTTGTGCCATTCGGAATTACCGAGTTACTTTTATACAGAAAAATATTTCTCGGCTTCTTGAAATACATAATAATATAGCTTGAAAGTTTTAAAAAGATTGCATTTATAGTTCCCTTACAAAAATACCCAATAGCTGGTTTCTACGATGAAAACACAAATATCTATGCACAAGGCTAAGTCGATCGGTTGAATATTTTTTCAGTCACATTGCCCGCCAATTGTAAAACTGTAGTTTTGAGAAAAATGCGTTCAAAGTCTTCTGGTAAATCTGCGTCACCTGCTGCTCCGTAGCAAACCCGGCTATAGCCGCTTAAGTTTCTCGAATTTCGTTCTGCGGCTTTGGAAGCATATTTTCGCGACGTTCGCCTATTGATTTATGCAAAAAAACAAATCAATTTTTTTCGATCCGCTGGACAAGCTCCCCCTTTAATTTGCCACTTCGTCCACTGCGATATTCGAGCCCGTACACCTGCTACAGCCCCGAACGCAAAGCTCTTCGTGGAGTCTTTAATTCCCTGCCACGTTATCAAACTTCACTTCCCATTCTTCGAACGATTGTAGTGTTTATTTAATTAAAAGCCGCGCGAGCTATTCGCAGAAATCATTGTGCCGCCGAGACGGGAACCCGGGGCCAACCCTCAAATGGGCCATTATCATAATTGTCCCAGGAATCCCAGTCGCGGCCATGCCAGGAATCGTATTAAAGGTGTAATTGAGTTTAAGAGCATAATTCGTGCCCTTTGCCATCGTAATCGCGGGTATGCGCTACTATGAATCGAAGAATGGGCCACTAATTTGTAATTGGGACCGTATTCTTCTCCCTGCCCACGATTATCTTCATCTTTTTATTACCGCCGCGCTGCGAACGTCTGAAATTGCCGGTAAACTTCCTTCCTGATACTCGTGCCGCGGGCCATTTAAATTGCTAAAGTAAATATGTACTTCTGCCGGCGCTAATAACGACTTTATCACTTCCTTTATTTTCCCAACCAGTTTGACCGCGAGCTCGGTTCCCTGCGGCATCGTAGTCGCGCTGAAATAATTCCGCGGTCTCGAGTGTCTTCGTCGGGGCGAGGTCTGACTGGTTTTTAGTGACAGATCGGCGGTTTCTTTTCTGCCGTGGATTTCCACTAATTCCCGGACAAGGTCGAAAACATATCGCTTACGGCTGAGGCTGTGACAGAAATTCGATGCGGAAACGCCACCGAAGCGGAACCACGCACGCCGATGGGAAGAGAAAGATCTCTCGATAAGAAGTGCTCTCCTCGGGTCGACACCTATGTTCGCCGCCGCGCTGGGATACGCTTTTATTGTCGGCGTGCACTCGGCGGTAAAGGCACGGTTAAACATGTGCAATGCGCGTTGCAGAACACCATCACAAGGGTCGATTTTTATGGCTCGGCGCGCAACGTAGGACCTCGTACCATAGGTAACCTTGAGTGTTCGGCGCGCAATGCGCGCTGTTGCACATGTTTAACTCTGCCTTAACGCGAGAGTCCCAGCGCGCACGGCGCGTTTGCCTGCGCGGCTTGGTATCTCGACAGCAGATAAGCGCTCGACGCCTATCGCGCAGCATAATAATTACATTTTGCAATTAGCAACCAAAAATAGTAGATACTAAAGCAACTTCGTATAAAAATATGAGCGCGCGTGTGCCGTGACCACTGCATTAAGGGGGTACACCCGTTTGAGCGCTCGGAAAATGTGTACATTTTGTGGATTTTTTTGCAAGTCAACGGTTTCATGCAGATTTCCCGTTTATTTACTATCTTAATGTAGTATTATGAACTACTTGAAAAAAAAGTTTCAGTTAAAAAACTATTGTTTTTCGGATGTTACGGATACATATCCGAAAGTCTCTCGATTTTAGACGGCTAAACGGTGGGCCTGAAAACAGCTGTATGTCGTGTCTGAAATCAAAAGCAATAAAATCTTCTTATAAAGTATGTCAATAGCTATCGTCCAACGGGGCCGATTTTGAAAATTTTGAAAAATAAAGAAATGGTGAGAGATCAAAGGTAAAGTTAGATTTTTCTAAGAGAAAAGGCCACCTTTTTACTTTATAAATAATAAACGGGGAATCGGAATACAAAAAGTCCTCGTTGGACGGTGTGGAATCTTATTACGATCCTGCATGCAAAATTGGAAGTGAATTGGTTGAACGTAGCGCGAGGTTTTACGTCGGAATTGATTTATAATATTGCATAGAAATCAGCTATATTTTCGCTGTGATCATTGTGAGGTACCTATGAAAGAACGAGCAACTGCCAGTGCTTTGCAATTTGTGGTTGTATGGCCATAGTGGCGTACAGATAATGGTGGAAATTTTTGGGAGCATCAAATTTTGGAGAGTGGCAAATTTGGGGGAGCGGCAAATTTTGGGTTTGGGCAAAAATTGAGGGTAATGGAGAGATTCTGAAAAGCTTGGAATAGAGAAACCTTACTTAAAAAATTTAAATCTCTGTGTAAAAATTTTCTACCATTCTCTCGCATTTCGAAGTACATATTCTGTTTTGGTGAACCACTCTCTGTGAAAATATTCTACTTTTCCCTTGCATTTGAAGCTACTCGGTGCCTGGTGCCGTAATTGCTACGACGTCTGTTCAGGCACGGTCCAGGACCACTGGCAGATAAGTAGAAGAGGAAGCTACCGTGGCCAACGGTGTAAGAATCGTGGTTCAAGGGCTGGAAGCCATGGCACCATTTTCGAACGGATATTTTTAACTGCTTCCTGAAGCATTATAGTGTTACGTGACATATTTTGACGATCCCTTTAAAAAGAATTCTTTTATTTAAAGCGTTTACCCTGTTAAGTCGACTCGAGCGTGGGACGTAATTATCGTCGAATTAGTTTAATACCTAAACTGGCGTCGGCCCTTTCCTAGCACGGCTGGATGACACCTGGAGTAATTGAGCTCTTCCTCGTTACGAAATCCTCGACCTTGCAATACGAAACGATCAGCGTCCGCCGATCGCGCCGTTCGCCACGCTTCCGGCGCAAAGGAACCCTGCCATTTTCTCATTTGTCTCGGTTTTTGGCGCCATTGTGCGTCTCGTTGCATTGCTTACAGAATTAGAGGATTAGATCATTAGTGCTTTGAATAGTTGAAAGAGTACCAATTTGGGGGGGATGAAAGGCGTATTGTGCACCTAAATAATGTACCTAGTAAATTATACTCTTACGATTTAGTTCACGCGTGTATCAGGGTTCTTAACCTTTTTGTGTCATGGAGACTATAAATCTGACTATTCAATGATCCCTTATAAATTTCGCCATTCCTATATTCATAAACACTTGTAATGAAATTTATCGCAAGGGAAATTAATTGCATCGAAGCTTCACTTATAATTGGAGAATTACTGTTATTTCTCATCATCGAAATTCATAGACCCCCCGAAATTTATCCACGGCCACTCAGCGTCAGGCCACAAGGGTTAGGGACGGATTTGGGTATAGGCTTAGTAGGCTGCAACCTGGGGCGTCAAATTTGGGGGAGTGACAAATTTCGGGGAGCGGCAGATTTTTGGGAGCGGCAGATTTTTGGGAGCGGCAGATTTTTGGGAGCGGCAGATTTTTGGGAGCGGCAGATTTTTGGGAGCGGCAGATTTTTGGGAGCGGCAGATTTTTGGGAGCGTCAGATTTTGGAGAGTGGAAAATTTTGGGGACGTATAAATTTTGGGGGGGCGGTCAATTTTGGGGAGCGGAAAATTTGGGGTAGTGACAAATTTTGGGGTAGCGACCAATTTTGAGGAGCATCACATTTTGGGGAGCGGCAAATTTGGGGTAGTGACAAATTTTGGGCAGCTATAAATTTTGGGGAGTTATCAATTCCGGGGGGCGGTCCATTTTGAGGAGCGGTAAATTTGGGGCGGCGACAAATTTGGAGCGAAACAAATTGGAGAAGGTTCAAACACAGAGGCTGGAGACAGCTTTAAAAACAATTCACTTTTTCTCATGTAGCGATTTAGCAATGACTCATATGTGACTTGCCATATTGAATTTACATTGAAAATGGTCTCGACTATTTTAAATTAAAATATTTGACGATATTTCTCAGAAAGGGCGGCAAACGCTTGGTAGCTTACGGCCGCCAAATCTTCAAATCCGCCCCTGACAAAGGTAAACTTCACGAGCAAAGATCGACGATGCAGTGAAGCTTCTCAAGCGGCTAATCCTTCAGCTATCGCGAGCAGCGCCTCTTTCGTTCCCCGAGAGGCTGTCCCGGCTCATGTAATCAGAAAGCATACACCTTAAAAGGATATCTACATTAACCGATCTCGCGTTCCGTGACGCAGCGTTCGCGAACCTCCGAAGCAACGGTGCTAAACAAAGGAATAAAAGGCAGAAATCACTCGTCCCGGTTTCTAAGCTTGCGTAACATTATCCGCTGCACGGCGGGCGACGTAGAAAAAGGCGTGGATTTAATTTGTCTTCGCCTCCTTCTCGCCTTGACGATCGCTCAGAACCAAGAATGTTTCTGCATCGACGAATTCGAAGAAATCGAACGCTACGCCTGTGGGTCGCGGCTAATTTATCGCGTTCCGCTGAAAGTAGAGGATAGTCGTAGCGTGTGAGTCACATTTGGGTTAACGCGTCCGCGGAAGAATTCGATTAATTGGGATGCTGGCCTGGGTGTCGTAACAACGCGATTAGAGACGGATGCGCGCGCGCGTCTCGCCGCAGATTCTTGAGAAACCGAGACAATTCTCATTTAATCGCTCGCCTCTGCTTCTTCCCCGATTATGTCAGGAACTAGAGATTAGCTATCTTAATACGCTAATAAAGAGTTATCTCGTCGAAAGTTTTCCAGCACGGAACCGGGAGGGAACCGGTTAAAGGTTCGCGGCTGCTGATAACGCGCGGCAGCCGGCCGATTATTTTCTTAACTGGGAAAACAGATGAGGGTGATCGCTCGTGGTGTCGTTGCATTCTTGATGGCGCCGCGTTTAATAGCCTCCCGATACATTAAGGGGAACGAATCGCTATCGCGAGCGCTGGTGTAATCACGTCGGGGTGTGAGAAACCACCGATCGATCTCCATTAACGATTGCACGCCTGTCTTTAGGCGAGGACTTCTTGCAACGAGTTGCGCGTCGGAATGTCGAATGAACTCAAACGGATGGAAAGATACTCTTGTCGGTCGAGGGAGCTTTGACGCACCATTTGTATATAGAAATGGCACGCAACATCGCCAGTTAAGTGTTTGAAAAAGAGCAACCAGATTAGACCAGAGGAGACTGAAACTCCTCCATCTGCTGCTGGCTTCCACGGAGAGCATTAATAGGAAACAATCAAGCCTTCCCTTTCCAATAAACCCACTCTGTGCAACGATGCCTTAAAGACCCTTGACAGACTCGATTAAAGAAAAATTGGCCAGCCGGAATGTCAACTATTATCAAGAGGCAGGTCACGAATTCCGCGGGCTCCTGATTCGTCGCGCACGTGACTACGGCAGAAAGCGACGATAAATAGTTTGTAGCTGCACGTGCCATTTTCTGCTCGGTAGCACGCGTGTGCCCTGCGATTTCTCGCGGTTCGTCGGGCTCCTATTTTGACCCTGCTGCGACCTTCGGCTGTAGATTTAATACGACGTTAAAGGTCGAGAAACGCGCGCATCAGCGGCGCGCTACTTTGTGCTCCTCGAAGTCGGAACGCTCCCCGCAGAAAGCGCGATTGCTCGACGAAAAAGACGCGAGGAGCGTAGCAGGGTTGAACAGTTAAGGCAAATAAGCCATTGCACGTGCCATTTCTGTCTCGCGCGCGAGCCCTGCCGGTTCGCGCGGTTCGTTTCAAAAGAATGCGTCGCGAGCACGCACGCACGGATTACTTAAGCGAAGTCAATCGCTGGCGCACACACGGCCCGTCTGGCTTGCTGGTGCTGCTGGTCCCGGTTAGGAATCGGCTTCGAGCGTGGCGCGCGATCGCCCGCCAATGGAATATTACTAGAGTCCAGCGACAGGGCGCACGACGTTGATCGAGCAAATTTAATGGGAAACCGCCAGACATGCAAACCAACGCTAATCGGAATTTTTGCGCGGCTCCGTCAGCACCCCTCGCTTCGTTCGCTCATCCGACGATCCGTGTTTCGAGGCTTATCGGCTTGCTGTCGGTGTCTGTAAATACGAAAGCGTTCGCAGGCGGTGATTGATTATGATTGAGCGCCATATACGACGTCTCAATGCGCTTGTTGCTGGGCTGGCTCGAGGCAGAGCTTGCTGACGAGCAGCGTTACGCAGGGGTGCGAAACAGAGGATTCTGCTGCTACGGTGGTTTCAGTTGATATCTGGAACTATCTCGGGGAAAAGTTTGATTTTTGGTGGGGAAGAAGCTTGGAGACTGTTTTCGGTAGGGACGGGTCTTTCGAATAGTGGTGGAGAACTATCGATGGCTTATTTTCACTGTCGATAGTTATCGGTATTGAAAATTGTGGGTTCACATCCGTGCAGTCCCACATAGCACAGACGTCTTGAAGACGTCAATTGTACGTCCGTTTTAGGTCTGGACGGCTATAGGACGTCTTTCTCTAAGATCTGCTGCTGAAGCTGATAAAGCATTAAACTGGACAAAACCATTTTTATCCTAAAGAAATGATTTCTACTTAGCATAATAATAACCAAAGACATCGATAAACATTCATTAGAAAAACATCGATGGTTTCGATGTACTTACATATCGATCTTCAAATATCGATTATAAAAACAGCGATGTATCGTTATCATCTCTACTTCAAGTTTAAATTTTATTCTAAATTATTCAAACTCAAGGTTCGTAATACAGTTATTAAATTTTGTAAGATTAAAGAAAGGGATGTTAAATTTCATTTACATTTTTTTAAGTCAGTTAAAAAAAGGAACAGCTCAAATTCAGAATCTAAAAATTAATTTATAATATTATTACTTGTATTAAAGATAAATTGTTTTACACATATTTGAAAAGTGGTGTAATATCACCGACGGTATAGGATTCCTCTATACCTCATCTGTGATAATAAATCATACCATCACTAACGATAACTATCGATAACTATCGATGGTCGATGGTCCAACTATCGGAAACTAACGATAGTGCCGACTATCGATAGTTCTCTACCACTACTTTCGAAGCGTCGAAATCTCGAAACCCAAGGAAGTTTCGAGTTCCTAGTTCGAGAATTCGAAACTTTGCTCTTTTTTCGTGATTCGAAACTCTTGAAGGCCAGATAAAAGAAAAAGGATAAGATCAATAAATTCTTCTTCTGAATTTGTATATTATTATGATTTTGCTTGTATTTTGTTTAAACGTGATCCACAGAGATTAATGCAGAAATTTTTTTTATTTTATTTTGTTTCTATCTTTAGTTTTAGTTGTTGCTTGAGTTTTAGTTTTATCCTATATGTAATCCTTCTTTTTGAGTTCTTATCATTGTAAACTAAAGGGCACGATACCCGTAAAATAATAACAATACAAAAATTCGATTGACTTTAGTTTTTAGAGCGAGATAGTCCAATAATATTTATAAAAACAGAAATCAGCACTTCACGTTTGGGAGCTTCGAGAATTTCCAAATTAGCTTCGAACCCACCCCCAGTCTTAAGTCTTTGCACAGTGTTAGAGGCACTGGTATTCAATTGGAAGCACAGGCATTGAAACTTATGTTAGAATAATTCATCACTCTTGCTTCGTTTTAATTGTCCAAGGCTTGTTTCATCTATGACGGATTGCTTTACTGTGATCCCCACAGGTAGAAAAACGTCAAGTAAACAGATACCTACCAGAGTCTTGCGTAACAAGTATCACTCCTCTAGCACATATTTATACAAAATCTTTTTCCTCAGAAACTACAGAATCGATTAAAAATGTATATTCCTCATTCTCGTATTTACGAAGAAATCCTACATGCTTAATTCCTACAGGACGATTTTTCGTTCCTCCAAAGGAAGTTTGAATGAAGATATTTTTTGCCTTTTAACTATTTTATTTCCTCGAATTTCTGTGATACTTCTCGAGTCATAAGCCAGCGCTAATTGTTACTGTGCCCCCGCCACAGGCAAAGGAGCTTTTACGCTGCCCGTGCAATTCCATTATGCACCAGCAGAATAATTAAAAATCGTTATTCCACGTGCATCGTTTCCTCGCGTTCGCTTCAATCTGATTTCTTGTTTCCCACGCGCCGTACTTACGTTCCCAGCGACTTGGGACCGAGATCCAGTGATACAAATCCTTTGTTGCTCGCCACCGCCATCATTCGCGATTATTCGACGGCTGTTTGCCGCGTGGCCGGCTCGTTAAACAGCGGAATAATACAGCGAAGGAAATCGAAGGAAGCCAGCAGATGTTCGCTCGGTCACGTTTCCGTGGGAAACTGGATCGTGCATCTTCCATTGAACCCGGCGCGACCTTAATTCGATCGGTCGTTGCTGAAGGAAAGCGAGTAGACGCGGCCGTAGTTGCGGCTTAATTAACACTTTATCCGCTGCTCACACGTACACGCGACATCACGGTTTCGGCTGTCGCACACGGGCCTAAGAATTCTATCTTATTCCGCATTCATCGCCTATAACGCTGTACACGCGAAAGGCCTCCAATCTAATTGGAGCAGATGGGAATTTAAGAAGGGATGGACAGTAGGCGTGAGTTTGCTCCGAAACGTGTTAATTAGTACTCCGGTGACTTCGCTGTGTTTAAATTTTTTACTATGTCACACGAGCCTGAGAACTCAATGTGGTCTCAAATTCGTCATCCGTAAAACCGTGCGCGCGAAAAATTGTCTGTAGATGCGATTAAGGACCAGTGAACAGATGGTGAACTCGGGAGAGATGGGCAGTAGGCGTAAGCTCGCTCCGAAAATGGTTAAGTGGTACTTTGATGACTTCACGGTCACGATTTCGTACTGTGACGTGTGACAAGAATCCAATGTTCTTTCATATTCGTCATCTATATAACCGTGTACTCGAAGGATCTCAATTGTATTCATAACACGAGATAAAAGATTTGAGGCGCGTGTAGTAGGCGTAAAATCAGCTGCGAAACGTGGCGCAGCTGATGCGCTCCCAGGCATCCGTGGCTCCTTATCTGCTATCACGAACGTGGAGCTTCAGTGGAAAAATATTGGAGGGAGGGGAAAGTTTGCTGCGGTCAGGGATTTGAATGAATCGTTCGTGATTCATGCAAATGATGTGCCCATTTGACAAAGCGAGCATCTTCAGTGTCTCTCCCCTTATTCCACGAATATCCTAGTGATGGAAATGCATTAGGGAGACACGAACCTTAAGGGGTCAGTCCACTGTGAAGTCGTGAAAAATTGTCATTTTTTAGGATTTATTTTTTAGTAAACGGAATGCCCAATGTAAATAATGTTTTGTCTACTTATTAATACACTTATTGACAGTATTAAAAGAAATCTATTATCAATTTTTAACAGTTTTTATTAAATATATATCACACTGATGTGAGCGCCTCGAGAAAGCGATATAGTGTTGGTGCAGGTGATTCCGGGAGAACGACGCGTTTGAAACAGAAAACTCAAAGTACGTTGTAATCATTATGAGTGTGGTTATCGCCGGAACTAGGATTATTTTTACTGATAAAAAATTAACAAAACGGCGGAGGTTTGAAGTTTAAGTGTCGAAATACGGTGAATTTTTCAATCATTTTGCCTTGTAAAAAGTAAGAAATGGTTAATCAAAAAAGGTTTCCGTAGTCCCGGCCATAGCCACTGACGTGCTGAATAATGTGCAAAAATTTCAGACTGATTGGTCAAATAGCTTTCTTGCAATCACCTGCACCAGTTGAAAAAAATGTTGTTTTGAGATAATCGCGTTTAAAGTTTTAAACGAAATTAAAGAAATTCTTTTAAACTTCTTTTGTATAATATAAGAGTAGCTTAATAAATACCAAAAAGATTTAATGCATTATCTGTTGTATCTACGGAGAAAAACATCTTTAAAAATAGCTTAATTTTTCAAACCGTCACAGTGGACTGACCCCTTAATACTTCAGATGAGATTCTGATTCTCAAGAGAGCCCTTCGACTCTGGTGCTCTTCGAAATCTCGAGTAAAGAAATTTGCAGCTGGTCGACGAGTTCCAAGTTGACGAAAGATGACAGGTCACGAACTTGGCACCGATTCTTGTGTACATCTTCCTCGTTCACCATATCGCTCGTGTGTGCTCGTCGTTTTTAGTAGAAACACCTGATAAATGGAATTATCAGCGTTCAAATATTGATTCGATTGGTGTTTATTGATGCATAGTTCGGTTACACCCTCGGTATCGTAATGTTGATTATTATTGTTTACACAGGCTTCCATGGCGAAAGGGGATTGTACTGATGAATTTTTTAATTGTCCTTTTCAGATGGAAATGCACAACAACCCTAACATAAAGAAGAGTTCCATGCGTGGTGACGAAATGACGCTGAAGGAACCTCACAGGTGAATGACCATTTGTTTTGTAACAACTGCTTGTTTTGTTAATGTTTCCTTTTACTCGCTTCTAACGATGCTCGGCTTCGTAACGCGTGACATAATTACGTATACATATTTCACAAGTAATTCGTTGGAAGTATAACTGCAATTTAATTATCTGTCACCTGGACGATTAAATAATTCGCTACGTTATAACCTCACGTAACTACAAGTTGTGCAACGTTTACGTTGTTAATTAGAAAGTTATTATCGTAATGCGCCTGCATAATCTTCTACCACCTCATTAGTCTTCTTTTTCTTATGACTCTTCTTAAATTAGCAAGGAGCCGAGGAGATGGATGGAACGATTCTACGTTATTAAATTCCTTTTCCTTGTAAATTATAAACGAGAATATTATGAAAAGAAGTAATGAGAGGATGTGTGGAGGATGTTTGGTTTCTCTTGCTATGTTTGATTTACGAAGCCTCTGGCTCCTTGACTGCACAGTGGAAGAAGACGTACCTACTCACAAGGGAAGATCCCGAACCTGAGAATTCTGAAACTTTGTGAATATGTAGGGGATTTCCTCCTGATTACAACGCAATTTTTTTTGCTGCCCAAATTCACTCGAAGGGGGTGAAATTAACCCCTGAAAAATCGGCTATTTTCCGATTTCATTTTGTAACTCGCAATCTGTAAGAAAGTTTCAAGAGAAAAGTTACTTTTTTTAATTAGATCTATCATTTGGTAAACAAATTATTTCACAGTTCACGAGTTATAACATAAAATCGGAAAATAGCCGATTTTTCAGGGGATAATTTCACCCCCTTCGAGTGAATTTGGGCAGCAAACAAAAATTGCGTTGTAATCAGGAGGGAATTTCCTGCATATTCACAAAGTTTCAGAATTTGTTGAATTTCGGGGTCGGGATCTTCCCTTGTCAGCCATATTAGAAGTACATCTTCTATTCTAAATTCATTAAATTCTCTGGTGACCCAAGACATAAGTTTCCTTCCATCTATTTCTCTCCAAAGTGTACCTACTTATCTTTCTCGCTATATTCTCTTCACCTCCATGATAATTTTATTTTCACTAATGAACATACATTTCAAACTGAGAGCCAAAACGAGGGGACGCAAAGGAAAACAACTTTAATTCGATACGTGAACTTACATAACTTTAGATACTTCTTAACTTAACTCACGTTAATTTACTCCTAAACTTTATCACCGCCATGGCGCTTTAAGAAATTAAACCCATCTTCCTTGAGAAGCTCAAACTTTCTATAAACTCTGCACACCTTTTCCTAAATTTCCCATTTCTACCAAGACATTTGAAAATGTTCACAAGCCTCGTCGAACACATTACAAATATCCTATCTTTAAAAACCCCGCGGAAACCTTGCAAAGGTATAATTTTCTAAATTTCCTATTTCTCTGTCAAGCTATTCGAAAATGTTGACAAGCTTCGTCAAGTGAATCACTGACACCCGATCCTCAGCACAGGGACATTGCGAAATCCAGCTCCGCTCGTCATCAATCGCGAAACATCTCGCTACCTTGCTGGCCATTTCCATTGATTCTCGGTGCGGCTGCAAGTCTCGCGAGGTTCCTTTTTAGAAAGATTGCGCCTTATCCAGTTCATCGATGCCCGAAATAGTCGTAGGGACAGGCTGGTAGCATTGAACGGACAAATTGCGAAACGCCTTAAGCTTATATACGCGTTCCTGTTTCAATGGCAAGAACGGAGCCAAGACGTGACGTGGAGCCGTTGGCACCCGCCGATATTCCTTCGATCTAGCATCGAGGCATAAAACTTCCACGTCATTCGATTCGGGTTTCACCCGCTAATTCGCCTTTCATAAGGTCGGCGCGGCAATTACACGGAAAGCGCGGTTGCGAAGGAATCGAGGCTCCCCCCGTTTCTGTCCGCGTGGATCTGGTTACATAATCTATATTCTTATCGGCAAAGGATTTACAAACACCGCGAGCTGCACGGAAACCAGAATAATTACGTACTATTAATTAATAAGTAATTGCATGGATCCTCGAGAGAGAACAGTCTTGCTTACCGTTGCTGTACGTTCCCATCGACGAGTACCGTTGCTTGTTATGTGGCGCGGGCTTCGAAAGGGAAATCGAGCCACGCCGGTCAAAGAATTATAAATAACGCGCGATAAATTCGACGTGGTTCGTGTCGCCGTTGCAGAAGGGAAGTCTGAAACACATTGTTCAGGACTAAAGCAACCTTTCTGACGTGCACGGAGGGGGTTCACCTTGCTACGTTAACGTTTGTTCGTGCACGCAGGGATACTTGCAAATGTAGAACGGATTAGACTGTCACTTTCACCTGCTTGAATCATTCTTATGACCCACGCACTCCATTTCACGAGGACCAATTACCCGTGCAGATTCTAATCTCTCCCTCGAATTTCGGTATCCTTCCCACCGAGTGGAGAAACTCTCGTAACATAATTGGAAATCGATCAATATTTGAGGCAACTGAAAGTGAGAGCAACAAAGGACCAACCCACAATAAAAAAAATTGTTTTCTCCTATTTCATATGATTAGGAGAGCCTATTGGAATACGTTATTGCTACTAACTCGATTTTGAAAAAAAATGTGGGTGCTTTCACTGCCTCATTCCTTTCGCGATACAATACACTGTGACTCACAAGTTGCTTCGTAGGAATTAAAAGAAAAGTGATAAAAAACCGCAATGGATCCATGGTTTTCATATTTAAATTTCGCATTCTGCATGGTCGGACGCGGTGGTCTTTCAAATTCTCATTTTGCTTCTTACTTCGATCGTGCACTAATCGGCGAATGTAGTGTGATTTTGCAAGGAGGCAATTTTGATATATCAAGCACTGTTCGATCTTTACTACGGTTTAAGTAATAGTGTAAATAGCCGGGTTTAAGTAGACCGCGAATGTTGCGTTCGTGAAACAGGGAGAATGTAGAAATGGAATGCATGGTAATCGGAAATACTGCCAGCAACTGGTCCGAGGTTCATGGGAAAAGTCAGACGTAACTTTATACAGAAGTAGCCACGCCAGGCGGCGCATTCTAGTTGCACTTGTTGCGCCTAGTCTCGGCTTTCAGTTGCGAAGATGCGTTCGATAATTAGAAACGTCATTAATGCCCGCCTGCCGTATCTCGTGATCCGCGGACTTTATGCTTGTCTTTGGGATTTACTGAGAGATACTCGCTTCGTGACATTGCACTTTAATTGTGTACAATAATTCACTGATACCGCGCGATTCGAAACGTTCGAGATGCTTTTTCAGATCACAATTTCCATTTCCATTTGAATCGAAATCATTGACAGAGAAAAATACTTTGAACAATTCTCTGCTATTGTTTAGCATTATTCCGAAGCATTGTATACTACCGTCGTTAATGGAGCAGGATGATTAGATACAGCAATTAATTATGTAGGAAATTATGCAAGCAAGAGTCAATGTGGTCATGAAAGGTTGTGTATAAGGTATCCCTGTTAAAGCAATGATTGCCTTTGGTTGGATTGACGTGTTCTTTCCATTAGCGTTAAAAAAAGAATTCCACGTAGAAAAGCAGCAGTTATCTTCACAAATTCGACAGGAAGCGTAGCTTTAAAAACGAACTGTTTGTTATGTCACATTATTCTCTTCGTCCCATCTTTTTTTTTACGGATACATTTCTTCTCTGGCTTTGCTCCAATAAAAGATGACCTCTTTCCAGTGGGCCACCTTGCACAGAAATGATATTTTCCTAGCATAAGTTTTTTATAACGAGCTATACACACCTAGGACTAGAAAAAGTAGGGTGAATTTCGACTTTTTTTTCACAGAAAATATTTTTTAATTTTAAAATCTTTCTCATCAAAATACATATTTTACTGTAACAATTGTATAAATTTAATTCGAAAACTAAGAAGACTGAGTATGTAACAGCAATTTCCTTTAGGCAGTTTTTTCAGATCAGCTTCCGCGGTAACCAAAATATATCCGACAGTTTTTCAGAAATTAAAAAAAAATCGCTTACAATGCTTAAAAGAATCTAAGTAATTGTTGTCGTAGCTAATTTTGAAAATACCAATTTTTAAATGGCGGCTATTTGAATACAAACGTGTGATTTTGCAGTAGAAAATCATCCTTTTTAATTTACACAAAATGCACTGTGACGCTTAAATAGATCCTACGACAAAGGCTAAATAATTCTATCGAAAACCACTGTTCCAAATTTCAAGTGAATCGGTCCACTATTTCTCGAGAGATATTGGATACAATATTTTAAAATACCGTTTTGTGAAAAACTCCAATACGTTTTCAATCTTCTTAGTTTTCCAATTAAATTTCCACAATTGTTACATTAAAGTATGTATTTTAAGATGCATATAAAGATTCTTAAACTAAAAAATATTTCCATTGAAAAAAAATGTCTAAATTCACCCTAGCTTTTCTAATCCTAGGTGTATGTAGCCCCTTGAATAAAATAAGAACCTTTGCAGCGATCATTTTTGGAGTTGAATACGTGACCTACACAATAATTACCTATTTTCGAATCAAAGCTTTTCAAATAACACGATTTCCTTTCTCGCGATGGAGGAAGAAGTGATTTTAGATTCATAGAAAATGTGGAGCGCTCGCAAAGTGTGAAATTTACGATGAAATAATATTATATATAATATTATATATATATATATAATATTAATAAATATCTGTTCCACAGAAATGGCAGCACGTACGGAGCCTTCCAGTCGAAGGACCCCATTCTGGCTGTCGAAAAGGGCAACGATTTGGAGAACGAAGCTAACGAACATGGGATTTCCGTGAACCACCCAACCTCGTAAGTTCCATTACCTCGAGTCCGATTCTCCTGCTAGCAAACTAGCGCGACAGTCGCTAGCTCACGCGCACCAAAATTTATGTACACGTCATTCGTTCCTGTCATCATATTTTCCTTGGAAACGCCACTTAAATACCAGTGTACGCGTATAAATTTCAAGCGTACGTTACTATAGCAATCTACAACGAGGGCATTAATAAATCTCCACCGCTCTTTGTAGAAATCATGCCTAAATAAATGCAACGACCGCCGAGTTTTGCATATTGTGTTTCACTTCCTCCGAATGAACACTGCTTGGGACCCTTCTCTCCCGTTTCGTTTTCTCAGAACTTTTTCGAGCGATTTTAAGGCGAATTTGTAGTAACGAGAGTATTCAACAAGTCGGACGTCGTTGGAATATTTTAAACGAAGAATGCGTTTCGTTATCCTCGTGTGTGCACGGATGCGTTGCTGCAGCCGCAAGATGGGTTTCCCCTTTGCGGTTTCGACCGCCTACGGTTACTTTCCGTTCCCCGCGAGTACTTTATTTTCATCTTTTTGCAGTACCTTTGACGCATATATACAGCTGCATCGCGGAATACGAGGCCGTCTGACTGATTCTTTTACTTTTTATGGCAGACAGGGGTAATCCGATTAAACTCATCGCCCAGCTCTCTGTATTTAAGATCGCTTACTGTTTGCTTTATGATTGCAACTAAAGCCGCAGTTCCATTCGTTAGACCGGTGTCTTCGATACGTAGAAACTGAATGTTTAGCCGTGGCTCATGCTTCCCGGAATGTTTATTGCAATTCGCAACGATTCATCGTCGCATTTTATGCTGAATAGCCTCGCAAAAATAGACGTCCGAGGCATCGCGGTTAATTTGTAAGTGTCGAACGACATTTACCATCGAACTGCCCAGTGCTCTGCCGACTTACAGTAACGGTGCGTTGTGAAATGACAGAAATGAAAAGTAGCGTTTTCTTGAGTTTACAATTTTCTTGAAGAGTGCCTTTGTTGAAAAGGTATTTGGCCCAAAGTCTGTTTACTGTTTATCCTTTCGGCACCGCAACCATTGCAACGTGTCATGCCAAAATGCTAGCAGGTGCGAGGGACATTTCGTCATGCCTCTCGAGCAATTTGTTCATTCACTTGATAATTCAAAAAATTCTTGCTTATACTTGCTCCTTTAATTCAACGCATCAAGATGCTACTTTGAATCAATATAGCCACAGTTTTCCGCGATACCTCGAAGCAGTGGCGCACTCAGGATTTAATCTTGGGGGGAGCTGAGATGAATGGACAAAAATATTTTTACTGCAAATATAATAAAATTCATTAGGTGATTATACAAATTTATTTAAAGAATAAACTCCAGCTTTCCTTTCTTTTTACAAAGCTCCTTCTTTGGGGGAGTCAGGATCCCTTGGTTCCTCTCTGGGTGTTGTATTGTATTCTCTGCTGAAGTATTGCATTCTCAAGAAGAGTCGCTAGGAATTGGTCACGTTTCGGTGCATCCCTTCGTTCTTCCTCGCGGATTTGAGACAAGAGGATAATTCGCCGAGCAACGCATCAGCTCTGTGAAATTGTCGCTCGTTATCGCGACAGTTAAATCACACCCATGCAGATCTAGATCTCCCCGCCAGCGTAATTGCCACGCGTAATTAAAGTGCATTACACGAGGCCTTGTGGCACCGTGCGTCACCGTACCCTTCGAGAAGATGTTCTTGACCTCGCGTCCCGTTCACCGGGGGACATTTAAGGCAACGAAGGATTGGAGGATGTCGTGCTCTCTTGAAAGGATACCAGCGTGGAGATAGCAGAGAATATAGAACACTGAATAACTATTTGATTCCATTTTGAATTGTCTGCTGGTGGTTCCTTAAGGGGTTATTTCGGTCCAGAGCCCATAAAAGTAGGTGATCTTTAGGAATTAATTGAAGGAAAGCCACTACATATAATTTAATGGGACTTTTTGCTTTGTATTAAGGATGTGTTAAGCTATAGAAGTATATTTTTTGTTTTCTAATTAATCATTGCAGACGGCACTAGGGAGGCGTTAAAGTCGAGGCGTCAAAAAATGCATCCAAAACAGTGGAACCTGTAGCGCCCAAACTATTAGTCTGAAATAAAAAACAATGCCAGATTATTAAAGGGCATGAAAGTCCCTTGCGGACTGACCAGTAAAAAGGACACAAAATGACATTTTTTGAGAAAATAACGACACTTGAAGTTTGAAATCACTTTTTCCCTCTATTTTTTATCCTTTCAACGCGTTTAAAAATTATAAATTTTCAATTTTTTTTAAATTTTACTACTCTGTGCACGAGCCAGAAGTATATTCTTCAAAATAAAAAAGTTTCAGTCGAATCGGATAACTTTTCGAGATACAGGTTCCACCGATCTTAAGAACACAGATTCGAGAAAACGCGTTTAAAGTTTTACGCGAGCGCCGAGTGGCCGGGTGTTACCCATGCATTTGCCGCTACTCAAATGCCTATAAATTCGTGAATTTTACGAATTTCAAAAATTCCTTTTAAACACCTATTCTTAAAAGGTTGAATATTCTAAAAATGAATGAAAAAAAATCGATATTTAGACCAGAACCTCCCCTTAAAGTAGCTTTATTCTCACACAAAATTTTTGAGCCTGGTGGTTCCTCGGGGTGAAACTATTTCTGAGACTTGGAAATCAGGAGTAAAGTGTTCTTTCGTATGATAGAGTTTAACAGCAATAGAAGATCCTTATCGAATGACTATTTAATTATTTAACTCGATTTTGATCCGCTGCTGGTGAATCCTTAGAGTAACTTTATTCTCACGCAGAGTTTTTGAGCCAGCAATGGTGGTTCCTCGTGGTGACTCCTTACTACATTATGATACAACGAGTTAATAATAAGAAGCTGGTGAGTTTCACGTCTGCCCGATTCTTGTATTCTACGCATTTTAAGTGACAGTTCAGCGACTTGAATATATTTAGCTCGTTGCCCGTCTCGCCTGGCGATCTTAAATTACAGGGAGGACGAAATTATCCACTTTTTTAATAACAACGTTTATTGTTAGCACGCCGAAACGCGCTTCTTCCGACAGCATCGTACCCGGCTTCTGCATGGCGGTCACGCGCGCGGGTAATTTCCTTAATTCGCGAGCACGCGCAATATACATGAAAATCACAATGTGCAATAATTTACAGGAATGCAAATGAAGTGCACATTAGCGTGCGGTAGTTCCCCGGCGACGCTGTCGTTGTTGCGCGATTCTTTAAGCGTCATTGCTTCGTCGAGGAAATTCTGTCCAATTCACGATAGACAAGTTAAAACGAGGCACTCGGGATCCGGTTGATAGATAGATTTGTTTCCTTAACAATACCCGAGATTACAGTTACACATTTTCGAATGCAAATATGTCCACTTCTTTTTTTCGTCGATATCTGCTTATACAGACAAAGCGGCGTCGACGAACATGATTAACGAGCGACATCGACGATAGGCCTTTCCTGCAACCGCGATAGCCGAAGACGAATCTCAAAATAAGTACGTTGGCATAGGCTCTCATTGGTTCGCGTAATTTCCACATTTAACTCTTCATTTAGCGAATCGCCCGTGCTCTGAAATATTAATAGTATTTTAATCGATTGCGTAATTACGAGTTTCATTGAAACATTAATTCACGAAGAAGAGAGGCGGGGGGGCGATTACGTTTATCAACACCCGTAATTAATATAAGTGTCTTTAATAAATTTCCAATGTCCGTTGACCGATATTTTTTCTATACCCTGCGTGCTATTCTTAAAAGAATAATTGTTCGCGGCACCGTGCTGCTGCATTTGCGAATCTTTCAAGCGAGTGTCGTTGAAATAAAGCTGGACCGCTGCTTTGGGGGCCGTAGCTGGTCGATTCCTTTTATAATCTTATTCCCTTCTCGCGGTGGGACATTTGCAACGTGTCGGGAGGTGAAGCAGGGCGGTAAAAAATCGTGCGAATATCTATAGATAGGCAAGTCGCATATTTCAAACGGAATCTTGCCTACTTTATTTCGGTCGCTCCGCTTCTATTTCCGTTCATTCCTCTTATTCGAAGAATGATCGCACTCGCGAATGGTCAGCGATATCCACGGATCACACGCTGCACGTGCTTCTCCAAGGCACCGAATCGTGGGACGGGCATGGGCGAACGTTTTCAAAGTCGGTCGGCCAGTTCATTCGCCGGCGATTTTAAATTAGCTCGCGCGGACGGGACACGGGAATGCTTGGAAAATTTGCTTGTCAACCCTGCCCGGCCTTTGTGATGCCGCTTGACCGACATCTCGCGACGAGGAATGAATCTCTGCGAGCCGAACTGCGAAGAGAACGTTGAATATTCTCGTGCGAATATACCTATGAGTAGATTGTTATGAATTAATCGGTTACAAGCGTTGGGAACATTGAGACTTACAGATTACCGTTGATGAGCTACGAGTACGGCATCTGGGGCAGGCAAATGATGCAATTGGAAATATTTAGAATGATAGATTGTGGAGGATTTGGGTAATGAAGAATGCGGAACGTAAAAGTTTTGAGTGTGAAAAACGTGGAACATAAATGTTTTGAGCATGAAAAATGGAGAAGATAAAAGTTTTAAATATAAAAATGGGGAAATAATAGTTTTGAGTATAAAAATATGGAACATAAATGTTTTGAGCATGGAAAGTGGGGAAGATAAAAAGTTTGGAGCATGAGAAATGGGGAAGATAAAAGTTTTGAGCATGAAAAGTGGGGAAGATAAAAGTTTGGAGCGTGAGAAATGGCTAGGCAAGATAAAAGTTTTGAGTATGAAAAAAATGTGGGACAAAGAATTTAGCGTGTTCATATATAGTGATAAATTATAGAGAAGTGAAATCGAGGGTTCAAAATATAGAAATCATAGAATTCTGAATAAGGAATATACAGTGCAGAATAGAGACTACTGGATCTATGGAAGTGGATTTCAGTGAATGAGGAAATATGATAAAAACTGGTGTAGATGAGCTAGAGTTGTTCAGGGCTTTTCTGTTGATGTCATACATATCAATGACAGTGATCGATTTATATGTTGCGTGTTCAACCGCAGATACCCAGAGACACGTCGAACGACATTATATGCATTATTTCGGTAATGTACACCGTTACTGATGAACGATATGAATTATTACAGGTATTTAGAAACAATGATGCACCTGTTCAAAGGTAACGTCGGCTCGGGTATATTTGCGTTGGGGGATGCCTTCAAGAACGCTGGACTCCTGCTGGCTCCGCCTCTGACGATCTTCCTTGGGGTCATCTGTGTTCACGCACAACATATTCTTGTACGTGAAATCAATTTTCCTTCTCCCCTTAAAATATATCAAACATGTACAAATTCAATACCTCTCCATCATTTCTCCACCTAATATTTACTTCACCCTTTGCTACCACTATTAAAACAGTAACCAAGTTTTTCATCAAACTGCACTTCACTATGCTCAAGTAACAGTCCCCGCAAAATTACCTACTTTTAAAGAATTAAAATTCCACTAAATTAATCTCAATATCCACACAACATCCATGCTACTTTTATAAATCCATGGGAGTCCGAAAGTTTGCATCGTTGAGGTTTTGCAGCAGGACGTTTGACATTTTTTGGGGGAGGTATGGTCCTTAGACTTTTTTCCCCAAAGCTCAAAGCTGTAAACTTTGGGACTCTCGCTGCTTTTACAACCTGGCTATATCCCTTCCAGTTACTATACTAATACCAAACAAACTCTGCCCCTGAACTCTCAAGAAACCTCCCTATAATCATACAATGAACTGCATGCAACAGCGAGATCATCGACTGGCAGCTGAGGAAGCCTTTAATGACACAGATATTATTGTTGACCGCAGGTTAGATGCAACGAAGAGGCGACGCGTCGCGTTAATGATCCGGGCGCTACGTCCGGATTCGCTGGTACCGTGGAAATGTGCTTTGCCACCGGTCCTCTAGCACTCCGAAAATACTCTGTGCTTATGAGGTTCGTATGCGTGTCAGAGGAGGTTGAAACAGAGACAGCATCGGCTATCTCTCTCGGCGTTCAGATCGAAATCCGTCTGATGTCTCTCTTCGAGACTTAACGCACTTAAAATGGAAACGAAAGAAGGGATCATCGACAGCGTCGAAAAGTTCCTTCATTTCTCTCATTTCTTATATCACTCTCTCATTTCGTTACTTATCATTTCGACACACTCCGTTTAAATTTAATTTCTATTACGTCGTGATAATCGTACGGGGTGATTCTTATCGAGGACAGATGCGATTACCACCGAAGCTTCGAGGAATTACTTAGAGCCACTTGAGCTCCTCTCAACAGAATCTATGAAGAACTGCCGCTTCTTTCGCTGCACCAAAGACTCGACTCTCAGATTCCCCCCTGACCCTCCACATTTACGGAAAGTTCTCTCTAAACCAATCGCATCGATCGCCTCGCAAGATTCACCCTGCGCGACACGTCCAATCAACTTGTCCATTATTTACATTTCCGTTCGTCGCTTTGTTGCAGAAAATTGGTTAATATATTTTTGTGTATCACGCAACTCGGATTTTGCTGCGTTTATTTCGTTTTCATTGCCAAGAATATGAAGCAGGTGAGCGATCCAAAAATGCTTCTTTTTTTCCTTATCGAGTGTTTGAATCCGTTTTCGAATTCTACTATAGTGGCACCATCCCCCGGGGCCCAGTGTTTTGCTATCGTAACGGCGATTGTTTCGGCAGGTGTTGGACGTGTACGGAATCTCGATGGACGTCCACCAGCACATGGCTGTGATCCTGATCCCCATAATGCTCAGCACGTGGATAAGGAATCTCAAGTACCTGGTGCCACTCTCCTCGCTGGCGAACTTTCTGGTCACCGCCGGTTACCTCGCCACCATGTATATAATGTGCCACGATCTGCCGCCCATCCAGGAGAGGCGGTACATAGCCGATTGGCACCAGCTGCCTCTGTTCTTTGGCACCGTCATATATTCTTTCGAGGGTATCACGCTGGTGAGCATCTTGGTCCGCGTCAACACGTGCTTCTCCGCATTTATGTAACCACGTATAAATTTGGCAACCGGCTACCTCGTCGCGACTCCTTCCTCTAATAAGAAACATCCGCGAACCGCGAGACGCTCGCCCCGAGCGAAATCGACGTCGACGTGGTCTCTCCCAAGGTTGGACTCTTCCACACGAGGAGGCTCTCGGGATTCTGTAGGGGAACAAAAGATAGTTTGGGTGTTTCGTTTGGGGAAATGATAAAGTTTTTAATATTTGAACCTCTGTAGAATTGCACCCTCGTGTGTGAATGTATCTTCTTTGTGGTCATGTCTCGAAAGCTTTTGCAGGAGCCAATAATTTTCTTTAATATTTTTAATATTCTTTTATGCGAGAATGTTTCTGAAATATTGGCGAAATAGAGCATTTTGTGAGTCGGGTGTTTTTCAAGATTTCATCCCTCTTTATTAGACCCTTAGCGTCACACTAAATTTTAGAAAAAAACGGTACAAAATTACAACCTTTTTATGTTTCTATTTTACTGTAGAGGAAATGTTTATAATCTGGGTTGGAACACTTTGTCGAAGAGGGTTTATTTTTTATTCTTGGTGTTACGGGGTTGAGGTATTTCAGAAGTTAGTAGAGAAACTGGAAAACTGAGATGTTAGTTCTGAAAACTGTTCGAATTTATTTCGGCTGCACTTTGATTTCAATTATGAATTAGGAGGATTTAAATTGTTAAACAACCCGCGTTGTTATATTCCAGGTGTTACCTCTGAAGAACGAAATGAAGAAGCCAAGTAATTTTAATAAGGCGCTGGGAGTCTTAAATGTCGGGATGGTAATTGTGGGCACAATGTTCGTCGCGATGGGTTTTATATCTTATTTAAAATATGGCGACGCAGTGGCTGGGTCTGTCACTTTAAACCTCCAGTCGTCAGAAGTGTAAGTATAAACGTATTTATTATTTCATACCTGTCGACATTCAATTTATCACTCAGTTGGATTAAAATTACAACTCGTGTCAATATCTTTCGGCACAGGTACATGTTGATCACTCGCTAAATAAATTCACCCACTAAAGGCTTCCCAACCCGAGAATCCTGATTTTAATGAAACTTTTTGAAGTAAGGAGCAATTTTCTTCTTTGATAATTCACTCTGAAGGGGTGAAATCATCCCTTAAAGTAATCGCGTTGTTTTTTAATATAACTTTGCACCGGTGCAAGATGCAACAAAACTTTAAATATAAAAATTCTTCAGTTTTCTATGATCTATCACGCTACCAAAAGTTATATTAAAAAGAAAATCGAAAAACCCAATAACTTTACAAGCTGAATCCGCTTACCCCTTCAGGGTGAATTCCCGCAGCAAAGAATGCTTCTTGCGTACTCAGTATCCTCTATATTCACACGGAGATTCATTAAAGTCTGAATTTTCGGTTCGAGAACGTTTCCTGGTTAGTCTCGATTATAATTCTGTAAATTTCTATTTTTACGAATTTCTCCATTTTCTAATTTCATTCGCAATATCAGGAGAGTCCGGCAAGTGATTAGCAGCTACTTCGTAGTCCGCTAGCATTATCATAGCCTAGGATACTTTTCACGTTAAGTCGAAACCAATATCGTATGTTCTACAGTAGACTGTTATGCGTTCAGGTCGATAAGTCGCACTGCGTTAAGAAAATAATCGAAATTCTGTCAGACAAAAAACGAACAATAACGAGACGCAAAATACCTAGTTAAGAAACCAAAACTCTTTGTAACATAATTTTCTGTTGCATACGAAGGGTGGATGGGAAAAGCGTCGTCGTGCTTTCAAGGTTTCTATCATATAGTGTGTCTTTGTGGAAGTGTTCTACTTTACAAGCATTACTCACTTTAAAGGGAGTTTTCGTTGTGTTTCCATTAAACGTATTAACAGCAGTGATTTCTACCTGTTGCGTGCCAGCTTGAATACCGCATGCTGCGTTACTTAACAAACATACCAAAAATAGCTATAGTCCCGATACCCGGCGAATGACTTTACTCTACTCCTTCGCTATCAAGCAATCGCACTCATATCAATTATTCACGAAGTATAATTGTCTTCTTACAGCTTGCCCCAGTGCATAATGGTCGCCATCTCGTTGAGTATATTGTTCACGTATGCACTTCAATTTTACGTTCCCGTTGCGATCGTTTGGCCGGGAATCGTCGACCAATTTGGCCCTTTCAAGTGGCCAGTCCTAGCAGAGACTGTTTTCCGCTCGGCGTTATGCTTCCTCACATGTAAGTTGAACGTTAATGTACGCCTTGACCTGTTAAAATCTTCCTCGTCGACACTATTTTCGCTCGCGCGTCGGTGGCGCGAGAGATTCAACATTTCAAGTGACTTAGTACTCATTTAGGGTACACGTATGTAATATGGAACACCTGAGAGCTTGCCAAAAGTAGGGGATTTTATTTTTTCAAATTTAATTGACACGGGAGGGACGTAGGAACTGACACATAATTTTATTTACATAGTAAAATGTAAAAAATTCAAATGCTTGGAATTATACTAAAAAAAACTGAAGTGAATGAAAATCGGCAGTTCGAAAAAGTGGTGTCTAATATGTAACAAGTAGGAAATTTGTAAAGGAAACTGAAAAAACTTTACTTTTGTTACTAAAAATGAAGATTTATTAAGTAGACTAATAAAATAATATACCTACACTTTTCTACTCATTTCTTTATCGAGATTTTACGATGTTCCATATTAAGTGCCGTTCCATATTACCTACCTTTACCTTGTCTTCTGCAACAAGCGGTGGAAAATGAAAGGGGTCATTCTACGTGGAAAAATGAGGCAAGAATTAAGAGTAACGAAATGGCCACGGAGGCTTCATTTCTTAATTATTAACGTCCAAATACTTGGGTTAGAAACGCCCACTGTGCGTGGCCTCACTGACCTACCCAACGCGCGCCGCTGACTTCGAATTGCCGTACTTCAGGCGTTCCGAATAACTAGAAATTCTAGAAAACGAAGCTTCCGCCTCAATTTCGTTACTCTTCATTCCCGCCTTATTTTCTCAGTTAGAATCGCCCAATTAATTTTCCACTGTTTCAGAAATTTATACCGACGAAAATTCACGGCGATTAACTGATCGTGGCTCTGTTGCAGTTGTCCTAGCAGAGGCGATACCTCAGCTGGGATTGTTCATATCCTTGGTGGGCGCCGTGAGCAGCACCGCGCTGGCCCTGATATTCCCACCGATCATCGAGATGGTGGTCTGTTGGCAGAACGCGTCCCTCAGCGTCTTCACGATGACGAAGGACATCGTGATAGTGCTGATCGGTTTCCTAGGGTTCGCGACCGGGACGTACGAGAGCCTCACCTCGATCATCAAAGCGTTCAGCGCGGAAACGTAAAGCCGTATGCAGTCGTCGTATAGAATCATTACATTAGTCGTTGCTCGTGCACGCGCGGGAATCGGCGGATCATGACATCTACGCGGGCACCATGGGCAATGATCGTTGGCAAAGCCGGGATTCTCTTTCTTCTCCTTTTTTTTTTAAATTTCGTAGACTATTATTGTTAATGTTATTTATTAGCGCCGAACGGATCTACCGGGGATCTAGCCGATTTCATTGATCTTCCTCTAGTATTCAGCGTATTCATGATTGTCCTGGAGCTGGAAGGTAGCTTTGTCATCTGTGATCCGTCTACAGCTACGTGATTAGAAGCCTCGCTTAGTCCAACGAACAGGGTAACAAATCTCGAATTTTGTGGGGAACCTCGGTCACAGTTTCCGATTCGAATGTTCCTTCTGTAACTTCAAGCTTGAATGGCCGATAGTCCAATCTGTTTCCTGTTCGATAGAGACAGGGAAGAGATGGAGAAGAAGATTCGGAAATTGGTAGCTGCAGTCGAGTCGCCACGCGTTGCACCTTAAGCCACGTTCCCACATGCGCGAAAACACAGCGGGCAGCACTCTCAAGGCACTTAGAGCGATCGTTTTTCAAAGTGTCTTCAAGTGCGACGAAGTGGCTGTGTGCTTTTGACATATGGTAACGTGGGCTTGCGCACGTCATCGCCTATACGTAAACTCACAGCGTCAGTTGTTCGTGTCCCAGAATCAACGTTACACTAGGATTATGCCGTAGACACGTAGACACTTAAGATTATAAAATAAAAAAGAAGGGAAATTGACTGTTACCGTAATTGTACCGTGATACGTAAACTAGTACGACTTGGAGAAGCAAAACAATCGGATGATGAACGGACATTCTTCTTTCTTTTCTTTCGAATCGTTGTAAATTGTAATTGATACTCGAAGATCGTGTGATATAAAAAGACAAAGGGGTGTAGATTATTTACGTGTTTCTCGCCGAACGGCAGCCCGGACGAAGGTGCGGGGAATGTCGCACAGCTTTCCGACGGCTCGCAATCTCTTCGTCGCGATTTCGCGTTCCAGCTGTGAGAATGTCATGTATGCATCGTAGTTGTGTTAGGGTGACCAGCGTTTCGATTCGAGCAGACAACAGACGACGGAACGAGAAATATATTTTTTTAAACACAATTTTTTTTGTACAGCCTGCATCTTCTTTTTTAAACACAAAACGACCCTGATGTGAAGCGTGGAAGTAACGCGAGAACGATATTGGTCACCCTGAGTCACAATTAAGTTCCGCCAGCACTGATACACGTCGCACATCGTTATGTTGTCGTTTCATTACGAAATTTTATTATACTTAGCGTTTACCTGCGACGCGATTAAACACACACACACACCCCGCAGAGGGGGTGCGTCGTATCTGTGAGTAATTGATGTGACCATACGATTTAATGTACATTTTATTTATTTCTTCTCTCGCCGCATGATCGATATTCATAAAAAGGGAACGGCGGAAGGAAGACGACGAGAAGTTGAACATTGTTTGATTGTATTACGTTGTCATAGATGAAAGCATCGACTTTAAATACCGAACGTTTCTTTCTATCTGTATAGTTACGCAGCACCGGCAAACAGAGAAGAATATTCGGGGAAAGAAAAAAAGAAGCCGAAAAGAATAGCTGAAGTAGTGTGAAACTTCGATGCCCGTTTTTAAAGGATAGATCGATTCTCTCGTGCACCGTGGAATTGACAATAGATAGTAGCAGAGTCACAGGCACGCTTTCATTTACCTTTATTCTTATGCACAGTAACGAAGGGAGGATACTTGAATAAATAGAGGGTGTTGTCCAGTATCCCGAGCAAGCAGAATGCGAAGTAAATGGTGTCCTATAAAGTTCGATATAAAAACAGTGAAAGAGAGTAGACTCGATTCGGTACGTAGATAGAATTGTAAAACGCCGCGCCGCAGATTCGGCGCGGTGCAAATATTTCACAGCGATCGTAATCGGTCGAGCGAAACTTTCCAAAATTCTCTCGCTGCTCATCGGTCGAAACGTTGTTTGATTTGTGTCTAATGTCGAATAGTGCAGCCCCTCGAGCCGACGGTGGATTTCGATTACCCTCTTGGATCTTCCGTGGACGCATTGTACCGATATAGTATTAATTATTTAAGCGACTCGTCGATTGTTAGGGGGCCGCGCACAAGTGGTTTGCGCCGCCTCGGAGTACAAAGTCTCTCAGGGAAATTTTATATACGTGTAGATACTCAGGTGTTCTTGTTAGGGTTGTTTGGAGGTGTAAAGTGACGATGACACTTTCCTTTTCTCGGAGGTTGATGAACGATAGTCAAATAAACATGCGTGATTGTCTATTCATGTACCACTGTGTTCATTCAGTGTTGGTCGATGGGTAATAATATTGGCGAATAAATTATTTGAAATTTACTGTTTCTACTGAATGATCTTGGTTGGTCTTGGAACAGAGCTGAGACGAAGACACTGATTTATGGGGACGATGAGGAAATACTTGTATACACGCCCAGATATCACACGACCTCTTAAACACGTCCACTTTACGCCTTACGACCTGATTTGGACGTTTTTGAGACGTACGAATTGGTTCGTCCTAAAGTTTTCAAGACGTCTGCGTGGTATCTGGGCATAGGCGGTTCCTTGGTGTCATTTTTAATCGTGTCACCTTTATTTTGGTAATAATCCAGGTGACTTTGATATTTTTGTGATTGTACGACCTTAAACTACACGTTGCTGTTCGTTTTCTGAAAGAAAAGTCACGAAACTGAGCATTCTGAATTTATCTATATTACATTATTGCAGTCTGAAGTTTGATGAAGATTTAAATTACTTTTCAACGACGAATTTGTAAACGTCTCATCCATTGAATGATGGACTGAGTAATGATCTGCTAAGTTAATAAGCTACTTTGGTCCGCCAAGAATGGATTGCACGAAGGAGGAGGAGGTATATTTTGAGTTTAGCATCGAAAATTTCGCATTTTTTTTGTAATCGTCCATTTCTGTTGGAAAAGGCGAATGTTTTTCAACTGAGCATTCTACTTCCGTTGGTGAAGATTTTGGATATTTATATGGCCACGAAGCACACGTTAAGCCCTGACGAATTTTGCGTACTGTTGTTTACTAGAGAGGAGACGAAAGGAAAGTGCGAATTAGACGCTGATCCTTTTAAGAGTTATGTAGACGATCCTGAAGAGTTTAAGGTTAAAAGTTTTCATTAATAAACGAACATTAGTTACTGAATAAGAGTACCACGTGAAATGCTTTTACGTTCATGAAGGCACTGTCAGTTTCTGTGCAAAGTGTAATCGTCGACCTGTTCATGAATATTATTCGTTACGAATCGTTCTTGGAGGCAGTGAGCAAAGATATTTTGGAGAAGCAACACTGTCGTAATTACGATGACTTACGTCAGACCATGGGTAAGTGATTCGATAAAGACTCTTCTTGCGGGCATTGACTCTTCTTCATTGAAATTGCGATTATTCCTTTCACAAAAATGCGAGATAAATTTTTTAATAATTTTTAGGAAAGTTTGTCGTTATTATTTCAATATTTCAAAATTTACTTGCTCTCATCCACTTAATTTATGCGTAATCATTTAACTTTGTAATTACAGTGCTGGTGTACATCCTAGCGTACAGAATATTTTCTCTATTCTTCGAAAACTCCATCGAATGTTTCGTTCACTTTAAATTAAAGAAAATGTTGTTCCTGGTCTCGTACCTCCTTCGTCCAGAAACCTCCAACTTTTTCTACGAGAAGGGTTGCTCGACATACGGGGAAGATTTCGTGGAGCAGAAGCTGATTTTTCCTTTTTTGGAAGCGACATCTTACTTGGAGGTTCCTTTCCTTCGATTCCTTAAGCCTTAAGGGGTACTAGGCAGTCGTTTTGTCGAAAATGAAGCGTTTCTTTTCTAATTAATTACAAAAAAATAAATTGAAGCTGAGACCCGTTCGTTGACACAATGTGCATTAACATCGTAAGCTTTAAAAAACGTTTTTTTCGCCAAAAATGTGGATTATAGATGATTTTGACATTCGATTATTGATTTGATTTGACGAAACGAAACTCAGCGACTTGCTTATCAATTCTTCTTTAGAATACATCTGGTTCTGCACTGAACCTGTAAAAGAAGCAAAATTATGAAAATGAAGATTTTTAAAAAAAGTGCGTGTTTCGTTAAAAAACGATGAGGTTTTAGTTTCTTTTCATAAAGAATAAGAGTGTTTAATAACTTCAATTTAGGTTTAGGCCGAAACTAAACATTTTGTGAATACGATCGAATTTGACTTGAATCGATTGGAACCTCCGTTTTTGAGTTATCACTGGAAAAAAAGAAACTTTTTTTAAACTGCCTCATATATTATCCATATTTTCGACTAAACAAACATGTTTTTTTAAAACTTATAATGTTAATAAATTTTCTCTCAAAGAACAATTTCAATTTCTTTCTCTCTAATGAAGTGAAGAAGAAATGCTTTATTTGCGGCAAAGACGACTGCCTAGTACCCTTAACCCTCTGATAAATAACATGTGAGATTCATTTGAATCAGTCACCTCTCGATTAACATTCGACAGAGGCTTCAGGATCAGATCAAACAGCAAATACAAAATATGAAACCACCTAAAAAGGATGTGACTATTCCCATGTTCATGAAAGTCCTTCATCGACCAAGGCTTCAGTTGCGAGCACCTCCGCCTTCACCAGTAGTAAGCGATCTTGTTCCCCCATCATTTCAGAAACAACACATAAAACAAGTAACACACAGTGCACATATACTGTGACTACTTCTATTTCCATAAATTGAAACAACGTGTAACTAACGATCGAAGTCTATAAGAGCCCAACAAGGAAACGTAACTTTTTTTAATATAAAATATTTTTTTTTAGAATTTATTAAACTACTGTTATATTATACAAAAAATTTAAAAATAGTTTTATTAATTTGTTTTAAATGTTTTTTTAAAGCGTCGATATGGCAACTAAAAAAGAGGTACATATGCTCGTGGCGCAAGTGATTTCCCCACTTAGGCTTATCTGAAACAAAAAATTCGACAAGATTCTTAATCTGTATGAGTGTCACACTTACCTCAATTAACAATTTTTGTCGAAAAATAACCGAGAAGAAGGGTGTTTCGTCAAACTTTTTTCAAACCGGTGCCACTTTGATTTTTATAATATAAGAGTAGCTTAATAAATACCAAAAAGATTCATTTCATTATATGTATGTTGTATTTACTGACAAGAAAGTCGTTACAAATAGCTTAATTTTTTGGGCCCATCAAAGTCGAATGCTCCTCGAGCCGGGCTCACATTTGTTACCGCACCGCGTTCAGTTACCGCGACCTGTCACCTACCTGGCCGGTAGTGGTAACAAGTGTAGCCGATGTAGGACAATTCCGAGACATTCGTCGGAACGGCCGAACGAAGTGACCAGTCACAGTATTCAGTAACAGAACATAGTTAGATATAGCGCTCGATACTATTTTTTGCGAATCCGTCACGCGAAAAGTTAAAAGAAATTCTTCAAAAGCACAGACGAGGTGTAGGATACATCTATCAACCAATGCATTTTTCTACAGACGAGGTATAGGATAGACCAATGCATTTTTCTGTCACCAGTTTGGGGGGTCCTGGGACCCCCTTACCATTTTAGTGTCGCCTGCAACGTTACCGGTGAAGTCTCGAAACAGATTGTAACGCTACGCGTGGTAGGAATTAGAATTCAACACATGTAAAACTAGGTCATTCGAAACCCGCGATTTACAAATAATTCTGTCAGAGTAAGAATTTAAAGATCGTTTTATAAACGTATTCCTTGCAACGACCGAGAAAGAAGGATCACAACAAAATAAGAACACATAGGTCTTTTAACCTTGGCGTCCTATTTGGATTTGTTTAACACAAAACAAATTTATTTTACATAACAATTTGTATAAACCACAACATTATTTGTGGAAGACATGCTTTCACGATGTAACGTGGAATACCACGCCAAGGAATTGTACCTTGGTATGTTCAATAACGTGCTGAAGCAGAGAGGACTTTAAAAATCGTCAAAAACCCATCAGTTCGAGTATCTCGCTGAAATATTCCAATTTGCACTTATCCTTCTATCTTAACACTGTACTCGTGTTCTGGGGTCCAGTACGAACAATCAAACAACATTCCAAGTTACATTGTACCATAGTATTGCAAGTTGAAGAAATTCTTATATGTAATTAGAATATTTAACAATCACAGCTATCAGCTCGGTTCTCACCGATTACCAGGTCTCACCACGAGGAGGTTGCTGCGTTTCGAGACCCGTAGAGAGATAGATGGAATCAAAGTTCCATCGATCTCCCTGTACATGAAACACTACTAAACCAAAGAGATGGATGGACACACAAAGTTCCATCGATCCCTTCGGTTTAGATGTAGAATCTAGGGAACTGCCAAGCAATCACTCGATTAAAAGAAATTCAGGAAAGAAGGAAAGACGAACGGTAAGCACGAAAGGAGTATTGGACGGCGCAGTTCCTACCACCCTACTGTCCGAGTCGAAAGGGAAAAGCGCTCGGCGCCTCCCAGACGATTCCTCTTGCACCGTGCGACTCGCCAGGAGCACTAGCTGTGACCTGACTTGAGCCGACTAACCCGGAGACTGGGTATCGGACCGGGTGACTTACGCAGGCAGTGTACCAAAAGGTACACTTCCTACGCCCGAAACTTTTCCCTTTCGACAAGAACACCAGAGGATGAAACCGATCCACCCATACCGATTCCATGCTCAGTCACTTGCTTCCGGAAACGGAAGCAGCGGTGACCTCCTCATCCGAGATGAGGAGCCAATAAACGAACAACAATGCTAATGAGTTAGTGACTACTTCGCAATTTTACATGGGGCCTTAAATACTTCATGCTATAATAAATTAACCTAGGCTTCCTTAGATGTCATCTTTCACTCACTATCACTTTGCACGATCACTTTTCACTATCACTTTTCACTAGTTTCTTTTTAAATAGATTATGTTATTAACTCCATTCCCCGCGTAACGGTGAACCTGAAAAGCTGAAACAATCAACTACTTTATGTTAGTAACGGTGTGGTCGGCGTGGAAGGAAATTAAGCAAAAGCTTATTGAGGTGGAGCTGATCGAGATAATTTCAACCTATAGAAGAGCACGCACGAGCATGCGAAACCATCGCAGAGATTAAGTACATGAAGGAAAGAGCAGAGAATATAGACCCATCGATGAGATGCATGACAGAGTAACAGAAGTCATACAAAACCATCAAAGAAATCGACGAAACGAAATGAATCATGGACAACCATCGAAGAAATCCACGAAATTAAATAAATCATGCCAAACCATCGAAGAAATGCATGAAGTAGAATAAACCATGCAAAACCATTGTTGAGATACATGAAGGAGAGCAGGGAAGTAGAATAAACCATGCAAAACCATCGATGAGATGCATGACAGAGTGACAGAAGTCATACAAAACCATCGAAGAAATCCATGAAATTAAATAAATCATTTAAACCCATCGAATAAATGCATCAAATAATCATGTAAACCCATCGAAGAAATGCATCGAATAAAATAAAATGCATGAAATATGACAGATCATGCAAATCCATCGAAGAAATACACGAAATAGAACGACTCGCGCAAAAATCCTTGAAGGAATGCATGAAATCGGACAGATGATGTAAAACAATCGAAGAAATCAGTTACAAAGGGAGGGAAATCAGTTCTGACCTTGGCAGAACAATAAATATTTAAATGGCTAAACGAACCACAAAATTTCATCGGCACCAACCGAATAATGGTTGTAGCGGGGGGCGGGGGGAGAACCAGGGTTGAAACCCTGAACAGGTCCCCGGACGTCCTCCAAGCTCCGAGGACCGACGACGACTGAGTACATCGAGCTCCGTGAGCTCCCCACATAGCCTTCGAGAAACGATGTCCCCCGATCAAAACAAGGACGACGGTTATTTACAACTGCGAAATCCAACGAATTCTTCGGTAAAAATGGATTTTCTGCTAAAATATCCATTCCAGTGGCTATTGCTATGACAAATAATGTTAACAACATTTACACTAACCGCCCGGTATACATTATTATTAACTATGAACGATAGAACTCGAGATATCAAGCAATTAGTAGCATTTGGCCTTGGATTTGCAACTACGCCGAATGAATTCTCTTTTATTCTCAATGTTTAATCGTTCGATACAGTAATGTTAATGCTTATACATATCACATAGTATTATTTATAATGTATAAATACATTTTAGTTGAACCTGGTGTAAATGAATCGTTGCAGGAATTTTTATAGGTAATACTTCGTCGATGTTAGTAACTATGGGGGACAAACAAGTATGTCACTCATATTTCTCCAAGTAACGAATATATCTCAACGGAATCCTGTTAAAAGGCCTCCCACATGGTCCAGTAATCGATGAAATTCATGCACGAATTGAGTAATTGTGAAATAAAATTTTGTCTAGCCCTGAGAAATTGAATTGAGAAATCACGAAATAATATGCTCCATGACATGCACACACTTCACTGAACCGATGAATTTCTCAGGGCTAGACAAAATTTTATTTCACAATTTCTCAATTCGTGCATGAATTTCATCGATTACTGGACCATGTGGGAAGTCTTTTAACAGGATTCCGTTGAGATATACTCGTTACTTGGAGAAATATGAGTGACATACTTGTTTGTCCCCCATAGTTACTAACATCGACGAAGTATTACCTATAAAAATTCCTGCAACGATTCATTTACACCAGGTTCAACTAAAATGTATTTATACATTATAAATAATACTATGTGATATGTATAAGCATTAATATTACTGTATCGAACGATTAAACATTGAGAATAAAAGAGAATTCATTCGGCGTAGTTGCAAATCCAAGGCCAAATGCTACTAATTGCTTGATATCTCGAGTTCTATCGTTCATAGTTAATAATAATGTATACCGGGCGGTTAGTGTAAATGTTGTTAACATTATTTGTCATAGCAATAGCCACTGGAATGGATATTTTAGCAGAAAATCCATTTTTACCGAAGAATTCGTTGGATTTCGCAGTTGTAAATAACCGTCGTCCTTGTTTTGATCGGGGGACATCGTTTCTCGAAGGCTACGTGGGGAGCTCACGGAGCTCGATGTACTCAGTCGTCGTCGGTCCTCCGAGCTTGGAGGATGTCCGGGGACCTGTTCAGGGTTTCAACCGTGGTTCTCCCCCCGCCCCCCCCCCCCGCTACAACCCTTATTCGGTTGGTGCCGATGAAATTTTGTGGTTCGTTTAGCCATTCAAGTATTTATTGTTCTGCCAAGGTCAGAACTGATTTCCCTCCCTTTGTAACTGATTTCTTCGATTGTTTTACATCATCTGTCCGATTTCATGCATTCCTTCAAGGATTTTTGCGCGAGTCGTTCTATTTCGTGTATTTCTTCGATGGATTTGCATGACTTCTGTCACTCTGTCATGCATCTCATCGATGGTTTTGCATGGTTTATTCTACTTCATGCATTTCTTCGATGGTTTGGCATGATTTATTTAATTTCGTGGATTTCTTCGATGGTTGTCCATGATTCATTTCGTTTCGTCGATTTCTTTGATGGTTTTGTATGACTTCTGTTACTCTGTCATGCATCTCATCGATGGGTCTACATTCTCTGCTCTTTCCTTCATGTACTTAATCTCTGCGATGGTTTCGCATGCTCGTGCGTGCTCTTCTATAGGTTGAAATTATCTCGATCAGCTCCACCTCAATAAGCTTTTGCTTAATTTCCTTCCACGCCGACCACACCGTTACTAACATAAAGTAGTTGATTGTTTCAGCTTTTCAGGTTCACCGTTACGCGGGGAATGGAGTTAATAACATAATCTATTTAAAAAGAAACTAGTGAAAAGTGATAGTGAAAAGTGATCGTGCAAAGTGATAGTGAGTGAAAGATGACATCTAAGGAACCCTGGTTAATTTATTATAGCATGAAGTATTTAAGGCCCCATGTGAAATTGCGAAGTAGTCACTAACTCATTAGCATTGTTGTTCGTTTATTGGCTCCTTATCTCGGATGAGGAGGTCACCGCTGCTTCCGTTTCCGGAAGCAAGTGACTGAGCATGGAATCGGTATGGGTGGATCGGTTTCATCCTCTGGTGTTCTTGTCGAAAGGGAAAAGTTTCGGGCGTAGGGAGTGTACCTTTTGGTACACTGTCTGCGTAAGTCACCCGGTCCGATACCCAGTCTCCGGGTTAGTCGGCTCAAGTCAGGTCACAGCTAGTGCTCCTGGCGAGTCGCACGGTGCAAGAGGAATCGTCTGGGAGGCGCCGAGTGCTTTTCCCTTTCGACTCGGACCGCAGGGTGGTAGGAACTGCGCCGTCCAATACTCCTTTCGTGCTTACCGTTCGTCTTTCCTTCTTTCCTGAATTTCTTTTAATCGAGTGATTGCTTGGCAGTTCCCTAGATTCTACATCTAAACCGAAGGGATCGATGGAACTTTGTGTGTCCATCCATCTCTTTGGTTTAGTAGTGTTTCATGTACAGGGAGATCGATGGAACCTTGATTCCATCTATCTCTCTACGGGTCTCGAAACGCAGCAACCTCCTCGTGGTGAGACCTGGTAATCGGTGAGAACCGAGCTGATAGCTGTGATTGTTAAATATTCTAATTACATATAAGAATTTCTTTAACTTGCAATACTATGGAACAATGTAACTTGGAATGTTGTTTTTATTGTTCGTACCGGACCCCAGAACACGAGTACAGTGTTAAGATAGAAGGATAAGTGCAAATTGGAATATTTCAGCGAGATACTCGAACTGATGGGTTTTTGACGATTTTTAAAGTCCTCTCTGCTTCAGCACGTTATTGAACATACCAAGGTACAATTCCTTGGCGTGGTATTCCACGTTACATCGTGAAAGCATGTCTTCCACAAATAATGTTGTTGTTTATATAAATTTTTATGTTAAATAAATTTATTTTGCGTTTAATAAACCCGAATAGGACAGCAAGGTTAAAAGGTGAATGTGTTCTTGATTTGTTGTGATCCTTCTTTCTCGGTCGTTGCACGGAATACGTTTATAAAACGATCTTTAAATTGTTACTCTAACAGAATCATTTGTAAATCGCGGGTTTCGAATGACCTAAATTTCCACTTCTTGAATTCTAATTCCTACCAGGCGTAGCGTTACAATCTGTGTCGAGACTTCACCGGTAACGTTGCACTTGACACGAAAATGGTAAGGAGGCTGGCGAGCCCCCCCGAGCGTGTGACACACAATTACATTGCGTGATAGGTCTATCCTATACCTGGTCTGTGACCTCGTCTGTGTGTAAAGTAAATAGTGTATCATCTGGTACATAGATGGCATTGTTGTAAATTATCAGTTATTAGTTAGAAGAAGATGGCGTATTGTTTCAAATTTTAGAATGCGTAAACAAGTTGACTATTCAAAGCAACATGACATTACTTGATTGTAAACACAAAGTCGTCGACTTAACGAACCCCGAAGGTTTCCTTTTTTTGAAGACCCCCGTATTCTGGATAGGACTTGTCGATGATGACATTTTTTCGCCACGTTCCGCGGACGAATTACGTGAAGCCCTCGACGGAGTCGAAATTGCAGTCGTTGCGCGCGGCGAACAAATTGCACGCCATGAACTTGTTGAAGGACGCGAATGAAAATGCACCGAGTTGTTCGCAGCGTCGTAAGAGCTTGGCGAAATCGACTGAGGATGAGAAACCTAGGGCGACTTTCGTGGGAAAGTCAGTCCCGACTTTTAAGGTGACTTTTTAGAATTTGTTGTTGGATGTTTCGTTCTTAAGGGGCTCCGGTCTTGAATTGTCGAAAGATCGATTTTCTTTTATTTCATTTTTCGAGTGTTCGACCTTTTAAGAGTACGCGTTTAAAGGGAGTTTTTGAAATTCGAAAAATTCCTGAAGTTATAGGCATTTGAGTGTCAGCGAATGCGTTCACGTAAAACTTTAATCGCGTTTCTCTCTAAACTGTGTTCTTCAGACTAGTGAGACAAGTAAGTATCTCGAAAAGTTATTAACCGATTCGATTGAAACTTTTTTATTTTGAAGGATATACTCTCTCGCAGTGGACAAACCTCTGACATTTTACAAATTTTTGAAGTTTGTATTTTTTAAAGACGTTGAAAGGAAAACAAATATAAGGAATGAGTGATTTTAAATTTCAAGTGTCGTTATTTTTAAAAAAACTGTTACCTTTTGAATTTTTTAAAGGTTTGCCTACTAGGGAATTTCACGCCCTTTAATAATATAATCTGGCATTGCATTTTATTTGATACCAATGGTTCAGGTGCTACGCGTCAACACGGACCACCGTTTTGGATGAATATTTTGTCGCCTCGAATTCAACGACTACTCAGTGTCATTTTCAAATGATTAATTAGAAAAAATATATTTCTATAATTTAAGACATCCTTAATACAATGCAAAAAGTTCCCTTAATTTATCCGTGGTAGTTTTCCTTTAATTAATTCCTAAAGCTCGCCTACTTTTGTGGCCCCTACACCGGAAATGTTAATTCTGAAAGTGTCCTTCTTTGCGAACATTTGCAACAAAAGTTTGCGAGGAAATTCGAATAATTACGGAAATTATAGTGCTGAACGTAATTGCGTGCACCGTCGAGTAATGGCCTCGCAGAGTGGTATCGGCGTAGGGGACTTAACTTTGAAGCCGTTTATCTCAAAACTGCATTTTCAAACACGGTGTATATCATACCTCTTGAACGAATGAATATTTTCACTTGAAATTTTAACCGAAGCTGTAGAATTTCTTTCTCTATCGTGTGAAGCTTCCGCTTCAAATTTGGATCCTTGTAAAGCATTTTATAGCCGATTAAAGACGATTTTTTTCATAAAAATGTGGACAAAAATTGTCAATCTTTGTTTAAATTCGCCAGCAAAGTTCCACATGATAAGTATTAGTGTAGAAACTACTTACCCCACAGTATTTTGCTTTTAGATGATTGGTTCCCCTGGGACTATGTACACCAATCACAGCTGCGCGCTACGCGGGACCACCTTTAGCCTCAAATAACTTGAATAATTTTCAACATTCTGACAATTTTTTTTATTTTATATTACTTGTAAAAGCGTACATAAAAAAACTGTGAAAAGTGCCGGTATGGTGATTATTTATCCAAGCGATCCAACCGGCAAAAAACCGTCGATTTCAGTCGTTCAATAGTCCTATACACCCTTAAGAGTGGATATGTTACTGTAAAAGTTCGAAGACCGGTGAATCTCAGAATTTACCGAGGATTCACCGCTACGGGGTGGAAAAATTGCGAAGTATCCCATAAATCATTCAAATCTCGGGCTTCCACTAACAGATGCTGGTGAATGTCAGATTTTAGATTTACTTATCAGCCCTGTTGGCAAAAGCTCGATGTTCCAAACAAATAAATGATAGTGTCAAGTGAACAATATTGGTATCTAATGTCACACTGATATCCGAGTCACTGTTGCTTCACTAAACTGATACAAAAGTGATTTATCACTTTACCATTACTTTGCACTTTCCGTCTGTTCGTACATAGTATTGTTTTATTTAGCCTGTCGAGGTGAAACAAACTGCAGCTTCGATTTTAAGGGAGTGCGCTCGCGTGATAACCGACGAAGAGAAAGAAATAAAAAAGTAATGAAACGAATTCTTTTTCATTCAAAAATCGTTATTTTCGATGTTGTAACGCCTCGCTGAATTTCCTTCATGAAATCTTCTAGATTGAAAGAATTGGCAGAGGGGGGGCTCGATCCTTCTGCGATATTGAAACTCGAGGAAGAGAAGCGGAAAGAGAAGAGAGAGGAAGAATTACTGAAGATACAAGAGAAGCATCTTCTGGCGCTTTTGACACGCGAGGGCGCTTTTATCGCTAAGAAATCGTTATTAAATGATGTGAAATTGCACGCCGACAGCGTACGGAAAGAGGTATTTGCGCTTTATCTTTTGCAAAATCGTGAGTAAACTTTAGAGGCGTGCAAGATGCTCTGAAATGGTTTAGATTAACATTCTATTAATCGTATCGGTGGAAGAAGCTCACACAAACATAAATCCACGTATGCTTCCTGTAGAAATTGTTAGGCTTCCAGCGTTGCACTTTGAGAGAAATATTCGAGGCAAGCTTCTTGCGAGTCGTAGATAATTTTGTATATTTCTGGAAACAAAAATTGACGCTAAGTTATTTATTAGTGGGACTTAGGAAATGGAAAACTGCTCTCTTCGTTTGTTTAAAGAAACGGGAACTGTACGAGAAGTTGGAGAAATGGAGGGAGGATTACAATAAGGAGATGACGGAAATTGTTGAGAAGTGCCGTGAGATCGAGCAATCATCTCGTGAAGCTTTCAACGCCATGATTGATGAAAAACGACAGAGGGGTAAAATATATGTCAATAACCACTACCTATGTTTCTATAATTAGTTTTATAAGTTTCTATAATCATCTCCATCATAAGATTGATGTTTGCAAACATTTGTAACGAATTTGAGACCTTGATGGAGATTCTCGAATCAATGAAACCCCTATTATTACGAATAATTGTCAAAAAATTCTGTTAATCTCTCATAATATAAATATAAATATAAATATAAATATAAATATAAATATAAATATAAATATAAATATAAATATAAATATAAATATAAATATAAATATAAATATAAATATAAATATAAATATAAATATAAATATAAATAATTCCTGGAGTTGACACGATTGAATTATTTTGATCAGCTGCAGAAGTTTCGGAAGAATCGCGTCAATTAAGAGCACAGCTGCTCAAGCAGAGGGAGGATGAGACTCAAAGGAAGATTAAAATGATCCAGGAGATCAAGACTATCCAGTCATTGCGAGCGTTGCCATTGAAGGACTTCGATCCTACGGAAACCAGTGGCTTGGGTCTTTTCTGTGAAATGTCTTTAGCAGAGGTTCAGCATGTTCTTATAAAGCTACAACAAAGATCAAGCAAATCTTTCACTTCTATTGAGAACAAAAGAAGAGTCCTTAACAAATTTCTTTCTGCTTTCGTTTGATTTTAATTCAATATTTAATTCACTATAATTATAAGAAACCCTGTGGGATATTTTCTTTCCTCTGCGCTTCAGTTGAAGGAGAGGCTGTTTTGGATGAAAATGAAATTGAACGAGGAGATGGAAAATCGGAAAGCTGTCGTAAGTCGAGAACGCGAGAGGCAGAAGAACTTGATCGAGGACACACGAAGAGCACTCGAGGAATACAAAGCCAGCAGGTTGGTTATTGAACTTTTATCCCTGTCCATAATCCCGATATACCTACCGAAAATTAGAGAGAGTTTGAAAAAGATTTGAAAGTGGAGATTGCAAGTTTTCCCATAAACTCAGTGAAAGAAAATTCATTCTGCAAAACGTCTCTCTATTAATTGCAGTAACATGATTATCACTCGGAGCCCTTTTTCTCCACTCTGAATCATATCAATGATGATTTTTAGCAAACAATATACTGCTGGACAGTATTTTTTACCGATCGGTCATGCGAAAAGTTAAGAAAAATTCATGTAAAGTAAATAGAGTGTCATTTGACACGTAGATAGCGTTGTTTAAAATGTTTAATTATTAGTTAGAAGAAGGTGAGGTGTTGTTTCAAATTTAAGAATTAGTAAACAAGTGACAATTCAAAGGGACAAACTTTATCGTTAAAAGCTTGTGTCCCAATATATTAGTCCTCGTTATAAGTATTCTAAAGTTGTATGTAAATTTCGGCTATTCAAATTGTTTAACTCCACTGTCTTATTTACTTGTTACATGATTTCTAAGAAGATTTACAGTCTAAGATCTACAGTCCGATTTCGCTGCAAATATAATATTATATTACAACGTCTAAGTTCGATTCGGTTATAATCATACAGTAGCGAAGAAAAAAGTTATCACTATTTCGATCCACTCTGCCTACGTTACTTTTTAACATCAACTCAAAACTGCAGCATGTGTCCAATCACCAATATATACATATTCTGCTGGAGGATTAAAATTTGTACAAAATCCAGTTATAGTTGAATTCAGTTAACTAACATTAAGCAAGACAACACACTTTTAGGCACAAAGTTACCACTTTTGAAAAGTAATAAACAATTTAATATTTTGTGGGGGCACGGTTTTGCCTTTAGGGCGACCTAAAAAGTTACCAAACGTGGTAAATCCATGTCGGTCTCAAAAATATACCTATATAGGTAGTCCCGTTCAATGCCATATTAAACTTTTGTTTGTTAGTTAAATAAATACAACTCTAACTGGGTTTAATACAGCTCTCAATTTTTCATCAGAATGCGTATATTAAACATACAGGTACCACAGTTCCAAGTTGATGCTAAAAAATAATAAAAATAAAACAAATCGAAAAAGTGGTAACCCTTTTGTCTGCTACTTATATACATATATTGTAACAATCACTAGAAAGTTGTAAATGTAGTTGTTTGGGTTGCTCAGACGAGTTGCCCCGTCGGTTAAGCCTCAGCAGCAATCTGCCCCGGTCACATCAGTGGAAATAGAAGCATTGAGGAAGAAGCTTGAAGAACGACGAGCCTTCAGAGTGCAAGAAGATGTCACACGTGGCTCGAAGCTGATGAAGTAACGACTCACGTGCCGTGTACCAACATATTATGACAATAAAGTGTACATAATCCACGGGTACTTATTCGCTGCGTATTCGTGATTATGTCACGATGCAGTTCCGCATGTTCATGCTTCACCGCCGATACTACTGCTTTCCTCGTATTTATACCACGCGCGAGTTTCAACGCATATCGCTCACATCGTTATCGCTGTATAAATGTTATAATTGCTAACAATCCGCGTCAACGTATGATTAGACAACTGGAAAGTTACGGGTCACCGATATCTGGCTTCTGTGACTTGGATTTTCATTTTTCAACGATTTTATTCAGCTTCGATCCTTAGGGTCTGTTCCTGGACGCTCGACCGATATGGAGAGACAATACCTGGACGCCAATCGAACAGGAAAGCACAGAGGTAACTCCGGGACGCTTCATTAGAATAAAGACAAGCGCCGCATGCACATTAGAATCCCGCAAAATTGTGTAACGCAGCGAGACGAAACGTCTGAATTCTTGAAAATTTTAGCCTTGTCCTATCAACCAAACCATGTATTCCTATCTAATCCAAATAAACCCTGTCTGTCCAGCAATTATCCTTGATTTCAATCCATGACGGCTACAGTACTAGAGAAGAATTATTTTTTAGTTTTCAATGGATTTTAAATAAAATCGTTTAACTTTTTTTTTTATTCCTCTCCAGTATGGGGATCGATTTTTCAAATGCATCGATCTGGAGACCAATAATTGTGGTGGCATCTGTGCCGATTACTCGCATTCATTTCTTATGGAACGACTCTCAGCCGGAGGCGGATTAGTCAGCTTAATATCTGTAAGCAAGAGTGATCTTTGCTTACTTTGTCGAAGTTGTCACTGGACGAGAGGAATTTTCCGGGGTAATCGTGACTGACGAAGGAACGCGTGCTGCAGCATACATGGCAAACTGAAAATGGGAAGCTGCGGTGTTACTCGTTAAACCAGTGTTTATCAACATTTTATGTTGCACGTATCTCCTAGAAGTCTGTATTTAAACGGTGTACCCTTTGTATAGATAAATAAAACTATGGTTGTAGTGTAACAGTGGGAATAAAATAAAACATAGAATTTAGGGAACTTTTAAAAGATTGCAAGGGCATCCTAAAATTTTGTTCTCTATACTGAAAAACGGTCGTGGTTGAAATTTTATTACATTTCATAATGTTTTGATGGTTGCTACCCGCTTATTAATATTTTAAATAAAATTGTACTTTTTGCTTAAGACGAATTCGTACACCAGGTCCTCGGTATACCTGAGAGGCGGATTGCCTGGCGTCATTATATCAAGTATTCATCGAGAATAGTACATGGTAACCCACCTTAATAGCTCTGGCTAGTAAGCATTACGATGCTAGACTTTTATAAATTTGAATTGGCTATTTTCAAGAGGTTGCTGGTTCACAAATTTACTTTGTAACAATATTCCATTGTTAATGACGGAAGGCTGTGCGCAACCGCGCAGATAATTCCTTATAATTTCACGCTCGAGTATTTTAAGTCAATAGTCCATTAAAACTGTACTATCCAACAGAGTATAATTTTTTCGTAGTTCGGTTACTTGATTCTAAATAAAATCACCGGATCACTTTGTAAACATACATGTTTGTATTTGTTTTATTTGAAATTTCTAAACTTCTATCCATTTAGGGTAATTACGAACAGCGTGCTCTCTTAACATTTCCAAGTTTTTGATGTGTCCAGTACCCCGGAATTATATGAGGAAGAATATACATACATATTAGTTGAAAGATGTGGAGATATCCATGAAAGATGTTAAAAATAAAAGACTTTCAATCGGGCAGGCAGCAAATAAATATTCAATCCCCCAAGCAACAAAAATTCGATCAAACAGGAAGAAATACTGTGTCAGACCCACAGCGTGGAAGAGAACCAGTGTTTTCCACAACCAAGAGATCTATAAGCAACCGTTCGCATTTACTCCGCTAGCTACGGGTAATTGCGGACAGAAAGAGTTTTGTTTTTCTTTAAAAAAATGATTTGTTTGTTACAGTATCTATAATTCTTTGTGTTGTCTTTGTAGATAATTAACCAAAGTTCATTTATCTATAAAGTAAATCTGATTAGAATGAATACTTTGGTTTCAATTAAACTTTTCCCTTCAGTGTTCGTAATTCCTCTACTCACCCCTACATTAAATTTTCTACTCATAAATTACATATGTCGATAAACACAAAGAGTGATATAAACAATTTAACATTCGCCAGTTACTAGATCTAGCGACTTTTAAGCTCTCGCGTAATATCCCCAAAAGTTTTACCGCGTACTCCACGTTGAGAATCACTGCGTTAGACGGAAATGTAAAGGTGCGATCCCACGGCGCGTGGGTCGGCGATTTCCGCGCCGCAGTAATGATCCGCTTGGACTAGCCGCGTTGTCGTAGGGCACATGGCTCGCTGCCGCGCGCCATGAGAATGCACCTTAACGCGGCTCGAAGAAACGGGGATGTACATATGGAGGGTTCAGAAGGCAATCAGTGTAAGTCCATTAGCAATAAAACCGAGTTTACCCTGTTTGTCCTGTGAATAATTTTGCCTAATTAGTAATTCCATGGTCAATGTGAGTACCGCCATTTAATGCTTACGTATGAAAGTAGTGACTTAATTGATTTATCAACAGAAAATTTTAACAATAAAGAGATTTTTCAACTACGTAACTCATTTTCAGGGAAAGCTGGACTTACACTGATTGGATTCTGAACCCTCCATATGTATGCATGCATGCGTTGTGTATGTCCGGCACGTTACCACTAACATACGCGTGCTGGATTTAATACTTTTAATTCCTTTTCAATTCTGTTTTCAATGGCGGATCTACAGCCTAATAAAGTACATATATAAATATTATGTGACATTCTGAAATACTTGTTAGCAATGTTAGGTTCACTTTCACGTCCTTGCGTTTTAGGTACTTACATGCGGATTTGCGGCACCTGCTGCCAAGATATGCTCGAGGCGGACTGCGCGTAAACAGTGCAGCACCGTTTACAAACATGAAATTCGCGAAAGCCACAACAGTGGCGTATCGTTACAAAAAATGACATACGCGAAAGCCACTATAGTGGCGTACAGTAGCTTAAAGGATAAATACCTTTACCATGCTCAGTGGCGGATTTAAGAAAAAAGGCCCAGATGGCAAAGGTTCTGAGGGGCCCATTTTTGGAGGGAAAATGTAGAGGTAGTTTACTAAAAGGGGGTAAGTGTACAGAAAAGTATAGAAAAAAATAATGCCGGATAAAATCATAATTTCTTTTTGAAGACAGGGTCCTATGGGGGCTTCTGAACAGGGGCCCATTTTTCGGGAAAATAAAGCGGTAGTTTACTAAAAACGAGCTCAGTGTAATAATACAGAGCAAAAATATACTTTGGATAAAAATCATAATTTTTTTTAAGGATGGGGCCCTGAGTTGGACTTCTGAGCAGGGGCCCAGGTGGCAACAGCTCATCGGCCGCCCTGTTAAATCCGCCACTGACCATGCTAGTGTAAGTAGAACGAGACGGACAATTGCAGTCAGGAAATCTGCGACTGTACAGGCCTTGTACTTGACACACTGACTACTTGCACAGTAAATCAGGATCGTATCACCTTTTTCCGCGTTTGGTTATTAAGGCATCGTTAAAAGAAAACTGACTCTCTTCGGCGTCACAATTTAGACTAACAACAGTGTTGAGGACAACTTCTGGGACATTTACACATTTTTTATCTTAAATCTTCCAAAGGTTGGCGGCCCTGCTCACGGGGGCCGCTAAACCATCTGACCCAAACTAACTACCGATTACAGTTTTTCACGAATATCTCGGAAACTAAAGCCGAGCGACGGTAACATATACAGGAAAAAGTTGTTCTATATATTTCAAGGTCATCGAAATCGGGGCTGACTACGGTTTTGTGTATGATTACCCATTTCTTCCTATCTCAAAAACTGTAGAAGTTATACAGCTGGCTTGTCTTGGGTGACTCGCCCGCTATACTTAATGCATTGCCAATTTACATTTGCCGAGCTATTCGCGGTTTGCATGCTTAACGGGGATGCCTATTCGTTAGTACGTAGTTATGTTTAGGACATTTCCAGAATATCGCCAGAAATTATGCGAAGAAATGGCATGTGCACATCGCGGTTGCGTTCAATACCGAACCCCTGTCCGTTCTTAAAAGAAATTGTACGTCGATCAGATTCCACAGTCGTTCGTCTGCTCTCTATTGTCGCAGGTTGCGCGCTTCGAGAATACAGAAAAGAATATACTTTTGACATTATCCATCCTTCTCAACCTATCATCCTAACAAGTTACAGTTCCAGGACATAATACCAGCTCAGGTATTTCTTCACTTACAACTTATCTACTATTTCTACTAATGCACTATGAAACTCGTATTCTAAAGAAACTAACAACAGAGAATAATTATATTCGTATTTTTAACTGACTTCAAAAAGGGGGAGGTTATAGATTCGATCCATATGTATTTTTTTTATGTTTGTCTCCGCATAACTCCTCAGCATATGTACCAATTTTGAAGATCTTTTGTTTATTTAAAACACGGCGATGCCCCGGTGGTCCCATTCTACACTGCATCAATATTGGCTCAATACTTTGCCAGTAATGGTTAATTTAAACTTTGCCTCATTACATAATTGTGTTTCATGTATTCTCGCATTTTAGAGCATTTCCGCGGGTTGTGTTGTAGACCCCATATAACGAATTTGAGACATCCTTATTCTCACTTTTTCAAGTCACTTATTTTTGGAATCTTCCATTTCTAGCAAACGGCCCTTTTTACGAGCAGCTCTTTCTGTAGGCCTACTCATATTTTTGCCATAAATGTAGGTACAGATTGCGCAATATAACTTTGCCTGTGAGAGAGTCTAACGACTGCTAACGATGGTCGGACACTCTCGCACGCACGGCCGAGTCACAGCCAACCCGGTCGCCGCTCGGAGGCAAAGTTATATTGCGCGATGTGTATGTAACTTGAATAACTAAAAAGTAGAAAATAACACTATTTAAAAAAAATAAAACCTACTTCAAAAACATAAAAATGCACTAAAAAGTAACAAATTATTTTTCCGTTATTTAATCTGCGCTGTCATTTTTTTAAGTCGGCGCCAGATTTGCACAGTGCGAATGATGTCGCGCCGACATAAAAAAATTGATTTTTTACTTTTTTGTGCATTTTTACATTATGCATACAATTTTTATTTCCGAAGCAATTTTTTTTATTCGATAAAATTTATTAAAAAAGTTTGCGTGTAGAAATACATGAAGTGAAACTTGAGCAGAAAGTCTTTACACATTTTATATTTTACATTTTAAATAGAGGTATATTTCTAAATAAATGGCTGTTTCTTCGTAATGAATCTTGCAGTATTATATTGTTGACGAAAAATGATCAAAGAATCACTTTCAAGACAAAATGCTAGAAAACATTTCAACATGGCTCTTTCCCCTCAATTTGCACTACCTATTTCCTAAAAAAATTAATTTTAAATATAACATAGAAATTAAGAAACAAAAAAGCACAATATTTCACTTTTTATTAATGTAGGTACACAAATAAAGTAATATCGGTCTATGCAATAAAGCTACATCAATTTTTTTGCTAAAAATCAAGAAAACTCTCTTTTACTTAATATTATTCTATACAAAAATTATTCTACGGGTGTTTATAAATATGTGGGACAAACTTTCAGGGTCGGTTCTACTCCGTAAAAGAATAAACAAGGTTGGTATACGCATAAATTCTATAATGCTCAGTTTTGCAACTATAAGTAATTTTATATTCCGTAAAACACCGGTCTGGGCTGCCTGACAAAAGACAACCTGCTGACAGACACGTTTGTTAGTTGGCGTAGTACAATATATGTATATTTCCATTCATATTCGTTCCCTGCTTCCTGGGTTTAAAAACTAATAGCGAAATGATATAATCAATATATGGATCCGCGGAAACACAGCTGGGCTTTGCTAACTAGCACTTGAATAGGCATTCCGAACCGGTGTTTTACGGAATATAAAAGTACTTGTAACTGCAATAACTTTTTTTTATTATTTTGGTGAGTAGAGCCGACCCTGAAAGTGTCCCACATTTTTATAAACACCCTTTATAAATATCGAATTCATTTTTCGTTTTGTAGATAATATGAATTAAGCACAAGTTTGATAAATAGCCTGTAAATAGTTTACGTATTAGCAAAAACCGAAAAAATACTATTCAAGACAATACTATTTCAAGGCAATTGTTGTTATTTAAATCCCTGGATTTTATAAAAAAAACTATATTTTCACTTATTCTGTACACAATAACATTTAGATAGTTTTGATAGGCCTTATTATTCTGCCGCGAAGAAATAATTTTTTTTGTAAATATGTACTGCCCTGTCTTTGTAAATGCTGATGTAGAAGGTTATCGCAAAAACGTTCCTCGAAATAAATTATGCTGGAGGTCAGGTATAGGTATTTGTCGGTCTGAAGTTGCTTCGCGAACAGCGATCGAAGGGAAATCGGCTCCTCCATTGAGCTTTAAGGCGGGAACCCTTAAATCAGATGTTGCTATTTTCCACGATTTACTATGCAACAGAAACCGGCCCGGTTCAGCGCGTTGTGGATGGTGAGGGAAAACACGCCAGCCGACGCGTCAAGGGCAATGTGTTTCTACTGTTTCTAGTAAACACACGTGTTTACACGCGGCACTTTAGTGTGAACGCGTTGTGTGGCGTGGGGCCCTTTAAAGTGCTTTAAAGGCTGCCCTTCCAATGTGCGACCGGCGACGGCCCCACTATTGCAAGGGAGAAGTATGCATCTGTTTCTCCCTGGCACTAATGGGATAGTATAACCGCTTTTGAACTTATGTAGAACCTAAAGAATAAAAGTTATAGAACAATATAGGAACCGTAACTTAAACTGATATAGTCTGACATTAGGGTTCTTACAACAGTTATTCAGAATAAAGGTTCTTCATAACTCTTTCAAGAACCGAAATGTTTATAATAATGGGTTCAAGCCTTGCTTTAAAGAGCCGCACACCCACATCAAAACATGTTTGACACGCGCACTCAGCGCAGCGCCCTCTTTCGGCTTCATGTGGCGATCGCTGCTCCCTCCACCCTAGGCGAGCCCCAATTTTGTGGGAATTGTGGGTGTAGGATATGATTTACGCGGGGTTTCATCGAAATGAAAAGGCGTGACTAATTATTAACCCTCGGTTGTCACACTGGGTTAAATTGACCCTGCAATTTTTGCAGCAAAACACTTTTTGTCGGAACTCTTATTACTTCAAATTTCTTTTAACCATGATGACACTTTAAATATGAACTTTCAACGATGGGCATATATTCTACAATGTCCAAACTTTATCTCAGAATTTTTTAGACTTAATTTAACAAATAGTTTTTAAATAACAACTGATTGAAAATTGACAGGGTCAAATTGACCCAGTGTGACAACGACGTTCGGAAAAGTAGGTGTGACAACCGAGGGTTAAGCAACTATTAAGAAACTGGAATCTAGGATGATATAATTAAGATTAAACTGAAAAACTCGTCACAATGCGGCTATCGCCTTTCAACATCTTTTGTTTTTTTTAATACTGACTAACGACTGCCGCTTTGAGGCATCGCCTTTGTCGCTGCACACACACACACGCATACACACGCGCCTTGGCTTCAAGTAGAGCACAGTGTCGGCAATACTTATGTTTGCCGCTGGTTTCGACTATATTGCCTGTTATTCCGTTACCACAGTATTGTTTCTCTCGCATAACCGTCGCTTCGTCCGTATTCTTTTTCGACGCCCTGACAATGCTACCGCGATTGCTATACAGTACGCACACAGGTAGCCGAGGAAACATTTCGGTATCGCGTTTTGAACTGAACCGATGTTTCACGATTCTGTACATCCGTACCAAATGCATGTATCGATACAGATCTCAACGTGATAGGAGCACGTAAAGGTCTAAACACACTGACCAGTTCCGTGACGACAAAGTGCCGGCGCACAGTGGCCCAACGGCCGACCTAGCTGGACAAAATTCGAAATGAAGGATTTTCTTATGTCTATCTGTTGTTATAGTTAAGTTTGCATGAAATACGAATAATAATTGATTTTTTTTTAATAAAAATTTTCCTTTTTTTAATATAAATCTTATTTTAATGATTAAAGCAAAAGAGTAAAATAAGAATTATACTACATGAGCAATAATGATCTGTCCTTCAAATTAATACACAATTATAAGAGACGCTAGACGTAAGGAATACAATACGTAGTAGAGGTTTGAGTATAATATACACGTGTAATAGGTAATGTAGTGCTTCTGAGTTCTAAATCAAAGAAAAATAAGTAATAATTGTTCAGAAAACATGGGATACCATATCTATGATTGTAGAATACACAAAAGAGCTAATTTGGACCATTTAACACCATCAGAGACCATTCCGAGGTTTCGGAACGTTCAACCCATGCACGGGAAAGTGCGCCAGCGCATCATAAAAAGTGAAATATCTTCCAAGGTAGCGCCTGTCGGCAAAACATTTTAATCAGGATTTGTGGGGGATGAATCACAGAATACAATGATATAAGGAAAAAAGCGGACACTCGTGGACACGATTTTGTAGGTCTAGATAAAGTCGAAATGCTTTGCCATGGTTCGCACATATCTTCTGTTAGTTTCAGGCATTAAAAAAAAGGATTTCCAATAAAGTAACGAAATATTTGCTTATCACATCTTAAAATACATACCTTACGGAACAGTATCCGAGATAGAATATAGAGAAATCCTAACAACCGTCTATGAAATACAGTTCTGTTCATGGTGCTGTATCAGTTCGTAAACCATGTCTGCGGAACGGGCATCTCTGCAGAGTTACCACGGCCATTAAGCGTTATTAAATGAATTTATTGATGCGTTTTCGGTCGTTCCAAACCTTTTCTAACGACTTGGAATAACAATGAAAACATTTTATGACAGTCGCCAAAATGACTTTTGTCCAGCTAGATCGGCCGTTTGGCTCACTGTGCGGCGTGCCAATGCTAAGAAAGGGAGATCTGATCTGTAAGGAGCTGATATGAGTGTTTAGACCTTAGACGGAACATGGCGCAGACATCAAAGTCTCTGCAATCGAGGAGATAGTGTATGCATGCTTGATGTCAACCCGTGAGAAGCTAAAGGAACAATTGACTCAACCTTCGAGATAAATCATTGTTATCATCGACGAATGACAATTTCCAGTTCGTCACGGAAGCCACGGAGCGCAGTGACATTACCCATGTTTTACAATAGGGAGATGGTGGGAGAATGCACGCTAAAATAGAGGCGATCATGAAACGTTTCTTCTCACAGTCTATCCAGAGTTATCATTAAGAGTGTACGTCACGTTAGTGTCGCTTATAAAACAAGCAACGTTCCCTTAAGGATCGGAGAAAGTTGGAAACGTCTCTACAATAACAGATAGCCGCCACTCGTCACCGCGTCAACATGGTCACTGATAAAACATCGAAAACCGTAAGATTCCCTCTGTGCATCGTTAGCTAGCGACTGCTGGTCGCGTCGATTCGCGAGAAATGGGGAACGCTGGTTGTTCACGGTGTTATTGACCTCAGGTTCCAACCTTCACCATCGAAAACAACGTGCTCAAAGGGGTGTCGACGCCGCGGCTGTGTCGTTACACCAGCGTTGGACAGTTTCTGTTCGATTCTTTGATGAAAAACTCAGCCCTCGTTGGACAGGTACGTCGAACGATTTGTTTGCCATTTCTTATAATATTCTTCATTGATACGAACGATATTAGTGAAAGTGATTTGTGTGTTCTACGCGCGAACGAGGACTTTTTGCACACGTTAGCTGTGTTTAAGGAAACTTTGATTTAAACAAATCATGATTTATCTAAATACGAGTTACGGAGATGCCGCTGCAATTCATTTACATTTTACACACACCTGAAGAATAAGTGTGCGATAACGTGATTGGCGACCTTCCTTTTGTACGAAGACGGGAAATAAAGGAATTAATTTGTAAGACAGTTGCATCCACAGTTTGCATCAGCAGCTAGAATAAGTTTATGTAACAGGTGGTTTCTAAGTTGCAAATCACAGTTTATGGTGTCGTTAACTCGCTAAATAGGCCTGCCACTCGTTAGCATAAAAGCGATGCATAAGCTAATGCAGATAGCAAAGAAACTGATTTATTCTGCACTACACAAGTTAGATCTGCGGCGATGTAAACATGTCGCATGTGCCAAGAATGACGTCTGACGTTCGTCAATTTGCTTTATAATCATTCAAAGAAGAAAAGTAAAAACACAGTTTCACTAAATAATTGGTCTGCGGTTTAAGCGTACCAGGAAGCTTGTTTTACGAGTTTCCACCTAAAAATGGAATTGAATTAGTTTCGGCTAACAAACTGAATAGACTAAAGAAATCCAAAGTCTCTCATGTTAAGTCTCTCTTTCGGGTTTTATTTCTCAAACAGAATATTGGTAGGTATTGCATTGATCAAAGAATCCGCTGTTTCAGGTGGACGTGGTCACGGAAGTGGAGGAAACTTTCGGGGACATAGCGGAGCGCGCAATAAAATGCGCTCTGTGGATGCAGAAGCAAGGGGTGAGGGCAGGGGACATTATCGCTGTTTCTTCGCACAATCACCTCGATTCCTTCACTCCCTGTTTGGCCGCGCTTTTTATCGGCGCTTCTTTCAATCCGTGGGACTGTGAAATGAACACTCGTAAGTCCTAAGCCATAATCTCGCGCGCTACCTCTGAGAAACTGCCCCGCTTTCGCGAATTTACAATCGCCCGACCCACGCGCGAGTTAAAATAGGATCGGTTTAGGTAAAATTCCAACAGCCACGTAAATGTGTTCTGAAAATCTGAAGCACTCTAAAGCCAAGTGTGGCCGCGGCTTTACGTAAGGAAGCGCGCTGCATTTTCGTACAATATAGGTACATATCTTTTGAGGATGGAACTTTGCATCTTCTACTACAAATGATTCACCCAATAAAGTAATTGCTTCGCGCCGTGAAAACGGCGCGAGATAAATGCGGTAAATTGCCTCTATCGAGACGCGCAATGGTGTCTTAATGATTGCAGAGTGCAGTCTGTTTCCGTCGATGTGATGCGCTACTATAGTCTATTATCTTTGAGAGAACGTTGCAACACGCGTGAATTCTAATCGAGCGCGTCTATTCACAGGGCTGCAAAGTTTAATTAAAATCGCGAAAGCTTTTTTCGAAATGTGTGCCGGTTTTTAGAAATTCTAAATGCACAAATTAACTCGGATCTGCTCGGTCATGTACAGATTTTTCGCAACTTGCTTTGCCGTCTTTATGTTGCAATATACGATTGAACAATTACTGAACATATCTATCTCAATTATTATGAACTCACTTAATCACAGTAGCGAACAATTACTGAACTAATAATTCATTCACGTAGCTTGGCGATCCAGTATTTACGGTCTCCTAGATATTTACCTGCACTAATATGTTTTTAAAAATCCGAACCCAAATATATATTACAAACAGTTAACAAATTAGGAAAGGTTTTTTTAAACTACCACATTAGAAAGATCATTTCACCTCGAAGTCATCGTTTCTCAATTCCATTCCAGAAGACCTTGCTCTTGAAATCACATGAACGGCGACCTTGAAAGGAACGATACCATCCATTATCATCCTTCCATCTTCGCCTCGCACGTGGAAGCACTGTAAAATGGCCAGACATCACCCTGACGCAGATTAATTGATAGTAATTGAAGTTTGCTCGGGCATGCACGCGAAGATTAAAAATACATAGCGCGGGCCAGAACCCTTACGTAACGATCATTTATTCGGAATGTGGTACTGTGCAGTCCGTTGCATAACGATCAACAATCTATTGCGTGTCGATAGAACTTGCCCGTCATTTCATGACGCTGTCCCAGCCGAAAGTCATCTTCGCGAACGAGAAGTCCGTGGGCGTCGCCATAGAGGCGTCGAAAATCGAGCTTTTCCACCCGATGTTCGTGTGCTTCGGCGACTACCCTGGCGCGACACCGTTCTCCGAGGTGATGAGCGGCCACAGCGAGTCGGCGGTGGCCCACTTCCGGTGCACGGGGATCGCTGATCCTGCGCAGACGGCCACGCTGCTTTATTCCTCCGGAACGACGGGATTACCGAAGTGCGTGCAGCTGACTCATCGTGGATTGATCCACACGCTGGAAACGCTCGGCGCCATCGATATGAAGGTCAATGTACCCCTGTGGTTCAGTTCTCTGTACTGGATTAGTGGTACCCTACTCTCCATGAAGAGCGTCCGTGCCGGGTCCAAGAAGCTCGTCACTCCTAATTACACCGAGAAGATCGCCTGCGAAATAATCGAAAAATACAAGGTACGTGACTTCTCTGCCGTTACCTTTGCCATAACGACGGATGGGCATCGCGGAAGTGGCGCTGGTGAAAGTAGGCAGTGCGGAAGGCTTCACTTTATTGGTAAAATTTTTGCAAAATTTGATTGAGTAAAGTTGAGGGGAGTGTTTTGGCTGGTGAGGGTGAAGCTTCTTGAGGAGTTGAAGGCAGTGGCGTACCCAGAGGGGGCAGGAGCCCCGGCACTCCCTCATAGAAGGGGATTTATAAAAAGAAAGAAAGTGGATTACTTTTGCCCAAATTCACTTAAAGCGGTGAAATTGGCCCCCTGAAAATCCGGCTATATTCCGATTTTGTGTTATAACTCGCGAACTGTGAGAACTGTAAGTTACGAAATGGTAGTCCTAATTAAAAGAAGTAACTTTTTCCTGAAAACCCTTTTTCTATTAGCGAGCAATAACACAAAATCGGAAAATTTTCAGGGGTCAATGTCACCCTCTTGGAATGAATTTGGGCAGCAAACAAAATTGCGTTTAGACATGAAAATGGTTACTCATACAAAAAAACACATATAACCGTTTTTATAGACAATTTCACAAGCTACAAATTTCATAATAACTATTTTTGCCGTAGAATTGATAGATAACGAGATATTCGCGAAAAGCCGTTTCTTTTATTACCTTCAACCCTCTGTAAAATTTTTAGCAAATGTCGACCCATACCGAAATGTTGCTTGCTGCGAATTGTTCCCCATATTTCCGTTTAATTTCACTGGACTACAAGATTAAGTCCTGAGTGTATCACTGGATGGCGAAATGGTGGAGCAGATTATATTATATCTAATAAATTAATAATTGCATGTGATTGTTGTGATAGATCCTACAATAATATATAACAGGCTTGAGAATAAAGTGAACTTTTCGGCCGAGTTTCAGAAGCAACGCCCTCTTTCTCCCGCCGCGCGTCCTGGTTCCCGCGGTGGCCAAGCTGCTTGGAGCGCCTCAGGCCCGTACCATATGAAGCCCGCGTGGCGCATTAGGGCGACATTGTGTCAATAGGTTTCCACATCGTCCCAGAGAGCACGATTGTCGATGCGTTTTTTTTCGTCAGTGGTATCTCCGGTACGCCTATTCCACTAAATTTTAGATTTACCCAGCACGTCGAAACGTGCGCGAAAATCTAGTCTTCCCAAACATGTTTAAAATGTTGATAGTAAAACGCGTTTTTCCAGGGGATACCACTGACCAAAAAGACGCGTCGATAATAGTACCCTATGGGTGATCTGGCAACCTATTGATACGGGTGTCGCCCCAATGCGCCACGCGCGCTTCATATGACACAGGCCTGAGGCGCTCCAAGAATCTAAGCCGCCGCGAGGACCGAGACGCGCGGCGGGAGAAAGAGGGCGTTGCTTCTGAAACTCGGTCGAAAAGTTCACTTAATTCCCAAGCCTGGTATAGAAGATCGTGGCATGAAAATAAAAGTTTGCTATTTTTTGAATAAGGTACTAAAGCTCAAGTAAAGTTATCTTTGAATGTTTATCTTTCGCAAAAAAATCTGCTTCCATACGCAGCCTTTAGTCGGTAGTAAATGGGGCTAGCAATGACGTTATATACAATTTTTATGTACAGAAACTTGGGTCAGTTGATCTGACCCAAATATCATATTTTACGTTCTCGCGATATTCATTTCAGGTCATTATCTCTTCCAGGAATTCATTTACGATTCATTGTATTTGAATTTGCCGTAGGTTTCGTGGATAATGCTGAGCACCAGCATGGCAAATCGGTTTGCTCGGTACAACGATCTACACAGCTATGATCTGTCGAGCGTGGCCTTTATCCTCGTTGGAGGTGCTACCATGAAAGGCGATTCTCAGGACCTGTTGAAGAAGCAGCTGCCAAACACGTCGGTTATCCAAGCGTATGGTAAGGCGTGCAATATTAAAAGCCAAAAGAAAAAGACGGAATTATTCTTTTAACATGATCCATTTTTTGCACCCCAGTACTCCAATATTACAGAAGCTACTTACTCTATATACAAACATAAACATTCGACGAAACTCTTATGGTATCGGATATACCTACCTATGAAGAGTTGCTACGTTTTTTGGGGGGAATTTAGTATTTTTGTGGAATCTTGAAAAGAATATTCGTAGTATTTTCATGGAAACTTAGGAAAATAAAAAGTGAGGATTTATTTTTGCACTTCACTTATGTTGCCAAGTGTATTTGCTGTTAGTTTGTGTTTTTAGTATCAGGGAATTATTTTTTACAAAGTAGGTAACTATAAGCACGTTTTTTATTGATTTAATTATAACTTGATTTATTTCTTCCCGGCATTTAAGATTCTGTTCATATAAGAACAACCTAGATTTTGATAGCTAACCTAAGCTGGCCATGCACTGTGTCGCGTGATGTTAATAATACATATAATAGGGTGCGTTCCGAGCACTAAGACTCGCTGCAATTAATGTTACTTTCGTTAGGTTGATAATTAAATTTTTTTTAATTAACTGTGAGTTGAAAATATAGTATTTTGCGTACTATATTTTGTGTCAATAGTAGGTATATAGTACAGTTTACCGGAATATAGTACAATACTATACATACAACATAGTACGGGTGGAAACTATATCTTACCACACTTCCACATTTCTAATATTTCTAATATTTGGTTTGACCTCTTGCAATTTCATACTTGATCAATTCTTCCGTCACGAGATCGCGATATCAATATGTTTCTTTGGCAGGTATGACAGAGCTCGGCGGCGTGGTCACTGTTCAATTAGCAGGCTCCACCAGCGGATCTTGTGGCGTGGTTTCCGCCGACTGTGAAGTAAAAATCATCGAGCCTAAGGTAGGGACAGCACTGGGCCCGAATCAGAATGGCGAGCTGTGCGCGAGGTCGCCGGCCATGTCGAAAGGATATTACAAGAATCCTGAGGCAACCAAGGACGTCATCGACGAAGACGGTGAGTGTGGCGATGTGCTGGTGTTACGGAAGTTTAAAGTACGTAGTATCTTTGGTGAAACTTGCGTATTTTGACATTTTAAAATAAGACGGAAATAAAAGAAGAAGATTAGAAACTTCTTAAGGGGTTACACACCCTGGACAGGTCGGAAAATAGGGTCATTTTTATGAATTTTTTTTCATATAAAGAAACGTCATATTGAAGAATCAAGATATACACCTTTTGTTGTGTATAAATGAAGCGGTATTCTCTTCAAAATGATACTTGATATCTTAAGAAATGTTGCCATAGCAGCCCCTTCTCCTAAAACCTCTTCATAGTTGCAACATTTGCAGTCTCAAAAATATCTCGGAGGTTATTGAACCGCTTTGAATAAAATTTTGCACTAATATTCTTAAGACTTAACACTTAAGACTAATTCTTGTCGGCGCGGATTTAGAAAAAAATTATTTTTTGAGAAACGGCAGCTACTTAAAGTCAAGCATGTGATTTTTTTACCTAAGTTCTCATCTTCTTCTGGTATTAAAAAAAGAAATGGGCACCACCCCCTTTCTGCTTTCGATAATTTTTCAAAATTCAAAGTGATCCAATGAGCACTACTACTCTATTGGGTCAGCTTTTTACCACGAACATTAGTTCAATTTTTCATACTAGTCTTTTAACAAGTCAACTGGACTTTTATTAAACAAACTGGTAGCCCGTTCTGTCGTTGTGTCCATTACAATAATGTCTATACAAATGAATTTCATACGTTTTTTTTACAAATTTTCAATATGAGAAGCCTAAAAAACGATCGCACACACGAAACCGAGTTAAATGAATAGAAACCTTCAAAAGAATTTTAATAACTGAAAAATGCAATTTAAAAAATATTACGATAGGAAGGAGAGAGAGAGGGTTGAAGTATAAAATCTGAGGAATTCTTATACTGTGGGAGGGATGGAGTAAAAAATCGCAAAAATTATTAACGATGCTCCCTACGTACATTGACGTCGCAAATCAGATATTGAAAATTACTGATTTCAGGCTGGGTGCATTCGGGCGATCTCGCTTACTACAACGAAAAGGGCGAGATTTTCATCGTGGACAGACTGAAGGAAATTATCAAATACAGAGGACAGCAATTAACGCCGAGTGTTATTGAGGATCTCCTGCAGACTCACCCAGCGGTTTTAGAGGTTGCCGTTGTCAGTATACCTCATCCTACGGATGACGAGCACCCTGTCGCCTTTGTCAGTAAAGTACATAACAGAGAGGTGAGCTGAAACAAGTATCCCTTACCAGGATTGGCGCATGGGTGCTTGGCGCCCTTATGCTAGAATTTACGCGGCGCCCTAAAATCAGGGCTGCTCAGAAGATCCGTTTAATAAGTATTAAAAAAAATTCTCCTTTTGTGCCCGATGACAGGGGTGCCACACACAAAAGGCACAGAACCCCACTGTTGTGACTTATGATGTTTATAAACAATATACTTTGGTTCCTCGAAAGAACCGCTCAATGGAAATTAGAAAATTCTCCTTTGGCATCTGAGGTGCCCCTGTCATTGACGCCCTTGGCATCAAGCACCCCTATGTTTTGCGTAGAATGCGTTCCTCCGCCTCTTAATTTCTAAAATACAATTCTGCAATCTTATCTAGCCAATCTAATGTAGAGAAAGAAATGCAGTCGTCTAACGTGAATTAAAAACTTAAAGTTTTCGTTATTGCGCTGTTATTGCCATCCATAAAGGCCATAAAGCATATGCGTCATACCAAATTCCCTTCGAAATTTAATCACGACACACTCGGGACTTCGAGTAATCATTGAAATCGTTAAGATTATAATCGATTCATTTTGCAGGTGACAGAGCAAGAATTGGTGGACATGGTGGCGAGTAATTTGATGGATCATTATAAATTACGCGGCGGGGTGAAGTTCCTGCCAAGCCTTCCTCACACCAACAGTGGAAAGATTTCGCGGAAGGAACTGAAGGCGATGGCGAAAACGCTCGCGGTTTCTTAAATTGCTAGTGATAATGATTTATTATGTAAGGTTTATTTATAGCACTAGAGTAGCGATTAAGTAGCACGATATATCTGTCACCGACTTGTGGAACCGTTAGTATTAGTGCACGAGCCAATATGGCTGTCGTAGGTTGTGATTTGTGTAATGTACAGAGCCTTGACTCTCGATGTATGATATATTTATGTCTCCGCGAATGTCTGCGGCAGAGATGGGCAAACAATTATTTGAAATAAAAATTTGTGTACGAAATTTTTATTTCAAATAATTATTCGCCCATCTCTGGTCTGCGGAGTGTGTAATTTATTGTGTATAGACAGGGGGACGCGCAAATTGTGACAAGCGTATGCCTCCGAAATTATTGACGACAGCAAGTAGGGTTGCATAATGAAGGGGCCCAGGAGGATACTTTTCAGACAAACTTACGTTTTTGCGGCGCTAGCAGCTCTTTTTAATTAGTGCCCGAATTGTTTCTATACTTTTATACGATTCCAATGGTATAGTCAGGATACAGTTGTGAATCAAAAGATATAGTTAATCAGTTTGGCTCTGCGAGCCCGCAATTACGTATAATTAAAAGTTACTTAAAAAAGAATTTCCAACGCCTCTCAATTTGTCAGATTGATCAGAAATTCTGTTATCCAGAACTCTTAATCTTGTGGAATAATATTTTTAGATACCAATATTTTTAGAAATACTTAGTCAGCATTCGTGGCTTGATTTTTGTATTCATATATGTATAACTGTAATAAGTAGAATTAAATATCTTTCACAAGAGTTAAGAAAAATAAGAGACCCCGCTTCCTGTTTTCCCGTATTAATAAAGAATTCCATGTCGCCGTATTAACGACAGAAAGGAGGATAAAAATATTGCATTTTATGTTCAGACCGAAAGTAAAATCGATATTTTCTTCGAATATCGTTTCTACAATAAAAAATGACCAAGAGAGGAGAGAGAGTGTCAGCTTGGATATTTTAAAAAGAATTCAGTAAAATTTATTATCCGTATTCGTTGCGCATAAATATAATGGTCGTTTCATATACTCATTGTCACATCACATTTCTTAACAAAAGTTCGTCTCTTATAATTCGAATAAATAAACATGGTTTATTCGTATCCGCGGGCCTTCGCTTCCTTGAACATGCCGACCAAGGAATCGAGGGTTTCCTGGCCAGTGGGAGTAATTTGGCTGGCTGGCAGCAAGAAACCATAGCGACCAGTGTCCCGCAATTCGTAGGTGAAAGTGATGGGTGTGTGGAAGGTTCCCTTCACCCAGTCCATAGAACTTCCGCTTGCGACGTCTAAAATCCAGATATCAAAGATTTGTAAAAAAAAATCAAGAGTGATACATATCGGCTGTTCCCACTGTGCAAAATTAATTGCTAGCATTTCCTTTTAATCAAAGTGCAGCACTCAGTCGATCTTTCCAACTGATCGTTGCCTCGGAAAGAGATATCGATCACCTAATTGAAAACTGTCTGTAGTAACTTGCGATTGTCCCTTTTCTTCTGTCTTCCACAGATATGAGAGTATTTATAATCCCGGAAATTCAAAAAATTACGAAACATTGGGGATATACTGATATGCTGTAATTAAATAATTAAGCAATTCCTTTGCTGCCTAAATTCACTCTAAGGGGGTGAAAATGACCCCAGAAAATCCGGCTACGTATTTTCCGATTTTGTGTAAGAGATAGAAAAAGAGTTTTCAGACAAAAGTTAGGGATCTTCTATTGTTAGTAGCTGTCCTGAATTTTCTGCTTTACAGAAATGAAAGTGTGCACTCACAAATAGTTTCGGCGATGTTCCCAGTGCGGTAACTAGTTCCATATCGTTTGGAAAGAGCCTGGATAGTCTTCTGGCCGATCTGGAGCTGAAATCACATGGGACGAATTGGTCGCAACTTCTCGTTACGCTTGTAGACGCGTCACGTTATCAAGGTCTAATTAGCGAATCAATCGGGGATTGTATCTTTCGATGTCAAGATACAGGCATTACAGGTCCGCGGTTATGCTTTTGGAAGCCCCAGGCGCAAAATCATTATGAGGCCTTACAAATTTTTCAGCTGCCTCTAGTTTTTATATTATGAATTTAATATTTAAAAAGAAGTACTTTATTTGGCGACTACAACTAGGCTGCTTTTTGTATTGTTGTTTGCCAGAGGTAAGATTGTCAAAATGTGGCCCCAACTTGCGTCTAGCGTGCCTTATAGTAAATGCGGCCCTGTCCAGATAAAATAGCACACCATTCGTCATGATTACCGGCCGATAAGAAGCGTTCAGTACCGTTCAAGATGTCCGAGTAATGCTCGATACAGTCGGACGTGTTGATAAAATAATACGCGCCAAAAGAAATTATCGATTAAGAGGGAGCATCTTTCCTTGTCTTTCTAACAGAAATTACATAGATTTCTAACCGAGAAATGGAGAAAAATGGTATATCCTTTTCTAACTTAAGGGTGCGAATGTCCATTTCATTCAAGCAGACTGTATAGTGCCTTCATTACCTTTTAAGGATTTAGGTGAACGAACTTTAATCGAAGAAAAAGGGAGAAAACTGGGATCGACTTAGTCTCGTTGTCAGAGAACGATAACTTGAAACTCATGCTTTTACTTACGGAGTCGTTGTAATTTTCCAAATGCTCCTTAGTGTGTCCGTAGGGGAACATCAGAAGCTGGGAGTAGCTGTGGAACGCGATGTAGGCAGAGAATTTTTTAGAGATCGAGCGGAGGTATTCTGAGGCGGATTTCGTTTCTACGTCAGAGAATGCAGCGCTCCCACCGTACGTTTCAGAGCATGGGCTGCTGCTGGCACCACCAGCTGAAAAATAGAAACAAATCTACCATGAGGATCTTCTCGAAAGCTCAGCAGTGCTTTGGCTACTGAACAGAAGCATTTCTAGCTGATCAGAAATAAAGCGAAACTTGAAACTTACACATCCATTTGTAGCCCCAGTTCCTGTTGGGGTCAGAACCGTAGCAGAAGGTGCCATAAGGCTTGCGAGTCTTCCTCCACATGCGGTTCTGCAACACAAACGTCACTGATAAAGCCTATCAATTTCATGACGCGCCAGCGATCAATAAAATTCATTATTTCTACAATCATCGGTATTATAACTCTGGAAAATGACGTGGGAAGGTATCTTCCTCTGGCACTTGGAAATTTCGAAATTGCAGCTAATCATATCTATCAGACATGATTGTAGGTAGCTTGTACAGTAAGCGCGTGTAAAAAGGATAAAAAGAGCAAGTAATCGACAAGTTGCAGTATACAACATATACCTACTGGCGAACAAAAAGAACACCCTTAATCCCTTTTAAGCCGCAAACTGTTCACGATGAACAAAGAGATATTTTTTAACCACTGCTTTTAAAAAACTTCCCATTACCAAGCGCACCATACAACATCATACACCCCAGTGGTGGGCTGGGTCTAAAAGTATCGGTTGTCAGGAGACAAAGGAGACATTTAATTTTTATAAGGACTAAATAAAATTTCAACACATACATAAGTGTCAAAAAAGTACGATTAAAATTTTTGTGAAATAAATGAATATTTTTTAGTGATATTCAGTAATATTGTCTAATGTTTAAGGGGGCCCACTTGCTATCGGGCAAGCAGACACTCTGCCCAGTCCAACCGATAAGCTCTATCCTACGACCCGAAGGTTCCACAATCCCCTAGACAACCCCCAACCACCCCATAACTCACCGTGGTGTGCGTGTACACGTATCCGTCAGGGTTGAAGACAGGGAAGATGTACCAGTCGTGGGACTCAGCGAGCGATCGAACGTCAGGGTTAGTGCTGTGCAACAGTTCGTTCAGCATGTACAGGATGGTGGCGGGTCCGATCCATTCCCTAGCGTGGATCCCGGCCTCCAGAACGACACCAGGCTTGGCAGCGCCGAAAGACAGCTTCACTCCCTTGATCTGACGTTTCTCGTAGGTCGTTCCAGCGACGATCACTTGGACCTTCTTGGGGTTGGCCTTGGCCAGGCTGTCCAAGTAGGCGTAGATCTCGTCGAGGGTGTGGTAGTTGCTTAGGTCGAAGGCTACCAGGGGCTGCACTGCTGGCCTCTCGTTGTCGATCAGGCTTTGAACGTTGTCGACATACGTCTCGTAAGGAATTTGGAATTTCTCCATCAGCTGGATGAACTCCGGCACCTTGTGCGGAGCCACCATCACGTCGGCGAAGTTGTCGCGGACGCTTGGCTCTTTCCACATGGAGTACTGTGAATTTTAAGGGCGTCGAAATGATTATTGCGGGGACTGCGATTTGGGACCGGGTAGTCGTTTTGGTTCAAGGCGGGAAAGAGATTCCTAGTTTGAGTGGAAGAAGGTGGAGGTAATTGGAATTTGATGGGTTTGAGGGGTTACTGTGTCTTCTTTTTTTCAATTCTATTTGGTGGAGCTCTTTTGCTCGTAAAACTCTAAAGCGACTTCTTCTGATATATGAAAATACTATTAGAGTTTCCCTGGTGGATAGAGTCTGGTGGCTACAGATCGGGGAATATATTCGCGAAAGAAATTCTGAATACTGCTAAACGCAGGATAACGATCCTAAGTTTTAATTCATATAGGATTAGCATACGTACCGAGTCAGACACATCTTCCAAGGTGCGCACAATCGACAACTGCTCCTCCGTCTGAGGTGTCACACGGAACACCTTGTAGTTGTCATACTTCACCTTCTCAGCTGTCGCCAAAGCGACCAATCCGACGAGAATTAACTTCCACATGATGCTTCTCCTAAACAAATATCGACACCTTTATCAACGCTAGGTTTACAGACATTTCCCTTTTTCTACGAGCACCCGTCAAATTGGCGGGTAAACGAAAAATAAGCATTTTCTTTCAAAGATCGATTTATTCAATTTAAGCTGCATTCTTAAAAGTTAGAAGGCCTAAGAGGAAATAAATGTGTGTATAACTTCTTTGAGTAGAACTATTAATTATGCTACAGGTTTTTCGCTATTCCTTCTCGAAATTTGAAATCCGCCAAATTGACGGGTGCTGTAAATCCAGTGTAACAATCGAAGCTACACGAATCAAACTACTTCAACTCCCAATATCGAACGGGAGATGCAACGCGTCCCTCGCGTTTATTTATAATAAACGATAATTTCCAAAGCCAGCCACAAGTGCAACGTATAAGAAATTGTCCAAAAATCCGTACAGGAAAATAAATATTAAGTCGGTGCAAAAGTTCGTTCGCTTTATGGAGTCGAAAGTCTTTATTGGAAGTAAGAATATATTAGTAATATATTTCCATTGAAGAATATACATATTTCCTTTGCTGTCTGTGGCGTCTTGCCATTTTTCTAGCGAAAGTACAAGCAGATGTAAGAAAAGAAGACACATCCGTACACCTGATATGGCCTAACGAATATTTGCACTGTCCCAATAATTACGAACGCAGTAGGTTCTATTAAGATGATCGTCTTACCCTGTACTACCACGAGAGAAGTTTGCGTGGTCAGTCTCCGGTTCGTTCTATTTAAACGGTTTATCTGCACACGGCACCAACAAATCATTTTCTGCCGGATCGTTATTCAAAAATCATATCATCGATCAATTAAGAAGCGTACTTATTAGGTCTGAATGTCCGCCTTATCAGATTCGGTTCGAGTGAGTTATCTCGTGGATCTTACGCCAGGCCACTCGATGTATCGTCGCGATTTCGCAATCAGTTGCAGACGAGTTTTAATTCCGGGACACTTAAGGCTCGTCTGGGACCGTGATTACAGGCAGTGGCGGATTACAAGGTGCGGCCGATGAGCAGTCTGGGCCCCTGCCCGGAAGGCCCCCATCAGGGCCCCATCTTCCAAAGAAATTATGATTTTATCAAAACACTATATTTCAATTTGTTTCGTATAATTTTCATATCGCACGCGTGTAAATTTATTTGCCTCCTGGGCCTTATTCGTTAAATCCATCAGTGACTACAGGTATAAAGACATTTCTTTTCACATTTCCAGCTGTGCAATCTTAATCGCGAAATTGCCACTTGACCGTGTATTTAAGAAATAATAATTTCGATGAAACGCACTCGAATTGATATGATCTCCTTTGGTCTCCTTCGTTGGAGGAGATATTGAGGTTTGTGTTTTGCAACGAAGGTTTTTGTATTATCTCAGTTCGCGAATATAATTTAAATATTAAGTAAAAATGCTTAAGGGGACCGTTCGGTCAAAACGCTCGAAAAATAGGTGATCTTTGTGATTCTTTTCCAAAAAAGTATACAACTTGCAGTAAAAAAAACTTTATGGTCTTTCTTTATTCGTTCTTCAAGAACATAAAAACCATTTTATTTTTCATTTTCCTATAACGGTTCTAATTTTACGTGGCGCTCAGTGCACTGCTACAATAAAAGAGGCGTAAACGGTAGACAGTAGAACTCGACGTAGGATTGTTGAAAATCGAAAAACCAAAGATATTTTTATAGGTTATTTCAATGGCTATCGCATCAGCCTTTGAGAAGGCAAATAAAGTAAAGTGGCGATGTTTGGTACACGTTTTAACGCAAACATGCGAAAAAAGGGGGTAATTCTGCGCCTAAAAATGTTAACAACGATGAACTATGACCTCTAAAATTGAAGGTCAAAGGCTGATGCGATAGTGAATTCAATGACAAAGAAAATGACACCATGTTTTTTGGAATCGGTTAAGAATTTCTTTTGTTATGCTGTCTACCGTTCGGAAACATCATGATTCGAGAAAAACGCGTTTAAAGTTTTACGTGAGTGCCAAGTGGCCGGGTATTACCCACGCATTTGCCGCTACTCAAATACCCATAACTTCGGGAATTGTACGAATTTAAAAAAATCCTTTTAAACACGTATTCTTAAAAGGTTGAATATTCGAAAAATGAAATTAAAAAAAATCGATTTTTGGACTGAACGGTCCCCTTAAATAATATTATGGGACGAGAAGACCCTATAGAATTCTATAATTTATTTTTATGAAATTTATATTCAATATTAATAAATTATTTTGTTTGTTAATAGCTTTGAGAATAAGGGTGATTTTGTTTTGAATGCTTTAGAAAGGAATTTCCGCGATTTTTAATCAGACTATTCATGAATAGGTATTGGTGCTTGAATCATAAAGATGGAATCAGTGATTCGGAGCGATTGCAGGTGATATTCCTGGGTCTAGAGTCTATATTTTTGGACCAGTACCTGAAATCGAGATAAGAGGGAAATGCGAAAAGAAGGGAGTCGTGCTGTGTTTGTAATCAAACTTCCACTGACAATGGCAATTGGAATTCATTGCTTTAAGGCGTTCCAGAGGAGACACTTTTATGACTGCTGCTATATTTAGCCTTTAATCAATCTTCCCAGTATTAACAAGAAGAAACGGATAGCGTAACAGCCAATCGACGTTAATTTAAGGAGAATACAGAAGATTTTTCCACGTGGAAAAAGGTAATCATCAAAGAATATATAATGTAGAATCTGTATTATTCTTTGTCTTATCTTTCCTAATTAACAACTTCAAGCTCCTGTATCATTGTATAATATTAAAATTAAAAAAAGTTCACGACACAAGCACACGTGTTAATATGTTTAAGTTTATGTTTGGTATCTTAACTCGCAGATACGTTCAAGAACTGATAAACACTGGACTCTCTTCAAGAGCGATCAGTGTTACACTGTTGTGGATGCTCCATATCCTAGTTTCGCAGCCTGCTGGAACATGGCGACCAAAGAATCCAACGTCTCCTCTGCAGTCGGTATAATCTGACTTGCTGGAAGAATGAAGCCGTATCTTCCGGTATCTCGAAGTTCATAGGTGAACGGTATGGGAGTGTTGTACGTTCCTCGCACCCAGTCCATCGAACCACCCGATGCAACGTCTGAAAGAGCAGGGTAAAAGTGAGGAAAAGTAAAGCGAAGCAAAAATGATAAAACTTTGGATGAAACTTTCTTCCGGTCTTTTACGGTTTCGCAGATATCTTAATATATAAAGCAGAGAGTTTATATGTTTGTCTGTCGTCTAAAAACTTTGCCTCTGCTCGTTATGCCCGGCTAATCCAGATGAATGTGACTATTTTCGCAAAAAAAAGAAACAAATAAAAACAAATTTTTTGTATAAAATTAGAATCTAAATTCCAGGTGAAGGATAATTTCTATGAGGGTGTGTTTCAACCCTAGCACCGTATCATTCTCGAAACAAGAAAATAGCAAGAATTTATTGGCATCACTTGAACCACATTTCTGCAAATTCTTTTGAATTTTCGTCTTCCTGTAACATCCCTTGTTAGCTAAAGACATTTTGTTATCTAATAATCTGAATTGAAGAGTTCTTGCAGAAAAGACTGTAAGTGTCAAAATTTAAAAAAAAATAGAGGAAAATGTTCTACGTGCCAATGGTAATACTATAGGATAGAATTTGATTTTTGGCACTTTTCTACAAGGACTCTCCAATTATTCTTTTTTCCAACAACCCCTTTATCACAACTTGCGTTCGAAGATTCTTTCCTTTTGCCTGACCTCTGCGATATTCTGTCCTTTAACATTTCTAATTAGAACTTGATTAATTTAATCGTTGCAATCCGTATCACTCGAGGCTGCAGCCTCGTCGCAGGCACACCGAATCGAATATCAAACGCGGACCTTCGGTTTAATCATTCTACTCGCGCCCGATTAATCTACTCACATATAACGTCCACGATATTTCCGACTTTGTATCTCGTTCCGTATCTCTTCGACAGAGCCTGGATGGAATGATTCCCAATTTGGAGCAGGTCGTCGTAGTTGTCGAGCCTTCTACTGGTGTGGCCGTAAGGGATCAGCAACAGTTGGCTGTAACTGTGGAAGGTTATGTAGGAGAATATTTTCTCGTTTATGCTGTGGATGTACTGCGACATGGTCCTCGTTTCTGTTTCAGAGAACGGCTTGTCGCCTGGGTAGATCTCGCTGCAGGGATAGGGGCTGGTACCACCCTCTGAAACGGTAACGATTCGACAGAAATTGAATTCAATTTCGTAGTCCTAAACGATCATGGCTGTAATGCAAATTCCAAACTCGACGGAAAAAAGAAACTCTACTTTTTTCTAAGACTTTTCGCCATCTATTCAGCATATGGATTATTACTTTTTTCATTGACATGGGAGTTTAAATTTGTAAGGGGTGGTACTTGAAAGTTAGGGTTTGCAGCAGAAAATTTGTGGTGAAAAGGGAAACAAGTAGGTTTTACTTTAAATTTAACGAATTCTGGCAGGAAAAGTACTTCTGTGGGTGTATAGTTCTTAGATAACAACTAATTCTGCAGTAATTCTGCAGTAAATGACTTTTCGTGTTTTGTATTACGCTATCGGTCTCTTATATATAAGTTTAGGTTAAATATTATCTAAATATTTGTGACAAATCCGTAAAAAACATCTAAGTGGAAAATTAACTGCTGTTACTTTTATCACTAATATTTGCAGTTGTACTGCTGTTTCATTTAACACCAAGCACCGATTTCACATACCTACATCCAAAATATAAACTGTTATATATCCAATTTCAATGCAGATGTAGTTTTCTTAATTAATGGCATCCTTACATCAAATCACTCCAAAATAGATCATTTTTAGGATTTTATTTAAAAAAAAGTAAATATCATAGTGTTAAAAAACACTTTAGGCTGTATTTGTATATCACTGGAGATAATAAAAAAATCTTAGGATATTTTATCTAATACCTCTGTCTTTCGGTGGCTGCAACTGCTCTGGTGCTAAAAAAATCTGCGGAATTTATAATTCATTTCTTAAACCAAGAAAATTCTTAAAGTTTATAAGATTCTCGATGGAGTCATCTACGATCCTAACTGTTCGAACAACCTGATTTTTTTATAAACATTTTCGTGCGTAAAATTACCCGTTTTTTTAAGTTTGTGGTTCAAACGTGAACGATTAAGAATTTTCTTGGTTTGTTAATTTCAGATAATTCTACAAGGCGTTATAAATTCCGCAGATTTGTTGTATCACCAGGACACTTACAGCCACCAATAGACAGCAGTATTAAATAAAATATGGAAACAAATTGTATTATCTTGAATGATGAACAAATACAGTGTAAAATATTTTTTAACGCTATGAAGTTTACTTTTTTAAATAAAATCCTAAAAATTACCTGTTTTGGAGTGATTTGATGGGAGGGTACCTTTGATATACATTTGTGCTACCTGTCGGCAATAACTCAATTAAAGCAAAAGTTGTAGATACGCCCTTTGGAATTAATAGAGAAGATAATTTTCGGAAATCAGCACCTGCCCAGTGAAAGTTCCAATTCCGATTCGGATCCGCTCCGATGCAACCCCTTCCAGTTGGTCGTCTAGTTTTCCTCCAAAGTCGATTCTAAAACAAAGGACTGTACTCTGAACCATCATAATTTCTTTTTCTTTTAATCAATCCATGAAATTGCCCGCGCGATTATCACATCTTATTGATTATCATCAGTCACGCATGCGAACGCGTACATTTTGATTAAAATGAATCGCAATTCATTGAAGCTTCTTGGCTGATTATAGATAATGTACGATAGCCGCTGGTCGTTGATAAGACACCGAGCATAAAGCCAGATTTTATCAGCCATCGATGCGTATAGAAAGTCAGAAATCGCCTTCTCACGTTTGTATACAGTCATTATCTCTTTGTACACAAATTAAAATATTTCGATTTTATAATTAAATTAAATCAAAGTCACTGCATTAAGTGTATACAGATTCGAATACAGATTCGACCGTAAGTAAGTTTTTTTTATATATGTTTGTCCCTGCATAACTCTCCCGCATATGGGCCGATTTTGATGATCTGTTTTTTATTCGAAATTAAAAATAAATAAAAACAATAATACTGAAATAAAAAGTAAAAAATAATTTCTCCCTTACTTAATCTACGACTCTCAATTTTTTTAAGTCGGCGCCAGATTTACACAGTGCAAATATTGAGCCGCCGGAATAAAAAAAATTGAGGGTCGTAGATTAAATAAGGGAACAAATAATTTTTCCATTTTTAGTGCAGTTTTATATTTTTGAGTCGGTTTTAATTTTTGTTTTACTACGCCTGTTTGTACCATCACCAGAAAAGTGGCAAAAGATCACAGACCACCAAAAAAATAGTTTAATAAAAAAAACGCGTAGTACATTTTGACTTTTAATGAACACTTCGACCCAATAATATATAAAAACTTTTTTACCGTTGTGTGCGTGTACTCGTAGCCATCTGGGTTGAATACAGGGAAGATATACCAGTCGTAAGATTCTGCCATGTATCTGACACGTGGATCGTCGCTAAGTATTAGTTCGTTGAGGACGTAAGTCACGACGGCAGGCGATATCCATTCCCTGGCGTGTATGCCACCCTCGATGAACACCCCAGGATTACCCTCTTTGTAGGAAAGCTTCACGCCCCTTATACTTCTTCCCTCGTAACTGCTTCCACCTGTTATGGGTTTCACGATTTCGGGGTGCTGCGTTGCCAGAGAATCCAGCCAGCGATAAATCTGGAAGGAAGAGCAAGGCACCTTACCAGCAATATATCATATATACCGTCAAGGACCCAGTTCCTGATCACCTAAGAGTAACTACCGCGGCTTTTTAAACGTGTAAAGGGAAAACTTAACCAAATTTAAAAGATTTTTGTTATTTCAGTAAATCTATGTTTTATCTTCAAGTTGGTATTAAAAGAAGTGCACACATAATAATAATTATTTTATAATTCAAATTTGAAACTGAAAAATGCAAAGGGAGCAGCTTCTGCTCACCTTCACACGTTTTACTGTGAGCTATCAAATTTTGCGTATAAATTTCAAAATACTTCATAATTATTTAGTAATTTGTTAGAATAAATTTGTGTCATAATAAGCTTATTATTTGGTTTATTTTCCTAAACTGATCAGGAACTGGGTCCTTGACGGTAGTGATGATTTCTGTGTCGCTTTTTTTACAAGTTACAATTAAGGTCTGCCATTTGTCACGGTAATTTCGATAGTAGATAAACTATAATACCTATGTCGATATGATAAAACAGGACAGTGCGGCAGTGTATGGTACGATATAATAACATAATAATACGAAAGAGATAGTAGGAGAGTGTGATTGTATAACGTGACAAATTGTCGTGATTAATTTCTCACACTCTACTGGCTTTCATAAAATACCAAGCATCTATTCATAAACCCTGTAATTGAATATTTGCTATCTTACTAATTGGATATTTGCTGTCTTACCACGCTCAACCGATGATAACCCAGCCAGTCGAAATTGCCCTTTAAACCTCCGCGAGGATTTTCATCGTCGATGTACTTCTGCACATCGTCCATCATCAATTCAGGGACAAGCCTCGTCGTGTTACTGAATTTCATAAACTCCTGGAGCTTTGCTGGCGCTATCATAACGTTCGTAGTGTCATTGACCCTCGGCTGTCCCCAAAAGTTGTAACCATCGTGGTCTTGCATGTTCTTCAGTAGTTCCAGACTGGTATTGTCGGCCACAAAAACCTTGTACAATCTGTAGCCATCGTAACGCACCTTGTCGGCGGTACAAGCTGCCCCAACAAGGAGCAGGTGCAAGAAAATCACTTTCATCGTGGAATTGGCTTTCATTCAGACAAGCCAGCGGAAAACTTATCAAGCTTTTATGAAAATCTTAAGAGAACTCCGAACTGCTGTACATTATTATTTCGGCTTTTAATATTCTTTCAGCAGTACCAATGTACATGCCCCTCTGTTTGGCAAATATCACTCTTCCTCCGTTTTCCAAGCCTCAACGATTCAAGCGTTTATTAATATCTTTAAAAGATCTTACACTTCCGTGCAATTATTTCTTCAAAAGCTTTCCCAATTTTCTCCTAGGAGTGTCAGTGCTTATGTCTCTTTATTTTGTACACTCAAGTTTTCCCCAATTTCCACAGAATTCTACCCCCGATATTCACTCTTTGGCCATTTATCTCTCTTTACTTCCACCCTCTAAATCACAGTTAAGAAGCGGTAGCGAACAGTTTCGCTGAAATATCCTCCCTCGAATTCGGGGAATACTGGAATCTCTCGATCGATTATCAAACGAGATCGACCGCCCTGCGGTGGCGGCGTCTCTCCACTGGGAAACTTCAGCTTTCCCGCGAGGAAATGGAAGCGGAAGCGCAGCGTTACTGGTTCTAACGTTTCTGAAATCGACGCAGCGGTCTCGAGACGCGACGCAGGTATGCGCCTGTAAGGTGAATCTTCCCGTGACTTTATATACGTGCCAGGAGACCGCAGGCGGTAAAAATATACTGTACGTGAGATAAGTGTAAACAAAAAAATACGGGCATACACATTTGCATGCAAGATGGGGCATGGGAATCCTCGGGAGATTGCAAACAAGCGGTGCCCCTCGATGGTTAAAGACCTCGGAGGTAGATACCGTTCGAAACTATCGATAAACCGAGGTTGTCGACACCCACTTGACAAAGGACCCTCGTCCTTTCTGTGGGCCAACATTTCATGCGCGTTCCTACCGATTCCCTAAATGCATTTTTTGATATTTGTTTTAATCTCACAAGCATTTCGACTCGTCAACTCGTGCGCGGACTTAAAAATCGATTTGTTAAGGTCACGTTTGTGGCACAGTTGGGAAGCAACGTTACTATTGTATAAGGCTTAATACAAATTATTGGGTGTATTTAGTTTTATCGCAGAGGTATTTATTCCCCTTTTTACTGTCACTTAATACGCCTCTACTGACCTTGGTAAAAAGGTAATGTTGTTTTTCCACGTGGAGAAGGTAAGAGGCATGTTGATAATTAAGTAGTGGATTCTGTAAATTACATCCTTCTTGCCACGGAGATCTTTGAATTCGATCGTCAACGTGATTCATGGGTGAGAAATGCGTGGATGTCTGCAAGTGCAACGAGCCGTGATCAACGATCCACGGAAGAACTCGCGGAGGCGATGAAATCAGATAAGGTAATTCGCGTCTATTAATTGCCACAGTAATGGGACAGCGAAAACAAACAATTCTATCGCCTCATCCCGTATGATTTTACACGCCGCCAGTGTGTTAATGGGACGGTGAACGCGCTATTTAGCGCTGTCCTTCATTTCCTGGGTCTGATGGAGGCGTTATCGAAATTGTCGCGATATTAACTTTACGTGGAATTAATGACAATTGATGGTGAAACTGGTGGGATGTATTTAGCAATAGAATCTGCCACTTTCACTTGTTTCTGAATAAGTTTAACAATTACCTGACACGGTTTCTTTCCCCTGTATAGCATTCCCGGGCTTTCCACCATATTAACAACGTAAGGGTGAATAAAATGTTTGAAGGAAAAATTTACTGTAGCGAATTTGTCATGGAATATTTTTAAAAAGCAATTGTTTTCTGTCTTCCATATAGGTATGTATGATAGTGTGAAATAAATAAATTTATTTTCACGGTTCTAAACAACAATTTTTATATCCATACCACAAAGGAGGTATAGAGCAGTCCTAACATCAAATGAATTGTTTTGTCCCTGGTTTGTGGAGTCATAGGGGGCACTAGGACCCACTTACCATTTCATGTCGCATGCAATGTTACCGGCAAAGTCTTGAAACAGATTGTAACTCGATTGTAGTCGACGCGGGTAAAATTACACGGAGAGATGTCTGCACCGTTGTGAATGATGCTCGAAAAGTGAGCACCGTCGGGGACGGTGCCAGCACCGTAAAAACCGCCCATTCACGGCGCTGTTCAGCACCAAAAGTATTCACAATGGTGTCCACAGCACCGTTCACAACGGTGCAGACATCTCTTCGTGTAGGTCATCCGTAACCCGCGGGTTAGAAATGGTTCTGCTAGAGTAATAATTTAAAGACCGTCTTATGAACGTATTCTATCTGACGGAAGAGAAAGAAGCATCACAACAAAAGGAAAACACATTCGCCCTTTAATCTTGCTGTTTTCTTCGAGTTTATTTAACGGAAAACAAATTTTTGTTAACACAATCATTTATATAAACAAAAACGTTATTTTGTGGAAGGCTAACACTAGAACTAGCAAACCAGTCAGATTAAATTATTACTGTAGCAGAAACATGTATAAACCGCGGGTTACGAATGACCTAACTTTCCCCGCGTTGAATTCTAATTGCTACCACACATAGCGCCACAATCTGTTTCGAGACTTGCCCGGTAACGTTGCACGCGACTTTAAAATGGTAAGGGGCGCTAGTATCGACAAAGTTCCTCGTCGATTGCCCTACCTAGGTCCCCGCAAACGCGGGACAGAAAAATGCATTGGATGTTCGCTCTATCATATTCTATACCTGGTCTCTGTCCATACGAAACCACATTATCATGATGGACACTAAACCATCGACGAACGTGATATACAAATGGTTCTATTAGAGTAACAATTTAAAGATTGCTTTATAAACGTATTCCGTGCAACGACCGAGAAAGAAGGATCACAACAAAACAAGAACACATAGCCTTTTAACCTTGCTGTCTTATTCGGGTTTATTTAACGCAAAACAAATTTATTTAACATAAAAATTTATATACACAACAACATTATTTGTCGAAGACATGCTTTCACGATGTAACGTGGAATACCACGCCAAGGAATTGTACCTTGGTATGTTCAATAACGTGCTGAAGCAGAGAGGACTTTAAAAATCGTCAAAAACCCATCAGTTCGAGTATCTCGCTGAAATATTCCAATTTGCACTTATCCTTCTATCTTAACACTGTACTCGTGTCCTGGGGTCCGGTACGAACAATCAAACAACATTCCCAGTTACATTGTACCATAGTATTGCAAGTTAAAGAAATTCTTATATGTAATTAAAATATTTAACAATCACAGCTATCAGCTCGGTTCTCACCGATTACCAGGTCTCACCACGAGGAGGTTGCTGCGTTTCGAGACCCGTAGAGAGATAGATGGAATCAAAGTTCCATCGATCTCCCTGTACATGGAGCCTTCTAAACCAAAGAGATCGATGGAAACAAAGTTCCATCGATCCCTTCGGTTTAGATGTAGAATATAGGGAACTGCCAAGCAATCACTCGATTAAAAAAAATTCAGGAAAGAAACAAAGACGAAGGGTAAGCATGAAAAGAACATTGAATGGCGCAGTTCCTACCACCCTAAGGTCCGAGACGAAAGGGAAAAGCGCTCGGCGCCTCCCAGACGATTCCCGTTGCACCGATGCAACTCGCCAGGAGCAACACTAAGTATGACCTGACTTGAGTCGTCCAACACGGAGACTGGGCACCGATGCGACTCGCCAGGAGCAACACTAAGCGTGACCTGACTTGAGCCGTCTAACACGGAGCATGGGTATCGGACGGGGTGACTTACGCAGGCAGTGTACCAAAAGGTACACCCCCTACGCCCGAAACTTTTCCCTTTGGACAAGAACACCAAGGGATGGAACCGATCCACCCATACCGATTCCATGCTCAGTCGCTTGCTTCCGGAAAAGGAACCAGCGGCGACCTCCTCATCACGGATGAGGAGCCAACAAACGAGCAACAAAGCTAATGATTTAGTGACTACTTCGCAATTTTACATGGGGCCTTAAATACTTCATGCACTGTCACTTTACACGATCACTTTTCACTGTCACTTTTCACTGTCACTTTTCACTGTCACTTTTCACTGTCACTTTTCACTGTCACTTTTCACTATCACTTTTCACTATTTTGAAAAAATGCTGAAATAATCAAATATAGTATATTATTAATGGTGTAATAGCCTTGGGAGGAAACTAGGAAAATACATAAAAGGGGAATAAATGATGCAAAACCATTGAAGCAATACATAAAATCGAATAAATGATGCAAACCCATAGAAGACATGCATGAAATAAAATAAATCAGGCAAACCCATCTTTATTAAAGAATTCAACAGAGGAAACCATGGCGTATCCCTCGGCGAATCCCTCGGCGAATCCCTCGGCGAATCCCTCGGCGAATGCTTCGATGATGCGCTTAAAACTAGACGCGCCTGGCTTAATTTTTTATGTTTCGCAGCCACACACGCCACTCTACATTTAGTTTTCGCAGAATAAGCATAACAGTCTATGCTTTGGTATACTAACCCTTTGGACCGTGATTGCACTATAAGGTAAAAGACTACTAGAATTCTTTCCAAAGACTTTACTTTAAAGTCCAAAGGGTTAACATGCGCACGTAACAGACATTCTCGTCGATCTTTCTACACATATCCCATTACAATTTCTTTCGTAAATTTTAGAGATACGCTTGCATTGCTTTCAAGTGACAAATAGACTCTAAGTATCTCATTGCGGAGATAGAAAAATAATTGACACACGGACACGGATTCGCCGTCCCGAGAGATCTCGAGCTGCTAGATACACTCACGCATTGCAGTTGCACAGACAAAACGCTAATACGGTACCACCATTCATCCAGCCCCCCCATTAACGGGAGTTCCCCGCTCGGGGCCGCGCCTGAGGGGTCAGAATCACAGCAGCCCGCCTCACAATTAAATCACATGCAGCTGCAATACGCGCTCCCATCACAAAGCCGACAATTTGCACAGGCGAGTGTATCGTGCCCGAGCAATCTGTGCTAATTCAAGATCTCTCCCGAGAGCGAATTATATTTCCGGAAAGAAAGGTAAAGAGAATTGAAAGTAAGGAATAAAAGAGACACTATGCCAAGTCTCTAAAAGTATATTAGATGGGAAACGATACGATGCACGGTGAAGCTAATTGTAAGCGAAAGCAAAAGTAAAAGATGTCACTCTCAACAAGCAAGCATACCTCCACTCTTAAATCTAGCCTATCGCACTCTTTACAATGGGCCCTAGTGGCATAATCTATTGCAAATATGCACTTGCGTAACTTTCGGGGGATATGCGAAAGCTAAGAATCTCCCGATTGAGATTGCAAAAGAGACTAAACGACTAAAAGACCGAAAGACGCGGCGCAGCGCGAACATTCACCCTCGATCCACCGAAATTTCGTTTCTACATGGCGTACTCCATATCGCGACTGTACACAGCCATGGCGAGCGTGACCGAGAACGAGCCACCTGAGACCATAGAGCGGGCCGAGGTGAACCGAAGCCCGGTATCGGCGCGATAACTAGAAAATCAGAATGGTCACGAACTGGAGCACATCATCGTCTAACAATGGTCCTCTGTGTAAAGCCGTAATAAGTTGTACCCAGCACAGCCGGCCTATGAAGGGCGAGCACACCATGCGCGAAATCGAAATCAGCGATCGAAGGCGAATTGTATTTCTAGAAGAGTGCGTTTGGCACTCTTATATTTAAAAAGAACGAGGCGGAACAGAAGCTTATCGCTCGAAGTACGCAAGTGCATTTCTGAATAGATGTCCAGACAGACTCCAACTCACCGAATGTAAGTTTGGCTCGATCTGGACCCGTAAACTAGATCGTAGGCTTCAGCTTGATAACGTTTTGCAAGACGCAATGCATTGGAAAACGTTACCAAGTCCAGGCTACACCAACGTGGAGGTACCTACGAAAGTAACCCATTTCTACGAAATATTTCTGGTCCATATTCGACCAATGCATTTTTGAAAATTTGGAAAAAGTCTTACGTCTAAAGTTCTTAAACTAAGACTTATTGCTAGGACTATGGCTTGTTGAAACTAAGCCGCGTGCAAGTTCTTCCGTCATGTATACAATTTTAGGTTTAGTAGCTGATACTATTCAAAGCATCAAGCTTTGATTATGAAATTCCAGAAAAATAATTTGGAATATTCAAACCGCGATATTAGAACTTTGACCTCGAATTTGAAATTTATTTACATATTGTTTTCGTCTGTATTAAACATTTGGAAGCACGCGCGTTAATCTTACTATTCATGAGTACTAAGTATGTAATCGTGGTCACAGTGCTCGCTACAGCAATCATTTGTTCAATAGAATGCAGAAAAATTGAAAAAATTAAAATGTACCACTCACCGATCGTTGAACACAGTCTCAATGCTATGAATGCAGACAGGCAGCCGCTTCAGCAGGTTCACAGTCCAAGGTCAGTAGTATCGAATAGAATGTATCACACTCACAAATATGTCACTTTAATTTCACGATCAAAAAGCAATTTGAGCACCGGTGCTTAGTCTTAAATAGTTCTAGGTGCGTAAAACACTGACTCTACACTCGCGTTGACACTACTAACACGCACAGCCATCTCATGTTTTTAAACACAAAGCACTGCACGTTTTTAAATGTCCCTGAGCAGTGGGGACCCATGATAGCACCCGAGAAAAGTGTTGCCTCAAGAAGTCTTCTAGCTACTGGGTGAATTGCAGTAGAATCTTGTTGAGCGAGCTCCCACATAGTCCACTAATCGATGAAATTAATCCACGAATCGAGATATGACGAAATAATATGCACACGCGTTCACTGAGATCCGATCACCGTCGCGGGTAAAGTTAAACTGACAAGTTACATCGCTCCTCGGTGGTGCGACTTTGGTAGAGGTTGTTGACGTTGTTGTCTCGCTCCAACGACTCCCAGCTAACTTGAAATTTGTCAAGGCCCCAAATAATTTTACGTAGCAATGCTGATTCCCAAATTTGCACCTTTCGCAACTGCAGCTATGCATCCCACGCATTCTACATACACGTGTCTCAGCAGGAGATGTGTTCGAACCCTCGGATGGACACATGTAGTTTCAAGGCCCGAACCAGCTCTTCCGCCGCTCTGGGCAAATGTGATTTTTGTCGCCCATTATATTTAATCATAAATAATTATTTTAAAATATAATTTTCGGCAATGAATGTAACTTAATAACAAAAGCCTTCTGTTTCATACAAAAATGTAATATTCAAAAATTACCAATTCACCAATTTTGCCGCTCTCGGCATTTTGCAACTCTTCTATGATGTAGTACTTCAAGGGAATATCTAGGGGTGAAAGAGGGTGTATAAGACAGTAGCTTCTTTCCACTGAAACATTTTTTATTTAGTGCTATCTACATAATTTTGACTCCTACTTTGGAAGCTTCTTGCTTCTACTGAATACATTCTACAGTGTAACTCTCCCAGGTGTGTTTACTGTGCACTCTTTCCCTAATCTCCTAGTTTTGTCTGTCACAATTCCCTTCCGGCTCATCTGTGGCTATCCACCCTCGATTTCTAATCCTGCGTCTCTTGGATCTCTGGGGACACAACGCTGGCTACTCCAACTGGACTTGCTGGACACCTGGATAGAATTTCAAGGCTGGTCCTTCCCCCACTCGCTCAGCCGCCTGCTCTGAGGTAGCTGATTCAAGTGGTACCGACTTTTGGGGTTCGTTGAAAACTAATGCGAGTTTTGTTGTTCTGTGAAGGTCAACATTCAGTTTTGGTCCTTTCCAACTGATTTCTTTGATGATTTTGCGTCATTTATTCGATTTTATGTATTTCTTTGATGGTTATGCATCATTTATTCGATTTTATGTATTTCTTCGATGGTTATGCGTCATTTATTTGATTTTATGTATTTCTTCGATGGTTATGCGTCATTTATTTGATTTTATGTATTTCTTCGATGGTTATGCGTCATTTATTTGATTTTATGTATTTCTTCGATGGTTATGCGTCATTTATTCGATTTTATGTATTTCTTTGATGGTTATGCGTCATTTATTTGATTTTATGTATTTCTTCGATGGTTATGCGTCATTTATTCGATTTTATGTATTTCTTTGATGATTATGCGTCATTTATATTCTAATTAGATTTAAGAATTTCTTTAACTTGCAATACTATGGTACAATGTAACTTGGAATGTTGTTTGATTGTTCGAACCAGACCCCAGAACACGAGTACAATGTTAAGATAAAAGAATAACTGCAAATTGGCATATTTCAGCGAGATACTGGAACTGATGGGTTTTTGATGATTTCTAAAGTCTTCTCTGCTCCAGCACGTTACATCGTGAAAGCATGTTTTCGACAAATAATGTTGTTGTTTATATAAATTTTTATGTTAAATAAATTTATTTTGCGTTTAATAAACCCGAATAGGATAGCAAGGTTAAAGGGCGAATGTGTTCTTGTTTTGTTGTGATCCCTCTTTCTCGGTCGTTGCACGGAATACGTTTATAAAACGATCTTTAAATTGTTACTGTAACAGGAATCATTTGTAAATCGCGGGTTTCGAATTACCTAAATTTCTACTTCTTGAATTCTAATTCCTGCCATGCGTAGCGTTACAATCTGTGTCGAGACTTCACCGGTAACGTTGCACGTGACACGAAAATGGTAAGGGGGCTCGCGAGCCCCCCGAGCGTGTGACACAAAATTACATTGCGTGATAGGTCTATCCTATACCTGGTCTGTGACTAAACAGTCGTTTTACCATCGGTACAAATTTCTTATAATTCAACTCCAACTTTCTGCTTCGGTGAACAGAAATCGTTTACAATTTTCACAATTCCAAAATAAAGTGGAATGTGAAACGTGATTAACTGAAATCACCTCAGAAGCGTAGGTTCTTAAGAAAGTTGTATAAACTATACAAATTCGTTTAAGATATTTTGAAGTTTCCTTATCAAATCAACGTAACTCTCATTTGTCGACGAAACAAGGAAATACAGCGAGTAACGTGTTCGATTTAACGTAACGATTTCTGACGTCATGTGCACACTCTGTTACTTGCACGGTCATGGACATCGATCAGAATTTTACTGTATAATAATCCATTGGTGTCAGGAGAATCTTGTTTATGGTACCACGTCCGGGTAGAATTATCTAACAAGCTTGAACTCGGGATCGTAAACTCTGGAACTTTGTTGCGAAAAAAGTCAACTCGTTATTCCAGGCGTCGTACAGTCCAAGCACGATTTTTTTTTTAAATGTAAATATCTAACTTTGTGGTATCTATCTTTTGCAACTTGCTGATTCAATTCTTTCCAAACTGTGCAATATGTATTTATCGTTTCATCAAAAGCTCTAACGTCACTCCTTTTACCAAACTAATTCCCTTTCCAATTACTTTGAACGTAATTGAAAAACTTTACCATTTGACTCATTAAATATCCAATAAGATCGAAGATCCAAGGTGCTCCATCGCCGCCTGTGCAACGCTTACTTTCAACTGTTAGATTGCTGAAAAAAAAGAATCGTGTTACGATTACCATCGATCCTTGGACAGTCCTTGCCACGATCCATTCACCAGTGATCGAGTCCTTGCTACACCCGAGATCAATATCGATCGCTGGTTACTTATAGGCACGCGACAAAGGAATGATGAGTGACTTACAACTTAAAACGCATTTCCTGTAGGAATACGTAAATAGCTGGTTAGCTCAATTCTAACATCCATAGCTTTGAGGTGTTTGCGAGGTGTAATGCTTTTAACACCTCTGCAAATTAATTTCCGACTTAGTTTTAGTTAATAGTTTATAGTTTATAGTTTATAGTTTATAGTTTATAGTGTATAGTTTATAGTTTATAGTGTATAGTTTATAGTTTATAGTTTATAGTGTATAGTGTATAGTTTATAGTTTATAGTTTATAGTTTATAGTTTATAGTTTATAGTTTATAGTTTATAGTTTATAGTTTATAGTTTATAGTTTATAGTTTATAGTTTATAGTTTATAGTTTATAGTTTATAGTTTATAGTTTATAGTTTATAGTTTATAGTTTATAGTTTATAGTTTATAGTTTATAGTTTATAGTTTATAGTTTATAGTTTATAGTTTATAGTTTATAGTTTATAGTTTATAGTTTATAGTTTATAGTTTATAGTTTATAGTTTATAGTTTATAGTTTACAGTTTATAGTTTATAGTTTATAGTTTATAGTTTATAGTTTATAGTTTATAGTTTATAGTTTATAGTTTATAGTTTATAGTTTATAGTTTATAGTTTATAGTTTATAGTTTATAGTTTATAGTTTATAGTTTATAGTTTATAGTTTATAGTTTACAATTAGTTTTATTTTTTTCTGTACCTTTCGTGTTCTTTATGGTCTGGCACTTATGCTTATACAGAGGCGAGGAATACTAAAATTGGTGAAATAAAGACGCAAAATAAATAAATAAAGAATGTGAATACGGAAGCAACATAAAATCTGTATGCTGTTCTACTTTGCGATGTCAAGTGACGGAGGATTTATTAATCGGTATGAGGTAAACAGTGATTTACCTGTTTTGCAACCGATTGTTATATATGTGCTACAACAGCTGCAGCAGCAAAGAAAGAAAAATGCAAGTTGTGGTGGGCGAATGATCGGTAAAGTAGACCGTGTCTTTATTTAATTTTTTTATTACGTGCGTCATTCAGTTTATTAGCTTTGTATCATGAGATAACGCCACGATGGTAGGCCAAAAATGATAGGATACCTTTGAAGAAAAAAGTTATCAATATTTTACAAATACTATAGATACTTCACTAGTATTGAGGGTGTGGATGACAAAACATTTTGTCTTTTTGTTCTAGGTGCGACGGTGTGGACGTGACAAATTCCATTGTGGAACGACTCAAATGGATAATATGTAGGCTGAATTGGGCCAGACCCAGGTCCGCTAGAACGTGATCCACGTGGACGGTTCGACGGACGTCTCGATCTCCGTGGACAGTTACCTCGAGGCTCGAGAGGGCCATTATACAGAGACTTAACATTTTGATTTATTTGACTTTATTTCACTATGCTGGTATGATGTATTATCCCTACTTAATTAAAGTACTCTTTGCGTATTCAGCGGGTTCAGAACGATTGTGTTCGATTTGCTTTTGGACTACGGAAGTTTGATCACATGACTGGTTGGCGTAATATGAAACAGAGATACCTACACGTTACATCTCTGCTGTCTCATATACAAATTTTTGTCCACTGGTATACCATCGTATTTGTGCGAATTACTTGTCACAGACCGCGAGCGTCGAACAGGTGAAATACATCTCTACCCGACATGACTATGACCTTTTCGTTCATTCCTGTCACTCCACTAAATTTTACGGCTCTTTTTCCTACTGTTCCACTTTTTACTACAACTCCCTTCCATCTGAAATTTGCTCTCGAACCGCCCTCTCATCCTTCAAACATGCAGTGACATTATTTTTAACTCTTACTTTTGTTATTTTTCAACATTACACACACTTTAGTCCTTACTCGTGATTACGTTATTTGACTATCTACGCCTATTTTCCGTATACACTGTTAGTGTTAGTTTTAAGTAGTTTAATTACACTGCGCTCCACATTAGAGCAAACTCGTTTCGCGCAGGGATACACTGTTGATTGGTAGTAAACCGGCAGGGAAAGTGCTACGACCAATCGCGAAAGTGCTACGACCAATCGCGTGTGTCAGATCTCTGGGAGCTGCGCAGATCGGTCGCAAATCGGTAGGGGCCATTGGCGTAACTAGGATTTTTGTCTGGGAGGGGCCAGGCCCCCGCTCACACTCTCTCTCGCTCACTCTTTTTTTATAGGTGAAGGAAATCTTTATATACATACACATTTTATAACAATCATTTACCTACATATTTTTTCCGCACTAAAACAAAGAGTAATCTGGACAAAAAAATATAGATTATTTAACGGACGAATGTTTTTTACTTATTTTGATAGTTCCTAGGAAGGGGCCACCACGTTCTGGAGGGGCCAATCCGCATTTTAGAGGGGCCAGGCCCATCCGGCCCCCTAACTAGTTACGCCAATGGTAGGGGCGTTGGTACACTCTTACATGGAACGCAGTGTAGTTTTAAATGGTTAGGTTAACAACAGCTGACACCTATACTAAGCCTTTTGCACTCTTCTACTGTTACATGTGCTATATAACTTCGAATTATTTTTTCTCTTTCTTGGCTTCTCATATGTTTTCTTTCGTAATGCTTACTGTGCGATAAAGAAGTATTATTATTATTATTACTTAATCGCTTCATGAACACCAGAACACCTTTCATTGCTGAGCAGCATCGAGCCGGGACGTCTCGTGGCCGAATCCTGCGAAGGCTCGTGGGACGACAACCCTATTGTAAGTGCAAAGAACGTCGACAGTTCGCAATTTTCACGTTTTGATAAAAAAAAAACATTCTATCATAATCGTAAACGCGTAGACAATACTCCATTCAAGTGCTCGAAGTTTATTCTGTTCATTACCGACGTTAAGCCGGCTACACACGTAATTGCATACTCGAGCGGTATACCTACATGTACAAATTTATTGCACAAGTATACACGAGCGTGTGTATGATAATATTGCATCAATATGTTGAGTGTCAACCGACATGAAAATATTTAAATTTCTAAACTGAGCGATAATTAAAAATAGGTATTTTTTATTGACGTATAAATATATTCACGTGAAGTATTGAATATTTCAGATTATTGTTCTCTCTAGATTCCTAATTAAATCAGTTTTCAGTTGTGCTCCATTACCGTTCCTGAGTTTCATTTATTACACATGCAACATTTCGTCTATTATTAAATTTGTTTCCGTTAATATAATACTTATTCCTGCACAGGTCGCGTGTGCGCAAGTATGCGTGTGTAGAAGAAGCACAGACTTGTGCAAGTCAGAAGCAGTTTTTCATGTGGAGTTATAGCCTTTCTCATAATTGTGTTCTTCCTTTTAATCAAGGGGCTGATAAGTAATGAAAGTTTCAAGTACGTTTCTTCACCCATTCCCAAGTAGTTACGCCAATCACGAGGTGATTAGAGTGTGATTAGCTTTGCCTTATCTTTAAGCCAGTCTTTACACAATAAGCTACGTTTTCGCGTTGTTTTCTTTTCCTTTAAAACTAAAACCAATGAAGCTAAAGCGAGCACGTGGTCGTCGTCCGTCGACGAAATGGATCGAGGGTGCACTAACACTGTTTAAGTATCTAATCTCCCTGTCATTTAAGAAGGAACCCGTTTCGCGCATTTAGAATGAGCTCATTGGCTCAGAAAAAGCGTTGGTGGGGGTACAGCCAATAGTGGCTTCTCCCGGCACCAATGAGCGTCAACCTGCGCAGAACCGGTCTAAACTCGTCGGTCGGCAGGTTCCTTCTTAAATGACAGGGAGAATATACGGGAAAGTTCCCTATATTGGACCACTTAAGAAAGTATCTCCATAAATCGGAAACGCGTTGATAGTTTTGAGCAGAAAAATTAGAGAACAATTTCAGGATTGTGATTCATACATAAATCTAATAAAACTGAATGAAACGCTTGTGGTTGTTTACAAACAAATATTTTCAAACTACCGTCAATGGTCCAATTTAGTATTCGGTCCAAGTTAGGGAACTATGTTCAACTAGCTTTACTACTCGGCTTCGCCCGAAATTTAGATTCTGATTTTATAATAAAAATTTGTTTTTTATTTATTCTTTTTTATGAAAATAGTCACATTCATCTGGATTAGCTAGGTATAATAAGCTGAGACACATTCCGTGCCCCCAGAGTTTACCGTCCGAAAGTTTTTAGGCGACCGACAAACACACAAACACTTTCTGCTTTATATGTCAAGATAAATTTGTACAAGCACACTGCTCAAGTATGCAGTTACATGTGTAGAAAATGACCACAAGGCGGTCTGCTTTCAAGTCGAGATTTTCGACTGTCTCATTTACTCGGGTATCTCACGGATAATGGTAATTTTTTAGTAATTTCTGTCCACTCGGGTGTTTCACGGGTGCCCGGGTAACCGGACACCTCGGTACCCGGTGAAAATCGATAGTACTAATTCAGACACGAGCTAAATGCAAGCTATGGAAAAATTAAGGCGCAAAAGAGAGAAAGCTTACTTCATCACAGAGATCATTCCATCATTCGAATCCCGATCGACACATGCGCAGTCCGCTGGGGCCGCCGTTTCTCCCTCTTCGTCTACGCCCCTGCGGGCGCCGTCCCTCCCGGCGCGCAGCGTCGGAGTCGTTTCGCCTGCCGACGGCAACGACGCCACCGCTGGTGTCACCGGTCCCGTCGGCTCGCTGCTCAGTCGCGGTATATCAGCCGAGCGGTAACGCGAGACAGAGTGGAGGCGCGCGCCATCGAGAGGAACTGTTCGTGCCACCCTCCATTCACCCCGGATCTCATTCTGTTCCGTCCTCGCCAATCCCTCAGCGACCGATCTTCCCTCTCGAACTCGGTGCACAGGGGCTGCGAGTCCCGTTGTCGTCGCGTCCACCTCTCTCGAGAGCCCGCTCCTTATTGATCGTCCTTGGTTGGAGCCACTCGCGGAAGGGCTGCAGGGAATCGCCAAAGGGTTGCCATCAGACACGAGGAGACGCGACACCGCGAACATGGCGGATAAAATATACTACCCCAATCCCGAGCTCGCGAAGAACGCGTACTGCAGCAGCATGGAACAGTATAGAACTATGCACGAGAAGTGAGTGGCTTGGAAACGAAGACTCGTATAGACAGGGGTAGATACGTAGATGGGGGACGGGGTTGGCAGGTTGCAATTGTGGGCTCTTAATGGTTTGGGAACGAGCCCACCCTATTTGGCATGTGTTTAGATTTATGCTGTATCGAGCGGAGTGGTTGATAGGAGCCGTTTCTGTGGGTTCGGATCGGTAGCTGTTTTCAAGCACCGAGGGTACGTAGGTACCTACTCCGTAGGATGCGTTGGCAGCTGGGCAGTTGCAAATATGTATCGCGAATCAATAATTTTGGCCGAGAAGGGACTCGCCTGAATACCCCTGAAACGATACACTGTTTGGCTGGGGGAATCGAACGAACGTTGCTGTAACTTGAATTAAATTAGTTTGGTTTATTCGTGAACGACAGCGAGGACAGAGAACTCGAGAGTTCAGCTGAACAGCAACGTGTTGTTTTTTTTTAATAATCCTTAGTAACGGTAGGTTTGGAAGAAGCCGTCAATAATCGCCTCGAGAAAATCGATGCTTCATCCCCCTCGCGAATGATCAGATACTTCGGGGTTCAGGGGAAGCAGAATAACACGCATGAATGAGTAGAATTGTTAAAATGAATTAATTTACGCTTCGCCCGAGATGATTTCACGATTGGAGGGACGTTTCTCTTGCGATATGCGAAATGAAGCGTAGCAGTGCTTGGGAAATTGGAAGGGGGCGATGAGAGAGGGTGAACGACGACGAATGGGAACTTGACATTAATCACGAGCAAAGTGTCAGGCGTGTTTATTAAATGCATTCCCTGGGTGCTTGGTAGTGCAAGCATGGGGGAAATTCATTATCCGTGCAGCGGCGGGGTGTCATTTGGGGTAAATTAATTCTAGGGCGCCAGTGGTGTGGGGACATGGCCCAGAAATCTAATTTACTTGTGGAATAGAGGCGTCGAGGTCTTTTGTACGATTTTCTTTACAATGTGGAAAAAGCTCGTGGAACAACATTTTCAGAATGATAACTGTGCAGACTTAGACGTTCAGCTGCCAGGGATATGATACTAATCCGTGCTTCGATTGTAGCTACTACATACCTGCTTAAGGGGACTAGGCAGTCGAAAAAACGTTTTTTTTATTGCAATTTCCAAAAGTACTATCTTTTCTGAATAAAATGCCGCGTGGTTTCTAGTAAAGTTCGCGAAATTGTAGATTTGGCAGCTAAAAACGTCAAGCGGCAACCTATAGCGTCGCCTTTGCCCAGAAACTTTAAACCCGTTTTCCTCGAAATCTTTTTCTCATGCTTTTTTCCTGATTGTGAACGAATGGAGGTTCAGATCGACTTGAAAAAAATTATAGGATGTGTAAAACATGTGCCATTTCCGACCAAACCTCTGATATGGTCCGTAAAAATTTTGATAAAAAAATTAAAAAGTCACCGGATGTTAGTAGCGCACAAACAAGAACGAATTTTTCTCGGAAAAATCGCCGTTTTTCAGCCACCAATCGCATAATTTTGATTTAATTTTTGTTTTTAAAGGTTTGGCTGGAAACTATGAATCCAAAAAATAAGAATCCCACCTTTAAAATCGGATTGTGTCACATTTTAAGACCGATATTAAGGCAAAACGACGGAACAACGTTAAAATGTTTACCCGTCTGCAGCGCCATTTTTAAAGCACATATATATTTCTTACCATTTATTTTTCAATCCGTATGGTAGTAATAAACATTGGGTAAATGGATACATCTGGATGTGCTTTCATTTTTTTACAAATACATAAAGGACAGAGTCTCTTTTTCACGAAAAACAACTGCCTAGTCCCCTTAAGCTTTATAAGTTAAGCCATTATCAACCATTTATCGATAATAGTAAGTTAGCTATGAAAACCAGTCAATGCCATTCCGTTAGTTTCCAGCGAATATTTCAAAGGAATCTTATTGCTTCAAATTTTTTTTTTAAGCATGATGACACTTTAAATGTCAACTTTCAACGATGGGCATATATTCTACAATGTTCAAACTTTATCTCAGAATTTTTTAGACTTAATTAAACAAATAGTTTTTAAATAACAGCTGATTGAAAATTGGCAGGGTCAAATTGTTCCAGTGTTGACAACGACGTTCGAAAAAGTATGTGACAACCGAGGGTTAAAGGGAATATGAATAAACTCTAGTAACATTCTACTGTAGCAATTTAGCACTGCCACTGAGGGCTACTATGGAAATAGAACAATGATATCGATCCCCCTAGCGCGCTGCTACAAGTAACAATTTCCATCAGTCCTGATGTCCTGAAAGTGTAATCTTCAATGATCTTAACGTATTATTTACATATGCATTCGCCAAGTCGTGGACACTATTAATCACTATTTATATCTCAACCAAAGCTGTTTCCTTTCGCACAGAAAATTAGTGGTAGAAAGGAATTCTACTAGACAAAGTAGCATTTTCTTCTCCGACATACCAACACTGGGGCATATTTCGAAATTTTATTAATATTAATAATTATCGTTCCTCAAAGATCATTATCTTCGCCTATCCATATCCTGTCATTTCGATTAAAAATGGAATAACGAAGCGAGAAGAATAATGGAACTAATCCGTAAAATTCGTGTCATTTATATTTATGTTAAGACACGCGTTTTCTTTTTAATTGTTTGCTCGTTCCTTGTTCCCAGGTCCGTGAAGAATCCGGCGGAGTTCTGGGGTGAAATTTCGAAGGAATTTTATTGGGAGACACCAGCGACGGAGGATAAGTTCTTCTCGTACAATTTCGACTTAAACAAAGGCGATATTTTCGTAAGATGGATGGAGGGCGCGTCGACGAACATAAGCTTCAATTTGTTGGACAAAAACGTGAAGTGCGGCAACGGCGACAAGATAGCGTTCTACTGGCAAGTACATTTCATAATTTGTTATTCAAATGTTACTTGAACGTTCGCGGAAATTTAAATCGTTACGAAACTGGGGAACATTCGATTGTCGTAATACGCAGAGTGAAACAAAGTTCGCGATTAAAACCACGCGATAACGGAACGAATAATAAATACACTCGTACAATGTTTCATTGCCGTCGGTATTTTACAAATCATCGTAGTGCCCGTTACAATTACGATAGCTGGAATTATTCTCGGGAAATAGGAAGGTCGTGCTCTGGGTGGAATTTGAAACGAAACCTACATACTTCGGATATGAAATTTTCCACTTCGCTCAGTGGAATTTCACTTTACAAAATTTCTTCGGCCACGGAACAGTATGTATAGTAAAACGAGCACGCGCATACGTGAAATATCGCTTTAGTATTCCCATAAATAGTGCCTACGTAAATCGTAAAAAGGAATTCATTTTTTGGTACTGAAAGAAAGAAGTCACTCATGGCCCATTCATCATGACTAATACTCGATAACGTGGCACACCACTCAAGAAAGTAGCAAATCTAAGCGCGCCCAATTTGCGTAGGAAGACTGAGAAATAACTAGAACGATTCGTAGGAACGGTTTCAGTAGCAATGCTTTCGACGACTCATTGTTATGCAAAATACATCGCTGGTTTATAGGCGCAAGTCATTCGAGCGCCGTATAAGCGGTACAATTTTTCTTTCGTTTTCATTGTGCCGTGCATCGCGCTCGGGCACGACTAAGGAAAGCTACGCGTAAAAAAGAACGATGAATGAAGGTGCATTTACAGCATTCATTTCGAGGATGTGTGTTTTCCCATTTTTAGGATGCATTTACATTTTCCTTTTTACCTTCGTGTATCTTTTTCGCAGAAGTGCGTTACAATGAGGCGCTTGAGACATAGATTTACATCTGCTGTTATTTGAATTGAAATGATCGGTGACGTTGTAAACAGCGAGTACCTTTTTCATACTTTATGGCGTCCCAAGCCATGAGTTTTTATTTATCGCTGCATTCTTATCCGTGGTTTAGAAAGTTCGTTTGATTTTTATAAGGCTTGGGGAAATTCGTTGCTGGAAATGGTAAATGAGAAAGTATTGCATTTTGCACTTATTAGTATTTATCTTCTTCTTGTATTATTATTCGTATCTTGTTATTCTTCTCAGGGTTAGAGTTAACACTATAGATAATAGACTTAACACATTAGCTTAGTATCATGATTTTTCAATCTACCCAGGAAATTCTTATCGGTGCATTTTTGTCCACACTTTATCGCATAAATAAATAAAAAATTTGTAGTGTAATAATTTTTTATATAAACGAAAAGATATGGATATACCATCAGTATTAAAAGTATCTATGCAGTAATAATACACTAGTGTTACACACATTATTATGTTCGACATGAAATTTAGTAAAAAAGGAAAACCGAAATAACTGAGAGCAAAAATTAGCACCTACCTGGTACTTTCAGTGGTCAATGTGTTTCTGCCCTGAGGGCACTTGTTCCATGTGGCACTAGTAAAGCAACCCTTTAAAGTTCATGAAAAAGGCCCCAAATGGCACGCACGATTTTTTGAATTCATGCGACACGGGTGTTACGCTATGATACTAAGTATTAATAGCAGCAACTTGCTGAATCTCGCCGATTACATCTCACCGTGCAATTAGGCTCACATTACTCCAGTATAGTTCCCATTTTTTGTTAATTGAGAGGCCCAGTGGGAAATAGGCACATGACACACATGCATAAATTTTCTTTCGTTGTGGCATTAATTCATTCCTGCAATGTAGCGTAATTCAGTGTGAATATAAGTAAATTTTCTTCACGCTGAGAAAAAACAAATGTGTAGTGGAAAAGGGCCCCATGCCACTCGGCTCCTTAGGGATACGTGATCTAATAAAATTAGTTTTTCAACTACAATTTGATAATAGTTCTAATTTACCACCTAATTCAAGTACCATTTAAAATAATTACAATTTCGTGCTGCACTTCCTATGAAAACAATTTTTCCTTCAACTTGTTTTCTTCTAAAATCATAAAACAATGGCATGCGCCAGTTTTCCACTGAGCCCCTCAATTGTCAAAGACTGATTATCATTATTATTACGTTTATAGAATATTTTCGTTCGAGTGTTTTTACTTTGGTGGAAATACTGCATAATAAACATAACCTTGCATCATAATCGCTTCTGTTTATTATTGCAAGGTTTAAATTACAAATTCAGAATATTTCCTTGCAGTTTCTTTGAGTTGAGCAATCTAATACATTCGTTCCGATTTCCCTCAGTTTCTTTTTCTGTGATATTCTCCCAGATAGCGTGGACTGAAAAAGAAGTGGACTTTGTTGTAATTTATAGCGTATGCCCCGTTTCACTTTTATTCCGTTTTAAAAGATTTTATTATCGAGTGACCTCCTGGATGATGTAACGCGTATTACAAAATTCCATAAAATCAAACCAATTGACAGGATGCTTATCATTCCAAAAGCTTTTACTATCAGCTATTTCCTAATACTTAACAATCTGCCAAATTCTATTCTTACTTTGTACGCATAATTGCAGCACTCGTTTTGATAATACAATTTTGGTGTACTATCACCAAACTTCCAATTATATTAAAAATTTCCGAAATTCTGCTAATGGTACGCAAACATTACATCACATTACATCGACGTGATGTTTGCAGCTCACAATACAGTCAACTAAATTTAAACAAATCTGAATAGGTACGTCATTCAAAACTTAATGATACGCATGTGGTGTCTTTTTGTTAGGAGGCGTAAAACAATTATTCTTAACATATTCTTTCCTCTGCGAATAGTTACTGTACAAGCAATATGTAATGAGCATAATACAGCATTACATGCGTGTAGGTACATAAGAATATGCAAGGAAACAGTTTATGCTCACTATGGGCTACGTGCAATTATCTTTTGAAAAAACGCTGGCGCGAGCGGTGGTTGCAGTGATTCGAAGGAATTCCAGGCTTACAATCGGTCAATGAGTCACACGTGCTCGCTGAGACGCACGGTTCGATAGTCTGCCCATGTCGTACGATGCCCGCTGATTCGTCGAAAATTTGGCCAGCGCCGGTGACAAGGCGTCGATTGGTAGAGTGCACGTGGTACGATACGCACCAGGTCGCGTCACCCGACACTATTTTCTAAAACACGCAAATCAAACACCCATGTGCTCGCTAATTGTTTACGTCCATATGTGACACTGCAGCAGTATAGGAGAGTCTTCAACGAACGATACTTTATTTTTCACTTTCGGGTCTTACTGTAGCAGGAAAAAGAGACGAATGGAAATGATGCAAAAAGAATGATAAAAGAAAGGAAGAATGCCGGGAATCCCATTTACGACTGTTGACACACCGTGTATGTACATTAGCGTCAAGTGTTATGTAAGACCGTGTCTCTCGTGCGATGTTTTGTCTTATAGACATTGAATCGTTCACTAAAGTGTCCTATGTCCTTATAGGCGTTATTAAAGGGTCTTCCTAGTGTGATGGCTGAAAAAATTAACTTTTTGGGAATTAAAAAAGAAACTATCATCTTTTAAGGCTGTAAAAAAAATTTGTAAGTAGTAATATCCATTTATGTATAGCGGAATAGGAGCATCGTGAAGAGAACAATATCCTTCCGGATGTCAGACCTGATATCAGCGATTGTAGTTATCTTAAACACAAAATTCAAGAAGATTGGTAATCTATAGACGTGTGATTATCGTCTGAGCCAGCATAATAACAAAATATTGCGAAACAAATATACGACAACTTTTTAAAAAATTTGTATCAATTTTAGCAAAAACATTATAGTTTTGTTGACCGTACTAATTCAATTTTGCTAATTTATGCAAAATTCTAGTTCGAACGATAAAGTAACTGAGTGTGCCTGATATATTTGAAGTGGATCGGACTTTAGGTTTTTTGGCAATCGGTTTTGATATCCGGAAGGATATTGTTCTCTCCACTGGATATTTTTACATAGAAAATATTTTTTTATCGTCTTAAAAGGTGATCGAATAAAGCTAGAATTATGCAAAATGATACGTACAATATTCTCGTTTCTTTTTTTAATTCCCGAAAATTAAGTTTTTTTTTCAGCTGGCACAAACACCCGACAGATTTGACGCTTACGAATAATACCATTTTTAGGAATTTTTTTCTAAATCACTATACAAGATATCTTGATGAAACTCTTTATATTTTATTAATCTGTGTTTGTACTATGATTTCCGAGCGTTCTCAAAAGATATGTGGTTGCGGGGACCAATGTAGCACCTCGTTTTTCTGTAATCGAAAAATCTAATGGTTCTGTAAAGTTTAGACCAAAAACTAGCGGACGCCTAAAAATATCGAAACAAAAATGAAAAATCCAAACTGGCACGGGTTGGAATAAAAAAGTTACGATTTTCGCCTATTTTGAACACCGATTTTCATCAATTAAGAACGAAAAAATCGATAAGTATTAGGTATTTGTGAGGGGTCCATTAGATTGAAGTCATACAAAGACAACGCAAAAGAATTTTATGCGGAAGGACGACTAAATAGTTTTCTTTTAATCGTGCACGCCAGTTTGAGAAGTGGTATTTCGAGAAAAACGCGCATTTCCCTTACAAAAGAGTCTCGAGGACTGTATTCATGGGTGTCCGCAGAGGAGGGGGGGGGGGGGGGGAAAGTGGGCAGTTGCCCCCTGGCTTTTAAGAAAAAAATCGCTTATTTTTCAAAACTGATCTTTATTAAGTTTATACTAAAAAAGGGAATATTTTCAAATTTCGGGTTTAAATTTTTAATTAAATTGGCAGTATAAAACAGGTTTAAAAAAGCGAGAGGGGTATATTTTTCTTTATCATCATCCCAAAGTTGCCCCCATCTGGAAAAAAGTCTGCGGACGCCCCTGAGTCTGTTAAGCAGAAATGTTACAGCACGCTGAAACTTATCCACGTGGTGGCAATAAAATAGTAGCTTGGACTTTCTCCTATACGTTTCGAATACTTAAATTAATATCCATCGCACGTGCACAATGTACAGTAGAGACTGGTGTCAAGGCAGTTTAAGGTTTAACGCCGAGATCCCTGACGTAAATAGAGGAACGTATTATTTATCATTGATTATACGCAAAAGACACAGATATGTGCAAGGTACATAAGTACTGCTTCATTGTGAGTCTGAACTCGTGAGAAAAGAGAAGTTACAGAAAATATGACCGACGCAGTGATGGTGATAAATATATGTCTTCCTTTATATTCGCTGGCTCACCTTATTAGGAATTAAAAAATCAAAGGTAACGGTGAAACTGTAATAACTATTGTTCACTGGGAACGGAAAAGCGAGATTGGAATTTTCGTTGGCGATGAATAAATGGCGTGTAATGAAATTATTGTGCTCCAATTTTAGCAATACGATGTTAATACGTTTGTTTGCAAACGAAGGCAGCCGAGTCTGTAAACGCGGATTATCTACGGCTTTATGTAACCTCCCACTATTACGATTTCTTTGCTATCGGGCGAGGATCAACTGGATCACGCCAGTCTGTCGGCCGTTTATTTCTGGTGAATAGAATTATCAGCCCGGAGCCTATCGGTACGTCGGTCTTGACCTGGGGAATAGTAGAACGAGCGAAGTTTAAGGGGGTATTGCGCCTTGTTGTGCCGAAGAATAGGTAACTCTTTATGATTTTTTTGCACAAAAACGGTTCGACAAATTAATTTGCGGTTTGGCAGGCTGTTTTATTGTATCTTGAATTATTGTTCTGAATTTTGTTGTGACAGTGAAAAAAACGTGGCAAATACAGAGAGAGAGCGTTGAAAAATAATCTGGCGGTCCTGGCGTTGACGGAAAGCACTGTAAGGGTTATCTGAAATCCGATCTTAATGCTGAGTTTACACCTGACGAGTGTTCGGCCGAGTGTGCCCCCTGCTGAACGCATATTCTAGTACTCGGCCGAGTAATCCGCCGGGCAAATTGGCCAAGATCTTCACTCGGCCGAGTAGCAGACCGAATGACTCAGTCGAATCACTCGTCAGGTGTAAACCCTGCTTAAAAGATATTCCACAAACAGTGGGAAAACAGATTTTTGGCAACCGAAGAAGTCCTACCATTTGTTGAATAAAAAAGCCGTTTGTTTTATAAAAAAATTAGTTTTTATATGGGTGATTTAAAAACAATTTATAAATTAGATACTAAAGTAGGTATTACCTACTTTTACACCGCTTTTTCAAAGATTTTTCCTTTTTTATTAGCTTTTATTTACTTTAATTTTTTCTTTTTATCAGTTTTGCCGCCCCCAAATTTTCCGCTCTGGGCAATTGCTCTGCTCGCGTCCCCCTACATCGGTCCCTGATTCTAGAATCTCCGTCAATATGCTACAAATGATTTTTAAACCTAAAAGAGAATTGTGTACCACTTCAGGATACACTTGTTGAAAGCCGAAATCTCGTTCTGCCCGCATTCGCGCCTCGACGAAAACACGTGTGTACGCGTTACGTCAATAGACATGGCTATTTGTATAAGAATTGAAATTCACTAGGTCACAGTACATGCATAAACATAAATGTCGAACTTTAAACTCGTTTTATAGACGCACGCGTGAGTTGGAGGAGGGTAAGGTGTTAAATAGATCGACGGAAGCTTAGCCATTCAAATTATCCAGAGATCAAAGTATTAGCTGAAACAAAGAATAATGTAGCATACACAGATATACTGATTGAATTTCAAAAATTCTGTTGTGCTTTTTCAACTCAGAAATCAAATTAATTTAAACGTCCACGTAAGAAACAGATTTTCTAATGTCTACGTTTACTAATTAAGGGGGTAGGTCACCCTCGCTAGCCCTAAAACAGGCCTTTTTTCAAACGCAAATTGTAAGGTGATAAATAACAATAGAGACAACGTTTTTTCTAGTTTTATTCGTTGTTTCTATACGCTTTAACACAAAAAAAGAAAAGTCTAAATATGTATCTCTATGTACATAAAAGTTGTGAGTAAAAACGTAATGGCGTGTACGCGGTGCACCGTTTGATGGTGTACATAAAATCTCGAAAACCGCTCCAAGGATTCGGATGAAAATTTAATGAGACATGCAGAAAACCATTCCCTAAGATGTGTTGGAAGCAGAATTTCGAGATAAATTCTTAAAAAAAGATAAAAAATATTTTCCATAAAAGAAATCACTAAAATCGTATTTTTGAACATAAAAATTGTATTATTTGAAAATCTGCTTCCAACACATCCTTGGGGATGGTTTTCTGCATGTCTCATTAAATTTTCATGCAAATCATTGGAGCGGTTTTCGAGATTTTATGTACACCATCAAACAGTGCACCGCGTACACGCCATTACGTTTTTACTCACAACTTTTATGTACATAGAGATATTTAGACTTTTCTTTTTTTGTGTTAAAGCTCATAGAATAACGAATAAAACTAGAAAAAACGTTGTCTCTATTGTTATTTATCACCTTACAATTTGCGTTTGAAAAAAGGCCTGTTTTAGGGCTAGCGAGGGTGACCTACCCCCTTAAGTTTTGGGCCTTGTACAAAACACCGCAAGTGCCAACAATCAAATTCTATATTATTATAGTATTGCCACTGGCACGTACATTTTTCGAAAAAATATTATTTTTTTAAATTGCGGCGCTTACAGTGTTTTCGATTTCTTATCGCAATTGGTTAAGGTGTCCCGCGACCTTCTGCCAGCTTAACACCGTCTGTTTATTGAAGCTAAGCAAATGTTGAATGATAGCGCGGTTCTTCGATTAGAAAGAGGAAGCGGTGAATACATGTGTGTATTAAATGTCAGATAAGATTAAACGATTACATACGCGTAATATTGTTCCAGGGAGGGCAACGATCCAGACGATTACTCGCGGCTGACTTACAGGAAGTTACTCGAGGAAGTATGCAGATTTGCGAACGTGCTGAAATCGAAGGGAGTGACGAAAGGAGACCGTGTCGCGATCTACATGCCAATGATCTTGGAGCTTCCCATTGCCATGCTGGCGTGCACCAGAATCGGCGCCGTCCATAGTGTAGTGGTAAATGAGGCTTTCTTAATCGTTACAACACTTTCCGCAAATTAATAAAATTTCTCTGAAAGATATGTAGCTTCTAGTAGAATTTGGGGAATAATAACCATTCGCTGTTGCATTAAAGGCCGCCGCGCATTATCGCGGAGCGCGGCGGTGCGACGGCCACAGTTTATAAACAATTGATAACCGAAGCGATAATTAATTCATTCTTATTAATCTCTTCGATTCGCTTCGCCGCGCTTCGCCAGAATACGCGACGGCCTTAACACGTTGACTGCTATGGGGGGATCAGAAGGGTGAACTTCTGCGGGGCCAAGAGAAACGCATTTCTATGTACCTACTTCTAAATTTTATAATAATAAATAGATATCCATGCATAGGGCCCCGCAAAATTTACGATGAGCTTTTCGTGGACCGCGGGGCCTTTTAACGAGATTTTATAATAATAAATATCTAATAGGGCCCCGCAAAAATTACGATGAGCTTCTCATGTACCGCGGGGCCTTTTAACGAGATTTTATAATAATGAATATGTAATGGGGCCCCGCAAAAATTACTTTGAGCTTTTCGTGGGGCGCGGGCCCTTTTAAGGCGCGGGGCCTGGTTCCGCGGAACCGTCACCCTGATGGGAGTCACAGGGGACCAACGCTTCGTCCTTACAACCTTCTCTTAGAATGCCCACAATAAATCAACCCTTAGATTTGCAAACTTCTAAAGAATATTCCTGTTAGAAACGATGGTAAGTGTCACGCGCATCATACAACTATCAACCAGTAACCATTCCTATTTCTTGCGACAGAGATTTGAATGACCATGTGTAATCGGAGGAACGTGCAGTCAACTTGTTATAAAAGCGAAAAGCGATAATACACAGTACTTAGACAGTATCAATTTTGTTCTTCCTCAGTTTCTATATTAGTTTCTTTCCGTTTCTCGAACTATCGGCAGTTAATTATAATTCTGATTACGCTGCGTCACGAGCATGTTCCGTCGTTGAAGTGGCATGTGGAATCAGTTCGCAGGATACTCGTCCGACTCCTTAGCGGAGCGTCTCATGGATTCAAAGGCGAAGGTACTGATCACGACCGACGGCGTGTGGAGAGGCGAGAAGCTCCTTCTTCTGAAGTCCATCTGCGACGAAGCTATGAACAGGGTGAAGGAGAATAGCCACGTGGTCGAGTCTTGCATAGTAGTCGCACACCTCAGAAGGCTCAGCTGCCCTCACGGTGAGAAGACAGGTATGTGAAAGGAAAGAAGGTCCTTCTTGTGGTGTAAGACAAATGTAGGAACGTAAAATGTTCGCGATGGAATATGCCTCGTTGCGATGGAACTAGGTCTCTAGTCTCTGCTCGTTATCAGCCACAGAGATAAAGGCACATATTTACCTCCTACATATAAAATACATCACATCCAAATGAAAAATACAAGATCGATAAAGCAATTCTTCGAATTACACGAAGGGAAGGCAAACGGGGTGAATGGCACCAGCGACAGCACGGTTCCTCAAATCCCTTGGGACGATGATCGAGATGCCTGGTGGCACGACGAAGTGGAAGATGCCGAAGACAGATGTTATCCTGTGTGGATGGCTGCGGAGGATCCACTTTTTATTCTTTATACAAGGTAAATGTATCAGTAAAATAATACTCCTATACAGCAACTTGTTTCTTTCCTTATGACTGCCTTGGGCAAGCTGCACAGAGAGATAGAACAGCAGGTGGCGTGTAATACGACAGTTGCGATACCACTTGCAAAACTGACGTGTAAAAGGAATATCCGGCTCGACACTGCCATGCCAGACAACTTCCCATTTCATTTCTGTGTGCACCTTGCTTTAAACTACTTCTCCTTCAATGCGATACGTTCAATTACCAACAGTGGCTCCACGGGGACACCGAAAGGTGTGCTTCATACCACTGCCGGGTACTTAATTTATGCAGCCACAACGTTCAAGTACGTCTTTGATTATCACCCTGGCGACGTCTACTGGTGCACAGCTGATGTTGGCTGGATCACTGGCCACACTTACGTCGTGTACGGCCCCCTGGCGAATGGTGCCACTTCCGTTATCGTAAGTCGACTTTTCAACCCGATTCTCTTAGACTCTGATACCCGACTTCTTCGCACATTCACGATTGCGTGTCTTTATAAATTCGTTGCGACGAAGAATGGACAAATGACAGTGCGAAGTGTACGATAATATCGGTCTGCTCTTTTACTTGCAGTTCGAAGGTACGCCGTTCCATCCGGGCAACGACAGGTACTGGTCGGTAGTTGATAAGTACAAGGTCACGCAATTTTACACAGCACCGACCGCTATTAGATCGCTTATGAAGTTCGGAGATGAGTTGGTGAAGAAACATAACCTCTCTACTTTGAAGGTACGCCAGAGTTGACGGAAGATTCCACCCGATGCACATAGGAATGTAGGGGATGAGTCTGCAGGCGAAAATAAGACGAAAATCAAGAGTGACGAAATTGCAGTAGAGGCTTCATTTTCGAGAAAATTGACTTTGAATCTCAGCTAAATGCGTGTACACCGAGGTGCAGCTTTAAGCGCCTGAGGAGCACGCGGAAGTAAGGGGAACGCGTTCAGCTCAGCTGTCCGTAGGAAGTTCCGCTTACCTCCGCGTGCTCCTCAGGCGCCTAAAGGTGCGATTTTATTCTGACGCCTGACGCTCATTTTGAGCGTCAAAACCAGTCACGTGATCGGTCCACGGGACTTGCAGCATCAAGCAGAAAAGCTAAACCCGGTTTAGCTTTTCCGCTAGACGCTGTACTTCGGTGCACGCGTATTTAGCTGAGATTCAAAGTCAATTTTCTCGAAAATGAAGCCTTTACCGCAATTTCGTCACTCTTAAATTTCGTCTTATTTTCGCGTGTAGAATCATCCCCTAGAGTATTGACTATCAGTAGAGTAATTACAAACCCACGCTAGATCCCCCGATCGATCGTCGAGCCTACAGACTCACCCTAGTTGCGATAACAAAGGAAGCCGTTCATGTATGGTTTTAGGTACTAGGTTCGGTCGGAGAGCCGATAAACTCCGAAGCTTGGCTCTGGTTCCACAATCTGGTCGGCCACGGGAAATGCAGCATAGCTGACACGTTCTGGCAAACGGAAACAGGTGGTCACGTGATCACTCCTCTTCCCGGTGCTACGCCAATGAAACCAGGCTCAGCGGTAAGCGATCTTACTTACTTCTTCCAAATACCGAGGCAATCTTGTGACTAATCGGCTCGCTGTCTCTTTCTCGGTCAGACGTTCCCATTCTTCGGCGTTTTACCGGAGCTGTTAGACGAAGACGGTCGGTTGATCGAGGGCGAGGGGGAGGGGTACCTTGTGTTCCGCCAGCCATGGCCAGGGATGATGAGGACACTGTATGGGAACCATCAGCGCTTCCAGAATACGTACTTCGATAGATTTCACGGGTACTATTGCACCGGTGACGGTAAGTCGGCCAGTACGAAGATTGTACGATTTCTCTGATACAGTTGATAGCATATCTGCTTTCTAATCGACGGGGAGCCGAAAAGAGCTGCGATCACTTGGCCAATGGATTTCTGTAGTTCATGCCGGCGTATTTCGCGTCCTTGCCCAACTCCTCCTCGATTCTCAGTATCTGATTGTACTTGGAGGTCCTCTCTGTTCTGCACGGCGCGCCAGCTTTGAACTGGCCGGCGGATAATCCCACGGCCACGTCGGACACGAAATTATCCTCGGTCTCGCATTGGCACGTGGACACGATGTATCCCCAATCGCTGATCCTCGCCATTTTCGCCACGTTGATCGCCTCCGTCACCGTTCCGATTTGCGACATTCGCAGTATAAGCGCGTTCGCCATCTGTCTCTCGATCACCTCCTCGACCCTGTCGATGTTCATCGCTGTTAGCTCGTCGGCGACCACCTGGATCTCCTGGTCGGCTAACGTGAGCCAGCCTTCCCAGTCCTCTTGGTCGAACGGGTCCTCGATCGAGACAATATCCGGATGGTCAGACAAGTATTCCAAGTATTGGTCCTTGAGTGCCTCGGCCTCCATGTACTCATCGGGATCAGAATCTTCTGTCTTGAATCCTAAGTCGTATCCCCCTATCGAGGAGATAATAGGTACACAGGTGTCGTTATTGGGATTGATACCAGCTGTTGGTTTAGTTGGTTAGACAATTCTAAATGTGTAGCCCCGATCGTGATTACCAACAGGGTAATGGCATCTTTAACGGTATCATTGACGATTTATTAAAAGCAACCTACTTAACGAACGGTTTTGAAACTTTCAGGAATTTTTATTGGATATTCAAGTTCTACGTTGTTTTTTTTTTAAATTTGTTCCAAACAGATTTATAAGCTGTACGGGACCAGCAACTTGGCGCTCTCAGAAATCTGGTTGCCAGTTTTCCGACAAAACGGTTCTTCTGAAATCAAAAAATCAATAAGTTTTAAAATCTATACGCGGATGACTATGGCACGAGATTTTTGATTGGTCGTTTCCTTCTACTTCTTTTTCAAGGAAAGAGGTTGATTTTCAAACAGAATTTCAGAATTTTCGTCAGAAAACTGTCAAACAGATTTTTTGCAGCGCTAAGTTACTGGTCCCGTACAGCTTATAAATTTGCTTTAAATAAATTTAAAAAATAAAAATCGTATAACTAAAAATATCCAATAAAAAGTCCTGAAACTTTCAAAATGATTCATTTAGTAGTTTGATCCAAAGATTCTTTTATTTTTCGGGCCATTCCCTGTTGTAGAATGACACAAGCTTTAGTTAACCTTCTTTGTAGAAGGAGCTGGCTGCCATGTCCAAAGCCATTACGATCCTCCCCTCGTATCCAGCTTCTTTAATTGATTCGTCCAACAGTAGCAGCGCCTCTCTGTCTTCCTCCAGCTCAGGCGTGAAGGCGCCCTCGTCGCTGACCGGCAGCGGCAGCTGTGTCTCTAGAGTAGCGGAGATCTTCTTCTCCAGCACTCTGTATACCTCTGAGCCCATTTTCATGGCGTCCGCGAAACTCTCAGCTCCTGACACGATTACAGAATAAACAATGCGTGCAAAGGGGAGAAAGATCAGTTGTAAGGAGACTGACGGTAGTACCTATGGGTAAGATCAAGAATTCTTGGCAAGGTATCAAGTTGCCAGAGTGCCTGCCACCACTGATCATGTTGAAACAGGGAACGGGCACGTAGAGGTTTCCGTTCTCCGCTAACTCCGCGATGTATCTGATAAAGGTAAAGTGTCGTTGAATTTCGTAGAAAATAGAAACTCTGTAAATCCTATTATATCGAATGTTTTATCGATAATTCATGTGCCGCTGACTCAGTGGCGGATTTAGAGGGGGAAAAATACTTATTTTAATTTGCAAAATACTTATTTTAATTTCCAAAATACTTATTTTAACTTAGCAATATGAGAGAATATGATAAATTAATAAAAAAAAACACTTTTTCATTGAGCAGGAAAATATTATCTGGAAAGGCCCCTGGTTTATTTCTCAGACCTACGCTCTCCTCCTTCTCAAGAAAATCTTGGATTCGCCCCTGTGGCCCCCCCCCCCCCTCCCGAAAATCCGAAATCCGCCCCTGGCCGCTGTGGCAGTTGTTAATTACCTAGAAATCTTGAATTTTGATTCGATCAATTACCATCTTAGACTGATTAGTAGACACACTTTTCAAGATGGCAGCCTGTAGAGCAAGAGCTTTTGGGAACCCGGGCTCCATGATGTTTACCATAGCCGCGCGGAAGCGGAGCTCGAAAGCCAATGATAACTTGGGCGCACCACGGATAGGGAAACCATCCCGGCCAGTCCGCCACTAGCAATAGCCGCATTTAAACGATCAAAAAGTTACCTGTAAACCGGAAGTCCTTTCTTAGCCGCGCCGGCCTTGCAACACGCAACGGAGACCCCTAGGATGGCGTTCGCCCCCAGTTTCGATTTATTCTCGGTGCCGTCCAGTCTGTTCAGCAGACTGTCTATCTCCATTTGCTGGCAGGCCTCCAGCCTCGATTTCAGAATCTGCGGCGCGATCACGTTGTTGACGACGTCCACTGCCCTGAAGACGGAACGCCCGTTGTACATGGCGTCGTTGCCATCCCTTAATTCGTACGCCTGATTCGGGCTGGGAATCAGAACTGCCGGCACCGAGGATCTTAGCAATCCGACGTCGGTGATTATGTCCACCTCCAAAGTGGGATCGCCCCTCGAGTCGAAAATCTGGCGAGCTTTAATCTTCTGGATCGGCATCTCGAAACTTTTCCGTCGCTTGGGCTTTCTCGTTTAAAGGGGGTGCTTGCTGGAGGATTGGTAGGGGATGCGCGTTTGACAAGGACTGCGCGAATTTTCAGTGCCGTTAATGAAGTTGCATGATGATGGTCGTTACTGACAATTTTAACGTAAACGGTTTTGTGAGTCAAGACATGATCGCAGACATTTTCGATGAAAAATAGTTGAAGCTCAACACGTGTATATGTGTATTTTTTTTTTGTATATTTTAGGGGGAGGGGTTGAATGACAGGGAGTATAAAGTACTTAGTTCAGTGTTTCCTAATGATTTTTGAACTCCGACCCTCTTTCATAATATTCGAATAACCTGCCAGCCCTCCCCATATAAAATAAAGTAAAAATAAGATAAAGAAATTACATTAAAAATACGTATTTCAGAATATAACTTTAACTTAATAATATTTAATTATCTTCAAACATATATTAAATATACTTAATATATTTATACAATTCTACTTAAATATGTTTAATATATTTAATTATCTTATTTAGTGTGAAGGTTGTGCTTGCATCTGGGTAACCAGCTTTTTCTTTTTTTCATTTATGAAAAATCAGTGTTATATGATTAATAGAATATGGCAGTGTAACCATATTAAACTAAATAAGTGCTAAGAATGGTCAACTAAAAATAACCGCGGGGACCCCCAGAAAACACTTCGCGGACCCGTTGATCACCCACAGGTTGGGAACCACTGACTTAGGTAATAATTTCTCTTTATTCTGTAACAAAGATGGATACCTTTAATTTCAGGCGCCAGGCGCGATGCAGATGGCTATTTGTGGGTAACCGGTCGCGTGGACGATATGTTGAACGTTTCTGGCCATTTAATGTCCACCGCAGAGGTCGAAAGCGTGTTGACTGGACATGCCTCGGTAGCTGAAGCTGCTGTAGTTAGTAAACCGCATCCTGTGAAGGGACAATGTCTTTATTGCTTCATAACGCCGAACGAGGGTACGTCGTTTAATAAAAAGCTTCAGGACGAGCTTAAAAAGAAAGGTACGTGTACATATATCTGCCACCATGTTCCTATTTCGAAATCAAATTTAAAGCTTCATTCGACTGGAATTTATTCATTTAAATTGCCGTGTTCAATAGTGCGCGAGAAAATCGGCCCCTTCGCTCAACCGGACGTCATCCAACACGCGCCAGGTTTGCCGAAGACGAGGTCGGGGAAAATCATGAGACGTATCCTGAGGAAGATCGCGTTGGGAGACAGAAACGTCGGCGACGTCTCAACGTTAGCCGACGAGGGCATCGTCGAGCTTCTTTTCCAGCTGAGGCCGCAGGTTTAAGATTCCTCATCGACGTCCGCCTACGAGGGAGATGCCCGCCGAATGGTAGTAACTTAGAGAAGGAAAGGGAGAAAACGACTCACTTCCGGTGGCCGATACACGAAGCTTTAGTCAGCGAGAGGAGAATGACGCGAGACGTTATTATTAAAAAATTGGAAAGAAGATGATAGGTTATCGAAGCCTGGAGAGTAATAATTTAGCAAAATAAGCGGGCTCAGAAGTTGTGTCTCGGGACCGAAACTTCCGTTTTATATTAGAATCGGTTTCTTTCTGTTCATGGCTAGTATTCGTAGTAATATTTATGGATTACTTTGTAGGCAAGTAGGGCGCATTAATAGTTACTGTTCCTTTCACAAGTTGTTGTTTCGTTGACCGTTTACGACGAGGACCTATGTTTGCCGTCTCTAATGATAACCGCATGTGACGAAAGTAACATGAATTAGCGGGAAAATTACAGAAATGCTGGACACGAGATAATCATTCCGAAAGTAAAATGAAAATTAGTTTAAGCAATCTGTGAGGAAACACTGTATCTGCTTACGATGTTCCAAAGATCGATTTAATGTATATTGATACATATATGTATATTAATCGTTGTGTACCGATCGTCCCCAAAGCAGCAATATTTTATGGGCACATAGGCGAGCACAGAGAAAATGGGAAAGAATATTGGAAGACAATTTTTCGGCGTTGTTGAGAGACGAAGAGTTTCATAACGAGTTGAAACGATTCCATCGACTAATATGAAAGTATCCAGGGAACTTTTGAAGAGTTTACAAAGCCGTCTAAATTAACTATATATTAACTGTTCGGGAAGAACGTGCAATACCACGTTGCGAAAATGTAACGTTACGAAAGTGCTGCGATACGCAAAATTTATTTTCTTTCCATTTGAGAGCGAGTGGTGAATCATTTTTCAGTCTCGCGGGTACCGTCGTTCGTTGTTTCGTTACCTTTTCTTAACTACCTCCTGTAACGAAAGCGTTCGTGCAGGTTCTAACTGGTCCATTTTAAACTGTTCCTCATTAGTCTTGTCCGAGGAATCTCAACGACAGTTTCAAAGTCACGAACGCGTTTATGAAAGTGTATATATACAATATTTATTCGCTATAAGCTCGTGGCTCGGATTCAATGGCGAGCTTATAGCGCGCAGGAGTCACGTTTCCGAGGCCACTCTTCTCTTACGTTTTTGGCAAGAAAACAGTTCGCTCGCTTGCTCCGCGTAAGTATCACAAACGGTGGACGTGGTGGATATAATGGCGAGCTTATATCGAACAGCGGGCACGCTCAACTGTCCTCTTGGCGGGCGCGGGCGCCTGCGGGTGCGTTCGAGGCCAAACGAGTTCGACAACGGAGTGGGGAGCAACTGGAAATGTGGGAGCAGAGCGGATGTGTGTATGTGTGTGTACAGGCTCGGCTCGTCTCCATAGGCAAAATTAGGCACCTGCCTAGTTCCTAGGGCGTACATTTGACAAGGGGTGCAAAATGGTATTTTCAATGTGGACATTTTTTAAAATAAAGTTTTAAATGAAATATTACAAATTGTACTATAAATGTTTTAAGCTACGAATAAAAATTCAGAGTAAGGTCATCAAAAAGCTCAAATAAATGTGTTATAAATAAAGTGCGCAGTTTGGCAAATTTGCCTAGGGCGCAAGGAAGGCTCGAGCCAGGCCTGCATATGTGATACACAGTTGAGCCAGTGAGAGCAACAATGGACTAACCCACATTTTTTTCGAAATTGAGTTAGTAGCAATAACGTATTCCGATAGGCTCTACTAATCATATAAAATAGGAAAAATTTGTTTTTAATGTGGGTTGGTCCGTTGTTGCTCTCACTGCCTCACTTCTAACGGATCCGCGGTGTTTACATTAATAGGGTACACCACCACGAAACCGTTTATCGAGAAGTGGGGGCATGATGCTCGCAGGTGCGTCTGTTGAGCATGCCTGTCGTAGAGATATGTATATCGAGCTTATAGGGAAAGAATACTGTGTTTGCGGTTTGCCTCTAATCGAAAAGAGACATCGTGAAAAAGAGCAACTCGTGAGACGATCAGTGGCCCGAGCGATCATTTGCCTGTGGCTCTCGATCTCCTTTCGACGGAACGATAAAGAGTTATTTAAGTGGATAAGTTATTCGAGTGTCGAGTACCACTAGCAACGGGTTATTTAATTTTAGCGAATTATATTTTCTACAGCGACCGTTCCGTATCGATGAACGGAGGACCTAAGTATACGCACGATTACTAAACGCACTTTACGTGAATGCCAGCGTGTCCTTTAAACTTTCTTTTTTAGAAGGCTGGCTTCGAATGAATCGTTATGTTATAATGATACTACCTATATACTTGTAAGCGAGCCAAACGAAACGTTGCCTGGTGCCCCGATTCGGGGCATGTAACATACATATCATTTCTCGCGGAACAAATCAACTATAGGTGTGATAATGATCTATGTATATTTAAAACAAAAAGTATATATATATATATATATATGTATATTATATGGAGTAATGCAAAAAGCATATATCTATATATGTAAATATATCTATGTTGAAGGACATACTTGTTACTGGTCTGTTAAGCGAAATCGTGTTGGTATTCATTTATTAATTATTAACTCTTAATCCCCATTTTCTAATCTTACCAATTAGAGTAATTAGACTAACACTTAACGAACCAAAAGCTTGCGCAACTCTTTCGACTGAAGAATAAAATATTCTACGCTTTTTGTAATTCACACTGCAGATCATATAAATTCCATTCAACTCGAGAAATCTACTAAACAACGATTCTTAACTGATCCTCATCAATCCATAGATCTCGTCAACAGACTATCCATCGCGGCCCCTTGGAACGCAACACTCCTTACATCGAACAATAGAAAACAACTTGAAATATGATGAATTGTTACTCTGCCCATTCGTGTGTCAACGCCAATTATGCGATACATGTCTGTAACGGAAGAATCACCTGTACGACCCGTGGCATACTTCTTTTACACCCTGTACATACATAATCATGAATCATGATTTCAACGAACAGGGTCGCCACTATCGCTTTCGTTCGCGATAGGAGCCAGCAGGAGCCAGTGTAGTGGACGAACCGCCTTTTTAAAACCAGCTGACGAGATGTTACGTCAGTTGGACGTAGCCGTTGCCATTGGACGCACCACATTGTTTGCCAGTGCCGGTTATGACGGGGCTCTGAACTTGTGTTCCGTCGTTTTCTCCTAAACAACCAAGCTTACCGCGAGAATCATGGCCAACACCGACGAGTATTACTTCACTGTGCTCCGTTTGGTGAAGGAGGCTGGCTCGGTAAGCGGACATCTCTCTCAGGAATTTTCCAGCGTGACGGGCGCGCAGGTTGTTCGTTGTGTATCAAGTTATTCCTGGCTGATAGCGGGGCTATGTTTATCGATTTTGCACGCTTCGGATTGCAATCGAGCTCCAACCAGACGGCGACGTTTCCTATTCCAGGCTGGCCTTCGATCAGCCAGCTCCGCGATGTATTACCTGCTGCAACGTGAATGCGGGATTCATTCAAGCTCCGCGATGAATTTTAAGTTTCTAGATCGTGTCAACGTGACATCAATTCTAACGAAGAACCGATCGATGGGGATGGATTAATGACAGGTGGTACATTGTTTGCTGGGCGTCTGATTAAGATATTGTTCTTGCAGTATGGATTTTCAGAGGGATGATTAATCGTGTTAACTGAGCGTGCTGTTGGTTGGCTTCCTATGTGGAGGATTGATTCTTGTTGGGTTTAATGACAGCTCTCTCCAAGCTTTGTAATTTATAACCTATAGTCTTATTGTTTATGTGCTGGGAATAATAGGTCGACTGATAGTTGTGTGGAATTGTTTGAATCGATTATAGATAGGTACACTTCGTGTCGCTCTGGTGCAACAAGCCGAAATCCTATTGGTATTTAATCGTTGTTGAAGTGTGATGAAAGAGAGAGGGTAGATTTCTGTTATTTCTTATCGTTTGATTTTAACTCTGTTAGTTTCGTTGTAAAAATAGAATGGAGTAAAAAGGGTTTCATATTCTTTATAAATTCTTAAAGTAAAAGGAAATAAATCCTTAAATTCTGAGAAGTACACTGTACACCTGAGTGCAAATGAAGGTATCACCAGTTATCTCGTTCATTCAAAGATGTGATAACAGATCGCGAATATCAATGAGGCAAATCGTGGTAATCGTTTCGTAAATTGAAATCGTATTAACGCGGATGTGTAATAAAAACTTTTTAATTCATGTTTGTTGCCTCATTCGTTTAAGGAGCACGAGCGATGTTATCTGAATTCACGGGACGATTCATGCGCGGAATCCGTGGAAATAATAGAATTAAGTTTAAATTACGACGGTTTCAGATCGTCAGGGAGAAAATTTATCAGCCTAAAGATGCCATGACAAAATCGTGCGATGTCGATCTTGTCACTGAATGGGATCAGAAGGTCGAGAAACTGTTAGTCGACAACATATCTTCCAAATTTCCAGACCATAAGTACGTTCCCGAATTTATCATTTTTAGTTAAGTTTCAGTTTTAAACAAACTTATCGAATTTCATTGTTATATGTAGGTACTTTAAGGGGGTGGTGAACATTTTTTGTAACATATTTTTCAACGGACGTTGAAAAGTTTTTAATAAGCATTGAAAAATTTACTTTGAGAATTCCAACCAATTTTCTCAATACAGGTCGAAAATTGTTTAAACGATAATGAAATTTTGTCGAGGATTTATATTCATTAGTGCTAACTATCTAACAACCCCCTTGGCAGTGTCTCACTGAGTGACTCACACTTACTCTGCCTAAAAGGCCATTCAATAAATTTTCAATATTTAACAAGTTGTTAACACAATGAACACATGTTGAACACAATTCGGTCTTGCCCATTAAAATCACCGGCGCGTTGCATCCTATTTAAGCTGAACAAGTCGCGTGGGACAATAACTGTTACGCCGGGCTCGGCGCTATAGCGAATAAAATTTTCCATTTCACGTTCCACCGCAATATGTTAAAAAAAGTTTCACATATTTTAAAGGAAACTCGAAGAATTTACCTTCTTTATACACATCGCATTAATTACATTTAGTTACACATTTTATCAATGTTGCGAACTATTCATCATAGAATTATTTAAACGGAGTTTCTAGCAATAAAAGAAATCTACATTTCTGCAGGTTCATCGGCGAGGAAGAAAGTTCACTTGGGAAAAAAGTCGAGTTGACAGATGCGCCAACATGGATCATCGACCCGATCGATGGTACGATGAATTTCGTTCACGGTTTACCTCACACTTGTATATCGATCGCGTTACTCATCGGCAAAATCACTGAGATTGGAATCGTTTACAACCCGATTTTGGAGCAGTTGTTCACCGCCCGTAAAGGCCAGGGTGCATTTATGAATGGAGCACCCATTCAAGCTTCTGGGGAGAAGGGTAATTAAAATAATGTTTGTGCAATCAGCTTGCTTCAGGGATGAAAGGGAGTTTACTTCTTTGCAGAGTTACGGAAAGCCCTCGTTATGATGGAAATGGGGACGAGCAGAGATACCGAGAAAATGAAAATTGTATTGGAGAATGCAAACATCCTTACGCCACAAGTTCATGGGTAAAGCGTATTATATACCTTATCTCTTAAAATTGAATTATTTATGGTAAATAGACACTTGCTTTTCTATATTTCTTTTCTGTAGGATACGGGCTTTAGGATCCGCAGCTTTAAACATGTGCATGGTCGCTCTTGGCGGTGCGGACGTTTCTTTTGAGTTTGGTATTCACGCATGGGACGTTGCAGCTGGAGATATTATCGTAAGAGAAGCTGGCGGTGTGTGCATAGATCCAGATGGTAATTTACTTGATTATAAATTAATATGCTTTAAGAACCTTTTAATTATTTTGAAGGGTAGTAGTCTATAGTATGCTGCGATTTTTTAGGCGGCCCGTTTGACGTGATGAGCAGAAGGGTTCTGTGCGCATCCACAATGGAATTGGCCCAAGAATTAGTCCAGATATTAATCCAGTATTATCCTGAACGCGACTGAGAATCTTAAAATGTAGAAAAACTGACCCAAAGATAAATAATTTCGAGGCGGTGCTACATACACCAGTCGCGTACATGTTTAATGTATGTTTGTATTCCGTACTTGGTTCTCTCCTTCGATAAGGAATAATCTTAATTGTATCGCTCAGACCCGTATTTCTGTTGTTTTTCCAGGCGTTTAAGGTCTCCGAAGTAATGTAATAAATGTAAACGTTTAAAAAAATGTACCTGTATTTTAGCGTCTTACATAAACGATTGTCACACAGATGATGATATGTCGAAAAGAACTATTGTAAATCTTAATCTAATATAAATTAGATACATATGTTATACGAGATCGGTAATGGTGTACATTAACGGCGCAGATATTATATAGGTGTAGATGTACTTTGTTCTTCATCGGAAAATAAAAAATACTGTATCGATACACGGTGTGCAATAAGTTTATTTGTCCCATTCCGCGGGTGCGTAAGCTCCATGTTACACATCTCGAATTACATAACTCATTATAATACTTTCTCACGTATAAAATTAATTCATCGAACTGTAACTATCTTTAAATACGTTGCTTTCTAGCGATCTGAAAACTGAAAGCCACAAATATTAGTATAATGTTTTCTTTGAAGTTTCCTACAAATGAATAATATACAATACCTAAGTGGATACTTAGGTACGGGTGAATTGAGTACTTATTTTCTAACATTTAGCAATCTAACTTATAATCTTTACACGCATGTACCTTACCTGTTTACATACTTACGGTCTCATTAATCTGAACGACATTCTATGACAAACCTTCCTGCCCATACAAACTTAATTAAACATTTGGCGATCCTGTTTGCGATAGGCATCAATTTTAATACAGTTGCCAAGCTGCTGTGCCGCGAGGATCTCACTCCATCATTTCCTTCATCATTGTTTCCCACCAACTGATTTCATCATCTCTTCCATTGCCTCCCCTCCTCACAGGGAGGGCTACAAGTGAAACATTACCAAATTGCCAATTAGAAAACTATATACTAGTCTGGGTTTCTGTGTATTCATTTTTTTTTTCTGTATTGAAATGTGCCCTAAGCGTCTGTGTTCCCCCCTCTTTTCCTGATATCAACTCAACGAAAGCAGTCTGTTAATTGTTAGAATCATTGGAAAAGTGACTAACTAGTGTAAACTCATGCTCTATGCAAAGTACTTATGTAATGGTATAGTGAAGCTCCAATTTACATCCGTTTATAGTCTTTAGAAAGTGTAAGTTTAAAGTGATGCACGACGGCCCAAGTCTCTACGAGAGGGATTCGAACTGCCTCCAAGGAGAACAGAGAGCATGGATGATTCGGTAAAGCTATTTGACTTTTGTTCACGATGCAATTACGCAGGTTCTCGATTCGCTATGCGTATGTCGTTTAATGAGAAACGGATATACTAAATATCCCATAAGGCAGTCCCCTAAGAATACCTTGCAACGGGATCGGCGTTAAAAGCCCACGAAAGGTCCACCCGCGCTTAACGATGCTTTGAATCGAAGACTCATATCTGAAACATAAGCAGCCTCGTACAATATTGCCACGTGGAAATGCATACCATGAACCATTCAAACAGCATTGACGTTCTTGTCGTATCTTATACAAATGAGTAACGGAATGTTAAATAAAAGGAAAAAAAAAAGAAAAAATTTTATGACGCCCACGATATAAAATCGTATGCCACTAATATATATTATATCTGTTAAAACGAAAGCATAAATTCTATGACAAAATATGCGAACGCTATATCATGTTGATACCGAGTGTTAAATAAGCCTCGTTCGTATGCAATGCGACATATCCACTGGTTAATACTAGAAACTTCGAGTTCTCGGTGCAAATATATACATTATTATTTTGTCATTTTTTCTTTACATTGATATCTAAATAAATGCAAGGTCAGATGCGAAAATGATTATCCGTGATTACTAGCGGTCATTAATAATTGATTGTGATAACATATCAACTTATTTTACAGCACTTCCTGAAACACACGCTATCTACCTATTATATCTCGTAACTAAATAAGAAACAGATTACAATTTTTTTTTCGTTTTTAATATATTATTTATGGATTGAAAATACGTCTACGGTACGTGCCTCTAATCGCGCGAGCATCGCGCGATTAAGACTGAAAGTATAAAATACAGGGCTCGTTTCTCATTCTGTTTAAGCATGTGTCGTTTTATTTCAATAACCTACTTACTATACAATTTGTATTCTTTTTTGTTTGTTAGTACAAGTCTCCTTGTTGCTAGAAGGAGAACGAGAAAAACCGTTTGTGATTCGTACGATCATCAGACTCGTAAAAGTTTTACAATCTCACAAACACGGAAATCCTTCGTCCCGAAACGTGAACGCATTCACCGATAAATGATTTACGATATAATAATTTATACGAGATACTATTCGTGAAGTCGCGCTTTTCCTTTTTTTCATTAATATTTTTAAAATCGAAAGATTGAGAAAAAGAAAAATACTATGTACCACCATTATGCTAAGTATCGATGGCCAGTGCTGAAAGAGGCGGTCACTTTTCCCAGTTCATATCTCAGTCCACGGAAGAATACGATTACCACGTAATTCAGCGAGCCTCTTCTTCTAGCGTCATCGTTGGTCTATTACTTTATAGCTGCTGTGCACAGAGAAAGAGATAGAATAAACCAAATCTAAGCGAAACTGGTATTCAGAAAGAGAAGAAAAAAAAAAGAATTGTACACGAAAAAGATCTTTACGCCCTGTGATGACACGCTATATTGCCCCGAGCCGTATAAATGCGTCGATGTGACTCCAACACTTTTATTTCATCGTTCGTGTAGTGGTTTTATAAGTAATATAAAAATATTGCACTCTATTGACCTGCAATAGTTATCATTGATTAAATAATACAGTTCAGATTCATAGAGTACAACGTCAAGTGTGATTGAAAATAAGTTGCTTTCCACTCGTATATTATGTTTCCTTTCATTTGTTTTTGTCTTCTTGCCGTTCGTTACTTTACGTTTAACGAGCGAAACGTGAAATTTTGCACCGCCTCTTTCTGCTAAACCCGGATACAGGACATTCAATGTAAGGGGACACCGCCTTGTGTTAGTACGTTTTATAGTGTACAACGAATCGTTAGCGGTGCCATTTCAAACGTTTGTTTTTTTTGTTTTTTGTTTTTGCAAAGTTACGTCAATGAATTCTCCGATGTGGAAGGACCCCGGACAGGGTTACCTAGATCTTTTCTTGTATAAAGGGATGAGCCAGGGCGTGGTTCACCGTAATCCTCTTTCCTGCGTCCAGCATTAACGTTCGCTCCAAAAGATCCTTCAGCTGTCCAACTTTTCTACTCTGCTCTGGCGGCAAGGAGTTCCCACCTAACTCAGCGCAAAGGTCACGAGTGGCAGGCAACGTTGACATAACTACGACCTTCTCCTAGAAATATCGCACGGGTCTAATATCAATTCGTGAACAGGCATAATCAATTAGGCCACTTACCGCACCGCAAAGAACAAGGACGGGGGGAAAGAACAGTAGAAAGACGACTTACCCGCTCGGTGACCTTATCAACTTCATGATAGAGGAAATTGCAGTTAGAGTCAAAATGTTGGTCCTTGAATGTGCCCTTCCTAATCAGTTTATTAGGCATTTTGCCTTTTAGATCCATGAAGAATTTCAACATTTGGTTGTTCGTTTTGCCCGAGAACATTATTTTCCCCGTGTACAATTCGTATATGGTGCATCCCACGGACCACATGTCAATGCCGAAATCATACGGTATACCAAGAACTAGAAAACGGCAATGTTAACTTCGCGTATATGACGACTGTTGCTAAATCTCTATGACAGTGGAGATCTCCCCAACTGTTGGGTACGATCAATGTATCAGATCTGTCAGACAGAGTTCCCGTTAATGTTTCGAAAAAGATATGCGACTAACGTATATAGCCGCTACAAAATTGTCTGTTCGTATCGAGTATAATACACATTTTCGAACCGTTTGTGCCATGTTTTAAAGAGCATGCTATTGCACGGCTATCGAAAGCTGGTTCAAAGTAGAAGAGTGGTGAGTAAGTAAGAAGTTAACCCCTTGAGTTTTTACGTCGATTGAATCTCACAAATCGTATGTCAATTAAAGCATGTTAGAAGAATTCGCAAATAACTCAAGAGATTGATATAGTTCAGTCTAATGGATATGTATCTACGAGAGAATGGAGACGAAAGATACTTACTAATTTCAGGCGCTCGATAAAATCTTGATACCAAGTACGGTGTTATCTCATTCTCGTGAGCATGGGACGCGGAGCCGAAATCGCAGAGTTTCAGTACTAGCTTGCTCTCACTGACTAGAATGTTATCCGGTTTGATGTCAGCATGCAGAATATTCGCACGTTTTAATAACTTGAGAGCAAGGAAAAGTTGCTGCGTATACGATCTTACCGCTTTAACATGTAAACCAACGTCTTTGCCATACTTTTTCAAAACCTACGCCAACGGAGCATGTAACAAACGATTATTAACAGATCTATATATAGTAGGTTCGCACACAAGTGGGTCAATAAAATGTATTTACCTCTCTTAAATTCATAGCTAAAGGTTCGAAAACCATACACAAATGATTCTTGTGAAAAAAGTGCCTAAAAAGTCGTAAACAATGAAATCTGTCTTCTGGATCTGCATCGTTAAGCTTCCTAAGAATTTCCAATTCTTTAAGACCTGTCCTATGCCTGAAACGAGACAGAGAAGTGTAATCGTAGTGTAATCGTGGTTCGGCATCTCGAAGGGATTAGAATATACAAAATAATTACATTATTTCATTATTCCTGATTATTTTTACAGCAACGTCAAGATTGCCTCTGGCGCTGTCTCTAGCCCTTACAACGTTACTAAACACACCTTGACCCGTGTATCCGTAAACAACGTATCGGTTATCTAACGTCTCGCCTACTCGCACCCTAGAATTATAATGAAATGATTTACATGTTGCAGCGGAGGGCGGAGAAAGAAACACTTAGAAAACAGGCATAACGTCTTACCGATAATATCCTTCTGCATCGTCCCAATTGTCCGTTAAACTTGGATTATCCGGCCCCCCTTGTCGTTTTCCTTCGACAGTGGGACTCTGCACAAAATAGTAACGTTTGAAATAAACCTGGATGAAAAGCAAAGAGAAGATTATATACGTACATTAAAATCGCCAATATTATCAGCTTCAGCAAACATATCCCACTCGTTTGACTTCTTCGCGTTTTGCTTCTCCTCCTGCTTAATTTTCTCCATTGGTTTCACATCATCGGCTTTATCTGTCTCTTCCGGCGGCGCGTCTTCAAATCTAGACTTTCTCTTCTTAACTAGTTGAGGTGACTTTGGTTTCTCAGGCAAAGGTGGGGTGTGACTCTCTGACGTGGACTCATTGTTATTAGAAGGGAGTTCTATCGACTTCTGCGACACGTTTGATTGACTCTCTGAAGGCGGAGTAGCAGGAACCGTGTTTATGTCAGCAGACATATTCGAGTCTTCGTTTGGCCCACCTAACCTCTGGATGAATACAGAAAGCAGAATCGTTATCCTATAATCTTAGGAGATGATAAATCACTCTATAGTCAACATACCTTGAGTAGCTCTTCCCTTTGTTTTCGTCTACGGTCTATAATCGCCTCCTCGTCTTCCTCCTCCTCAATGTCAATATCTTTGATATCTTCTTCGCTCGAAGTCTCCGAATGTTCCACCTTCAGTCCTTCCGACAGGGAGTCTTTGTACTTATCATTACGCTCTCTCTTACCATTCTTCTCCCTGTCTCGGTCATGGTCTCTCATATGCTTGTCTCTGTCCCTTCGACTTCTAGACAACGATCTCGAGGATATATATCTATCGTTTCTCTCTCTGTCGAGTCTACTTCTAATAGGGCTACGAGATCTTCTTATACTTCGCGAGCGCTCCCTAATCCTATCACGATTTCGGCTGTCCCGGCGATCACGTATATCGTTCCGATCGCGACTACTTCTCTCTCTATGTCGATCTCTGCTAGGAGGACGCTCTCTGCTGTCTCTCTTATCGCGACTAGGTCGGTCTTTGCTGGAAGGTCTGTCCCGACTGCGACGATCACGGCTATTCGGACGATCTCGACTGGCCTGTCGATCACGACTACTCTGTCGTTCGCGGCTTTCCACTCTGTCGCGGCTATCGCGCCTCGATGCAGCAACCTTGTCGGATCTATCTAATGGTTTATAGTCGTTACGGGGTCTGGAATTATGGTGATCTGGCTCCCGCCGTCGTTCCTCTTCTCTGTAAGGAAATACGTATTAAGATATTATACTATGCACCGAAGCTCCAAGTTTATTACATTTAACATACCGTCTATCTTGTTCTCGTTTGCGTGATTCGTCTCTTTTTATAGAATCTTTACGCTTATCATCTTCCGATCTTCTTTTACTGTCCTCCTTTCGGGAATCCTCTCTGTGCCTCTCGTTCACCTTTCGTGGCTGCCTGTCGTCCCTTCTACCATCATCCCTCCTGGCTTCTTCTTTAGGGCGTACTTTGTCGTCCCTTCTCCTGTCCGAATCTCTCCGCTTGTCTTTATGCTCTTCTCGACTCCTTCGATCCCTAGTCATATCCACTACAACACGCCTCTCAGGTTTTGCTGGTTTTTTGCGCTCTCTGCTACCAGATTTACTCCTAGCTCGTTTCTTAAGGGGTATATTGTCATTTTCACTATCATCTTCTACCAGTATAACATCAGGTGTTTCCGTAGCTTTCACTTCCTCATGATGGGGCTCTTTATCCTCCTTGTCAGATTCATCTGAGAGGTATTGTACTAAACATGCTTGCAGACGCTCCTACGTAAGGATTAGAATACAATTAAAAGGTTCTACAATTATACACAGAGCTCTTAAAGTGAAGAACTATACCTTTTGTTTCATTAACTCTTCTAGATCAATATCATCCTCAATGATTGTACAGTCTACCTCGTCCGAATCTAAATCTATTAATTTCTCATCCTCGCTCTCTTCGGTGGAAACTACTTCTAATAAAGAATTTTTTACTTTGCCATTTACACCAACATCTTTCTGAATCGTCCGCGACGTCTTATCATCCACTGTTCCATTCTCGACTTCCTTCTCTTTCTTAGGTCGCTTATGCTTCTTGTGCCTCTTTCTAAAATATTGTATTCAGTAATATTCGGAATGAATTAACAAAGAATCATTAACCCTTTGCACTCCGAATATGCCTCCATGACGCGCCAAAGTTTAAATCGAAGTTAAACACCGCGAATCGTAGAATTAAACAAATTATCGTTTTCGAAATCATTATACTATATACCCTCCTATTCCAAAGTTGCACGCTCAATGACTCTAGTATTAAGTAAAAGATCTGCGGTCGACGGTCAAGCGAATAAGCCGGAATGCAAAAGTTCAAACAATAACGAAACGTTGTACCTCTCGTCGTACCTCTCTTGTCGCTCGATCTTTCCATCTTCCCTTTCGATTAATTTATCTTTCTTATGCTTGTGATGCTTATGCTTTCTTTTCTTCTTCTTTCTTTGGTCAGCCAACATGTCGGACTCGGAATCTATACCGACAATGTCCCTCTTAGAGTCTAAGCATTCTAAGTCTGATGTACTGAAACATAATCAAACGATTATCAATTACATAACAAACGATCAGCACGAATCGATACAATTGGCTAACATACAACAGCCAAATCTGAAACGCGATCTGACAAAATGGTTCGTGCGTTAACAGTTCTCGAGCTGCACGATATAGCGAAGGATAAATTAAGAGTAAAATCTCCCTCTTTCCGGGGAACTGTTTTAAAGGTGATATGCTTATCGGAGTCCAATCCACTAGTGTATATAATGGAGCTTGTTGTGAAATATACGATTACAGTAAGGCGCTAAAACTAGGTTACTTTTTTTTCACCGAAACCGTACGAAAGATCGCCGTGTGAAAAGAGCCATTCCCTACGAATGCATTCAACCGTTTTACGTAATGCTGAAAGGCATAAAGGATTTCTGAAAAGCGTGCGTGATATACTCCGAAAATAAACAGAAGATCACGTAAGTATATGCGATGTAAACAGACTACCTTATGCATCGTTCTATACACCGAGATCGTACGTTTCTCGACCGCTGTAATAATGCTCGTTGAAGTACACCACTTACCCCATGATTATACTTGGTAAATTATTGTTAAGAAAAAAACTACAGAATCACTGCACAAAACAACTACACGCATATATGGAACTCTTTAACGGGCCGCCATCTTGTACGTTCGATCGTGTTATTTCGAGATATCTCATCGGCATCTCGAGCTATCGATAACGAGGGGTTGCTTCCGGTTTCGGTGTTCTCTCGTCACTTACGAACGCGCATATTACCACATCCACATTTCCGTAGTTTCCTTCATTCGTCGAGTATCACTTAACCCACAAATTTCTCCAGAACAGCGTTAAAGCAGCGATCGAGGCTGACGCGTAATAATCGTGTGGCGTAAGGCTATGGAAACCCACAGAACCACGAAACAGTCGCGTCGTCACCGTGCTGCGTTCCACGTCCAAGGAAGAGGCCTCGCGACACGGGTACGAACAACAAATTTCGAATTCATAAAAGGCTGCTTCTAAATGTAAATATAAAGGAGACGTGTGTCCTCGATAATTAAATGCAGCGAGGATGGCACTCGTACTCGTCGAATAAGAACACCAGTGTCTATTGATTTGCAATAATTTAATTCGCAAAAAGAAATGTCTTACAGTGTAACGCGAAGTATGCGACGCGTCGTTGGTGAATAGTCGATGTTGTTCTTGCGCCTATATTTTTTACGTCTCGCGACACCAACCACGCGTGGCATTTCTTCGATTTATATTGCGTACATATACATATCCATCCAGTCTTATTGACCAGTCGCATTCACGTCGGCTTCGAGCCGCCGACGGCGATTATCGATTAATTATCATATAACGAGTAACAATTAAATATACATTATACTTTACGAATAAATACTAAAAGTAATCCTCGCAAACTCGGGTGTATAACTGAACGTTGCTTTCCGTCCGCCATATATATATATATATAGTATGTATATAAATACAAAGGATCCAGGTGAGGGTAATAAGTGGATTGAATTGGATAGGACAGGGGTTGAGGAGTTCAAGTATCCTTAATCGTTGCTAAATCACTTCTTTACATTAGGTACTCCATTACCAGCGATCGATTATCACATTCTTCGACGTTCTGTGTCTCGGGGGTCGATCATTGGGATTTTCCATCGACAGCTCGACTAGAGAGCGTGCTTCGTACGAAATGGAATCTCGAGGAAGTTAGGACGTTCCTTTCTTAAATGTAACATGAGTATTCGAGCGGTTGGAAATTCCGGCGAATAACAGAGCGCTTCGACGCGCTTTATTTGTCGATTCGCATTCGTTAAGCTGCTGATGGAACTTTCACGCAGCGCGCGAGACGAAGAAACACTATGGCGAAGCTTTACGATGACGGCGATAATAATAATCTTTAATCGTTACGTTTATTTATCCTCTACTTTATGTAACCTTTTAAAAAGAAATGCGATTATTGAAAGGGGCAATCGCGAAAGCTCGCGATATCGTTTCTTTGTTTCCTCTCAGAGAATAAATACATCGAAGCGCTTTTTGCCATTCGACTCGAACTTCCAGCCGCGCGGCTGTCGAAAGATGGCGATTAATCTCGTGAGCCGGAGGAGCGAAACGTGGCTCTCCGGATCTGCGTATCGATTCCAAATGTTGCGTGAGGAAGTCTTGGTCCGTTTAAAAGAGAGAGAAAAAAAAAATACATTACTCTAGGCTGACTAGATTCTACACCCATCCAGTATCGACTCTTACGTATAAATCTAGTCGCTACACGTTCGATTCTAGAGAGGAACAATTCAATGGCATTGCTGTTCGTTCGTTGTTGCTCGCGCGTGACGGTGTTCGCGCGGGAGATCGAAATCCGAAAATGTAGTAAAATGTTCGTGGAAGAAGAAACTAATAATTCCCTAAATACAACTGATTCGAATGCCCTTTGGAAGAAGAAGAACTTTCATGCTAAAATTGTTCCGTGACGATTCCTCTTTTTGTTCTCTTTCGTTCGAGGCATAAGTAATCATGCCTTAAATTCTTCGTGGTCCGCGATAGGAAGGTTCCAACTCTATCCGCCATCGATCGGTAGAAATGCTTATTCGAAGAGTTTCTTAGCGTAGTGCCAAATGCGGAAGAAGTACTCGTCTTGTCTGAGAAGCCTCGCCCTCGCGTACGAGCGTATGTCGGCGTCCATGTTGTGCTCTCGAAGCCAAGAGCTCGTGTTCTCTGTGCTGAAGCTGACGGACGCGGTTTCACCCTTCTCCGTGGCTTCTGCGATCGGCTCCACTACCGCCAGTTCTGGAGAACGAGTTCAATTAAATGGTGAGGTTTGTAGAGGTGGAGTTGAGGAAGGATTGAGTAACAATCTGGGAAGGAAGACCTTGTTAAACATATTGTTTCGGCTTAATCTCTAGGACCGCCTGCGCACTTCGTAAGAAATCTGCTGAGGGAACTGGAAGCTTAATTGTCTTCCATGTGGCAGAGATGCTACTTGGAATGAAAATTCGGAAACAGAACGTAAAGTGGTCGTACCGGAAACTGGTATGATCTTGACCGGTTCATCAGACTCCAAAGGATCGCTGAGGCCGATCTCGTTCCTGGCGAAGATTCTGATTAGGTACATGTGGTTCTCCTGGAGGTCCCTGATGTTCAGCTTCTGTACATCCGCGTTCACTCGCCCTACCTCCATCCACATCGTCTTCTTCGAGTCCCTGATGGCGATCTTGTAGCCCTCCAGTGGCGCGCCACCGTCTGACTCTGGTCTCCCCCAGGAAATCACCACTGTGTTCGCCGCTATCTGTCTGATCTCCAATGGCGCGGTGGGTGGCGACGGTACACCTAAAAGAAACGTATTAATCTCCACTCGATCGCGATAAGGTTAACGAGGGAATTGAAATCTCGGAGAGAAACACTGGCCACTCACTGGCGTGGGTCTTCAAGGTGACTGGTTCTGAGTTGGTAGGCAAACTGAGGCCCATATTGTTCTCGGCGAAGATCCTGAAGAGGAATTCGCTCTCCTTCAGGTTCTCCGCGCAGTATTGAAGCGTCGTGGCGTCCAGAGTAACGATCTTCGTCCATCTTGCTCCTTTCCCTATTAGTGGTCTCTTCTCGATTACGTATCCTGTTGGAAGTAACGAGCACATAGTTACTGCATCTCAACATCGCTCGCCAATGCTCATAGACGTTGTACTATGCTAAACTTACCTGTAAGCTCGGTGCCGCCGTTGCTGGCCGGTGGGGACCAGCTGAGGGTGACGCTCTTGCTGGTGACGTTCGTCACGTGCACGTGCTGTGGGCTCGATGGGGGTGCTAAAAATAATTTTCCACGTTTAATCATGGGAATGTGGAGTGTCTGACGATAAATAGCGTAGGAAGTCGAGATCACCACTTACTCTTGCTGATGACCATTTTCGATGGCGGGAATATACCCAGCAGAGCGTACATGCTGTTTTCGTTCAGCTTTGTTATTTCTGACGAGCAATAGCATTAAATAAGCGAAGCCTTAAGAGTATATTAGGTGCGAAGGCAGTGGCGGATTTAGAAGGACCCCAGGGCTCCATTTTCAGAAAGAAAATTATGATCTTATCCAAACAATATATTTTTTTCTAAACCAGTCCACTTAGCCCGTTTTTAGTAAACTATCTCTTCATTTTCCCGAAAAATGGGCCCCGTAGAAGGTTTGCCAACTGGGCCTTTTTCCTTAAATCCGTCACTGCGCGAAGGTATAGGCATTTAACAGATTAATAGCAGTCAAGCATCATAAAATCCCTACTAGGACTTACGAGTTCCCTTATTGAACTAAATCGAATTGTCTACCCTGTTCGATTAAGCCAGCAAATATTTCAAGCGATCAATATTCTAATCTCCAATAGAAATATTTTTATTGGCTTACTGATTCGTTTGCCTGCTGCAATCGGTTCTTCAGCGACGTACGGAGGGCCAGCACCAACGCTGTTCTTCGCCGTTATCCTGAAGTTGTACGGCACATCTGTCTTCAGGTTTGTCACACTGAAATTGGTCACCTCGTGTTTGGTGCTGCCGATCTGCAAGCATCAAATGAACCGTGAATACCGTCATTCAACTCCTCGCTCTTCTGCCTACAATCTTTTCATAGTAAGCTAAGGGTTCCAGAACATCTCTACTAACCTTCTGCCAAGCCTTCTTCGATTCCTCCTTCATCTCCACGATATACTCTGTAATTGGTGTTCCACCATCGTTTTCTGGAGGCTGCCATTTTATCGTGAAGGATGTCTTCGTCATTCCGGAGACTTCTAGCGGTCCTCTCGGTTGTCCTGGTGGTTCTGCAGAGGAATTCATTCACGCGCAATTAACAGAAATAACGGAGGAAGAACACAGCTGCTTATGGAACAGAAACTATAATTACCGAAGGAAGTTCTCATCCTCACTGTATCAGACTCCAACGGCTCAGACGCCCCAGCAGCGTTCCTGGCGATGATCCTGAACTTGTATTCTGCGTTCTGCTGCAATTTGTGCACGCAGAAGCTTTCCACTTCCTTGTCGATGTCGACGACCTTCATCCATGCCTTGCCTGGCTCGCATTTCTCGATGGTATACTTCTCAAGCTCGATGCCACCGTCATCCGCTGGTGGCCGCCACTCCAATGTAACGCGGTCTTGCCTGATTTCCTTGAAAATAACTGGTCCTTGCGGTTTGCTTGGCTTGTCTGAAAAATTTCCCACGGCAACGTAAACACTCTAGCGAACATGAATTCGCATCGCATTCGAACAGAGGCGACATTAGGGAGATAGTAACAATACTACGTTATTTAAAACCCACCTATGACTCTAAGATGAAGGTCGACCGAAGAGCTACCAGCTTGGTTCGTTGCCTTCGATGTGTAAGTGGCAGTGTCTTCTCTAACCAGAGAAGAAATAGAAATGGTAGAGGTTCTTTCTTCGGTTCGAATGGACACTCGTTTGTCGACAACTTTCTTGTTGTTCTTCGACCACGTTATTTCCGGTCTCGGGAAGCCACTGGCCCGGATCTCGACCTTCCATTGGCTGGTCACTGGCAAGTTCTGGCTCGCCAGGCTTTCGTCGAAGCTGATCTTCGGTGCTTCCTGGACCGTCAGCTCGCACGTTGTCTCCGCTGTTCCTACGGTGTTCTTCGCCTTCACTGTAAAGCTTGCTGACGAGGTCTCCGTTGTTTCCGTAATGGTATACTTCGCCACGCGGTTCTCGTACGTGACGCTGGTGTCCTCGAATGTTTCGCCATTCTTCAGCCTGAAACAGTTTATTCTTGATTAATATTACCGCCTGATTTCTACAGAGTACCTACTCGTTGCTACCTTGATATCTAAGGAAACCGCGAGAATCATTAAAAAAATTATTTTCAGCGAAATCTGCACGACGCGGTAGTTTCTCTTATGACTAAGGCAACTTTCGAGATATGTAAACCATAAATTCCCTTTCTTATTTGAATTATTGAAGTTCTGGTCGGTTCATTTTTCTGTGACTTTTATGGAATTGAATGAAGTTCGTACCACGTGATCTCAGGCATCGGTGTTCCACCAATGACGCACGAAAGTGTGACAGTTTCTCTGAGGCCTACGACCACGCTCTTCAGGGGTTCGAGGATGCTCGGTGGTTCTTCAGCCGAGGGTCTCGATATCTTCACGTAAGGAGATGTAGGCGATGTTTCACCTGGGCCTGCTTCGTTCACGGCCGTCACTCGGAAGGTGTACTCTTTGTTTGTGGTTAATTTCGTCACTTTGTGGGTTGTCTCTACTATCTTCTCCGTAACCTGGGTCCATCTTCAGATAAAACAGAATAATTCACTTGCATCCCATGTTCATTCTATCACGCAGTATTGAGAATTTTTAAATCACAGTGACCTTGATGCTGATCGTTAATCCCTAAAATTTGGAAGAATATACTTACGATGTTTCAGTCTTCTCTTGGTGTTCCAAAACATATTCAACGATAGGTGAATTTCCATCTGACTCTGGTTTCATCCAGTGAAGAGTGACACTGGTATCTGTTGTCTCCAATGGTTCTGGGGCACCAGGTGCGCTTGGTACCTCTGTAGAAACACGATCCCATAGAAACAAGTACTTCTTCAACAAACTTCTGAATCTACAGTCGGAATGCAATCACGATACTCACGCACTATGACGACGTTGATTTCTATACTGCTCTCGCCGACGTGGTTCACCAGTTTCAAAGTGTAATCGCCGACGTCCTCTTCTTGGATCTTCTTGATGGTCAAGGTCGCGGATTCCTCGTTGATCGACGGCACGACTCGTTTAGACTTCGTGACCACGTGGCCATTCACTGTCCATTCGTCGCTTGGCTTCGGCGTTCCAGCGTATTTCACGACGATCTGAACATCGTCGCCCTTACTCACCTTGTATTTCTTCGGTGTGTCTGGGTTGATCTTCGGCGGCGTCTCGATCACTGAAAACGTTCCCAGACGTGAAGTTAATCCATACTTCGAAAGTTACCGTTTCGGTCGTCTTTGATTTCTTCAGCCTGTACGCAATCCTACCTTCAACTCTCAATTTTGATGACGACTTCACGTTCGTCACCACAGCCGTGTACTCAGAGATGTCTTCAGTTGTGCACTTGTGGACGATCAATTTCTTCACGGTGCCTTCGTCGACGATGGTGTATTTCGGCGACTCCTTGATCACTTCCGTTTTCCTGCAATATCATTCGATTAGATTACAGTTCGTTTAATGCTGGTAGAATGATAAATAGACGATTCCTTTTTCGTCTTACTTAAGCCACGTGACTGGAACGTCCTGCGACAGTTCGATGACGAAAACTGCGTCAGCGTTCAAAGGTACCAGAGTCACATCTGGTAGTCTTGTGATGAAGTCCACTCCAGGTTCCTCGACAGTCAGCTTGGCTGCCGATGTCTGCTGGCCAACCTGGCAGGAGTAAACGCCTGCATCTTCTGGCTCTGTGTCGTAGACCTTCAGTTTCTGCCTCTTGCCATCGATTGATAGTTGGACGTGTTCGGAGAACTGTAACTCTTGTCCATCTTTGAACCAGCGTACCAGCGCGTCTCCCTTAGTTAATTCGATCTCGAAAGTTGCTCTCTCGCCTCTTGCTAACGTCACGTCCTGCATCTTCGTGATAATCTCTGGTGGTAGTTCTGGAATAGTTGGAAAAGCTGCTTGTTAGCACTTGGCATTGGATGCTTTTAATATTCTAATAGTGCATAATAGTTGAGATTATCAATAGTATTAGGTACTATTATTAAGGTAAAATAGTGGTGTGTCTCGAGTAGTCCACCTTCGACCATCATTAAGACTTTATGAGTTCTGGATTTTGTATTTTTAATTCTACAAGTAATTTCGAACTTTATCAAAATCAGTTTTACTATTTCTCAATTTATTTTTGAGCCTATAGATTACTCGAAATTTTAGTTTCTTCTTAAATTGTCTTAATACCGCACGCCAATACTTACCAACGACAACGACTTCCGCTGCACACTCTTCATCCGGCAAGCGGCACGTGTACTCTCCTTCATCATGAACAGAGGTGCTCCTAATCAGCAACTTTCTCACGGTTCCCTCTTTCACGAACTCCAATTTTTCTTTTCTTGGACCCAGGGGTTCGCCGTCCTTGAACCACTTCACGTCTGCCGTCTGTGACGTAATCTCGACCTCCAAAATGACGACCTCGAGTTCCTTCACCTCGCAGTCTAGAAGCTTCCTCACGAACTCTGGTTTGGTGGCTGTGCAAAGAACGTTAAATATTTCACCATAAACCATCGGCATCTTTTATTCAGTGAAGGTCAAAGTTAAAAAAAGCTCCACTTTTGAAGATGAAGACCCTTTTAGCGATTCGATAAACAATTCCTCATAGAATTTCTAATTCCTCAGACTGATTACCTTGACTAACTGCATGAAAGTTCGTACCTTTCACTGTGACTTTGCTGGATGTCGATTGATTCTTGACAGTGCACTTGTAAGTGCCTTCGTCGGTGGTGCCTGTCTTCTTGACCACCAGCTTGTGCACTCGTCCCTCCTCAATGATTATGCGGTGATCCATCCCGCTGACCTCTTTATCATTGTGCCACCATTTTGGGGAGACGGTGTGAGACGTCTCGCAAGCCAGCTCCAGAGTTCTGTACTCATCTACCACGACCTCCTTCTCCAGTGTCTTCGTGAATGTCACCTTGTCGACGTCTACTGTGACTCTTGCGCCGTGCGACGTTTTTCCCACAGGATTGCTGGCGATGCATTTGTAATCGCCACTATCAACTTCCGAGTCCGCGTTCCGAATCTCTAGTGCGATGTTTTCGCCGTCATAGGTTTCTGTGATGTTGGGGGATTTCTCCAAGGGCTTGTTGTTCCTATTCAAAAACAATAATCGTCAGTTCTGTAGCCTTTTCAGGAAAAGATTAACCGTAACCATTAAGGAACCACAGAGAGGATCGAATAATTTATTATTCAATGCAGGAGGTTGGGAGTGTGTAAACGAAGAAAATTGTACCTTAACCACGTGACTTCTGGTACAGGATTTCCAGTAACCTTTGCCACCAGTTTGAAGGTGCCCTTCTCTGGGACGGTGAGTTCTTGGAACCGTTCCGTGAATAGTGGAGGTTCTGGAGCTCCACTTGGTATTTCTAAAGGATATGATACATTAATACATGAACCTACAAGGTGTTAGCACCTTTAATGATCTCGATCTTTCATGTATGCGAGGTGTTGATTAGAAATTGATGCAAGCAGAAGCAGAAGCATATCCTACCCTTCGTTACAGTGACGTGTTCGTAGACGTGCTGTTGGATATTAATGGACAGCGATGACTTCAAGTGTACTGAAAAACATATTAGCCAAGCATTTTGCGGGATCAGTATAAGCGTGATGTAAGATCACTAAAGTCTATCGATGCAAAGCAGAATTTTTTTAAGGGGCAGTATACCCTTGACAGGTCAGAAAATAGGGTCATTTTTATAATTTTTTTCGTATAAAGAAACGTCGTTTAAAAATCAAGATATACACCTTGGTGTGTATAAATTAAGCAGTTTCTCTTCAAAAAGATATTTCATATCTTAAGAAATGGTACCATTCTCCCAAGGCCTCTTCATAGTTACAGCATTTACGGTATCAAAAATATATCAAAGATTACTGGACCGATTTGTCGAGACGATTTTTCTATTAGTGTCTTGGCCTGTTTTTCATTAACAAGAGAAGATGAAAACTTGGATGCAAAAAATCACATGCTTGACTTTGAGTAGTTGCCATTTTTCAAAAAATAAATCCTTTCGAAATCATAAAAATGACCCTATTTTCCTGACCTGTCAAGGGTATGTAACCCCTTAAAGCATAACGTTAAAGAATTAATTTCCTTTCTATAGAAGCATCCACAGAATATACACCCCTAAATGCGTAATAAACGGTAATTGCAAAAAATGGACACTTTATCCAAGAGATTCTCAAGAAGATTCTTACTTTCAACCGTTAACGTGGCCTTCGTCTCTGCAGTGCCAAGATCGTTGGTAGCCACTACAGAATAATCTCCAGTGTCTGACACTTGGGGTTGAATCAGCGTCAATGTGTTCACGTGGCCATCTTGTTTCGGTGTTAAGCCCTTCAGTGGTTTGCCGTTCTTGTACCAGGTGACTTTAGGCGCAGGGTTTCCGACGATTTGAGTCGACAGCACCACCGTTTCTCCTTCTCTCACCACGTAAGACTGCAGTGGTTCTAGAATCTCTGGTGGTTCGTGTTTACCTGTCCTCACCTAAATTCAACGTAATGGCATATTAATATCTTAAACGCAATTGCCTGGATCTTTACAAGGAAGCCTAATTGAATATCAGGTTTAGGGGGTGAAGAAAGTGGACGATGGCAATGTAATTGTTTAATTGTGAATGCACGAACCTTCATAGGAATCTCAATGGTAGCTTCACCTTCCCTGTTCTTGGCGACGATGGTGTACTTTCCCTCTTGCTTCTTCTGCACCTTGGTGATCTTAATGACGCTGCAGTACATATGCATGTCGCTCTCTGTGACGACCACGATGTTCTCTTTCGTGGTGATCTGAGTGTCCTTGTAGTACCATGCTATTTCCGGCTCTGGTACCGCCACCAGGCGACACTCTAGTATCACGTCTTCACCCTCGTTTACGTATTTCGCTTTCGGCTTTCGAGAGAACGTCGGTGGTATTCCCTCCAAGATGTCCGCCAGGGATGATTCTCTGTGGATTTAGTGAAGTTTAGTCTATGAATATCGAAACGAAGTCGTATACAAATATTTCGGTATCGTGGGTAGTGTGTAGAACACATATTAAGGGGAGAGAATCCTAAGCGCTAATGGTCAGGTAAAAGTAGTTCAAAATGCTTTTATGAAGATAGAGTTGACAGTCGTGAAAATTAGGTAAAGCCACAGATTTAGATAAAAAGATAATGGAGAATTTGAGAAGATTGACCAGTGAGACGTGGCGTTGTACAACGTGAAAGAAGAATCATTACGAAGAAACCTTATTATATTATTCCTCTCAATTTTCATCGTAAATGTTTATATTTCCTTACATTTGACTTCTCATTGAAGGTCTCGTTTCTATCAGCACGACTGAAATAAGTATATGTAAGGGAAGCGTACCTCGATAGACTCTTCCTGCTTGGACCAGTTAAATCCGATCCATGATCAGAAAGAGGCGCTTCTACGATTAACTCTGTGGTACTGGACGCGAATCCGGCAGCGTTCTTGGCGACGCAGGTGAAGGTGCCAGCGTCTTCGGGGAATACTTCTCTGATAATCAAAGTAGCTACGTTGTCGTCGTCATAGTACATCTGGAAATCGGGAGACGGCTTGATGATGGCGGTTTGCCGGAACCAAGTTATCTGTGGTCTCGGTACACCTTCCACTTGGCACTCGAATTGGATCGTGTAACCATCGGGGGTGTGAATTGGCTGTAGTTTCTCGATGAACCTTGGTGCCACTGATTTCTCGCCTGGCGCTGGTTCTGGATAATCAACAGAGAAGCATTAATTGATAATTCGTGATTAATCGATAACTATTAGCGAATTTAATTAGTAACTTTTTATGATAGCCCACTATTACGTGGTGTCATGTAAAATTATAAAATTAGGGTGATGTCAGATCACCATTAAGTGGTGTTATGCAGTATTGTAAAATTAGGATGATATACTACTTTTAAAGTCGTGGTAATGTGTATAATTATTATGAATAAATTTCGTGACGAAATAATAACAGTATAACATTTATAATGAGATTTTGAAAATAAAATATATGAACGAACGTACTTTCAAAGACTGGTAATTTGTCGATCTTCTCGTGCAATTTGCGCTGCAGATAAAGGGTATAATGTCCTTCGTTGAGAAGATACTGCGCAGGTACCCAACCCTTCTCGTCCGTCAAGTGCTTCTTTACGAACCACCAGTCTTGATTCGTGTGATCTGAAGTCGTATTACACAGATAATTATTCCATCCTCATCATTTCGATTGTCATTAGACATTCCTTCAATGCTACATAGACACAAACTTACCGATGACGTAAACCCTTTCTCCTTCGACCAGATTGATGGCTTCGTCGGTTTCCGCCACATACGAGCATATGGAGAACATCGTATCGCCATCGCGAACAACATACTCGATTTCTTCTAAAAGATAGCAATCAACGATCGTGTAAATTCTTGGAACCACTTAAAAGCAAGTACTTCTAATTCCTCTAACACTCAATGCGAAACTGAACGTACCTTCTTCTGAAATGTCCTCTTCCCTAGTGATACTAAGCGTGGCCTCTTCTGCAAAGTTTCAAACAAACACTTAACCATTCGATATTAAAAAGAACCCATCCGAAGCAAACAATACAGATCGTAAGACAGAGTCGTAGATCGATAAACCGTGAACACGATCAACTCTCCGTTTAATGTATGCGTGAAATCGAAGCGATAACATAGCATGGTTAATTACGCCCGGTGGCATCGAGTGAGCATCGCCGACCGATAAGCGTCGCGACAAATTCGTTATCGGTCATGTTTCGCTGACGTTTCTAATTGCTGTACGTTATACGGAGTACCGATATGCTTTTCATTCGCAGTGGGTCAAGAAGCAGGAGGAGTCGGGTGAAGATATTCGATTGAGTAGGCACGGGGACGTGATGGGGCAAGCATACTCACTAAACACTGGCTGTCTGACGACCAACCGTTAATCTCTACTTTAGCTGAAAGCATGTTACTCCAGATTAGGTGTTATCTGCGAAAGCAACAACGGAGAAATTCTGTCGAACCTTCGTCGTAGGTGGATACGCGTCTCTTGCTCTTCAGCTTCAACGCCAGCGACTCGTCGGTTTCCTCGATCGAGTACTTCCTTTCGCGCTTCAGCGTCAGGTTCACGTCACCTTCTTCGATGTCCTCCACTGAATACGGTCTGGGTACCTTCTTCTTCCTCCTCCTCAACGGCAGCCTCATTTCGTCAGTGTCGAGCTCTTCGATGCTGTACTCGTCCTTGGCTTCCTCGTCCGACTCATCCACGATCTCTTCTATGATCGGACCAGAATCGTCCTCCACTTCCTGCATAATCCTGATTGTCTCCTCCCCAGTCTCCTCCGAGTACGTCATCGGCTTCTTCTTTTGTTTCAAACGAACCTTGCCAGACATCGAGATATCTTCTTCTTCGTACGTGTTCAAAGAGATCTTGAATTCCTGTTCCACGTCCTCCTTGGTCTTCGTGCTTCGAGGCCTGAATGTCACATTCTCAGCGTCCGTCACCTCTTTGATGTCTGGCCTGGGCTTCTTCTTTGGCCGTAACTTCCGAATAGTGACATCCTCGTAAATTTCTTCGATTGGTTTGGGAGCCAGCTTCGGTGGTTTTCGTTTGAAAGTGAATTCATGGATCTCTTCTTCCTCGGGTTGTTCCACCTCTTCGATCCTTTGGATGGTTAGCTCTTCAGCTTCTTCTTCGACCATTCGTGCTGGCTTTTTCTTCTTTATTTGCACGTCGGTTGATACCTCTTCGCCCTCCGTGGGTTTCTCGGGAGCACGAGCCTTCTTTATCGTCACTGCAGTTTCCTCAACTTCTTCTGTGATGCTGGGTTTCTTCTCTGGCTTCTTCTTTTTCGTGATTGTCACTTCTTCGGGCGATTCTTCCTCCTCCGTGGGTACCATTTTCTTGATCGTGACCTCATCAGCAGCTTCTTCTATCACTGGCTTCTTCTTCTTCGGTTTCTTCAATTCCACTTTCTCGCTAACTTCTTCCGGTGCCGTTTCTTTGTCTTCTGGGACTGGTTTCTTTAGAGTGACTTCTTCTGTTACCTCTTCAGGAACAGGCTTCTCCTTTGGTTTCCTCTTCTTCAGAGTTACTTCCTCCGGAGCTTCCTCCTCTTCCTTCTCTTCTACAACAACCTTCTTGATGGTGACTTCGTCAGCAGCCTCCTCTACGACTGGTTTCTTCTTCTTAGGTTTCTTTACTTCTACCTTCTCGCTAACTTCTTCTGGTGCCTTCTCTTTTTCCTCTGGCTTCTTTAGAGTGACTTCTTCAGTCACCTCTTCAGGAACTGGCTTTTCCTTTGGTTTCCTCTTTTTCAGAGTCACTTCCTGTGGCACCTCCTCTTCTTCCTTCTCTTCGACCACAACCTTCTTGATGGTAACTTCGTCAGCAGCCTCTTCTACTACTGGCTTCTTCTTTTTAGGTTTCTTTATCTCAACTTGTTCACTCACTTCTTCTGGTGCCTTCTCTTTTTCCTCTGGCTTCTTTAGAGTGACTTCTTCAGTCACCTCTTCAGGAACTGGCTTTTCCTTTGGTTTCCTCTTTTTCAGAGTCACTTCCTGTGGCACCTCCTCTTCTTCCTTCTCTTCGACCACAACTTTCTTGATGGTAACTTCGTCCGCAGCCTCTTCTACTGCTGGCTTCTTCTTCTTAGGTTTCTTTATCTCAACTTGTTCGCTCACTTCTTCTGGTGCCTTCTCTTCTTCCTCTGGTTTCTTTAGAGTGACTTCTTCAGTCACCTCTTCAGGAACTGGTTTTTCCTTTGGTTTCCTCTTTTTCAGAGTTACTTCCTGTGGCACCTCCTCTTCTTCCTTCTCTTCGACCACAACTTTCTTGATGGTAACTTCATCCGCAGCCTCTTCTACTACTGGCTTCTTCTTCTTAGGTTTCTTTATTTCAACTTGTTCGCTCACTTCTTCTGGTGCCTTCTCTTCCTCCTCTGGTTTCTTTAGAGTAACTTCTTCAGTCATCTCTTCAGGAACTGGTTTTTCCTTTGGTTTCCTCTTTTTCAGAGTTACTTCCTGTGCCACCTCCTCTTCTTCTTTCTCTTCTACAACAACCTTCTCGATGGTAACTTCATCAGCAGCCTCTTCAACCACTGGTTTCTTTTTCTTCGGTTTCTTAATCTCAACCTGTTCACTCACTTCTTCTGACACCTTCTTTTCCTCTTCAGGTACTGGCTTCTTCAGTGTAATTTCTTCAGACACTTCTTCTGGAGCAGGCGTTTCCTTGGGTTTCTTCTTCTTCAGAAGCACCTGCTCTGGTACCTCTTCTTCCTTCTGTTCCTCAACAACAACCTTTTTAATCGTGACTTCATCAGCAGCCTCCTCTTCCACTGGCTTCTTCTTCTTTGGTTTCTTCAACTCAACGCTTACTTCCTCAGGTACTTTTTCTTTTTCTTCTGGTGCTGGCTTCTTCAGTGTAATTTCTTCAGATACTTCCTCTGGAGCAGGTTTCTCCTTTGGTTTCCTCTTTTTCAACGTAACTTTCTCTGGAACTTCTTCCTCCTTCTTCTCTTCCACAACAGGTTTCTTAATTGTCACTTCATCAGCAGCTTCCTCCTCTACAGGTTTCTTCTTCTTCGGTTTCTTCAGTTCCACTTGCTCGCTCACTTCTTCTGGCACCTTCTCCTTTTCTTCTGGCACCTTCTTCAGCGTTACTTCCTCAGCCACTTCCTCTGGAACGGGCTTTTCCTTTGGTTTCTTCTTCTTCAAAGTTACTTCCTGTGGAGCTTCTTCTTCCTTCTTCTCTTCCACAACGGGTTTCTTAATAGTGACTTCATCAGCTGCTTCCTCTTTCACTGGTTTCTTCTTCTTCGGTTTCTTTATTTCTTCACTTACTTCTTCTGGCACTTCCTCCTTTTCTTCTGGTTTCTTCAGCGTAATTTCCTCAGCTACCTCTTCTGGAACGGGCTTCTCTTTCGGTTTCTTCTTCTTTATAACAACCTCTTCCGTAACTTCTTCTTTCTCTTTCTCTTCGGTGACAACCTTCTGAATTGTCACGTCTTCAGCTGCTTCCTCTTTCACAGGTTTCTTCTTTGGTTTCTTTATAACCGCCTCTTCCGCGACTTCGGTCGGTTTCTTCTTCAACGTGACCTCAGTCACTGTCTCCTCTTCTTCCACCTCTTTCTCCTCCACGACTGGTTTCTTGATCGTCACTTCAGCAGGAGCTTCCTCCACTGGCTTTTCTGGTGTTTTCTTCAAAGTGACTTCTTCGACTACTTCTGGAACTTCTTCTGGTTTTTCCTCTTCAGGCTTCTTAAGAGTAACTTCTTCCTCCGCAGGAGCCTTTTCTTTAGGTTTCTTCGGTTTCACCTTGCGTTTAATCGTGACGTCTTCAGCTTCTTCTTTTGGTGCCTTTGGAGATTCTTCCTCTTCCTTCGCAGGGAACTCTTTCTCACCTTCGTCTACAGGCTTGTCTTTCTTCCAGCCCTTCAACGTTATCTTCTCTGGCTCTTCTTCTGGCTTCTCTTTGGTTGGTATTCGGAACTTTACCTCTGGCTCCTCTTCAGTCTCTGGTGGTTTCGGTTCACCCTTTATCAACGGAATCTGCTCAATTTCCTGATCTGGTTTCTTCTTCTTCTCCTTCTCGTAAGGCTTTGGAACTGGTTCAGGTTTCGGTTTCTCTGGTTCTTCGTACTCTTCAGGCTCGTACTTCTCGAGTTCAGGCCTCTCAAAGTCTAATGGCTTCAAATCATCGTGTTCCAGTTTCACCTTCGGTTTCTTCTTCTTCTCTGGCTTGGCTTCCTCTTCTGGTTCAGGCTTCACAGGCTTCTTAACGGGCTCTGGAACTTCTTCTGGCTTCGTTTCGGGTATCTTCTTCAGTTTTACCTTCTCAGGCTCAATCTTCTCTTCTTCTGGTACCTTACCCTTTCCGACAGTCAGTTTTTTAGGCTTTTCAGGCTCTTCTGGTGCCTTCTTTGGTTGTCGTTCGTAAACTGACATATCTTCTACTTTTTCCAGAGGTACCTTCTTCAGTTCCTCGAACTCTTGATCCAATTTCTCCAGCTCTGCCACATCCTTCTCAGAAAGCTTCACCTTCTTGACCTTTCTCTTCAGGAGCTTCAGGGCTTCTTCCGCGTTCCTGGAGAGTATACCTGTTTGAACAGGATTCTCTTCCATGTAAGAAATCTTCGGGATCTGCAATTCTGGTGGATAATCACCGACTAATGTGATTCTGCTGCGTAGCATGATCTTCGGGAATTTCGGCTCCTCAGCTCCTTTCTTCTTCGTTACCGCCACCTTCTTCAGCTTGACAGCAGCAAATTGGACAGTCTCTGCAGGTTCCGAGTATTTCAATTTGGTGGGTTTGATTTCCTTCCTCTCGATCTTCTCTGGAACCAATTTCTGCAGCGACTCGGGTAGTGGTTTCTTCTCTTTCTTCTTTTTCGTCGGTTCCCATTGTATTTTCTCAGGCATTGGCTCCAATACAGGCCGTTCGTATTCGGGCTCTACCCACTCCTCTATTTCATCCTTCTTAACTGGCTTCTTCTTCTTCTTTTTCACAACCTTTGCTTCTTGCGGCTTCTCAGGAACAGCTTCAACAGGTTTCTCCTCTGGTATCTCTTCCTCCTTCTCTTCTGGAGCCTTCTGCACCGGAACTTCCGTTACTTCTACCTCTTCTTCTTTTTTCTCTTCAGCTGGCACTGCCTTGCGCTCTTTGGGCTTCTTTGTTGGTAGTTCTTCCGCCATGGTTTCAGGGACAACTTCAGTAGTCTCTACCGTGTCCTTTGGAACGATTTCTTTTGTAGCCTTCACCTTCTTTGGTTTCTCTTCCACTATTTCTTCCACCTTGTCCTCGCGTTGTTCTTCTTCTGAAACCGTGGGTTTCTTTTCTGCCGGTAGTTTCTTCTTCTTTGGCTTTTCCTTCACTTCCTTCTTCTCTTCTGGTTTTTCCTCTTTAGGTTTCTCTTCAGGAACTTCCTTCTCTTGCGGCTTCTCCATAGGGACCTCCTTTTCTTCCGGTTTCTCTTCAATTACCTTTTCTTTCGGTTTCTCTTCAACGACCTCGCCATTAGTCACGACAGGTTCTTCCTTCTTCTTCTTCTCCTTCGGTGCTTTCTTCACAGAGACCTCAGTTACCTTAGCCTCTTCTTCTACCTTCTCTTCTTCCGCGGGGACAGCCTGCTCTTCCTTTGGTTTCTTCTCCTTAGGTATGTCTTCAGCCGCAACCTCAGGAACCACTTCAGTCGTCTGTATTTCTTCTTTAGGGAGAACTGTCTTCTTAGCCTTCCTCTTCTTTGGTTCTTCCACAGTTATTTCCTCCACAACTTCTTCCACTTGTTCCTCTTCAGCTTCCGTCGGTTTCAGCTTCTTCTTGGGAGCCCTTTTCACAGTAACTTTCTTCTCTTCCACTTTAGGAACTTCTTCTTCCTCTTCGACGACCTGAGCCGTATCTTCCTTTGGTTTTTCAACCTCCAACAACTCCTCCGCAGTCGTAGTTACCACTTCAGTCGTCACGATACTGTCTTTCGGAGTAACTTCTTTCTTCGCCTTGGTTTTCTTCGGCTTCTCCTGCACGAGTTCTTGTACTTCTTCCTCTGGTTGTTCCTCTGTCGCTGGCACAGCTTCCTTAGGTGCTTCCTCCACCGTTACCTTCTTCGTCACCACTTTCTCTTCAGTTTCTTCAACTTCGGTTGCTTTCTTCTTTTTAGGTTTAACCTTCTCAGGAAGTTCCTTGGTGGTTATCTCAGAAATCACTTCAGTCACTTCAACGCTTTCTTTCTCTGTAACAGTTGGTTTTGCTTTTTCTTCTTTTGGCACCTCAGGCTTCATTTCTTCAGTGACTTCTTCCTCCTCTTCCGCTTCAGTGGCGGTGACAGGCTTCTTCTTCTTCTTTGGTGCCTTTTTAACCACCACTTCCGTTACCTTTGCCTTCTCTTCCTTGACATCTGAGGGCTTGGCTTCTTCAGGTTTAGCTTTCTCTTCTGGCAACTCCTCAACAGGCGTTTCTGTAATGATTTCCGTGATTTCTACGCCTTCTTTAGGAATAATGTCTCCTTTAGCTTTCTCTTTCACAGGCTTTTCGATCACGATTTCTTCGACTTCTTCCACAGGCACTTCACCTTCCCTTATCGTCGCCTTCTTCTTTTTGATAACCTTCTTCGTGGGCGTTTCAATGATTTCTAGGATTTCCTGTTCCTCCATAGCCTTCGCTTCTTCTAAGGTCTTCTCTATCACTTCTTCCACAACCTTCTGCTTCTTGTCCTTGGGCTTCTTTCGAATGATCTTCTTCGTCGGAGTTTCAACGATTTCGATTATTTCTGCTTCCTCGATGACATGCACTGGCTTCTCAGGTGCTTCCTTCAGTTCAACCTCTGTCACCACGACCGTCTCTTTTTCTTCTTCCACAACAGGCCTGGCTTTCTCTCTCTGCGGCTTTTCGATGACTATTTCTTCAACGACCTCCTCAGGAACACCGTCATCCTTCTTCACAGATTTCTTCTTCTTCACGATCTTCTTCGTGGGAGTCTCGATAACTTCCACTATTTGTTCTTCCTCCATTACGATAGCTTCTTCTCTGGGCTTTATAATGATCTCCTCAATGACTTCCTCCTCACCCTTTTTCATAGGGCGCCTCTTCTTCTTGATGATCTTCTGCGTGGGTGTCTCGATGGTTTCAAAGATTTCTTCCTCCTCCTTTATAACGACCTCCTTCTTCTTCTTCGGTGCTTTCTTCACATCGTGCTCGGTTATCGTCAACGTCTCTTCTTCTTCCTCCACCACTGGTTTCGCCTTTTGCTTCTCAGGCTCCTCGATCGTGATTTCTTCCACGATCTCCTCCGTCACTTCGTCCTTAGCTGTCACTGGCTTCTTCTTCTTCTTCGTAACCTTCTTAACTTCCTCGACGACTTCCTCCTGCTCCAAACAAACAGAATCAATTAAATTCTACGCAATCATCAGCCCACAAAATGGCTACCAAACCATGGATAAACAATCTTACCTGTTGAACCGTCTTCTCCGTCACATCTGCAATAAGAACAAAATGCTTTAAATCCGTACATTAATCGAGCACATTGTATCTATCGATACTAAGCTCTGTTTGGGGGGGAATTACAAGACCACTGTACGAACGAGGTATCAACACGAAGCGTACAAATATAAACATCGATATATGCACTGGTAACTGTATACAGTATAATGGTATAAAGTATGTTTGTCGATGTCTTTGTTTCCTGTTTCTTTTGTTGCGCATCGTATACATGGAGAGCGAATAGACATATGTAAATCGGTTTTTGTAATCGTCTAATTGTACGTAATGGTGGTAGTAATACGTAAGAAATGAGCTTACCTTCCTGTACCTTCTCATCTGCTATGGGTTTTATCGGTCTTTTGTGTTTGGGTTTTTCGTGTATTTCTGGTGTAATGTCTTCGTGGAGTTCTATTGTGGCTGTTACCGGTTCTTTACCTTCCTCTTCGACGGTCACCTCTTCGGTGACCTGCTCTTTACCTTCCCGTTTCCTCGTCACGCGTTTCTTCTTCAGCACTCTCTTTGTTCCTTCTTCGGTGACTATCTCGCTGGTCACGATTTCCTCTTTCACCTCTTCCACAGGCGCGGCTTTTTCAACAGTCTCGATCGGTACCACCTCGAGTTTCTCCACCTCGAGCTCCTCAACAGTAACGACAGGCTCAACGCCTTCTTCTTCCACGGTTGTCTCTTCGACAACCTTGGGCTTCTCATCACCACGTTTAGTCGTGGTCTTCTTCTTCTTGATCTTTCGCTGTTTCTTCTCTGGAGTCTCTTCGGTGGTAACAGTGGTAATCACTTCAACGGTTTCGACAATGTCGTCGTCCTTTGGAACGAACTTGATGTAGTCTTCAGGTTTCACTTCTTTTTCCTCTGGCTCGTCACGTTTCTTCCACGGTTTCAGTTTGATCTTTTCCGGCTCCTCGGTTGGTGCCTCGCGTTGAGGAATCCTCCTCTTAATGTCTGCTTCTTCTTCGGGCTCCTCTGGCTTTGGAATGCCAGGCACAATAGGAACAGCTTCGGTCTCTTGAGCTGGAGTCTTTCGTTCTTTCTTTGGTTTCTTGGTTGGAGCCTTCTTGCTTGGTTTTTTCTCTGGTTCAGGATACTCTGGCTTTTCTCTTTCCTCGAGGTCCACTTTGATGGCGTCTACGTCGTAGGGCTCGAATGGTTTCAACTCGGGGTATTCTTTCTCTTCTTTCTCCTTCTTAGGCTTGTCCACTTCGTCCTTGCCTTTTGGAACTGGAACTAATTCTTCTGGCTCACTTGGAACTTTCTGTGGAATCTTCTTTAATTTAACGGTCTCTGCTTCTTCTTCCTCAGCAGGTCGAGGTTTCCCTTTACCTATCACCAACTTCTTAGGCTTCTCTGCTTCCATCTCTTTTGGTTTTGGTTGGCGTTCATAGGGAGAGGTGTCCTCAACCTTTTCTAATGGCACTTTCTTCAGTTCCTCAAACTCTTGGTCCAGTTTTTCGAGATCCGTTAGCTCTTTCTCAGGAAGCTTCATCTTCTTGCGCTTTATTTTCTTCAGCTTCAGTGCCTCCTCCATTGTACGAGATACTATAGCATTCTGTACATAATTTGGTTCTAGCTCAGTTATGAGAGGATATTTGATGGAAGGTGGCCATTCGTGTGGAGTTATACGACTACGTAATAAAATCTTGGGGAACTTTGATTCGTCTTTGTCGATCTTCTTTGGAGTGGCACGAGGTTTCTTCAGTTTAATCTGCGCGAACAAAGGAGTAGCAGGTTCCTCGATCTTTGGTTTGATTGGTTTCTGTTCTTTGATACTGATCTTCATCAACTGAGGCTTCAGAGCTTCTTTCACTTTGTCCTCAGGCTTTTTCTTCTTCTTCACCTTTCGTTCTGGCTTTTCTTCTGGCACTGGCTCTTCAAGTTTTTCTAAAATCAACTCCTTTTTCAGCTCAGCGAATTCCTGATCTAACTTCTCCAGTTTTGCGATTTCCTTCTTCAAACGCTTTACAACCTTCTTCTTTGGCTTTGGCAGCGCCTCAGCTTCCTCGACATTACGAGATAAGATACCATTTTGAATTTCGTTGGGTTCGAGATCTGTAATTTTTAAGTGTTTCATGGAAGGAGGCCATTCGATGGGAGTGATACGACTTCGTAGCATAATACGCGGGAATTTCTCCTCCTTCTTCTTCTCTGGACGCTTCGCCACTGGTGTCTTACGTAATTTAATTTGAGCAAACTGTGGCTTGTCTACGGACACTTCCTGTACCTCAAGTTTAGTAGCTTCGAATTTAGTAACCTTCATGCGTTGTAGCTTAACCGGTTTCTTAGTTTCTTCTGTTGGAACTTGAGGTACTTGAGTTTCCTCCACTTCAGTGACAACCTCGCGTACATCTTTCCGTTTAATCACTTTCTTCTTAAGCTTCTTTGGTTTACCTTCCTCAGTGACTTCTTCAGTGACTGTTACTTCTTCGTGAGTGTCTTCCACTTCGGTTGGTACGACAGACTCTGGTGCGGGCAGTGGCTTCAGTGTTTCTTCTACTACTTCCTCAATAGGACCCTCAGATACAGTGGTCACTGGAGCTTTTCCTTGCTCTTCAACAGTGACAACCTCTGTTACTTGTTGTTCCGTCCCTTTACGTTTAATTACCTTCTTCTTGGTGGTTTTCTTAGGTTTACCTTCCTTAGTCAGTTCTTGTGTAACAGTGACTTGTTCACGAACTTCTTCCACTTCAGATGGTTTAGCGAATTCTGGGGCAGGTAGGATCTTTACTGTTTCATCCACTACTTCCTCAACAGGTGCTTCAGTGACAGTCGTAACGGGAGCTTTTCCTTGTTCTTCAACAGTAACTACTTCTGTCACTTGCTGTTCTTTCCCTTTACGTTTAACAACCTTCTTCTTGGTGGTTTTCTTAGGTTTACCTTCTCTGGTTACCTCCTCAGTGACTGTAACTTGTTCCTGCACCTCTTCTACCTCAGATGGCTTAGCATATTCTAAGGCAGGTAGTGGTTTCAGGGCCTCCTCGAGTACTTCCTCTAACGGACCTTCTGTAACAGTGGTCTCAGGTGCCTTTCCTTGTTCTTCAACAGTCACAAACTCAGTTACCTGCTGTTCTTTGCCCTTTCGTTTGATAACCTTCTTCTTTGTAGTCTTCTTAGGTTTACCTTCTTTAGTCACTTCCTGTGTGACTGTTACCTGTTCTCGAATTTCTTCTACTTCAGAGGGTTTAGCATATTCTGGGGCAGGTAGTGCTTTTATGGTTTCATCAACTACTTCTTCAACAGGTGCTTCAGTGACAGTTGTGACGGGAGCCTTTCCTGATTCCTCAACTGTGACAATATCTGTCACCTGCTGTTCTTTTCCTTTGCGTTTGATAATCTTCTTCGTCGTGGTCTTTTTAGGTTTACCCTCCTTAGTTACCACCTCAGTGACTGTCACTTGTTCGCGAACTTCTTGTACTTCTGATGGTTTCACAAATTCTGGTGCTGGTAACGGTTTCAGTGCTTCTTCTACTACTTCTTCGACAGGTCCTTCTGTAACAGTGGTCTTAGGCGCCTTTCCTTGTTCTTCAACTGTCACGAACTCTGTCACTTGTTGTACTGAGCCCTTGCGTTTAATGACCTTCTTTTTGGTTGTCTTCTTAGGTTTACCCTCTTTAGTGACTTCTTGAGTAACAGTGACCTGTTCACGAACCTCCTCAACCTCAGAGGGTTTAGCATATTCGGGTGCAGGTAGTGCTTTTATGGTTTCATCAACTACCTCTTCAACAGGTGCTTCAGTGACAGTTGTGACAGGAGCCTTCCCTTGTTCCTCAACTGTGACAATATCTGTCACCTGCTGTTCTTTTCCTTTGCGTTTGATAATCTTCTTCGTCGTGGTCTTTTTAGGTTTACCCTCCTTAGTTACCACCTCAGTGACTGTCACTTGTTCGCGAACTTCTTCTACTTCTGATGGTTTCGCAAACTCTGGCGCTGGTAATGGTTTCAGTGCTTCTTCTACTACTTCTTCGACAGGTCCTTCTGTAACAGTGGTTTCAGGTGCCTTTCCTTGTTCTTCAACTGTCACGAACTCTGTCACTTGTTGTACTGAGCCCTTGCGTTTAATGACCTTCTTTTTGGTGGTCTTCTTAGGTTTACCCTCTTTAGTGACTTCTTGAGTAACAGTGACCTGTTCACGAACCTCCTCAACCTCAGAGGGTTTAGCATATTCGGGTGCAGGTAGTGCTTTTATGGTTTCATCAACTACCTCTTCAACAGGTGCTTCAGTGACAGTTGTGACAGGAGCCTTCCCTTGTTCCTCAACTGTGACAATATCTGTCACCTGCTGTTCTTTTCCTTTGCGTTTGATAATCTTCTTCGTCGTGGTCTTTTTAGGTTTACCCTCCTTAGTTACCACCTCAGTGACTGTCACTTGTTCGCGAACTTCTTCTACTTCTGATGGTTTCGCAAACTCTGGCGCTGGTAATGGTTTCAGTGCTTCTTCTACTACTTCTTCGACAGGTCCTTCTGTAACAGTGGTTTCAGGTGCCTTTCCTTGTTCTTCAACTGTCACGAACTCTGTCACTTGTTGTACTGAGCCCTTGCGTTTAATGACCTTCTTTTTGGTGGTCTTCTTAGGTTTACCCTCTTTAGTTACTTCTTGAGTAACAGTGACCTGTTCACGAACCTCCTCAACCTCAGAGGGTTTAGCATATTCGGGTGCAGGTAGTGCTTTTATGGTTTCATCAACTACCTCTTCAACAGGTGCTTCAGTGACAGTTGTGACAGGAGCCTTCCCTTGTTCCTCAACTGTGACAATATCTGTCACCTGCTGTTCTTTTCCTTTGCGTTTGATAATCTTCTTCGTCGTGGTCTTTTTAGGTTTACCCTCCTTAGTTACCACCTCAGTGACTGTCACTTGTTCGCGAACTTCTTCTACTTCTGATGGTTTCGCAAACTCTGGCGCTGGTAATGGTTTCAGTGCTTCTTCTACTACTTCTTCGACAGGTCCTTCTGTAACAGTGGTTTCAGGTGCCTTTCCTTGTTCTTCAACTGTCACGAACTCTGTCACTTGTTGTACTGAGCCCTTGCGTTTAATGACCTTCTTTTTGGTGGTCCTCTTAGGTTTACCCTCTTTAGTGACTTCTTGAGTAACAGTGACCTGTTCACGAACCTCCTCAACCTCAGAGGGTTTAGCATATTCGGGTGCAGGTAGTGCTTTTATGGTTTCATCAACTACCTCTTCAACAGGTGCTTCAGTGACAGTTGTGACAGGAGCCTTCCCCTGTTCCTCAACAGTAACAATTTCTGTCACTTGTTGCTCTTTTCCCTTGCGTTTAGTAACCTTCTTCTTGGTGGTCTTCTTGGGTTTGCCTTCTTTCGTAATTTCTTCAGTGACTGTTACTTGTTCACGTACTTCCTCCACTTCTGATGGTTTAGCATATTCTAGGGCGGGCAGAGGCTTTAGGCCTTCTTCGAGGACTTCTTCAACAGGACCTTCTGTAACAGTGGTCTCAGGTGCCTTTCCTTGTTCTTCAACAGTCACGAACTCTGTCACTTGTTGTTCTGAGCCCTTTCGTTTAATCACCTTCTTCTTGGTCGTTTTCTTAGGTTTACCCTCGTGTGTCACTTCTTGCGTAACAGTAACTTGTTCTCGAACTTCTTCCACTTCCGATGGTTTAGCGTATTCTGGAGAAGGTAGTGTCCTTACAGTCTCATCCACTACTTCCTCGACAGGTGCTTCAGTGACAGTGGTAACTGGAGCTTTTCCTTGTTCTTCAACAGTAATAATTTCAGTCACTTTTTGGTCCTTTCCTTTGCGTTTAATAATCTTTTTCTTAGTGGTCTTTTTAGGTTTGCCTTCTCTAGTAAGTTCTTCAGTAACTGTTACTTGTTCTCGAACTTCTTCGACTTCTGTTGGCTTCACATATTCCAACGCAGGTAATGGTTTTACAGCTTCTTCTACTACCTCTTCAACTGGACCTTCAGTTACAGTGGTTACTGGAGCTTTTCCTTGTTCTTCAACCGTAACAACTTCGGTTACTTGCTGTTCCTGTCCTTTACGTTTAATGACTTTCTTCTTGGTGATCTTCTTAGGCTTACCTTCTTTTGTGACTTCTTGAGTGACAGTGACTTGTTCTCGAACTTCCTCTACCTCAGAGGGTTTAGCATATTCCGGAGCAGGCAGTATCTTTACGAATTCATCAACGACTTCTTCAACAGGCGCTTCAGTAACAGTTGTGAATGGGGCCTTTCCACGTTCCTCAACTGTAACAATCTCCGTTACCTGCTGTTCCTTTCCTTTGCGTTTAATAACCTTCTTCTTGGTAATTTTCTTGGGTTTGCCTTCTTTGGTTACCTCCTCAGTGATAGTTACTTGTTCCTGCACTTCTTCTACATCAGATGGCTTAACATATTCTGGAGCAGGTAGTGCCTTTACTGTTTCTTCAAGAATTTCCTCAACGGGCGCTTCAGTGACTGTTGTAACTGGAGCTTTACCCTGTTCTTCAACTGTGACGACTTCCGTTACTCTTTGTTCTTTTCCTTTTCGTTTAATTACTTTTTTCTTGATCGTCTTCTTGGGCTTGCCTTCTTTCGTGACTTCTTCAGTGACAGTCACTTGTTCTCGCACCTCCTCCACTTCAGATGGTGTAGCATACTCGGGGGCAGGTAGTGTCTTGATGGTTTCTTCAAGAACTTCCTCAGTAGGTGCTTCAGTGACCGTTGTAACTGGAGCTTTGCCTTGCTCCTCAACTGTGATAACCTCTGTTACTTTTTGTTCTTTTCCTTTGCGCTTAATGATCTTCTTCTTAATTGTCTTTTTAGGTTTTCCTTCTTTGGTGACCTCTTCGGTAACTGTCACTTGTTCACGCACTTCTTCAACCTCTGATGGTTTAACATATTCTGGAGCAGGCATAGGCTTCAATGCTTCTTCAAGGACTTCTTCTACAGGTCCTTCTGTGACGGTTGTTACAGGTGCTTTATCTTGCTCTTCAACTGTAACTACTTCTGTTACCTGTTGTTCTTTTCCTTTACGTTTAATGATCTTCTTTTTAGTGGTCTTCTTAGGCTTGCCTTCTCTAGTTACTTCTTTTGTTACTGTGACTTGTTCCCGCACTTCTTCCACCTCTGATGGCTTAGCATATTCCAAAGCTGGTTTCAGTGTCTCCTCGACCACTTCTTCAACAGGACCTTCAGTTACAGTTGTCACTGGAGCTTTACCTTGCTCTTCAACAGTAACTACTTCTGTCACTTGCTGTTCTTTCCCTTTACGTTTAATAATCTTCTTTTTGATAGTCTTCTTTGGTTTTCCTAATTTCGTGACTTCTTCAGACACGGTTACCTGTTCACGCACCTCTTCAACTTCCGTTGGTTTGACACGCTCAGGAACAGGCAGTGGTTTCAGTATCTCTTCAACTACTTCTTCCACTGGGCCTTCCCTAACAGTTGTCACTGGAGCCTTTCCTTGCTCTTCGACAGTCACTACTTCCGTTACCTGTTGCTCACTTCCTTTACGTTTAATAATCTTCTTCTTTGTGGTCTTTTTCGGTTTTCCTAATTTCGTAACTTCTTCAGTCACTGTTACCTGTTCACGCACTTCTTCAACTTCAGATGGTTTAGCATATTCTGGAGCTGGCAGTTGTTTCAGGGTCTCTTCGACTATTTCTTCCACTGGGCCTTCCTCAACAGTGGTCACTGGAGCCTTTCCTTGCTCTTCAACAGTCACTACTTCCGTCACCTGTTGTTCGCTTCCTTTACGCTTAATAATCTTTTTCTTTGTGGTCTTTTTCGGTTTTCCTAATTTCGTCACTTCTTCAGTCACTGTTACCTGTTCACGAACTTCTTCAACTTCCGTTGGCTGCACGTGTTCTGGAACAGGCAGTGGCTTAATTATCTCTTCTACTACTTCCTCGACTGGTCCTTCTGTGACAGTGGTCACTGGAGCCTTCCCTTGCTCTTCAACAGTCACTACTTCCGTCACCTGTTGTTCGCTTCCTTTACGTTTAATTATCTTCTTCTTTGTAGTTTTCTTTGGCTTGCCCAATTTTGTAACTTCCTCAGTCACTGTCACCTGTTCACGAACTTCATCTACTTCCGATGGTTTAGCATATTTTGGAGCTGGCAGTGGTTTTAGTATTTCTTCAAGCACCTCTTCAATCGGTCCTTCGGTTACAGTGGTTACTGGAGCCTTACCTTGTTCTTCAACTGTCACTACTTCCGTTACCTGCTGCTCCTTCCCTTTACGTTTAATTATCTTCTTCTTTGTAGTTTTCTTTGGCTTGCCCAATTTTGTAACTTCCTCAGTCACTGTCACCTGTTCACGAACTTCTTCGACTTCCGTTGGTTTAACATGTTCAAGTGCAGGTAGTGGTCTGATTACTTCTTCAACTACTTCTTCCACAGGACCTTCAGTGACAGTGGTCACTGGCGCCTTTCCTTGTTCTTCTACTGTAACAAATTCAGTTACTTGCTGTTCTTGTCCTTTACGTTTAATGATCTTTTTCTTTACAGTCCTCTTTGGTTTTCCCAATTTTGTAACTTCTTCAGTCACTGTCACCTGTTCATGAACTTCTTCTACCTCAGATGGTTTAGCGTATTCTGGGGCAGGTAGTGTCTTTATGACTTCATCCACTACTTCCTCCACAGGTGCTTCAGTGACAGATGTGACTGGAGCTTTTCCTTGTTCTTCAACGGTGACAACCTCCGTCACTTGCTGCTCCCTACCTTTACGTTTAATCACCTTCTTTTTCGTGATTTTCTTAGGCTTGCCCTCTTTAGTAATTTCTTCAGTCACTGTTACTTGTTCGCGAACTTCTTCAACTTCTGTTGGTTTGACACGTTCAGGGGCAGGCAGTGCTTTTAGTGTCTCTTCGACTACTTCTTCAACTGGACCTTCAGTTACAGTGGTCACTGGAGCCTTTCCTTGCTCTTCAACAGTCACAACTTCCGTCACCTGTTGTTCGCTTCCTTTACGTTTAATAATCTTTTTCTTTGTGGTCTTTTTCGGTTTTCCTAATTTTGTCACTTCTTCAGTCACTGTTACCTGTTCACGAACTTCTTCTACTTCCGTTGGCTGCACGTGTTCTGGAACTGGCAGTGGCTTTATTATCTCTTCTACTACTTCCTCGACTGGACCTTCTGTGACAGTGGTCACTGGAGCCTTTCCTTGCTCTTCAACAGTCACTACTTCCGTTACCTGTTGTTCGCTTCCTTTACGTTTAATAATCTTTTTCTTTGTGGTCTTTTTCGGTTTTCCTAATTTCGTCACTTCTTCAGTTACTGTTACCTGTTCACGAACTTCTTCTACTTCCGTTGGCTGCACGTGTTCTGGAACTGGCAGTGGCTTTATTATCTCTTCTACTACTTCCTCGACTGGACCTTCTGTGACAGTGGTCACTGGAGCCTTTCCTTGCTCTTCAACAGTCACTACTTCCGTTACCTGTTGTTCGCTTCCTTTACGTTTAATAATCTTTTTCTTTGTGGTCTTTTTCGGTTTTCCTAATTTCGTAACTTCTTCAGTTACTGTCACCTGTTCACGAACTTCTTCTACTACCGATGGTTTAGCATATTCTGGAGCTGGCAGTGGTTTTAGTATTTCTTCAACCACCTCTTCAATCGGTCCTTCGGTTACAGTGGTCACTGGAGCCTTACCTTGTTCTTCAACTGTCACTACTTCCGTTACCTGCTGCTCCTTTCCTTTACGTTTAATTATCTTCTTCTTTGTAGTTTTCTTTGCCTTGCCCAATTTTGAAACTTCCTCAGTCACTGTCACCTGTTCACGAACTTCTTCGACTTCCGTTGGCTGCACGTGTTCTGGAGCTGGCAGTGACTTTATTATCTCTTCTACTACTTCCTCGACTGGTCCTTCTGTGACAGTGGTCACTGGAGCTTTACCTTGCTCTTCAACAGTCACCACTTCGGTTACCTGCTGTTCCTTTCCTTTACGTTTAATGATCTTCTTCTTTATGGTCTTCTTTGGTTTTCCTACTTTCGTCACTTCCTCAGTCACTGTTACCTGTTCACGAACTTCCTCGACTTCGGATGGTTTAACATATTCTGGTGCAGGTAAAGGTTGGATTGTTTCTTCCACCACTTCTTCAACTGGTCCTTCAGTTACGGTAGTCACAGGAGCTTTACCTTGCTCTTCAACGGTGACTACTTCCGTGACCTGTTGCTCACTTCCTTTACGTTTAATGATCTTCTTCTTTGTGGTCTTCTTTGGCTTTCCTAGTTTTGTAACTTCTTCAGTCACTGTTACCTGCTCACGAACTTCTTCTACCGCAGTTGGTTTGACAAATTCTGGAGTAGGTAGTGGTCGAATTGTTTCCTCAACCACTTCTTCAACAGGGCCTTCAGTTACAGTTGTCACTGGAGCCTTTCCTTGCTCTTCAACAGTAACTACTTCCGTTACCTGTTGCTCACTTCCTCTACGTTTAATAATCTTCTTCCTGATAGTCTTCTTCGGTTTTCCTAATTTCGTGACTTCTTCAGTCACCGTTACCTGTTCTCGAACTTCCTCTACCTCAGATGGTTTAGCATACTCTGGCATAGGAAGTAGCTTCACAATTTCCTCAACTACCTCTTCCACAGGCGCTTCAGTGACACTGGTCACTGGGGCCTTTCCTTTCTCTTCTACTGTAACTTCCTCAGTTACCTGCTGTTCTTTTCCTCTACGTTTAATAACCTTCTTCCTTACGGTCTTTTTAGCCTCCTCCGCATCCTGAATCTGAATTACTTCCACCTCTACTTTCTTTTCTTCTTCCCTCGGCGTGACTTCTTCAGCCTCATCTATTCTCGACGGTATTATTTCCTCCACATCCACCGTTGTCGTGACCTCCTCTATAGGCATAAACTGTTTCTTTGGTATCGACGGTATCTTTGGCTTAATATCCTCCAATTCTTCCTCAATGACGACGACATTGTCTTCCTCCGCGTCCGTACGCGGCTTCTTCTTTCGTATGATCGTTTTCTTTGTCTTAACCGCGGCTGTCTCATCATCTGTACTCCCGCGCCTGAATTTCGTTGTGTACTCCTCGATTACCTCTGTATCAGACTCGATCGGCTGTTCCTGTGGCGTATCGTGTTTTATTGTGTGTTGTGTGATTGTAATGTGATGTTGTTGCGCTGTTGCTTCTGTGGTTTCTGAAATGTATACAAGAACAAGTGTGATATGATTAACGTGTCGTGGCATCCCGCTGCTGCTTCTATCGCTTTCGTTTTACTTGGTTTGACTTCTCACTCTAGATTCGCAATACCATTCGGTTCGTGGCATTTTGCGTATCGTTGCGTGATACCCTTTCTCCATCCCAACAACTCGGTTCTCTCTTAAAAATCATAAGACAGAATGGATACACGGTTCTCATGTTCATCGACACCGTAACGATTTGATACTGTTTTGTGTCGCCTGTGTGTAAAGTAGCTTGTGATGTATTGTCTAGATCGTGTCTGATGCCTGTGTGATGTCCATACTTACCTTTCGCCTCTTCCGCCGTCTCACCTACCCCTACACCCTCTCACGACACTCTACCTGGCTTTCATCAATTAACCCTCCTCTCGCTTACATCGACATTCCACTTCGACCAGCCCTAAATTCAAACCTCTCGCGTGAAACGTTCTAACGACTACCATCGATGCGTTCTCAGGTCGTCAGCCTAACCGTCAACGTCCACGTCCGTCCCGTCACTGGCAATCGAATACCTTTATAGCATGGATACTCACCCACAACTTGCTCCAGGTGCTCGGCTTCGATTGAAACGCTCGCTAACTTCGCGAAAGGTATTACAGACTCGGGCAGTTCTGACTCAATCTCACCAGCGGTCAGGTGTTCGGTCACGATCACACCTTGCTGAACCTCCTCCACCCCCCTAGCAGTCTTACTCTCTGGTTTGCTCACTCGGAACTCGGACGCCACGTCCTCGGGCTGTATCTCAGTTTTCAGAGCAACCTCTCGTTTAATAACATCCGGCTGCGCGGACGCTTCTTTCGCCACGCCTTTCACCACTTCATTAGCTTCCTGTTCCGTGGCGGTCACTTGTGTCACCTCCACGCTCTCCGATACACGGAACGACACTTCAGCCATCGCCGTTTTCGTTGTTTGCTCCACCACCAACGTACCCTCTCTCTCCTGCGGCACTGGCTGCGATTGCTCTATGCTCTCGAATGGAATTTGCTCGGGAACTATTTGCTTGGATTCTGGTTTAGCTGACTCTGGAAGATCCCCGGTAATGGAAGACGGAATCACCTGCGATTTCTCAGCGACCTGGATACCCAGCAGACTGGGCTTAGCAATCTGCGCCGTTGGTTCGTCTGGCGTCGGTAGTCCCTTCTCAGCCTCGCCGAACGCAACCTCTGATACTGACAATGATAACAGTTCCTCCAACTGCGGCTTGCCTTTCTGTTCCTCCGGTGCCTTTGGTTTTGGAAGCTCCTCAGCGCTGGTCATCGTTAATACTTCTGTGGTCTCTGCCACCTCTATGCTGGACATTTGTGTAAGCGCTTTACGCTGTTTGGGAGCCTCTGGGGTTGGCAACTCCTTCTCTGCCTCCGTGGAGACCACTTCAGAGACAGTGATGAAGCTCAGTTCCTCCACATCAGGCTTCCCTTTCTGGCCCTCTGGCTTCTCTGGCTTCTGCAGCTCCTCCACGTTCGACACTGTCAGGACCTCCGTTTTCTCGGCCACCTCCCTGCCAGTCATCTGTGGCTGAGCAGTCTTCTCGCTGGGCTTCTCCGGGGACGGTAACGTGTCCTCCAGCTCGCTAGACACAACCTGAGAGACGGTTAACGACGTCAGCTCATCCAGTCGCGGTTTCCCTTTCTGTTCCTCGGGTAGCACAGGCTTCTCCAGTTCCTCCACATTGGTCACAGTCAGAACCTGACTGGTTTCGGCCACCTCTCTTCCAGATAACGCAGCTGTGGCTGTCACTTTGCTAGGCACCACTTCGCTTTCCAGGATCATCTCCGTTTCGTGAGACACAGTTTGAGAGACGGTCAACGAAGTCAGCTCCTCCACATTCGGTTTCCCCTTTTGCCCTTCGGGTGCACGCGCCGTGGTCAGTTCCTCCGCGCTGATCATCGTCAACACTTGCATCGTTTCTGCCACGTCACGACCGAACAGACTCGGTTGGGCCACTTTCTCTGTCGGCACCTCTGGACTGGGCAGCACGTCTTCCATTTCAGTGGACACCGTTTGCGAGACGGATAAAGGTACGAACTCCTCGAGACCTGGTACTCCTCTCTGCTCCTCGGGCTTCTTGGCTTCGGCCAAGGAGTCCACGTTGGACATGGTCAACACTTCCATGGTTTCAGCAACGTCTCTGCCTATCAGGTTCGGTTGAGCCTCCCTTTCCACAGGGACTTCGGGAGTGGCTAATATTTCCTCCGATTCTTGGGAAACGACTTGGGAGACAGTCAGTGGTGTCAGTTCCTCAACCTGAGGCCTGCCCTTCTGCCCCTCGGGAGCTTTGGGGGCAACAAGCTCCTCGGCACTTGCAACCGTTAACACCTGCATCGTCTCAGCCACGTCCCTCCCCAGCAAGCTCGGCTCAGCTGTCATCTCTTTAGGAACCTCAGGAGCGGGCATTGCCTCCTCTGCCTCATTAGAAACTACATGCGAAACCGTCAGAGGTGTCAGTTCGTCTACCTTCGGTTTCCCCTTCTGTTCTTCGGGTCGCGTCAGAGTAAGATCCTCCGTCTCAGCGATCGTCGTCACCTGAGACGTTTCTGCAGCCTCTCTTCCTAGGATATTGAAGTCTGCCCGCTGATCTTTGGGGGCGGTCTTCAAGGTGAGGACGTCCTCCGCTTCATTGGAGATCACCTCGCTAACTGCTACGGAGGACAGCTCTTCCACTTCTATCTTGCCTTGTTGCTCCTGCAATTTAGTCACTTTCTCGAATTCTTCTGTGGTGGCTGCAGTGATCACTTGCAGAACTTCAGGCGCCTCCCTGCCAGTCAGACTGGGTCGCGCCTGTTGCTCCTTGGGAGCAACTGCATCCGGCAGAACATCTTCGATTTCATTGGAAACCACCTCTGTGACCGTGACAGTGCTCAGTCCCTCCAGCTGGGGCTTGCCCCTCTGCTGCTCTGGCTTGAAATCTTTCCCCTCGAACGTATCCTCACGCTCACCCACAGTCGTCTCCATCTTCACTGCTGTTTCTATGACGGTCTGAGTCATGGTCGCCTGCGAAGACACCTGCCTCTCTTCGTGGATCTCTTGAGTACTCTGCATGCTCTCTACCATAGATCCAACGAGAGTCTCGAGAAGACCGATGTCCTGAGTGGCCTTCACTTCCTCCCGTTTCGGAGCAACATCGAGGACGCTCTCCTTGTCCTCTGTGACAGTTTCAGAGACCTGAAGAGACGTTACTTTCTCGATATCAATATCTGCTTTCTGGGTCTGCGGCTTGAATACCCCCTCGAAGGTCTTTTCACTCTCCTCGACTATGTTTTCATTCACAATGATGCTCTCGAAGGTGTCCTGGCCAGGGACAGCCACTTGTGGCTTAAAGCTCACCTCTTGCACCTTGTCTGGCACGTCCACTCGAGACTCCACTGTGGTGGTTTCCAAGATATTACGTTCAGCGATGATAGTGCTGGTGGCTGTCTGGGACACGTCCATCTTCGTCTCCTTCAGCAACGACTCCACCTCTGCAGACGTTACCTCTGTCACGGAAAGTCCATGGCCCTCCTCGAACGTTGGGATAGCAGTAGAGGACACTGTCTTAGGGTACTTATCAAAAGTGCCTTCGCTTTCTGCGCTGGGAGTCTCTTCGACTATGATAGGCTCCAAGGCGTCCTGCTTAGGATGGGCCTTAGCTTCGTGCTTCTCCAGCGGCTGAACAGACCCAGTGCTCTGCTCTATGAACACCTGGGCTGTCTGAGCCACGTCCATTCCAACCCTGGTCAACGTCACCTCTGCCTTGTTCTCTTCGTACTTGGACACTGTGATGGTGTCTTCCTTGTCTTGCGTGACGACCTGGGCAACGGTGATGCTCTTTCCCTCCACGAAGCTTACCGTGGCGCTGCGCTCGTCCAGCTTCATCTTCCCCTCGAACACTGTACCGTGCTCCTGTGCCACTGTCTCACTGATGTCAACGCTCTCTAAGGTCGTCTGCGTGGGGTGCGCCTCCACAGCGGTTGGTCGTAGCGGTTGGACCACCTCCCCAAGTCCTTCCCTCAAGTTCACCTCCATTTGCTCAGCGACTTCTTTGCCCTCCATCGCTGGCTTCGCCACCTCTTCTCGAGGCTTCTTCATCTCTGACAGCTCCGTCTCGACATCCTGCGCAGTAGTCGCTTCCGTAACGGCGATGAACCTGTTTTCGTCCACCGTCACGCGCGCACTGGTCTTCTGCAACGTTATTTCCTCGACTTTGTCCACCTCTTTCTCCGCCAGCACTTGCTCTGTCATCTCGATCGTCTCGAATGGCTTCTGGCCTACCTGGGCTGTTGCTGTCACAGGCTTCAGGATCTCCATCTCGCCTGTGCTCGATTCTGGGATAACTTCAGACATTTCTGGCACCTCGTGGCCAGAAACGATGGCTGGTACAGCTGATCGACTTCTTTCTTCTTGGACTGTCTTCAGTATCTCTTCTTTATCAGCCACGCTTACCTCCATCACAGTGGTGACGCGTTTACCCTCCTCTATCGACACTTCCACCTGCTGCACAACTGGCTTGAATTTACCTTCGAAGGTGTTCTCTTGATCCTGCACGATGTCCTGGGTCACGAGGACGCTCTGGTAGACTTCCTGACTAGGCAATGCTGTTTTGGTGTCTGGTCTCTCTATGGTCACTTCAGATATGGAATCTTCAATGGACACTGTGGTCGTTTCAGCGATTCCATGGGTGGTGTCCAGTCCAACAGAAGCTGCATGCTTCGAAGGCGTCTCTTCAGTGATATACAAGGATTCCTTGTCAGCAGGTGTGACCTGGGACACAGTCACGATACTCCTACCCTCTTCGAGGTCCACGATGGCTTTCTTGTCCTCTGGCATCAGACCTGGTACAAACTTGTCTTCACTTTCCTGAACGACAGGCTGTGACTCTATCAATGGCACAAATGGAATGTGTTCCTGCATGGCTGTTGCCTCAGAGGGTTTTTCCTCGACCAGGTCACCAGTGCTGAAGTCGACGACTTGCATTGTGGTTTCAGCAACCACGTGGCCAGATACAAGGGTCTTTCCAGCAGTCTTCATCTCTGGCAGCTCCTTCGACGTGTATTCTTCCTCCTTGTCCTCTAAAACCACTGCAGACACTTGTATACTCTGCTCCTCCACCAGAGACAAGTCTGCCAGGGCTTGCAGAGGGGCCTTGTCCTTGGTCAGTAAGCCTTCTGCCTCTGTGGCCTGTGTCTCTGAGCTAATCAATGCCTCCAAAGGAATATTCGACGACACAGCGGAAGCAGAGACTGGTTTCAGCTCCTCTAGCTTGCCAGTGCTAGAATCCACAGTGACCTCCGTCTTCTCAGCGATCACGTGACCCGCAAATTCAACGCTGGCCTGTTTCTCCGATGGTTTCTCGGGAATCTGAAGGATATCCTCCTTGTCAGCTGTGATCTCAGTGGTCGTCGTGGCGCTGATCATTTCGTTCATGGACACTTCAGCCTTGTTGCTTATCACCGGTTTATCTTCAAACTCCTTCTCGGTCTCCGATACGATGGTCTCCGTCTGAACGATACTCTCAAACGGCAGTCGTTCCTCCTTCGCAGCGAACGTCGCAGGAATCGGCACATTCAATTCCCCAGAAGCAGCGGCTGGCGTGATCTCCATCAGCTGAGCGACCTTGTGCGCATCGAAGCTCATAGTAGCTTGTTCGCCTTGGATCTGTGGCTTCTCGAAGTACTCCTTCTCCTTATCAGACACAATGGTCTCCGTCACCGTCACTCCCATACCTTCCTCAAAGGAAACGTCGACGGTCTTCTTGTCGGGCTGAATGAAGTCCTCCATTGGCTTCTCGAGGTCACCCGCAGCAGTTTCAGACGCGATTACACTGTGGAAGGTGACGTGATCAGTGGTAGCCGTCGCAGTGGTCGTTTCTTCAGCTTTGAATTCGCCAACGTTGTCGGTGGTGGTCGTTTCGCTTGTCTGTGCCACGATGTGAGTTGGTATATCAAACATGGCGGATTTGACCTCCGGTTTCTCTGCTTCCGGCAGAGTGCTCTCCTTGTCCTCGGCAGTCACAGCTGAGACGATTAAACCTTCGCCTGTTACAAACTCCAGATTGGCCTTTTTATCAGAGGGCTTGACTTCAGTGAACGGCGCCTCTGTCTCCCTAGTCTGCACCTCTTCAGCTACAGCAGCTTCGATGGGCAGTATGGTGGTCGTAGGCTTGGCTTCTGTGACGGTTTCACTTGGCAGATCGCTTAAGCCAGTGTCACTGAGGACCTCGAATTTAGACGCCACTCCCTGCGTCTCAATGTCCACTGTAGCTTCCACACCTTTTGGCTTCTCCTCACCAGTGAACACTCCCTCCTTGTCCTCAGGGTAGGTCATGCCAACCACGATACCTTCACCCTGCTCGAAGACGACGTCAACCTTCTTGCTGTCAGGCTTCACGTCCTCCTGCAACGGAGACTCCTTCTCGGACACCGCTACCTCCGTCTGTTCTACCACCTCCAATCCACTCTGCTGCTGACTAGCGTGCTCTTCCTTCGCCTTCTCTTCCTTCAGGATATTGGTGTTACTCGCTAGAATTGTCTCCTGCATCTCAGCCACCTCGTGGCCGCTAGTGATACCCATAGTGACCTTCCTCTCTTTAGGTATATCCTCCACGTCAAGCTTCTCCTCGCTCAACACGCTCATCACCTCTGTCACCGTCAGCTTCTCCGTCTTCGAGCAGATCTGCAGCTCTGCGCTCTGGGTGGCTGGCAGAACGTCCGCCTCTCTGCTCTTCTCTGTCTCAGCTATGTTGGTCTCGGTAATAATAAGCTCCTCTAAAGCGTCACGTTGGGGAATCGCCATTCCTGACTGCGGCCTGTCCACGCTCATCTCCCCAGCGCTCTGCTCCACCAAGGTCTCCGATTTCAAGGCCACCGTGTGCCCGGATACCAGTGGCTGAGCAGTGTAGTCCTGTGGTCGGGCGTCAGGGCTGTACACGTTCTCACGGTCGTGCGGGATCACTTCCAGCACTGTAGCGCCTGATCTAGCCTCTGTCAGCTCTACGACCGCTGTTTTCTCGTCTGGCCTAGCGTCAGTTTTGTACAGATCCTCCTTCTCAGCCACCTCCTGCATCGCCACTGTCACACTCTCCAGAGGAACGTGCGACGGCTGTGCCACTCCAGCGGCAGGCTTCTCTTCTGGCACGTATTCGCCTGTTGGAGAATGGGTCCTAACTTCCTCGAACACCGTAGCCATTTGCGTGGTGAACTCCGTGCTAGCGTAGGCTCCCTTCACTTCAGAGATCTCAGTGTACTCACTTTCCTTCTCACTGGCGACCACCATGGTCGTGTGGAGGCTTTCGATCTCGTTCATCGTCACTTCGGCTAGCTTTGATTCAGGCGCTTTGTCTTCCTTCGCTGGAGCTAGGTCCTCGGCTACCACAGTCTCGTCCACGACCGTCTCTTGCAAGCTGATGGCTTCTACCTTCGCCACACCAGAAGAAGGAACGTCCTCGGTGATTTCTCCCAGATTGTCCTCTGGCTGGGTCATCTCTACCTCCAGCGAGACTACTGGGTGCGTCGGCACTGTCTTACCACGATGGGACTCGGGCATCTCGAAGATCTTCAGGTCTGCTTCCTTTTCTATGGAGGTGGTCTGGAACACTTGGACACCCCTGACAGCGTCGTAGCTAGTCTCCACAACGCGTTCCTCGGGCTTCGCCATCTCCTCCATCTTTTCCTCGCGATCATGAGTCAGAGTCTCCTGCACCATCTTAGCTTCGGTCAGCTGCACAGACAGGGTGCCGCTTTCTTCGATGTATTTCAATTCCTCTTTGAAATCTGATGGATAGTCCGCTGTCTGGATCTCTGACACCATCACATGCTCCTCGGGCCTAATAGACGTCTCTGCTAACACTTTAGTCGGCGTCTGATCTGGTTGATAGACCCCCTCAGACTCCTGAACGATTGTACTCGATATGGAACCGATTTCTAAAGACGATATCGAGGTTTCAGCGACCTTAGTCGCTGGCTTCTCCCCTGGCTGATACTCCCTCTCTTTCTCCGAGGGTACAGTCTCCACTGTAACAGCTGACGGTATTTCAATGACATTCAAGTCAGCGACCACTCTCTTCGCCTCCTCTATCATCAAATCACCCTCGGTGTCCTGCGTTTGCACGGTGGACACGGACACTCCCTCCAGCAGTGTAACATTAGTGGTAGCCTCGAACGTATCGGTCTTCCTCTCGGTGACGAACACACCCTCGCTCTCTTGGACATCGTCCTGCTGAATGACGGCCGTTTCGCTCCCGTACGAAATGCCCACCTGCGCCTGTTGACTCGGCGGCAGTCTCCCAGGTATATACTCGCCCTCCTTCTCAGGCGCGTGCATCTCCTCGGTGACTCGTTGACGCTGCGATATAATGGTCTGCGTGGCGATCTCTGTGGGCACTATCAGCTCCGGATAGTACTTGCCGGGCTTGTCCTCCGCACGAACTTCCTCGACGACCAGAGGCTCCACTGCTGTCACATTCACCCTGGGCTTCGTGGGGACTGTTTTCATCGGCTCCAGCTTGTCTTCGGCGAGGCCTTCGTGCACTTCGTACACGGACAGTCCCATTTGGGGGAGAATAGTGTCCTCGGCTGTGACCGCCATTGGAGCCACGAAGTCCTCGGTTGGAACTTCCTGCTGGCTGACCATAGTCTCGTAAACGGTCGTCGCTTCTTGAAACGTCACGCTAACGTCCGCTGTTCTACTCAGCTCTTGTTTGCTGATCGCCAGGCTGGTGATGCCAGCGTCGTTGGTCAGAGTCTCGCTGACCACCAGGCCCTCAGAGGGCACTATAGCAGGCGTAGCCTCGTAGGTCGTGGGCTTGAAAGTGTCGGAGAATTCGCCAGTGGAGGCCTGCACTGTGGTCTCCATGGTGGAGTAGGGTTCTACCGGGGCGATCGATAGGGATGCTTTGCGTTCGACGGGCTTGATCTGGCTGATGTCGTCGATCTCTTTCTCCTGAACGGGCACCAGGTGCTCCGTCAGGGGCATGATGACGTCCATCGTGAGCTTTGCTTTTTCTAATTCCGGCTTTCCAGGTGCCTGATCGATGGTACGATCTAGGGGTATTACTTGGTGGCGTTGGCTGGGTACGTTTACAGCGATTGAAGGCATGGACTTGTCTTCCTTTATTTCGAATTCCTCGATCTCTTCTAATTCGATCTCGTCGCGACCGATCTGTGGTCGTTTAGGTTTCAACTCTTTCCTTACTTTCTCTATGATCTCTTCTTCTTCCACTTCCACCTCCTTCTCCGATTCATCGAGTTTCAGTTCCCTGTGAGTCAGCCTGCCCTTCGTGTCTGTTTCAACGATTACTGTTTCAATCTCTTCCTCGACTTCCTCCGCGTCCTTTCGCTTCCTCTTCTCCGTTTCCGTCTCCTCGGTCTCCTCGATCTCTACAACCTGTACCCCCTCGTCCCTATCTTCCTTTCTCTCCTCGATCTGTCTCCTCGGTTTCGTATCTTTTCGTTCGCGCAGTGTTGTGTGTGCCTGCCGTGTGCCCTCGTATTCTGTGGAAAGTATGTGAGAATTTTTCGTGTGAATCACGCGAGTGCACGCCGTTTCCACCCTCTCAGCGTTCGCTCTATCTCGCATTCGCCAATTAACGATAAAGGAACACCATTCTCTTTCAGACCCCATGCGACGAGCCACTTGTTTGTTTGTTTTTTTCAGCGGATGCGGTTTGCTAAGACAAGTAATCGTGCTTCAACGTAACAAGAGTCAACAACCTACGGACAGTGCACGGCGGACGAGCTTGTGTGAAGATTAAGAACGGAGAAAGAGGAAATGGGGAATGGTGGAAAATGGTCGGAGCACAGCGGACAAAGTGTGAACAGCGTGTATCAGTCTTCATTCTACGCGCCTTCCAAAGGTATCGTACAATTTTATCTCATTGCGTGGTGGTTCATTAATGTGCTTGCCGAACGAGTGCGCTCTGATTTTGCATTAACATTTGGAGGAACAGTAGTCTAGTCGAAATGGATTTGTGGAAATGTGGAAAATAGGTTAAGGCTAATGGAATGTATGAATCCTTTTATTGCGTTGACTCTATTGGTACATGCTCTTTTCGTGAAGTAATAATGCGAATGTTGGAGCAAATTGTAATCTGTAGATGATAAGTTCATCGGATTAAATATTTAATGTAATTCACTCGAGTTGGGTGGAAGTTACTTTCATTTTTTATCCTAAACGATTTAAACTACCCCTGCGGCTATAGATCAACGTTTCTTGCCTCAAAATAATACTTTTGAAAGAAAATATAAGGTCTAATTGAAGTGCAGGGAAGTGCAGGGTATGTCAGAGGGAAGAGGAAACTTGGGAACATGTATTGGGTATATCGGTGTGGAGATAGAGAGGGCGGAGGAGCAATAGGAGAGAGAATAAGGGAAATTTTGGACGACGGTGGAACGGGAAGGAGTTGGATCGAGGGACTAGAAAAGAGAAGAGTGGAGAAGGAAGTGGAGATAAAGGATGAGGAAGAACAGAGAGAATCAGGTAGATTAAAATAGGAATAGGAATAGGAGGAGAGAAAGGGGGAGGGTAGAAAGATTTAGATATAAAGTAGGGTGGTAAATAGAAAGAAGATAATTGTGAGTAAGAGGTAGCCACTAAGATAGATTTGTTAACTTATTTTATTCTATACTTTTGTATAGAATAATTAGTATAGCGTTGAAAAATGTTGTAGGGTGGTAGGTAAAGTCGAACTTGCTTGATCAAAAGCAGAAAGTGCTCGTTCACTGTTGGCAACAAATATCAACCCTTTGAAAACGAGAAAATATTAAGTAGATAAGTGTGGATTTAATGTTTACAAAATTTATCACAAAGGGAATTTCTGTAATTTATAATTAAAATAGTATTCATAATATTGCCGAATGTTAATTAATATTAATTTCTTGCAAGAAGCTCGTCCTGAATGGGTTAACATCGATACACTGTCTGCTAAGAAGGTAACGATTCTCTCTTTTCCAATGGAAATTATCCAAATTTTCTGACTTTCACTGCATTTCCAAGTGTATAATAATCGAACACTGTTTCATCGCTGAATCACGATGCCTCTGGAATGTGCCGCGGTAGAGGATAGTGTGCAGTGTTGCTGAGCCGCAGGCACTAGGGCATGCGTTGTTTAATAACAGGTTGTGCACGTGTGAATCTTGTGTAGTAGTAGAAAGAAAAAAAAGGCCGGCCAGAAGTCAAACCAACATGAACACAAAAGGAAAGAGATGCTTGTCTGTTACACATCGTGCTTGGCTATCAAAACAAAGAAAAAAAAGATAATTTGTCTCTTGTCTAATCGCTAGTAAGTCATTTGTTATGCAGAGATATCCATGTGAGTGTGTAACTTGAATGTGTAACAGTAACAAGAGATGCAACAAGTTGCATGTGAGTACAGCAAGTTGCATTCAACGATACCGAGTATGTATCGAAACACCACGTGTGTATATTAGAAACCATGAAATATAATATAAATGCATATTCGTGGACCTTAACATTCTAAAAATACGGCAAATTATTGCTACACCCGTCTATAGTCAGAACAAACTTAATTGATCTCTCAGTGCTACTCTCCCCCACCGTGAATCACAGCAGGGGCGGGGCAAAGAGGCGGAGTGGTGGAGATATCCGGATGACACAGTGGGAGGAGGGTGGCCCTTTAATAGCCTTGAGTGGTCAATTTGACATTATTCTAACTATAATATTCTCGTACAAACGATTCAATTGTATTAATAATATCGCGCTAACTGTAATAATTTCACAGTCTCTTTTAAAATACAAAACACGAAAGAAACTCTCTAAAAACTAATGTGAAATGATACGAAACTCGTTATGACGTACTATCAAACGCATGAAACACTCGAATCCAAGCACAAATGGAACTTTACTTACATTGAAACTGCATTAGACAGCGTGAAGCTCGTAAGGCGAAGCATCGAGTTTTTGGAACGTGATTAACTCGGCGGGGGTTGGGGGTGAGGGGTGATTAAATTTATGGAGAGAAGGGACGTTTTACAAACGGAGGGATACGGCGCGTGGAAAGCATAGCGGCTTAAGCAGACAAATTTTTTTACTGCTATTATTCGATCAAGTAAAGCTTCATGCATCTGAAAGAATAATAAAATACAATCATTACGTAGAGACCGTATCGTGTGATCGCCGTGCACGCATACTTCGCAAGCTCTTTCATTTCTATTTATTCAATACTGTTAATCAGCTTAACGCGGGATGAGTCTTCATTAAAAAATTAGGGCGATCGTCAAGCTCATGATTCTACACGAAACGATGAATGATCAGTCTGGTATCCGTTCAGAATTACCACATTCGATATTATAGACATTCAATGCACAGGGTGGTGTAGAAAAATAGTGGAAGAATTTAGGGGTAAGTAATGCAAAAATTGGCGAGAAATGTCGCTCGAGTTATTGAAATAATAAATGGTGTATTACACCGAAAGACATTTTTCTCAATGTATTTATTACTGTATACTCCAAAATTATTTCACCATTTCTTCAAGTCACCCTTTTGCAAATAATACCCTTCCTCCGCAGTTAGAGGAAGTGACAGTTTCTACAGAATAATACACATGAAAATTGTATAATTGAAGTATGGAATGATAGAATTTCTTAATGTAACCTTGGAATGTTAAACCTTGAAGTGTCAGTAGCATAAAATAAAATGTTTCTATTTAGAAGGCAGAGATAATAAGGTATCTCGATGTGGTGTCGACTGCCCGGACACTGAGGCGTTTCTCGAAGATATGGCAAGATAGATTAATAATGTTGCTCCCCACTCGTTAATCGAATGGGGAATTATTCGAACGTGTATCCCATGCACTGAAACTCGTTGCTTCAAACCTTTAATGTCTCGAATATCCTGCGTGCGGACGGCTTTTCTTTCGTCCCTCCTCTCTGTAACCAAAAAACCTTTCGTTTTCGTGGGAGCTTCAGGAGCGGGGAGTACAAACGAAAACCACAAAAAGGCAGAAAAGAAAGGCACACACAGGGGGTATTATGGCACGTTGCAAGAAACTCTTTTTTTTTTATTCGATAAATCAAATGTACAATATACACGAGATGAAACGTCAAAGGTTTCGTCGCTGATGGTTACTATATTATATGTACAGGAACACATGCTGTATTCAAATTTATATCTAGCCGTGAAGCCGCGAAATATTTACAACAATAATGGGAAAAGGAATGTACAGAGTATATTTATAGGCAGCCACGCAAGCACACACCAAAGTACAGAATGTTTAAAGTCTAGAGAAAAAAAAACACATTGCAAACGAATTCGTAATGCTACAAGTACGGAGATTATTAATAATGCTATCGTGTCACTCGTTTTATTTCAAACCTCACACCACGCAGTCTCCACTTACCCATGAAATGGACCTCCGTTTTGTGGACGATATCCACTCGTTCCGTGACGCGCTGCTCCGTTTCAACCTGAGGAGAAGTAGGCTTAGATTTTGTAGATTTTATAGAAAATATTCAGTTCTGTTTAAATTCAATATAAATTACTTCGGTGTAGGTGTTTTGCTCTATAGTTGGGTTGAAGAAAGAATCAACTTGGTGAATGGGGAAGTTTCTTCACTCCCTACTTCACTCTTATTGTTCATGACACGTGACTCGACGAAACAATGAGTGGAAGGCTCACGGAATCTTCCTTTAACGATCAAATTGATTCTCTTTTCAACCCTACTGTAGGCCCTGAAACATGGAACTCCAATTGAAGTCATGAGTATGTACTATGAAGACGTGTATTTCTAACTGTCAGTTCCACATACTGTATTTTTGTACGAAATTAATTGATAGAACCAGCTACCACTATAGGCAATACAGAAAATTTGATTGAGAACTTTAAGTAACATAAGTAATTGAGGACCTTGCAACTCCATCCTTACCAACTTCAAGTAAATTAGGGAAAAACTGTTTATAAAATTATTGCCTTGACTTAACATTAAAAGGAGAATACTAACTGAAAAATATATACTTTCAAATAATAAGTAGTAGTTTCCAGTTTTAGCCAATTCTTTTAATTCTGGATCATTCATATTGCGCAAAACAGAAATGGGTGCAGATTCGAAATTTGCAATTAATGGCTCATTTGTTATCGGATTTGCATCAAACGTGCACCAAACGACGTAGAATTTTTTTACATATATTACACGTCATAACTCAAAAACTGTAAAAAATGGAGCTGCCACTTGCTGCAAGGTCCTCAATTCAGGGATACAACCAGAAACAAGTGATGCAATTTGATAGTCTATTCTACCATCAGCGCAGTTTCATCAGCTTAAATAGCTTAACATTTCGAGTCAAAGTAAGATCAAATATCTACGAACCTTCCATCAAGTCTCGGGATACTCTACAGCAAACGAAGAAGTACAGTATGTATAAAAATTTCCTGGACACTGAGTTTAATTTATCGCGGTTCGATGGGTGAACGTATGCATTCAAGAAAACAGTGGACACCTCCACTATCTTACTGTGAAAGAGCCATTCTTAGGTATATTAAGGTAGCATGCTTTCCTTTTTACCGTCTTTCAGTCTACCTCAATAAATCTTATTATTAAACATAAAGTCCGGGAACTTTCGAAACATACTGCATTTAAAACTATCCACACTTCCCGTAGTGTATAAAACAAACACCCACCAAATTGCCCACCTATTTCCACTCCACCCAGTGCAAGCCCCTCAGAAAACAAACAACTCGTGTCTTACTTCCGTGGCCTCTGTAACCTCCCAAGCACGCGGCCGGAAGTCCTCCGGGGCGAAGTGCGTGAGCACCTCCTCGACGGTGACGTGTTGCAGCTCGATCATCCTCATGAAGGCGCGGAAACCAACGGTGGCGGCCACCACGCTCTCGTCTGTCGTGGTTTCCTCCGTGAGGACCTGAGTGATCAGTGGCCCGTGACCCTCCCTCTCGACCAATTGAACCAGAGCGTTCTGCGCCTCGGGGGTCTTCAACGCTGGGAAGTTGTCCGTCCTGTACAGGCTCTCATTGATCTCGTTCACGGAGACACCCTGCCGCACCAGGAACCCGATCGTGGCCAGTTCTCGTAGAGGTGCCTCCCCAGGTCCAAAGTCCTTGGCGTGAAGTACCTCCATGATCTCCTCCACCTCACGCGCGATATTCTCCCTCTGCCTTTCCACGATCTCCTCGATGGTCACCTCCTCTCGCACCTTCACCTTGTCAGCCCTCTTCTTCTTCTTCGGCTTCTCCTCGGTCACCACCTCCCTAGGCCTCTCCTCGAACACCTCCTCCTCGGTCACCATCGACTTCCTCGCCTTTCGTTGCTTGGTCTCCATTCGCTTCACCTCCTGGACGCTGGTTTCCGTGTGCACCTCCGACACAGAGACGGTCTGCAGGGTCTCCGAGGTGACCTGGGCACGATCGATCACTGACTCCACGACGAAGTCGGGCGCCATGTCCTCGGTGGTCACTTCCGAGATGACCACCACGCCCTCGCGCTCCTCCACCACTTGCTTGGCACGTTCCTCGGGTTTAGGTAGCAATTCTCGAGGCTTTCGATCGTCGATCTTCTTTAGGGACGCGGTAGCTTCCGTCACGACAGGCTCTTGGATTGGCACTACCTTCTTTGCACGCGATACCTGCGGTTTTTAGAATTTTGTGGCTTGTGTAATAATAAACTTTTTATCGTAGCTTTAGAGGCTAGATTTTTTTTACAGGACCTTACCGTCAAAATTACATCTACTGCTATAATTTCCTATTCTAACTTATTGGTAGTCCTAAGCTTGGTCTACCCTTATCCTTTTCTATTTCTTCTCTTCCCTTCCTCTGTTTCTTCCATTCTCCTCTCACCTAAGATTTCTCTTACCCTTTTTCCTACTGCTCTTCCATCCCTTCATTCTCCACACCTTTCTAATCACACATCCTATACTCTCTTTTTCCGAAAAATCCCTATCTTCTCTCAGTATTTGTACTCCCCATTCCGTTTTCCACGTATATGGTTATATTCGATGATGAAACGTGCAGAAGTGCGAAAGTGACTGGTGATAATTACCTCTGTAGGTGTTTCTTCGATAACCTCCGTCGATTCGAGTACTTGTGTCTCCTCGATGTCGACGATTTTCCTGCAGGAAGTATTAATGGGAATAATTTATAAGTGACTAAGTATGTGAATATAACGCAACTATCAAAGCAAACGGAATGACTGTTTTATAATTTCTTATACAATTTATTCAAATCTGTAATGGTGGATTTTGTTGAGTTTTCCGTGACTTTTGTTAGAATATCTAAATGGTATTTTTTACCTTAATTATTCTTTGAATAATCTGGTATTTTGACCAGTCTGGTAGAAATAGGTACACGTTAATGAACCATAGTTCTAGGGTAAAACAATAATAATTTTACTAACTTTTCTTCTGGCTGTTCTTTAGCAATCAACTTCTCCTTGCGCACTTCCTTCTTATCGACCTTGACGCGCTCCGTTTTCACCTTCTCCTTCGCTTCCTTGGCCTTCTTTAATTCAGGCTTCTTCTTCTTGTGCGGCTTCTCTTCCTCAGGCTTCTTCTTTGGCTTCACTTCTGTCACCTGTTCTTCGACGATCTCTTCCTCTTCTATGAACCTGGTCTCACCCGTGATGTCTGTGCAAGAATTTTCAGGGGCACACGGTTAATTCGACAAACTATTCTTTTATACTTTCCGTAATTTCATCCATTGAATGCCTACCTGTAACGTGCAGTCTGGCCTTCGTCGTTGCCAAACCTATTTCGCTGGTCGCTTTGCAAACGTAAGTGGCGTCATCCATTTCGGTCGCGTGCCTGATTACTAGCGCCGTCTTCTTCTCCTCATCCATGATACGCACCTTCACGTTCTCCGTGTTCATGATTAATTTGTCATTCTTATACCATACAACGTCTGCGGAGAAATAAAGAATATAGAAAGAATATGAAAAGAGTATAGAAAGAATATAGGAAGAATATAGAAATAATATAGCCAGAATAAAAAATAAATAATATAGAAGGAATAAAAAAGAAAGAATAAACAATATAGAATTCACGTTGCACATTTCTACAAGTTCTGTTTAAGGAAAAAGACAGAGACCGCAACTTCATCATTCTTACTTCAATTATACTTATTCTACTAAACTTACAACACTAAAAATTTGCATTTCTACGATTTATAATTAATATTTGAATATTCCAATTAAAAATATCAAAAACTTTTTGAAAGAAAAGCTTGTACAACTCAAGTAGACAAATTGCCACAAAAATTCAACCCACTAGATGATTACACTTAACTTCGTCTGAACTTGTATTGTATAATTAAAAACTAGCAGAGAACCAAGGAGTTTACTATACCTGGAACGGGATTGCCGGAATAAACGCACTCAAACACCGCGCCTTCACCTTCCCTCGCATAAACGTCCGTAATCTCTTGAATGAATCGTGGTACAGATTGCGTGGCTGCAAGAAAACACCACAACAAATTAAGCAAAGAAGGCTCACCGAATCCATTCCCAAACATACAATTTACCTGATCTCGTGGTTGGTGGCTGTGCGACTAGCGAGACCCCGATGTCAGTAATCTGATTAGCCAGCAAGTGAAACAACAACAAAAAATGACAATACACACACTAGCGCGCATAACAAAATCAATTGAGGAGCCCATTAGAAAACAGGCACGTGCTACCGTTTTGTGATTTTAGACAAAAGCAAGTTGAAGGAAAAATTGTTTTTATAGGAAATGCGATACGAAATTGTAATCATTTTAAACGGTACTTGAATTGGATGGTAAATGAGAACTATTATCAAATTGTAACTGCAAATTAAATGTATTATATGCCCCTTTCCCACTGCGCATTTGTTTTCTCTCAGCGTGAAGAAAATTTAATATGATTCTGCTTGGTGAAACGTACATGCTATTATATTAGGAGGTGGTGGAATTACGTTACGTTTCAGGATCGAATTAATGGTAGCAAAGAAACGAAAATCTTTGCATATGTGGCACGTGCCTGTTATCCACTGGACCCCTCAATTTTAAATCGTTAGTAAGCCAGTGAAGCCACAACGGTACCTGACATGGTGCCCCTTTCGTCATCGCTGTGATGCTCGCTACAAGACGCCTCGGAGGCCGACATGTTTCCTGCCAATCCGAGGTTTCCGCTGCACTGGCTCTCCAGTAACAAGAATTCTTGCAATTCCTCTTGACTATCCGCCGTGTGCAGTTGCTGGAAGGCCTCCAGGTCGATTTCCCTCGGCTCCAAGGGATACATTTTCGGGTCCATCATCAAGTTCCCCAAGCGACGCTCCTTCGTCCACCTGGCCACTGGGATCCTCGATTTCGGATACGTGTGATACTTCCTCGAGTGATCGTACTCCAACGCAGGCTCCGGCTTCCCGAAGTTCTCAGGAGCTGCCTTGCTTTGCCCACTCCCCGTGGAAGCTTCGCTGTTCTCCTCGATCGGCGACAGATAGAAGCCAGGCTCAGGGACGTTCGGGAAATCAGAATGCATCCGGGCGTTGCTTTTCTTCTCCGACCTAGGAGGCGGGAATTCGTCGAAATCGAGAACGATCTTCTTCCTTCTTTCAGACTGCAACGATTCCATTGATCCCTCGTATTCCACCAGCACTCCCTCGATGCCTTTTATTGTCTTACAGGTAACGTGGCTTTCATGAACTTCTTCCTTCTTCGTTGAGTATCTCTGCTTTTCTGACCTCGTCACAGAGGTCGATTGGTTCACCCTCGCGCTTCTTTGGCCCTCAGTTAATGGCGAGTCAGAGGGTTTCATGTACCTCGACCCCTTTGGAGACGGTGACCTGGATTTCAAGCTTGCATTCGGGTCCGCGACGTTTCTCGTCGCCCTCATCGGCGAACGCGAAGCTGATTTGCCCAAAACTGGGCTCCTGCACGCTTGAAGCTTCGTTTTTTGCACGCCTGACGATTTACTCGCACCGCCAACCGAGTCTCGTTTCACTTTCACGGACACGGCGGTCGAAAGTGATTTCGCCTCTGCGCCCTTCCACGCGACAGTCCTCTCTTCGGTAGTTCTCTCTTTTCTCGTTGTCTCTTTGCTCGATTTCTCAGGCGTCACTTTCTCACGAATCTTCCTAGCCAGAATTTGATTGCCTTTTATTTCAGACACTTCGTCGATCATTTCCTCGGACGTTTCTGTCCAGTGGGATGTCGTTTGTTTACTAGATAAGTTTATCTCCCAAGAGTATTCGGTAGTGCTTAATTCCTGTTCGACCTCCATGGAGTCCGAGTGTCTTCTGGACAAGAAGAATCCCTTCGGCGAGGTATCTTCCTCGTCGAAGCACCTCTTACCTTCGTCGTCGATATTCATCAGCGTCCTCGTGGACGAGAACTCGCTGATCATCGTCGAGCTGTCTCTCTGCGAGCTTTCGTCCCTGATCGCACGATCATCGAGGCTGTCCGTTGAGAAACTGCACTCTGGCTCACTCAGCATGCAATCGATCCCGCCTGACTCGCTCTTACCTTTCAGAGCTTCTTGCATCTCCTCCATCTGGGTGACCCACGACGGCTTCCTGTACTCCTTTGTTCCGAGGATCCCTAATAGACGAGCAAAGATTAGAATCGCAGGAGAAATTTCGACCCTTCCAGTCCCATCTCCCATGTTTCAAGCACTTATTTTAGATTAATGCATTTACTCGCTCTTCATCGCTGAATAATTACATCGAACCGTCTGTAAAATTTCTAGACGTTAATTGATAGAATAGAAAGCTTGTAATCGTGATTCTGGAGCTTGAATGTCTGAATGTTTCATGGGTTCGAGCAATTATTCGAAGATGGAGTGGATGGAACTCGAAGGGCTCAGAGAGCTGGCAAAGAAATGTCGGAGAAAAGAATATAAAAAAAGTGTAGGTGAAGGATGTGAGTGTTCAGTGTGAGTCTGATATGATCAGGAGGTTCGGGGGACATATTAGGAGAGATTCTCGATGATGATTCCAATCGAAGTGCGCAGCTGAAAAGAACTCGTATCAAGCAGATTAGCGAAGCTTTCCACCACATTTTTTAGAGATCGTTTTGTTTGGCTAGCTGGATAAAGGTAATTACCTTCTACCGACAAGTAGGTCGTCGTGGTCGACACGCCGAGAGGATTGTGCGCCTCGAATACGATCTCGCCGGTGTCGTCGGGATATGTCTCTGCGATCGTCAGCACCGACGTGCCATCCTCGAACTCCTCGATCTGGAACTCCTGCGACGACACGATCTCTGCGCCCTGCTTGTACCATTTTCCTTCTGGCTTCGGCTTCCCTTTCACCTTCACTTCCAGTCTGCGTTGGGCAGCATTCGTTATTATTATTATTCGTCTTTATTAATTCAGTAACATAGTATTATATCTGGATATCTGAGAAGCGGGTTCGAATGAAACTGTGAACTTTTATAAATAAAAGTTATCTATCGAAATTGAACTTTTAAATTAATTCTTTTCTGTTTTAAGTTAACTTTTGTACATTAACACTTTAACTCTGTTGTACGAGTTCAGTTTTAACAGTTATTTTATGTTCGATTAATAAAAGTTATGGATAATCATGTAGGTACTTTTGAACAGATATTTAAGGGTTAAATGTAAAAGTTAGGAATATATTTTTAATTAGTTTTATTTAAGGAATTGGAAGCAGCATAAATATAGAACAAAAAGCACATTGTGATTTTTATATAATAATTTTCACCGAAAGGTTTAGGGTTTCAACTTCAGATCTATCTGCCCCACAACATTTTCTGGGAATTTGCTTGTCAAAACTTTAACTTTTTCACAGCAGAATAAATGTTCCCGTTTATGTAACTAGCACCTTTTTCTACTTTCAAGAAAATGAAAGTTTCTTATTTACACAAAAATGTAGGGAATAAAAGTTTCAGTTAATACACAGCATTTTATAACAGTTTTCTTGGATCAGAAAAGATAATAGTCATAAAATTGCAGTTATTTTGTGATTAATTGAAAGATTTAACAGTTTCAGTTGACCTCTGTCTGGGAAGCTATGAAAATTGACTAGATTTCCATAAATGATGAATGTAAATTTTATTTTATTTGAGGATTGCTTATGGTGATGAATTAATGAGTTTTTAAACGATTATTTAATTTAGTAGTGGTGATTTTAAGAGTTTATGAAGTTCTGAAGAACTGTATTTTTAAAATTCATATTGAAATTTTATGGAACAGCTGATGATTCTTGTAAGAGTTTCGTGTTTACGTACCTGGTTAATTCTCCATCTTTAGTAGGAATTAACTGAGGAAGCTTCTTGATTATCTCCGGCGCGGATTCTTCCGTGTCCGTGTCGAACAGGGGTGTTTCCTGCAAACGACGTGCAAGTTAGAGAATAAGTCAGTGCTACTATTAAGATCACTTAAATTCTTCTTATTATAAGAGTTACATTTGTGAAATATACCTTGGGAGATAAGAGATCTTCTTCCGAACCACTTTGCCCTGTAGTAAGAGACGTCGCGACGAGCGAGGATGCGATTTCCGAGTCTGGGACATACTCGTACGCTAAAAATTCGATGTACATTGTGTCAGCAAGTAAAATCGAAGAATATATACACGTATAATAAGTTGATATAAGTATCTGAAACTAAATGGAAGATGGAACTTTTTATGAGGATTATTTGATTTCTAGGTGAAGACTAGTAGATTATAATAAAATATTGACCTTTTCAAATGGCAATATACGTTTCTATGTATGTATCTAATTGAATAAAGTAATCACAGACAGTCGAGATTATACCAGTATCATACTGGAAAGATAGTGGGTAAAAAATATGAAGCACTCCTTTTTTCGTCAGAAAAGGAAAGAAACTAACTGTTGAATTAATAATATTCGAATAATTCATTTACTGGTGGTATATTAGTCACTCAATTTGAAGTTTAAAATCAGACGCCTCCATGTCGCGAACTATGCACACTCGTGCCTGTCCGACCACATATCGCCCGTTTCTACTTGACCGCCTCATTTGAACAGTCCTTGTACAAAACACTGTAAGTGCCAAAAATCAAATTCTATACCATAGTATTACCATTGGCATGTAAATAATTTTCCGATAAATATTTTCTTTTCAATTCTGGGAGTTACAGCGCTTTCTACAAGGACTCTTCACTTCTTGTTAGTAGTTCAGGAGGAATATCAATAAAGAACAATTCCCCTTATCACCCAATATTCGCTTGCCTCGGCGCGAAAATATTTTGAGTAAGGTGTGGGATCTCTCCCCGAAAATATTTTGAGGAAGAGCGCGTGGATGTATAACAATTCTCAAAAATGAGAACTGAGGCTAGCTGGAAACTCCAAGTAGAGAAAGCCCGAGGTAGGACGAGTTTAGATGTCAGCGAGAGAAGAAGTCGCTGAGGCGAAGCGTCGCAAGAGCGTGCCTTTAATCTTACAGCCTCCGTACAAAATATTTTTATTGAACGTCAGTTCATCCACGAAACCGTCCTTACCTTCCACGATAAGCGACGACGTGCAAACAGCCTCGCCAACAGGATTCACGGCACGACAAGTGTATTCACCAGCATCTTCTGGGAACACTTCGGTAATAGCTAGACTGCAGACACCTTCCGTGTCCTGAACAATTGTGATCTCCTTGCCCTCCTTGATAGGTTTGTTGTCATGATACCAGTCCACCCTGGGCCTGGGCTTTCCGTGGACAACGCACGTCAAGTTCGCGCTTTCACCGTCCATCACCCTGACGGGGGACAACCTCTTAACGAACGTGGGTGACACCAGCTCCACGGTTTCTTCCCACGGGGTCTCCAGCATGTTTATGGTGGCGGTGCAGGTGACAGATCCGCCAACGTTCTCCGCGCGACAGGTGTAGGTGCCCGCGTATTCGGTTTTGATCTCCTGGATCATCAGAATCGAACGGTTCTCTTGCGTCACGATCCTCACCTGCGGTGTCGACTGCAATGGAAATGCAATATCGTCGTATCTGTACATTTTCGAACGCCAAAATAGACTTTGGATTAGGTACTAATTAGGTAAAAATCGTAATGGGCACTTGGTCGTTTTAGGAAAGAATTTCGATGTTTTGTAGTATAAGTAACTCCACTTAAAGTGGCAGAAATGAATCTATATATGTATGGTCTTTGCATATGTCTGTAAATTTTAAGACCTTGATAATAAAATTTAAAAATTTGGTGAATTTTAACAAAAAATCGCTTTTATCATCAACTATTTTTTCAAATAGAAACTTTCAACATATCAGAATTTACATTTCTAGAGAATTTCGAGTATTACGAATGTACAATTATCACTCAAAAGTTAAAAAAAATTCAAAAATACGAAAATGGTCACTTAAAAATGATGCTGGGTTGCTATGTGACCAATTTGTCATTATAAGCATGTGTGACCACAGGGGGTTAATTTTCCAATGTTTCTTACCTAGTGGAAAACAATTATTCGAAGGTCTATTAATAAAACTCAGAGAAAAGCAAGCTATCAAATAAGAAAGAACTAAATAATTACGATCATAACTTCCACTAGCAATTAATAATTACCTCCAAAGGACGAGTCTCGTGGAACCACTGGAAGGAGGCCGTAGGGTAAGATTCAACCTTCGCTTCCATGATCACGACCTCCCCTTCAGCAACGATCTGCGGCTGTATCGGTTCCACGAATCTCGGAGCTTTCACCTCGTCCGTCTTATCCTCGCGCGCCTTCACGGTAACCGAGCCAGAGCTTCTCGCCTCTCCAGCAGGATTTTGCACCCTAACCTCGTATTTCCCGCCATCCTTCTTCGTCACCTCGGGTATGAACAGCTCGGCAGTGTTCTCGTAGATATTCACTACTCGTTTATCGGATGGCACGATCTCCGCTCCGTTACGGAACCATTTCACCTCGGGCGTTGGTTTGCTCTCGAAGTCAGCTGACAGTGTCAGCGGCTTGCCTAGAGTGGCTACCAGGGCTGGCAGAGGTCTGGTGATCTTGGGTGCCCTCAGAACTTCCGGCTTGCTGACCTTCACCACGCTGCTGATCACGAGATTCGCTCTGCACTCAGCTCGACCGAATTTGTTCACTGCTCGGACGCGATATATAGTCTCGTCCTCCGGGGTTGGTTCCAGGATGCGCAGCTTGGCTTCGCCAGTTTCAGGGTTGAAGGTGATCTCCCTGCCTCTCTTCGGTTTCAGTTCTTGCTCCCCGCGGTACCATTTCACCTCAGGCATCGGGGTGCCTGTGACTACGCACTCCAGGAGAGCTGGTTTGTGCTCCTCGACCATTAACGGCTTGATGGGTGTCGGGAAGTGAGGCGCCACCCCTTCTTCTTCTTTTTCTGGGGAAAGAAATTACGATGATGAATTCGTGGTAGAGATATTTTGCACACATCACGCGACAGAACTCCATGCGAAAGCGTGTTCCTATGCTGTACGCAGCGAGTGTATGACTCTTGCTTCTGTTTTGCTAAAATAATGTAGTCAGGCTGGTCTAATGCGGGTTGCAAATGAGGAATTTTGAAGTATTGTGGGTTATACCGGGTGTTCCATACTGAAATTATCAGCGATGGGAAAGATTTTTTAAAGTAAGTTAGGAATATATGAAGAGGGAGGGTGTAGGTGAGTTGACTTTTTGGTATAATTAATCATTCTCATGATATTTATGTGGGTTGTATGAAAATCGAACACCCTGTACGACTAACGAAGAAAACACATCAGCGATAAAATAAAATTCAAGCATGTTCTTCTTCAACGGTATCCTAGAAGCTGTAAGAACGTCAAACAACATCCAAGCATTCCTTTAATCAACAAACTATCGTAAAAAGCACGAGCACAACCAAACAGACATCACGACGGATAGATTCAGTACCGAATATCACGAGATTGACAGTGGACGTCGCTACTCCAGCTGGATTCGACGCTCTGCAAGAATACATTCCAACGTCCTCCTCCTTGACTTTCGTGATCTCCAGCGTGGCTGTTGTTTCGTAGATCGTCATGATGTACTTCTCGCTTGCGTGAAGTTCCTGTTCGTTTCTGTACCACGCGATTTCTGGGAACGGATTGCCAAATACAGTGCAGGTGAACTTTGCAGTGTCTTCAGGCTGCGCTATCACAGGCTGAAGTTTCTGTATGAACCTTGGAGCGATCTTTTTATCTTTGTCCACGACTGAAATGTCTACTTGAGTGCGTTGTCTACGTTTTCTCTTATGATCTTCAACTTGTACCTCTTCTTCTTCGATCTCCTTCTCGACCTCGACCACATCTTGGGCTACCTCTTGCTTATCTTCGATTTTAACAGCCTTTTTGGTTATTTGGATATCTTGAGTGGAAACCACAGTCTCATCGACGATGTCTTCTTTCTCGAGTGGAACTGGGACAGGCACTTCTTCTGGTTTTTTCTTGGGCCTTCGGCTTATTTTGAGAATAGCTTCTTCTCTTTCTTCTACCTCATCGAGCTCCTCTGGCTTCTCTTCTAACTTGATTGGCTTCAATGCAGGCACTTCTTCTTTTCGAGGTTTCTCTTCGGGCTTGTCCTTCTTGACAGGTTTAAGGATTATCTCCTCCACCTTTTCTACAGTCTCTTCATGTCTTTCAACTGGTTTCAGTTGGACTACTTCCTTTTCTTCTTCTGGCTTCTTTGGTTTTCGTGGTTTTCTCCAGGATATCTCGGATGTTTCTGTTACTTCTTCGACTACTTTGTCTTCCTTTTGAACCACTTCTGGCTGAACTTCTTCGATCTTCTTCGGGACAACCTCCTTTGGTCTTCGCCATGGAAGCGCTGGCTTCTCTTCTATGACTTCTTTAGTCTCCACTTGGACCACTTCCTTTTGTTCTACGACAGTGACTGCTTCTTCGTGTATTTCAGAGACTACTTTTTCTTGGTCGATTGGCACCACGGTGACCTCTTCGCGGAAATCGACAACCTTCTTCGTTTTCTTGCCACGACGCCATGGTAGCATGGATGTTTCAGTTGCTTCTTCCTCTGGTTTTTCTTCCACTTTTTCTGGTACAACTTTCGGAACCGGTTTCAGAGTTACTTCTTCTGGTTTAGCTTCTTCTGGCTTATCTGGTTTCTTAACAGGTTTCAATTTTACCTCTGAAGGTTTTTCTTCTTCGGGTTTCTTTCTTTCTATTGGTTTTAGGGTAACTTCTTCTTTTTGTTCTTCTTCTTTAGGAAGACGTTTGACGGGTTTCAAAGTTACTTCCTCAGGTTTCTCATCTTCCGGTTTTTCCAACCGTTTTACAGGTTTCAATTTAACTTCTGGCTTTTCTTCTACTGGTTTCTCTTTCTTGATTGGTTTCAAAGTGACTTCTTCCTTTTCCTCTTCTTCCTTAGGAAGACGTTTAACAGGCTTCAGAGTTACTTCTTCAGGCTTTTCTTCCTCTGGCTTCTCCAATCGTTTAACAGGTTTTAGTTTAACTTCTGGCTTTTCTTCTTCTGGTTTCTCTTTCTTGATTGGTTTCAAAGTGACTTCTTCCTTTTCCTCTTCTTCCTTAGGAAGACGTTTAACAGGCTTCAGAGTTACTTCTTCAGGCTTTTCTTCCTCTGGCTTCTCCAATCGTTTAACAGGTTTTAGTTTAACTTCTGGCTTTTCTTCTTCTGGTTTCTCTTTCTTGATTGGTTTCAAAGTGACTTCTTCCTTTTCCTCTTCTTCCTTAGGAAGACGTTTAACAGGCTTCAGAGTTACTTCTTCAGGCTTTTCTTCCTCTGGCTTCTCCAATCGTTTGACAGGTTTTAGTTTAACTTCTGGCTTTTCTTCTTCTGGTTTCTCTTTCTTGATTGGTTTCAAAGTGACTTCTTCCTTTTCCTCTTCTTCCTTAGGAAGACGTTTAACAGGCTTCAGAGTTACTTCTTCAGGCTTTTCTTCGTCTGGCTTCTCCAATCGTTTAACAGGTTTTAGTTTAACTTCTGGCTTTTCTTCTTCTGGTTTCTCTTTCTTGATTGGTTTCAAAGTGACTTCTTCCTTTTCCTCTTCTTCCTTAGGAAGACGTTTAACAGGTTTCAGAGTTACTTCTTCAGGCTTTTCTTCCTCTGGCTTCTCCAATCGTTTAACAGGTTTTAGTTTAACTTCTGGCTTTTCTTCTTCTGGTTTCTCTTTCTTGATTGGTTTCAAAGTGACTTCTTCCTTTTCCTCTTCTTCCTTAGGAAGACGTTTAACAGGTTTCAGAGTTACTTCTTCAGGCTTTTCTTCCTCTGGCTTCTCCAATCGTTTAACAGGTTTTAGTTTAACTTCTGGCTTTTCTTCTTCTGGTTTCTCTTTCTTGATTGGTTTCAAAGTGACTTCTTCCTTTTCCTCTTCTTCCTTAGGAAGACGTTTAACAGGCTTCAGAGTTACTTCTTCAGGCTTTTCTTCCTCTGGCTTCTCCAATCGTTTAACAGGTTTTAGTTTAACTTCTGGCTTTTCTTCTTCTGGTATCTCTTTCTTGATTGGTTTCAAAGTGACTTCTTCCTTTTCCTCTTTTTCCTTAGGAAGACGTTTAACAGGCTTCAGAGTTACTTCTTCAGGCTTTTCTTCCTCTGGTTTTTCCAATCGTTTAACAGGTTTTAGTTTAACTTCTGGCTTTTCTTCTTCTAATTTCTCTTTCTTGATTGGTTTCAAAGTGATTTCTTCCTTTTCCTCTTCTTCCTTAGGAAGTCGTTTGACAGGTTTTAAGGTTACTTCTTCTGCTTTCTCTTCTTCTGGCTTTTCCAAACGCTTGAAAGGCTTCAATTTAACTTCTGGTTTCTCTTCTTCGGGTCTTTCCTTTTTAATTGGTTTTAAAGTAACTTCTGCCTTTTCTTCTTCTTCCTTAGGAAGTCGTTTCACAGGCTTCAAAGTCACTTCCTCTGGTTTCTCTTCCTCTGGTTTTTCCAAACGTTTGAAAGGCTTCAATTTTATTTCTGGTTTCTCTTCTTCAGGCCTTTCCTTTTTAATTGGTTTTAAAGTAACTTCTGCCTTTTCTTCTTCTTCCTTAGGAAGTCGTTTCACAGGCTTCAAAGTCACTTCCTCTGGTTTCTCTTCCTGTGGTTTTTCCAAACGTTTGAAAGGCTTCAATTTTATTTCTGGTTTCTCTTCTTCAGGCCTTTCCTTTTTGATTGGTTTTAAAGTAACTTCTTCCTTTTCTTCTTTTTCCTTAGGAAGTCGTTTCACAGGCTTCAAAGTCACTTCCTCTGGTTTCTCTTCCTCTGGCTTTTCCAAACGCTTGAAAGGCTTCAATTTAACTTCTGGTTTCTCTTCTTCGGGTCTTTCCTTTTTAATTGGTTTTAAAGTAACTTCTGCCTTTTCTTCTTCTTCCTTAGGAAGTCGTTTCACAGGCTTCAAAGTCACTTCCTCTGGTTTCTCTTCCTCTGGTTTTTCCAAACGTTTGAAGGGCTTCAATTTTATTTCTGGTTTCTCTTCTTCAGGCCTTTCCTTTTTGATTGGTTTTAAAGTAACTTCTTCCTTTTCTTCTTCTTCCTTAGGAAGTCGTTTCACAGGCTTCAAAGTCACTTCCTCTGGTTTCTCTTCCTCTGGTTTTTCCAAACGCTTGAAAGGTTTCAGTTTAATTTCTGGCTTTTCTTCTTCAGACTTTTCTTTCCTAATTGGTTTCAAAGTTACCTCCTCCTTCATCTCTTCTTCCTTAGGAAGTCGTTTCACAGGCTTCAAAGTCACTTCTTCTGGTTTTTCTTCTTCTGGCTTCTCTAATCGTTTCACAGGTTTCAGTTTAATTTCTGGTTTCTCTTCTTCTGGCTTTTCCTTTTTAATTGGTTTCAAAGTAATCTCTTCCTTCTTTTCTTCTTCCTTAGGAAGTCGCTTCACAGGCTTCAAAGTCACTTCTTCAGGTTTTTGTTCCTCCGGTTTCTCCAATCGTTTAACAGGTTTCCATTTAACTTCTTCCTTTTCTTCCTCCGGTTTCTTCTTTTCCACCGGCTTCAGAGTTATCTCCTCTTTAACCTTGTGTATCTCGGGAACCGGTTCCTCGGGTTTCTGTACTTCCTCCGGTTTAACTTCTTCCTGTGGCACTATTTTCTTCGCTGGCTTCTTATCTCGACGCCAAGCCAATTCACTTTTTTCTTCCTTAACCTCATCGTTCTCAATCGTTTCAGGTTTCGCCAATTTCACCGGTTTAAGCGTTACTTCTTCAGGTGCTTCCTGCTCTTTGGTCAATTTCTGAACAGGTTTCAAAGCCACTTCTTCTTTCTCAGTCTTCTCTTCCGGTTTCTTTTCTCGTCTCGTTGGCTTCAGCACAAGAGCTGAGAAGTCTTCAACCTCTGCCTCTTTCGGTACTTCCTTCACGACTTTCTCTTTCCTTGGCTTGCGCCAGCTTACTTCTTCCTTGTGCTCTTCTTCAACCTTCTTCTCTTCAGTCGTAACTTCTGCAACCTGTTTTTCGACTGGCTTCTTCTTGCCGCGACGCCATGACAATTCGGCCACCTCTGAAGGCATCTCTTCTTCAGGTTTCAACGGGGTTACATCTTTCTCTTCAGGTTTCTTCACCTCAGGCTTCGGTTTCGCTACTGGCTTCAACTTGATCTCTTCCTTCGTCTCTTCTTCCTTCGAAAGACGTTTAACTGGTTTCAACGTGACTTCTTCTACTTCCTCCTTTTCTTCAGGTCTCTTGCCACGTTTAACCGGTTTCAGGGACAGCGATTTGAAGTCTTCAATCGTTTCTTCTTCCTTCTTTATCGTCTTATCCTCCACAATCTTTCTATCTTCGGATACCTTTTGGACCAGCTTTTCTTCCTCTTTTTCAACAAGTTTCTCTGCTTCCGGCATTATTGGTTTCTTCGGTTTCGGTTTCCTTTGCCAAGTAGCCTCTGAAACTTCCGCAGGCTGTTCTTTTTCTTCCGGTTTCTCTGCTTCCGGCATTATTGGTTTCTTCGGTTTCGGTTTCCATCGCCAAGTAGCCTCTGAAACTTCCGCAGGCTGTTCTTCTTCTTCAGGTTTCTGTGGAACCTTCTGCGGAACTAATTTCTCTTCTTCCTCTGGTTTGTCCCGTTTGAATGGCTTCAGCTTCTCTTCCTCTGGAGCCTCTGGCTTGGGCTTCTGGAAAGGCTTCAATTGAGGCTTCTCACGCTCTTCTTCTGCAGGTTTCGGTTTTTGGAATGGTTTCAATTTCACTTCCTCACTGGGCTTCTCTTCAGGCTTGCGTTTAGGAATGGGCTTCAGTTGTACCTCCTCTTTCTCTTCTTCTTCACGTGGAATGCGTTTTACAGGCTTCAGAGTCACTTCTTCAGGTTTCTCTTTCTCTTCAGGGACACGGTCCCTTTTCACTGGCTTCAGAGTCACTGATTTAATGTCTTCTACCTGTTCCTCCTTCTTCTCAGGTATCTTCCGTGGAACTTTCTTGTCCCGAAGCCATGGAACCTGCGTTTTCTCCTCCTCCTCTGGCTTCTCTTCAGGTTGCACTTGTTGTGGAACTGGCTGTGGCTTTTCTTCTTTTGCTTTCTTGCCTCGTACCCATGGAACAGGTACCTCATCCTTCATCTGCTTCTCAGTCGTCTTTTCCCTCTTATCGACATCTAGAAGAGTAGTGTCTTCTTCTTCGTGGTAGGGCACTTTTTCAGCTGGTTTCTTCTTTCCTCTTGCCCAAGGTACAGGCACCTCTTCTTTCGTCTGCTTCTCAGTCGTCTTTTCAGTCTTATCAACATCAAGACGAGCCGTGTCCTCTTCTTCGTGGTAGGGTACTTTCTCAGCTGGTTTCTTCTTCCCTCGTGCCCAAGGAACAGGCACCTCCTTTTGCACCTGTTTCTCTTCTACATCCCTCGAAACATCAAGAATCGATTTATCTTCTTCTTCGTGGTAGGGTGCTTGTTCCTTGGGTTTCCTTTCCCTTCTCCAAGTTGCAACCTTCTCCACCTTCTGCTCATCAATCCTTTCATCTTTATCGATCTTCAGAAGCTTCGTGTCTTCCTCCTCAACAAACTTCGTCTTATCAGTGATCTTCTGCAAGTCCACCTTCTCCAGAGTCTCCTTCTTCACTTCCTTCTTCTCTGTCCTCGTCGGTTTCAACGTCACCTCTTCCACGACTTCCTTCTGCACCTCCTTCTGCTCCACTTTTGATTTCTTTAGTGTTATCCTTTCTTCTGTCCAGGGCTTAGGCTCTGGCTTCTTCTGGACCACTTCCTCTTTCTTCCTAACCTTCCTGTCAACTTTCAGCGTTTCATCCGAGGTCACTTGAAGAACAGACGTATCCTCTTCTTCAACATATACGTCCTTTCCTTCTTGCTTCTTTGTCTCTATTTTGGTCACTCTCTTAGGAAGTGGCTTCAGATCCACTTGCTCGAGGCTAGGCTTCTCCACGTCTCCCTTTTCTGGCCTGGAAGGCTTCAATTCAACAGTTTCAAGCTTATCCTTAGGTGTCTCTTTCTTCTCTACTTTCGCCCTCTTCAGAGTGATCTTCTCTTCTGTCCAGGGTTTAGTCTGCTCCACCTTCTCAACCGAAATCGACTCTTTCCTAGTCTTCTTCACCTGAGTGTCAGTGGAGACATCGAGCAATGTCGTGTCTTCCTGTTCCACGTAATCAGTCTTCCGAGTGATCTCTTCTATCGTCTTCTCTGTGGTCTCCTTCGTCACTGACTTCAGGTCCACTTTCTCCAAACTAGGCTTCCTCACAGGAGATTTGGTGATCTTCGATGGTTTCAATTCAACGGTCTCTAATGTATCCTTTTCAACCTCCTTTCTCACAGGCTTCGATTTCTTCAGAGTGATCTTCTCTTCTGTCCAGGGTTTAGTCTGCTCCACCTTCTCAACCGAAATCGACTCCTTCCTAGTCTTCTTCACCTGAGTGTCAGTAGAGACATCGAGCAATGTCGTGTCTTCCTGTTCCACGTAATCAGTCTTCCCAGTGATCTCTTCTATCGTCTTCTCTGTGGTCTCCTTCGTCACTGACTTTAGGTCCACCTTCTCCAAACTAGGCTTCCTCACAGGAGATTTGGTGATCTTCGATGGTTTCAATTCAACAGTCTCTAATGTATCCTTTTCAACCTCTTTTCTCACAGGCTTCGATTTCTTCAGAGTGATCTTCTCCTCTGTCCATGGTTTAGCCTGATCAGGCTTCTCTTCAACCTTCTCTTTCTTCACTGTCCTCACTTCTTCCCTGCGAGACACGTCTAACAACGAAGTGTCCTCTTCTTCAACGTACTCAGACTTCTCAGTGATAGTTTCTTGAGTAACCTTCTCAGTAACCGTTGTAGGGACTGGTTTCAGATCAACCTTCTCCAGACTGGATCTTCTGACATCCTTCTTCACGATCCTCGAAGGTTTCAGTTCCACAGGCTCCACAGTCTCTTTAGGAATCTCTTTCCTATCTAACTTAGCCTTCTTCAACGTGACCTTCTCTTCAGTCCACGGTTTAGGCTCATCCCTCTTCTGCACAGTTTCATCCACCTGTTTAGTCGTTTTCAATAACCTAGTATCCTCTTCTTCGATGTAAACCTCGCCAGTAGTCTCATCGCGTCTAGTCACCTTCTCTTCGGTAACAGTTTTCCTGGTGACATCTTTAGTCACAGGTTTCAAGTCGACTGGTTCCAGGCTAGGCCTCCTGATCTCTTTTTTCTCAATCTTCGCTGGTTTCAACTCCACTCCTTCTAATGTCTCTTTCGGTAGCTCTCGAGGCATGTGAGGAGTTTTCTTCAGTACTATCTCTTCTTGCGTCCAAGGTTTCACCTGTCCTTCGACAGCCTGCAATTTGTCCAGGGAAGTGTCTCTGGACTTTGGCTTCCCTTTCCTCCATGGCGTCGCGTCGCCAGGTCGAGGTCGACGATGCACTCTTCCTTTTCTCCATGGCAAAGATTCGTCTCCAGGTTTCAGTGGTATTTCCAGTGGCAATCCGTTCTCCTCCAACGGCAACGTTTCCAGGACAATATCCTTGCCCCCTGTTCCCGAACCTACAGAAGGCTTCTCGCCGGTTTTCGCTCCTGGTCCTGCTTCTACAGGGACCTCGTAATAACCCCCTTTCCTCTCTGCAATGGCACACGGGTCAGAGTAATTTTGTGTCTCGTTTCAGGTCGGTGAACGGCGGGTCGTCACACGGAAAGGAAGCTCCAAATCATGCTAATAGGTGTGAGCTGCGGCTGTCACGTGTAATTAATCACCACGATGACGCGATTAGTGGGGCATGCTTGGTGATACGTTTAGTTGATGTTAGCAACGGGGCAGAATTCTGGTTACATCATTTCGAGCCGGTAAAATAAGGTTTTGTAAGTACTGATTCTTAATTGTACTACTGTCAAATGGCATTTGGTTTTAGGTAATTATGAGATACATTAGGTCGGTGCAAAAGCTCGTTCCCTCACTGTTAGGTGATGTTAGGTTTACGGAAATGTCTTTATTTACTAGGTACTTGTACTTCTACCAAAATAGTGGCAGGTCACAGGTAATTAAAGAAATATGTAATATACTTTTAGTTTTAGTAAACTTTTGCACCGACCTAATATTTGGAGGGATTGAATAGATTATTGGAAATAAGTCTAAAGAGAATTCTGTGACTTCTTGGTGAATGTAATACCTGAAATATGCTGGCTTAATTAAATGAAAATAGTGAATGTTAAGAATATATCAGTTACTGTAACTCGAGGATTTCATTTTCATATCTGTAATATTGTAAGATAATTCGAAGCTCAGGTTGAATTTCATGTAAGTTAATGTTACGTAGTCATTAAAACGTAATAGTCACGAGCAATTTGCTCAATATTCGTCATCATTTGTTTCCAGATTTAGTTTCTAGGTCTTCCATAGAGTTTAGCGAACAGCGTACGCCCGCATTCGAAGATAATGGATAGATTTGAAAATAACAGACGTGTACTGTGGACAGACACGTTCAACACATGATATATCATAAGTTGTCGCGGGCATAACAATATCTGGGTGCCCAATAAATTTTCCTTTCTCATTTCAGTGCGTGTAAATGCACTTGAAAATTTATGTTTCGCAATTTTGGGCAGAAGGTTCGTGGACCCGGGCCAAATCAACCTTGCAACAGAGAAATCAAGGCAAATCGCCAATGAATCGGCCTTCGGAAGCCAACTCACTCGGATTGTTTAATATTTTGACGGGGAATGATAACTTTAACCAAACATGATTTATTTTTGAAAATACATCAGGGACGATTCTCGATTTTTCTTCTTAAAATGAAATTCAGTTTTCCTCAATTTAAAAATAGAATATCTCGCAATTACATTGTTGAAATTTGAAAAAAATTTTAAATAATATCGCGAACCTAGTTTATTAACAATGTGAATTATTTTCCTTCAAATTCTTAAATAAGAGTCGACGTACGACGAAATTCTCCTTTTATAAACGACGCAACAGAGTTATTCGACTCTCGAGCGCCGAAAGGCTTCGCGCATCTGCGCGCATTTATTTCTTCTTTCTCTTTCAATTCGCAGCGGGAGGTTTCGGGCGTAATATCAACGAAAGCGCGGAACACACTCGTCTTAACCTCGCGTGACTTTATTTTTAAACACGACGAGAAACAGACGATTCGTCATCGACGAATGGGTGGAATCTAAACGAAATTTTTCACCGTTGTGCTTTTCCAAGTGTATTTTTAAAATCGCCGGCATTAATCGCCGCCCACCTCCATGGGAGAGCAATTAAACCAATAAGAGGGACGTTCAAATAAACACCGCTTCACAGGACGGAGTGACTCAAGTGTCTATTTTGAATCTAAAAACGAGAAGGTTGCTTCTAAAGATTTCGAAATTCTAAGTGAAATTCCTTTTCAAACATTCTATTATTGTCAAATGAAAAATTGCTGTCCTTCGAATTCTTCCTTATTACCAAATTCAAATTCTATCGTCTACAATTTCCTCTCGTCAGCAACCTCGAATTCGCGCAACTCGTATTGCCTGTGATTTATAACACTAAAGCTGCCGAGTAGCAAATTCAAACTCCGATACTTCGAATTCCATTAATCAATCCACACAATCTCATTTATACTCATTTCAACTATCTACTTCAAACTCCATCAAAGTTAAAAATGTAGCCGTCACTATTTCACCCTAACTGGGTCATTTCTTGACAAAGCACGCGTTCAGTGTATTTAAAAGTCTATATTTAAAAATAATCGCAAGCAAATTATCTCGCGTTGTCCACGGTAAACGGGGCACACGACCTAATACGTTATTCACTGTTCTTGTAATTACTGAATTGGAACTATCGCAGCAAATCAACTCGCCTTGCCGAACGCGAAGGAATTTACCAGCAACGAGAATGTCCCCGTTACTAAACTCAAAATCTCCCCACCCAAATCCCTTCGTCTCACAATCGAACTTAAATCCCTCCGCGTAAAATTTGTCCTCATCCTCCAAAATCCATATTCCCAGAAACAAGAGCCCTGAAACCGCCAAACTCTTCGGGTCCCCCTGCGAGTTGCAACGCGGAAGCGCGCCTAGCATTCCGTGGCCGCTAATGACCACGGGCGGGTCATTATTCTAGACAACGAGGTGGCGGAGGTGGCCGAGCCTCCGTGCGGTTTCCCACTGAAAATGCAAAAACCCGAGCTCGTGTCGGCGCGGTAAGAGAGGGGGTAACGGCGATGCATGCACCAGGGTACTGAACGTCTCCCGACGCTGAAGAACCGTGGTGGGGAAACGTCGTGTCCGACGCCAGTACGCACACCTCTACCCCCAAGCTTAGTCTAGCCTTAATAGTCATCACTGGAAGCCAGAGACGAGCAGCGAAGTGGACCGGTCCCCGCGCGAAACGTGTTTCTCGTGCTTTTCCCAACGGAATTCTCGCCCACCGTCGCGCTGGCAGTGCTGTTCTAATCTACGACAGTGTTGTTCCGCGAAGTTTCCGAGGCTGCGAAACGTGCTTAGAGGAGAGTGGTGAACGCGACGGTTGACAGTTGGCTGCCTTCGATCGGGCCGCATCCACTTAATCGAAACCCGTTTGGTACCCGGCTCGATCGAAGTGCAGCCACGTTTGAACTGGACACGTCCGACTTCTGACTGATATCGAGTGTCGCGAAGGTGGTGCGTCGATATGTTCGAGAGCTTTCCCGTGAGCTGCGGCTCGGACGTTTACAGAGGCAATCGTACGATCCTGCGCGATCTAGCGCTCCCTCGATCGGCTGACAGTCGGGTTACCGATTCTCCGAAATTCGCTGGCCAGGCGCTCGTTATTTGCCAGTTTCGTTGGATCATTGGTGCTGTGTTATCGTGCTCGCTGTATAAGTTAGTTTATAGATAGTGTAGATTTAATCGTTGGATGACCAGCTCCCTGCTAACATTCTGTCAGTCACTAGGTACCACCCTGATAAGGGATCGAAGTGGCTCCGACCGAATCTCACTCATACTTCAAGGGTACAAGCTTAAACAGAAGCACGCTTCGTTTAGTTGCTAAGGGCCATGGTCATCCTCTCCGCATTAAGCGAAGACACTTACGACTTAAGAGCGCATTTCTCCGGGGACATTTTCCTTCGCGGAGTTCAATTTGCGTCCCGTCGCATCGATTAACCTGGTGTTTAGTTGTAACCGGTGTTGTTTGTAAAAACGTTACTGAAATATAATATTGTTTAAATACAATCGATCTGCAACGTGTCACACCCGGCAGCTGTTCAATAGAATTTTATTTGTGGCGAATGTTACTACTTAGTTCCTTTTTTTATTCGGATACCAGGCGCAACGCTGTTACACAATGCCGATGAATAAGATTGCTTCTTTTTTTTTTTAGAGGGCTGATTCACCTAATCGACCAAGACGAAGGCGTTGTTTATTTGTGTTCGCTTGGTTGCTTGGGTACAATCGCGGGAAACAGAGTGACACACACGGTGCCACGCTACTGCTGGATGACACATAAAATTTATTCGATGAATCACGGACGATTGGAGTGGTCATGTACAGAAATAAAAATAAAATCGCCAGTCAACGTTTAGCCGAGACGTGGTTGTCCCTGACCTTCTTCTTCTTCCCCTTGTGCACGCTAATTTGCCCGATTCCCTCGTTTTCTCTCTTTCGGCCTGTTATCTCCTCCGTCTTCTTCTTCCTTCCATCTGCCGCCAGTGATTTCAATTTTCCCGTTCTACTCTCCACAGCCGACTAATTAGAAAGGCCAGGCCTATCACCGCCATTTCGAGCGTCTCAAAGGACTCTGAGCTTACAACAACCGCGACGTTACACATGAAATAAATTACATTTCGATACACACATACATCTTAAAACACAGCCGTCTATTTAAAGAAAATTCTACAAGAATCGTACAACAATGGTCAAAGTAACTGTACATAATTATGCAGGTTAACTCCTTCGTCTCCGCTCCTCCCGTTACGAACGGTCGCGGCAATTATTCCGACCGCCTTGGAGAGCTCGTTGGAAGCGTCTGTTGTTCGCGCGGTTTCGTCGCTCTCCCCCGAAATCTCTGTCGGGTGGCGAGTCGAGCTGCGGTTTTACCAGAAATAATCCCTCTTCCCGCCTTCCAGAGTGCGCTGACACGCGCTCCACCGTGTATTATTTCTGGCGCGGCTGAATCACTGGCAGCTGGGGACGGCCGAAATAGTCGGCTTCGTCGGGCCCGCCTCCCTCCTGAGACCGCGTCGACGGCACGCTGCTGGTGGCCGAGGATCGTCGGGCGAAGGTGAGCCGCGGAAAAGAAGGTCCCCGCGGATGAATCACCGCCCTTCTTTTTCGCCCCCCTCGCGGCGGCGGGCGCGCTTTGGCAGTTGTCTTCCGAGCTTCAGGTGGTCGCCTCTTCAAGGCCGTCCGCGCGCTCCGATAGAACGCTGGTCCGCCATTATCTCCACCCGTCGGGGATGCTTTCGACATCCGCCCGCTCCCACCCGCCCCGTCCCCTTCGCCCTCCGATCGTTCTGGCATCTCGAATTCGTCGATCGAGCCCGAGCCGCTAATTAATTGCCCGGTCGCGGGCGTTTAATAGGTCTGACCTCGCCTACCAGGATCGCGCGGTCGGAATAAATCCGCGGGCCATCGAGCGAATGATATATTTTCTTGGTCCTTACCCAGGCGAACGGGACGCGTCTTATTTATGGCCGGACGGTTACGTGCCAGGTGTTTTTCGCGCGTTATTTCCCCTGCACGCGCCTACTGGTTCTCGCGGTTCGGATTGGTAACGGGGATCGTGGAGCTGGCAGATCGTCGGCTGGGGTCCAATTAACGCCGACCATCGTCGGTGGAGGAAAACGGTGTGCCTTGGAGAGATGTGCCGACTAACCTGAGAGCCGCTTGAGTGGCATAAGCGGGAGTGCAGGAATCCGCGAGGGTAAGAAGGTGCACAGCAAGTGTGCCTCTTCGTCACCTAGCTACTACAAGGCCGCGCTTCTTTGGATACATTCCTACAAGTACCAATGTCCAGGAAATATGTCGAATGAGTGCTTGGGATCTCGGCTTAAAGGAAGACACAAAGCTATAGATTTTCTTCTCTACTGATTCCACTTCGCTACATCTCTGCAAGGCACTGTACGCGTTGGCCTGCGAAAGTGCGTTTGAGCGCGACCACCCGGAGGAGCTTAACCCCCTCGGCGATTAATCAGGCTGATGGTCGGGATTACCACGGTCTAATTTTGCGCCGGGTGGCTGGTTCGCGATGCTAGAACGCGGGCCGCGGGTCAACGCCGATGCTTCTCACGCTGGAGAACGCGGGGAACGAGGGAACGCCGCCGTTCCGTAGGGGGAGCATCCAGGTGCTCCTTGGTACGTTGAAATGCGCGGCGAGACGCGAGAACCCTTTGTGCTGGTCACGCTGTAGTGATTGGAGCGCACGATGTTACGTTTTTATTCTACTCCTTTATAGCAGGCCGGCAGTGTGGACTTGGAGTAGCGTGGTCTGGGTTAGGTAAACTTTTGCTCTAGATCTGGAGGGCTTTGCGTAGAGATTATTGTGAAATGTGCTTCAGCTTTAGAGTAATGAGACTGAGTTGCAGGATCGAAGCAGCTGCACGGTTTACATTTAAAATTATTCCAGAGCGAAATTTTGGAGGATGGGAAGATACGGGGGCTCCATCTCTAGGGTAGAGGACAGCAAAGTAAACTCTTCCTTTACTTTTTGAAGGAAGAAGGCTCAGTAGAAGAGAATTCTACATTTAGAGTAGCCTATTGTGAAGTAAACTTCTATTTTTGATAGTCGCCTGTATTTATCTGTAGCTCCAGGAACTAGGGATTCTGGTACAAGAGAACGATGGTCTACCATTAAAGTGGTTTACTCTGAAGCAACCTTCCAATCCACCTTGCAGAAGGGGATCTATCTTTAGCGTAGAATATTCCAGGATAAACTCTCATGTTACATTTTACAAGCAGGAAGTCTAAGTGCAACCTATCGTTACTAATATTCTCAAACTAAACAAACCCGAATTAAACCTCTCAGCAACTTATGTGCCTCATTTCTAAACTAATGTCCCTGCAGCACAATCTAGCTGCATTTCACAAAAATTCTACAAAACCTATAAATAAGTAACAGCGACCTACATAAAAAACAAACTGCATTAAAATATTAATCTAAATATTAAGTAAAACTTGTTTAGGTTCTTCTACTTTTTACAAAACCAGAAGCAAAATGAAAAATGTTACTTCATCTCTACAACAGGCATCCCTAATATCTGCTGCCCGGAATACAAACACTAATCCAACACTAAACTACCCCTGCAAGCTAGTATAAATACCCCATTACCAAATGATTCACGTAGCAAAAACTATGTGCTCTCTGGCTATTCGGTGCCTATCGCCAAGATCAAATCCCTCCAATGGAGGCATCCAAAGCCACCCACAAGCGTGTCATCGTGATCGAGCGGGGTTTCTAGCAATAAGTGTGCCCATGGTGGCGGGTGTACACGAGTCCCCCTGTATTTATGGCCGCCATATTTATGCCGTCGCGACCGAGACGTGAAAGTGGCGGGTAGGAGGGCACGAGTGGCCGAACAAGAGACCCCACGTGAATTTACCGAGGGAGTTCTGAACGGTGCGACCAAATATAGCTGGGTAATGTAATACACGTCACGTGGTCAGAAATAGCCTAAGAAGAGGGCCTAGCCGGGCGTGCACACGGCACTGCGTCCGTCCCTCGTTTTGAAACGGCACCGAGTGTACCAGAAGCAATGGAAGAAAATACGGTTTACCTCTTCACGCTCGTTAAACCAGTTACTGAGAGAAAGGTGATACTCGGAACAGAAACGAGCATCGTAAAAGACGAGTATACGCGCCTGCGTACATACACATACGCGCAGACACCGCCAGGATATTCCTACGGCTGGCGAAGAGAATGATTCGAAGAAGAAATTGATTTCCCAGAGTGGGCTGCAAACGACTGCGAAGAAGAGCCTTCCTCTCCCTTCGAAATGACTATTTTTCTACGCCGCAGAGACTCGCACCTCTATTCATGAAGGATCGCGGTGTTTGTGGACAGTTTGAATAGGAAAACGGGAGACCACGCGAAATGGCAGGTTTTTATGATCATTCCTTGGAACTCGCGGGAAGAGGCTTGGAAACGGCTGCAAATCGGTATGCAAAGTCGAAAATAGGCTCGCCTAGAGGTGAACTCTCTTGGAAAACGCGGCGGTCGAGAGTTTTCCCTTGCGGTTCTGTTATTTTAGCCGCGATAAATCTGCCAAGTGTTGCGGCGAGGATCGCTGGTCCCCCGTGTACCGACGTCTCATTGTTTGATCGATCGTTATGCTGATTAAGAAGCCCGACCGACCGAGTTCGCCTATTTCTGTACCCTCGTTACCAGTCGACCCCCCGCGTTTCGTATTATTTTCGGGGTGGCGAGTTCGCCCGTCGCGTATTGCTTTACGAGCCGCGAGCACGCGTGAGTCACGGCCCTCGCGTTCACCGATTCCGCGTTCGTTTCGTAAGCAAACCGCGCGCGGATTTATGGCATCGTGATCGCAGCCAGCGAAGCTTGCTTTAGGCCCGCGATCCGCATACGTCTGTCGTTATATCAACGATGATTCCTCACAGAAAATAGTTTCCGCGGAGCTATGTACATCTCTCGTGGCAAGAGAAACCTTGCTGATCATTCAGTGGAATATTTCTTCTGCGGCTTCTACTCGGTACGAGCAGACCTCTCTTTTATTTCCTTCTCTATATGCTCTTTAACACGGTTCGCGATTGTTCTGCGTGTCTGGTCAACCCCACGGTAACGGGGAACTTGAGTCACTGTTCAGTAGTGGGAAGTCGACAAGAGGGTGTAGATAGCATGTATGTGAGACTGAACTTACAATTAGAAAAGAATAAAGTACAGGCGGAATAAAGTACAGTGGAAGTCGATTGAATCTCAGAAAAGTTGTGTTCTGTGACTTCCAGTTTCTTCTATTTCGCATTGTTTTGCATTAGGTTGGTGCATATGAAATTGCTCGTCCCCTCAGAGAAGTTGGAATGAAAATATTTCTTGCTTCTTTCACTATTTCGTCGATTTTATCTTTTTGAATTTCTGTAACATTTCTCGAGTCGTTAGCAATCGTTATTACACCTCCGCAATAAACAATGGAACTTTCATATACATCAACTCAATATTGTACGAATCATTTCGCAATTATCAGCTGTTATAGAGACTGTAATTTCTTCGATTTCGAGATGCCATAACTCGCAATATACGATCAGAAAGAGTTCTACCCTGTACGATGTATCGTGTAACAAACGAGGCTTGTGCGTACTTAAAACATTCGTTTTTATTGGCCTTTCCATTGTACAATAATAAATAATTGATTAGTAGAATGTTAAAAGGAGAATCTTCCGTGTATACGTGTGTAACCATATATCTCTCTCAACAACGCGGCTAATTGTTAACTATTCCTTGTGTATGTATGCGGCGTAAGGGTAGTGTATACACTTATATATATTATATGTTTTTTTATATTATATGTATATATATATATATATTTCTTTTATAATCAACATCGAACACTAAATCGAACGAGTAAACGAGCTAATATGTAGATCTTCGTCTAGCTACATCGTTTGACGTCTCGCCGTCCCTCTCGCGATTCTCGAGATTCTGATAAGAAACGATCCTGGTACCGATCGTCCCCCCGTCTCTATCAAATTTATGTACAACGCGGAACCGGAAGAATCACAGATCTCCGCCGTCGCGAGCGAAGCTCGTCGACCCCGTTCCACTCGAAGCACCACCTCGGATAGACGATAGTCGATTTCCTTGTCGAATCGAAATCGACGCCGAAAGACTCGCGTAGACGCGTCTCGCTCATCGATGCACCCCCTTCGAATGGAATAACAGACTTCACCGCGCTACGCTCGTCTTACCTGTCGAATTTCGATTAACGGCTTCGACCTCCATCGACTTCCCGGTTTTCTATCACCGCGGAAACGATTTCGCGCGTTTTATTTGTTCGTTTCTACGTTTCAGCACCACCTTCGCGACGTGTCTCGCTGCTTTTTGTTCCCTACGATCTCTCATTTATCGCCTATCTTTCCGTTCCCTCTTATTCGTTCGTTTTTTTATACCTGAGAGGTCAATTCTGCGTCTCGTTTCACTCGCTCGTCTACTTTCAAAACACGACGAGTTAGTACAAACTCCCCGGGGCTCGTTCGAGACTTTGATTAAAAGGGGAGGGTGCGGGGGTCATGGGGACACAGGGGTAGAAAAGTGGTAACGGTTCGCTTAATGGGTTAGGGGTGTTTCTTTTCTTTTCTTTTTTTTTTAGAGAAAACAACAAAAAAAGCGACGAAAAAAAAAGTCGAAAATACGCACGGGCGCCCTCGGTGGGTCGCGTTTGATGGAGGGACGCGATTTGCCGAGGCAATTTGTTGTAAATAACGCGTGAATAATTGGTACATTATAGTTTCGATACTTTCGGAAACCTTTCCTACTATAGCATCGAGGATTTAAAATTAAAATAAATAAAATAATATACATACTTATTAATTAAAGTAACTTGTGACGACTTAGAAAATGTACAATTTGCCTGTTTCAAAAACACATAAATATTCATTTGGCAGAAATGGCAGAGGTTTCAACTGAAAAGGGCCACATTATGTCTACGTTCCGTTTCTGTATTATGCATTTTATCTATGAAATTGCCTCGATCGCTCACGCGTTCCTCCATCACTCCCTAGAGGCTTATCCCGTCGATTCAATCGCGTTCCGTGTTAGCAATTGAATTTGTATCTTTTATTCAGTTCTTACTTTTGACGATGAGTTTGGCGGAGGTTTCTACGGTGCCAGCCGACGTGGTAGCTCGACAGGTGAAGGTGCCTGTGTCCTCTTCGTAGGTCGTGGCAATGAGGAGCACAGCATTGTTGCCTTCGTGGATCATCTGGAATTCAGATTTAGCCATATCGGTTTCATTCAATTACGCAATATTTCCATTCTCTGCTCGTCGAAGGGGTCATTAGGAATTGCAGCATGGACGACTGATTTCAGATTGACATTATCGCTTTTTCTTTAGACCTTTTGGTTGTATCCCACTGTAACTCACCTGGAAGTCAGGCGACTGAGGGATCAGGGCACCTTCGCGATACCATTGGATCGTCGGCTTCGGTTTCGCTGGAGAAGCCGTGGTTTTGAATTGTGCCGGTTGCCCTTCCACGACTATTTGATCCTTCAGTGGTGTCAGTTTCGGCAGGGCGTCAGCCGCGTCGGGAGCTAATCGGAAACATTCGAAGTTTAACGTTCGATTTAGATAGTAGAAAAGGAATTCTGATGATTCATTTCGATTAATCCGTACCAAGAACTCTGAGATTGGCTGATGTGGTGACTTCGCCAGCTGGATTCTTGGCGATGCACTTGTAGACGCCCTCGTCTTCGGGGAAGGCTTCGGAGATCCTCAGAGTGCATAGGTCACCTTCCTTCTGCATTTGGAAGTACTTGGATGGCTTGATTACCTGCGAGAATATAAATTCATAATTGTAGAAAGTTGATTACATGTGGCATTATTATATTCGACATCTAATTCAGTGGTCTCCTCTATGCCCTACTGAATTTCTTAATATCCTGCAGCAGCGGATAAAAAATACCACTTTCCCGACTTATTTTATTTTCCTTATTTTTTAGCATCAATTTGGAACTGTGGCATGCGTTTAATATACATATTCTACTGGGGCATTGAAAACTGTACAAAACACAGTTAAAGTTGAAATTATTTAACTAAGAAACAAAAGTTGTAGATGGCATTGAACGGCACATTTTTGGGGTTTGACAAAGGAGTCACCACTTTTGGTAACCCTTTACGCCGTTCTAAAACCAAACAGTGCCCCCACAAAATATTAGATATTTTATTACTTTTCAAAAGCGGTAACTTTTTTGTCGGCTTTAAAAGTGTGTTGTCTTGTTTAATCTTTTTATACCGAATTGTTGATTCTCTATCGGGATGTGTATATTGGGGCACATGCTGCAGTTTTGAGTTGGTGTTAAAAATAGAGGTAGAGTGGATTGAAAAAGTGGTATCTTTTTTATCAGCTACTACAGGCTACATAAATAAATGAACAATTCATGGCCAAATAACGAAAAGGAGAAACACTACTAAATCGATTTATCTCCACACCGTTGCTACTTAACTCGAGTAACACTTTCGAAACTAACTTCAGAATTAACTACAATCCTTTTAGACCACCTTCGCTCACGGGACCTCCAATAAAAGAAGAATACAATTCCGAGGAATCCTGTTGGAATGTCGCCCGTACCTTATCCCCTTTCTTCCATTGCACGGTGGGCACCGGTTTCCCAGTGATCCTGCAGGCAAAAGCAACGGCGGTTCCCTCTTTGATCGTCTGATCCTTCAAAGGCTCCAGGACTGTGGGCGCCTTCTCGACGCCAGGCGTGGTCGGTTTCGCCGTCTTCGCAGGCGACTGAGGCCCTCGAACAGTGCATTCACCGTCGCAACGAGCCTCCCCAGCACTGTTTATCGCCACGCACTCGTACTTCCCGGAATCCTCGGGCACCGTCTCCAGGATCAGCAAGGTAAACGTGTTGTCCTCCTCCAGTGTCTTGTAGCGGATGTCTGCAGTCACTTTCTTGCCGTTCTGAAAGGATGCGTAAACAAAGGGAACGATTAATGTACTGAAGTTAAGAACCGTCACAAAAATGAGAACTAAATTATTATTCTTTGGTCATTCGAGAGGGTTTATTTCAGCTTGAGGAATTAGGTAGAAGGAAATGGTCGCAAGGTACAGTAAGGAAGTGCGAGGGAAAATGGTAAGAAGGGAAATAAGAAGAAAACATGGGTAATCAAAGCCTTTGGTTCAAAAGCACTAGGGTCTTAAGGAGGATTAGTAGAGAATTAGAAAAATAAATAGACAGAGAAATGAAGCAGAAAATAAATTACCTTCAGCCAGTAAACATCCAAAGGCTTAGTCCCAGTTACTTTAGCGTCGAATCTGGCCAGCTGGCCAGTAGGCACCGAGGTGTTCTGAATGGTGGAGAGGAAGCTAGGTGGTATCACTCCTCCCCTGCCAGGTTGTCTTCTGCGCTCCTCGACAACCAGGTTAGCGCTGCACTTCGCCTTTCCAGCTCTATTTTCAGCGACCACGGAGAAAACCCCGGAATCCTCCATGAACACTTGCCGGACTATCAGCACGGATTTGGTGCTGAAGGTGTAGATCTGAAGGTCCGGCGAGTTTTGAATGGGGAAATCTTCGCGGTACCACTTGATGTTTGGCAGTGGATCACCATCGAACTCCACTTCGAATCGCGCTTGTTCCTGCTCGAACGCCCTGCAGGGTTGGATCTTCTTCGTGAAGACCGGCGGCTTGGCTGGCTTCATCGGACCCTGAACAACGCGCTCCTGTGTCTTGGCTTTGTGCTCCATCTCGGTGGTTTCCGTGGCAGTTATCTTCCTGGTGATCTCCAGGTCACCCTTCACCTCCTTCTGGGTCTGCTTCTGCTTGGCCACGTGAACCTCGCGACCATGAACCGTGGACTCAGATGGTTCTGGTGGATACTTTCCGGAGGCTTTCGCGCGTTCCACGTCGATGTCCACTTCCGTCATGTGCGGCTTCCTTATGAACTTCGTAGTCTGTTGCACTGTCTCCTGTGTCTTCTCTTCATTCTCGTCCCTGGGAACACGATTACTTGGTTAATGCTGTTGTAGAAAGTACGACAGTTGCGAATTATTAATTTTTTTTCTGCCTGAGAGCGACCGATCGGTTTTGAACCCTTTTCTAATCCTCTAGCTATGCCTTCTGCTCTTTATTAAAAATCCTCGCCTCTTTTACTCCAGTTTTTCAGTCTGGACGTGTAGGCGTTGAAGAGTTGAAAAAGTCGTCATTTCGTGAAAAGTGTAACGCGCGTGTAAAAGTTTATTGGCAAAACACATGCCAAAGTGGAACTACTGTGTGAAAGGTGTCGCCAGAGCAATGGATGTGAATAAAACAATACTTAATTCATAATAGTAGTCATTTGCTCTGCTCCCTCCTTTTTGTTTTTTAATACAGAACTATTTTTAAAGGAAAGTCTTATTCTTAACTTAAACGAATTCAGAATACCTACCAAATAAAACAAAGAACAGATAAAAATGTCAAAAGAAAACGATAAAATCGTGATGTTGTACGAGGTACAACGCGCGGGTAACTATGTTATAAAATAGGGCGCGGGTAACGAAAGGTTAAATCCAAAATTCATCCAAATTTAAGCTCAGAAACCTTCCTTATCGACGAAACCTTGACCACTAATGTAACTTCAACTCACGATTTTGTATTTCGAGGGTAGAAAAGTTGCAGAATGAAGGTAGGTAATGGAATACTCACAAGGTCTCCTCGTACTTCTGCGCCATTCCCTTGGCCATGGAGTTGGCGACCACCTTTTCGCCAGGAATAGCGAACTGGCGGCTAGTTTCTCTGAGCCTGCTCTCCTTCAGAACCTGCTCTTCTTCGAGGGTCATCAGCTTGTTGTAGTAGTCCTCGTTCTTCTTGCTCTTGACGGACTTCTGCCACTCGGTGTCTGGCTCCTTGAACACCTTCTGCCCGAGGTGCTCGGTGGCGATCTCGATCCCTTGGGACACGTTGTGGTGTCTCTCGTCGAAAACTCTCTCGAGCTCTGTGTTCTGTCGCTCCGTTTGGTATTGGGTCAGCCCGTAATCATACCACGCTAGGGAAAATGCACGTTAGATCGTTCCGTACTCGCGTTCCCGTAGAACCGACAACGCATGCCAGACGAACGTGAACCCAGTGGGCCCGGAAACCGTTCAATCTCCATCGAAAGCACAACCTTCCTCAATGCTAATGAATGGCAATTAGAATTCTTGATACATCTGTGCCAAAGACATTATTCCTCTTCTATACACGCCACTTTTGTTTGCTATTAGCATTAGAGTGAAGTCAGACACGATGCTGTGTAATTTGATGGACCAAGGAATGGGAGATTCTTCATCCAAAAATACGTCGAAATTGTAGAATACACTTTTTCCATACGACGCTTCGTTTGTCAGAAAATTGACTTTGAAATGAGTTGCGCGCGCACGCTGGGAATCCCAGTAGCTACGGTGCCATTCGACGATCTTCAAACTCATTTTTCTCGAGAATGAAGACCCGGGTGAAAAAGATTCACTCCACACTTTCGATGCGTCATTGATCGAAGAATCATTTCCTCATTGATTGCACCACGAATTACACTTGCAGTCTGTATTATAGAATCCTTCCTACGGATAGTCTACTTAAAGCTTCTAACATACTAGTCTCAAAATAATAATAGCAAATTGAGCTTTGTCAGATAGCATTAACATCGAGAGAACGCTATGTTTTCGTAAGGAGAGAGATTTATATAGAACCACGGGGTAATACGACACAGTACTTCATTGGCGATGCAACACATATCGACGTCTCCTCAGCGAGAGGAGCAGGATGCCCGGAAACCCAGACTACCGGAGACAGAGGTGGACATCCGTGAAAAATCCAATTAGAACACATTGTTAACACAGTTTCGTGGAATCTCTCATTTCTTTTTAGAATCATTGCATTGAAAACATCTCTTTTCTTGGATTACATAAATTTTCGTGAGCAAAGTCACTCTAATCATTCGGGAGGGTCTAATCTCTAACATATCAAGGGTTCATGTTCGTGCATGGAGATCCAATGTTCCTTGTAATTTAAGAAACTTATGTTCCTTTTTGTTAAAAAATATATATTTTTATTTTCTTTATGGTACTGGATCTCTGTTACACGAAACACGACACGAAGGGAACCAGGGTAACAAGGAACATATAACATAGTTTCTAACATAGCAAATTCACCACGCGACGAGGATTAGGGATAATTAACGTCGATACTAGCACGACATAGACAGCACTCTGAGAAATACGGACTCTGCTCGGCTAATGGCGCCAAACGAAATGACTCTAACTCGATCATCCCCCCAATGAATTGATCACCGTCACTCAACTGACGCGATCGATGGCAATCCGAAGAAACAATATATTAAATAAAGTCCAGATGAGATATGACTGGGAAACAACTGTAACATGAATTTTCCTTAAAAAATAAAATATTCAGACCAGTATCGATGAGCAACAAACCCGTTTTCTCCAGTGCAATGGAAACTGAAGGCACGGAGGAAAATATTTCGTCAAGAATCCATGATAAACAATTCTATAAAAAAAGCCTTGTCACTTTCTCGGTGAATTAGTTAAATTCACCTGATTCGCGCTACTCAAATACTTTTCTCCGTGCAGATCTAGTCACATTCGGTGAACAAGACGAAAAAAAAAGGAAAAACAATGATGAAAAAAAAAATAATCTGAAAACGAGTGTGCTTTCTCGATGGTTTTAATCCATACCTGATGGCCGGTTTGCGAAACGGAGTAGCCGATACCTTTCACATTAGACGACATTGCTCGAATATGCCCGTGGTATTCCCGAATCCCGACGAGGAAGAAGAAGAAGAAGAAGAAGCCTCTCGAAGTGCTCGAGGATGAGGTGTATCTTTCGAATCCTTTCGTAATATTCATTTACAGGGAGCAGGGGAGGGCAGGACGGTGATGGATAAGGTTGTTGGTGTTCGAATATAATGGGTCTCGAGTGTTTTCTGTACTCGAATAGAATGTATGTGTCGTATCGATATTCTCATGTACTGTGTTCCGGTTGTTACTTATCTTTCAGTCGCGATCGTTCTTTCACGCTGTCGATCGCTGTTGAAATCGAACAACCGCGTCTTCTATTTGTGGTATCATTGTGCCGTTGTTCGATATTGGCGGATTATAGAATTATGTTCACTGTGTGTGCCCTGCATTCTTTGCGACAGAGAGAAGAAATTGAGATTCTGCTTCCGAAACTCGATTATCATTAGCAATGTTGATATTGGTTTTTATTGGTACTCGCGCTTAAAGAATCGAAGGTGATGGAATAGTAACAGCTGGAACGAATGTACCATCGCGTCGATGGAACACAAAGAATGCAAGGGCACGTTCATGTAAGGGAGTCCCCGTTTCAGGTCATACTTACGTCTTGGCGAGTTCTTCAGCACGCCGCGGTAATCGTCGCTCCTTGGTTTCACTGTTAATGATGTCTCGGTGCGAGATTCACCGACGGAACTTCTCGCGATCACTTCGACCTTTCCGTGGTCGTACTGCCTTGTCTTGGGGATGTCCAGATGGTACATGCCGTCGTAAGTCAGCTTGTAGCGTGATCCCTAAATACACGAAAGGTATTTTTATTTCTCAATTCTCACAAAGGTATCTTCCTCTTAGCATTATGAAATGTATAAGGGCAAAGAGGAATTGAATGGTTAGACTGGAATTTCGATCCAAATTTTGGGTTTCCAGACGGCTCTGATCGATGGAGCTACGTAGATTATCATCAGATTATTTTGCCTGATGTCCGTAGTCCGTTTTCTGAGGACACCTCTGGTTATGATAAGCAGAAGTTGCAACTTACATTGACTACAGTGTGTCCATTAAGGATCCACATGACACGTGGTCGTGGATGACCCGTGACACGGCAGCAGAATCTGGACGAGTCGCCCTCTTCGACGGTTACTGGTTCTGGCTTGCTCACGAAGGTCGGTGGTGCCCGCACCTTCTCCTCCTCACCCTCTTCCTCAGGTACTCTACAACAAACGTGCATTCGTGAAGACTGAGGAAGTGCTTCCACCCTTAACTTGACATAATAGTCCTTGTAGAAAATACTATAACTGCCATGCTCTGATTTGTCAATGTGAATAGTAAACTACACTTCGCCTCTGAATTCGTCAAAATAACACTAAAATAATATTCCTGTACCACTCGCCCTTGTTCCTGCCCTTCTACTAAACCAGCTAGATAAAAAAGGCAATTTAATCAAAAAGATGATAAACACCAAAAGACCAATAAGATGCTCACATTTGCCATGCAGCCTCCATCTCCCTGATCATCTCGATACTCTTCATGCCCTTCGGCAGCTGGGACTCGTAAATGATTCCGGGCTTTCCAGCGGTTCGGATCACCGCCCGCGTCTCGTCCATTCCATACAGATTCGTCGCCCTGCAGAGGTACTCTCCGCTGTCCTCCGGGTACACCCAGCCGAAGTTCATCGCCACGTAACCGAAATCGTAGATAGGGGTGAACCTGTTCTTATGCGGCAGAGGCTTGCCATTGAAGAACCACTCGACCGTCATGTTGGGGTCGCCGACAGGCGCCAGCTGGCACTCGAACTTCGAGCTGTTCATCTCTACCAGCTCCGTCTGGTCTAGGATCTGAGTGACGAACCGCGGCGGTTGCTTCTTATCCGCGTCGTAGAGATCATCCTCGGTCAAGTGAACCTCCGAGGTGTACTTCTTGATGGTAGCCTCCATCTGCATCAACGCTTCCGACTTCTTCATGCCCTTCGGCACTTGGTTCTGCAGGATAATGCTGGGCAACCCTGCGCAATGATTCAAGAAACGTTGGCCTAAATATTCCACGATATCGAAATTCCCTGCTGAATGTAGAAGATTGTGAAGAGTATTAACATACGTTTGCATGAAACTGATGCCCTAGTGGTATCTTCGCCGTAGTCGTTCACAGCTTTGCAGACGTATTCTCCAGAGTCTTCAGGGTAGACGTACAGAATATCCATGGACACGAATCCCATGTCGTAGGTGGTCCTGTACCTGTGTCCAGCTGGGATCTGCTTCCCGTTCCTGTACCACTCGATACGCAAGTTTGGATCGTCCTTTGGCTCCACGCGGCATTCGAACCTGACTGGCTCGGATTCGTCGACAGTCGCTGATTGAATTTGCGTGACGAATCGAGGTGGTTGACGTGGCCGTGCCTCTTCCACGGGTGGCTCGCTGATGGGTCCGCGTTCTAATTCCTTCAACTTCTCGCCGCTCATGCCCGATGGTAGCTGGGACTCGAAGTCTATCGTTTTCTTGGCTGTAATACCAAAGCATTCGCTGTAACTACTTATTCCGCAAAGGGAAAACCTTATAATCTATTTGCAATAACGAAATAATTCTCCTAGTTGAATATTTATGGAAGAAAGCTGCGTCTCATGAAGGAGTTCAGTCAGTTGACTACTCGACTAATAATAATAATAATAATTTATTAATTAAATTACCTAAATTATTATTAATTTAAATAATAACGATTTAGGTACATCATCTTTCCAGCTCAACTCTAATCCTCAAATCTAAATTAATCCACATTCTGACTGCCTCCGATACCCAAAGAACAATCCACCCAGTTACTTACATTTACAAGTGATAGTAGCCTTGGTAGTAGCAGAGCCCCACTTGTTGGTAGCCCTGCAAACATATTCGCCGCTGTCTCTGGCGTAGGTGTACGACATGTCCAGCGAGATGAATCCAAAGTCGTTAATTTGGTGGACACGCGAGCCCGTAGCAAAAGATCGCCCATTATGGAACCAATCGATGCGCATGGTGGGGTCACCCACGGGCTCGACTCTGCAGTCGAAGTGGCTGGATGCGCCTTCCTCCACCTCGATGTCCTTGAGCTCCACAGTGAATTTGGGAGGGTTTGGTGTCTCCTCTTCGGTCAATATCTCGTCCTTCTTGTACAGAGCCTCCTCCAGCTTCTGGATGCTCTCCGTTCCAGTCTTGAAGTTGGTGGGTAGCTGGGGTTCCAGGATGATCCCTTGACGACCACGGACCTGCAGCTTGCAGGAGACGGTGGCCTCCCCGTGGCAATTCGTCGCCTTGCACGTATATAACCCGGAGTCCCGCTGGTAGCAATTGGCCACCTCGAGGATCACGAAGCCGAAGTCGTGGATGGTTTTGATCCTGCTACCAGCCAGCAGAGGCTTCCCATTGTGGAACCACTCCACCCTCATGCTGGAGTCGTTGATGGGCGTCAGCCTGCACTCGAAGTGGGCCAGAGCGTTCTCCGTCAAGGTCAGGTCCGACGGTGTCGTGATGAATTCAGGCGGCTTCCCTGTGTCGTCCTCGGGAGTAGCTGCGCTGGGCTCGTTCCCAAGACCCTCCAATTCGGCGATCTTGTCGATGGTGCTCTCCATCCCCTTGGGCAGCTGCGACTCTAAGATTATGCTGCGTTTGCCAGTGCACTTCATGGTGCAGGTAGTCACCGCCTCGCCGTACTCGTTCGTCGCTCTGCAACTGTACTCCCCGGAGTCTTCTGGGTAGATCGGCGAGATCTCGAGGATGACGAAGCCGAAGTCGCAGAAGGTGCGGAAACGGGAGCCCGTTCGCAGTGGTTTTCCATTCCAGAACCATTCGACCTGTTGGACAAAGAGGATTAATACTGTTAACTATAATTTCAACATTTTTCAGCTCATTCTATTCTAGCATCCTTCTTCAGCTTTGGGAGTCTAACTTTCATTTGTAGCCACAGCGTATACTAACGACTTTCTGCCGATTGCTAAGCTACTCGAGGACATAGTCCAATTGATACACGACTGCTTTTCGACTTATAACGACACCATCGAGGTGCTCGGCGCTCAACTTGTTCTCCTTGAAATATGTTGTTAAGCACAAAAATCTAAGAGACACGTCTTTTGTATTTTTAATTCGAGCTAGCTTAGGTTTAGGTTTTTCTAGTTCTCCACTCTCTCGGTTGCCGTATTTGCAATTGTCAATACACCTAATTCGTTGGATACCTGACGTTTATAGTGGCAGACCACTTCATTCGGGAAATGCAGAGTTTCGAACTTTGCGGGGCCGTATCATCCCTTAAAGTTAAGATAGAGACTTAACAATATATTTCAGAGAGAAAAAAATCGGCACCGGACACCTCGATGGTGCCCCTCGTTAGCGACTCAGTTCCTAGTTGTTACTGTAACGAATGAATAAAAGGGTTCACCTCTGCCAGCAAATATTACCTTTAGTTTTGGATCGTCAGTAGGTGTAAGTCTCGCTTCAAAGTGTGCGCTTTCGCCTTCGCGAAGGCCATCGATGTTGCTAAGAGGTACAGTGAACACTGGAGCCTTTCCGCGCTCTTCTACAACCTTCTCGTCCTTCGTGCGGACCATCGAGTCCTCCAGTGTCTGAATTTTCTCCAGACCGCCCTCCATGCCCTTAGGTAGCTGGGACTCCAAAATAAGGCTGGCCTTGGAGAAGCACTTCAACGTCGCCTTGGTCGTGTCCTCTCCGTACTTGTTCACAGCTCTACACTCGTACACACCAGAGTTCTCCTCGTAGCAGTACAGTATATCCAGGATAACTATACCAAAATCGTGGAAGGTCCTGTAGCGGTGTCCATGAGGAAGCTTCTTGCCGTTGTAGTACCACTCGACCTTCAAGTCTGGGTCGGTCACTGGAGTCAATCTAGCTTCGAAGTGAGCGGACTGGCCTTCGACCAGCTTAGTGATGTCAGCGATTTGGGTGATGAATTTAGGTGGCTCGGTGACTGGAGTGGTCGGTGTAGTGGGCTGTTCCCCGCCAAAGCTCTCCAGTTCGCGAATCCTAGCGAGTGCATCAGGCTGCAGAGAGTCCAGGTACACTCCACTCTTTCCGAAGCACTTCAGGGTCGCCTTGGTGAAGTCCTCGCCGTATTTGTTGCTGGCCTTGCACACGTATTCCCCAGTGTCGTGGGCCATCACGCCAGCGATGTCCATGACGACGAACCCGAAGTCGGACACCATCTTGAATCGTGAGGAGTGCCTCAACGGCTGTCCATTGTGGAACCATTCCACTTTCATTTGAGGATCGCCGACTGGTATCAGGGTGCACTCGAAGTGCGCCGATTGGCCGTCCTTCAGACCCTCCAAAGATTGGATGTGAGTAGTGAACTTGGGCTTCTGTCCCTTGGACTTGTCCACGCACTCCAGCTGAACGCTGATCTCAGCTTGACCCCATTTGTTGGTAGCCCTGCAGGAGTAGGTGCCAGAGTCCTCGATCTTCGTTCCAAGCACCTCAAGGACGACCATGCCGAAGGCGTAGACGGTTCTGGTGCGATGGCTGGCCTCCAGTGACTTACCATTGTAGAACCACTCGACGACCATGGTCTGGTCGCCAGTTGGAGTCAGGGAGGCTTCGAAGTGAGCGATCTCGCCCTCAGACAGGTTGGTCAGGTTCTCGAATTGGGACGTGAACACCGGTGGGTGTCCTTCGTCGCTTTCTGGGGCCGCGCCGTCCTGTCGTTTCAACGATTCCTCGAGGTCCTGAATGGCTTCTAGGCCCTCCTTGCCCTTTGGATGCTGCGATCTTTCAATGATGTTCTCCTTGGTCGAGCAGTAGATCGTCGTCGACGTGAACGCCTCGCCTGCCTTGTTGTAAGCCTTGCAGGTGTAGATTCCGGAGTCACGATCGTACACGTCTGTCAGGTCCAGCGTGACGAATCCGAAGTCACTCGTCATCTTGAATCGTGCTCCATGCTCCAGAGCCTTGCCATTGAAGTACCACTCGATCTTCAAGTTCGGGTCCTCCTTTGGCTCCACTTGGCCTTCCAGATGAAGCGGCTCAGACTCTCCCAGCTTGAATTCTGGCTGCAGGGGGACTGTCCAGATAGGTTTCGGATACTCATGCTCGGGCCCATCTTCTGGCCTTCTGTACTTAGACAGGTAAGCATCTTCCGCCTCCTTGACCTTCTCAAGGCCAGCCTCGCCCTGGGGATGCTGCGTTTGCAGGTAGATGCTCTGCTTGCTGGTGCACTTCAGGGTGCCGGAGGTCTGCGCCGAGCCTTTAGAGTTCGTCGCTTTGACAGTGACCATTCCAGAGTCCTCCTCGTAGGCGTGATTGATATCTAAGGCAACATAGCCAAAATCGTAGGTCGATTTGAATCTGGCTCCGGTAGGGAGGGACTTTCCGTTCATGAACCACTCGATCTTCATCGTCGGGTCTTTAGATGGCTCCACGTTGCACTCGAAGTGGGCGTTGTCGCCCTCGATGCACTCCACGTTGTTCAGATGGGTGATGAACACTGGTTCCTCGTAAGTGGGTTCTGGTTGTTCCGTGCTGGTGACGTGGGGCTGCTCCAAGGCATCGATCTTTGGAAGAGCGTCCGGGTGAAGTGTGTCACCGAGTAGCCAGTGACGATCGACGATCTTCAAGCTGCAGGTGGAGACAGCCTCTCCGAGGAGATTGGTGGCCTTGCAGGTGTAAATGGCCGAGTCGTCATCCCTTAGACCATTGATGGATAGCGTGACCAGGCCGAAGTCGAAGGTGCTACGCAGCCTGGTTCCGGTCTGAAGCGCCACCCCGTTCTTGAACCACTCCACGCGGAGGTTTGGATCCGCTCTTGGCTCCACCTGAGCCTCCAGGTACACGTGCTGGCCCTCGACGAGCTTGTCGTAGCTCTCCAGGTGCTTCGTGAACACTGGAGCTTGCTGAGGTGTCGTGTCGACGAACATCTCGGGCACTTTGTTCATATCCGCTTCCTTCAACTGGATCTTCTGCCAGGCGTCCGGTTGGAGGCTGTCGGCATCGATGGCAGAGCGCGCTTTCACTTTCAGGGAAATCGAAGAAACGGCTTCCCCGGATTTGTTGATTGCTTTGCAGGTGTACACGCCGGAATCCTCTGTTATCACCTTCAGGATGTCCAGGGTCACGTAACCGAAATCGTGACTTACGTGGAAACGAGAACCTGTTTTGGGGTAGTTCATAGTGATATGAGAATATGTTGTGGCTTTCGAGGCTGCAGAATAATTGGCTTTAAAAAATATATGAAGCTTCGGGGTGTAACTATTAGGTCAATACAAAAGGTCGATCGCTTAGGTAATGTCAGGTACTTGTGATTTTACCAGAAATGTAGCCAAAGGTCATATGTAATAAAGACGTTGGTTCAATAAAGCGAACGCACTTTTGCACCGATCTAATATTATCACTTTAGCTGTTTTCGTGGATTATTGCAATTAGGGGAAGATTTAATAAACAAGCTTTCACTGCATTAAAAGTTACTTCCACAACTATGCGTGACTTTCTATATAGGTAATCGCGAATCTTATTATCCATACCCATTTTCAGTTCGACTCCATTGATGAACCACTCGAATCTCAGATTAGAGTCGCCAACTGGGACGACTCTGCACTCGTATCTAGCCATCTGACCTTCCCAGAGTTCAGTGGGACCAGTCAGTAGCTGCGTGAAGATGGGTTTGTCGAATACCTTCTCTGGTTCTTCGGGTCGACTTGGTTTGTCAGCTTCGAGCTGGGCGATCTTTCGCTGGGCTTCAGGGTGCTGTGTCTCTAACTGTATACTTGCTTTGCCTGGATCAAGGGAGTCGATACGATTACTAAGTAAATGGTTCAAGTAAACCAGTGACGTAAAAAAAGATACTGACTCTTGATCTTCATGGAGGCTGTTGTTACTGCTTCACCTAGAGGGTTGGTAGCGCGACACATGTAGACACCCTGGTCTTCCTCGCGTATGTGGTTGATGTCCAAGGAGACGAATCCGAAATCGTGGACCTTGGTGATTCTCGAGCCTACAGAAAAGATCGTATAAATTCTCAAGCTTGAACATTGCTTCAGTTTTTAAAATACTATATAAATAACGTGGTTCTACAGAACCTCCTGTATTACTTATTTTCTGTGAAGCAGATAACTAACTCTGACAACCACAGTTGGAAAGCAAAACTGAATAGCTAAAGTTCTACAATGGCACTTAAAACTTGATTTTACAAAATTAAACTGGACGTTTCGATTTTCCAATTCTGAGACTTTCTCCATAAACTCGGCTGCCCACTTACTTGTCTCGAGCGGGATTTCGTTTCTGAACCACTCGACCTTGAGAGTGGGATCTCCCACAGGTATCAGCCTGCACTCGAAATGCGCAGTGTGCCCTTCAGGGATAGCATCGATGTTCTGCAAGGGCTGGGTGAAGACAGGTCGTTGTCTGGTTTGAGGCTCTTGGATTTCAGGTCTCTTCCAAGGCTGCTGAGACTCCAGCTCGCGGATCTTGTCCATTCCCTCTGGACGCTGGGAGTCCAAGATGATGTTATCCCTTGGGATGACTCTGAGCTCGATCGACGAGACACATTGGCCCAGGGCGTTGATCGCTCGCACGGAATACTGGCCAGCGTCTTCGGGGACAGCGTGGCCGATGTCCAAGGCCACGTAACCGAAGTCGAAGGTCACGTGGAAACGCGAAGCTGACGGCAGGGGCTTGCCGTTGTGGAAGAATTCGATTCTCAGGTTGGCGTCGTGGAGAGGCTCCACTTGGCACTCGAAGTGAGCTGTTTGCCCTTCGTACACTTCGGTGGTACCCTGAAGGAGTGTTGGAAATTTTAAGGGACGTGAATATTCAGATCAAACGGCAAATAAATTGTAAATCAGAAAGTAATGTGAAAGAATTCTTACTCTAAGTTCGGTGACAAATCTGGGTGGTGTTACTGGTGGTTCTTCGACTTCCAGGCGAGCTGGGTGACCTTGAGCCTCGAGTTCACGGATCTTCTCGAGGCCATCGGGATGCTGAGTGTCTAGGAGAATACTACGACGAGCTGGTGGAAAATATACGTACTATAAATATTTATATCCAAGCCACTAATGTGATACGAAGGAAGAAGTCGATAAGTTACTGTCATGAAATGTTTGTATGAAGTATCCAACTCTACAAGCTTCACTGAATATCGTATGAAGTTGTTCTTTACCGCGAGTATAACGAACACGAATTATTTCTACTGTTTCTCAGCTGTTCAAGGGGGTATGGCCTCCCTTCTAGACTTTCGAACGTAACACGTCGACCACTGTGACGAAATCTTGGACATTGATGAGCATTTTTCAAGTCACTCTCCTCTTCGCGATACTTATAGTCATTGAAATCCAATTCAGACTTTCTTCTCGATCCGAGATGCGATTCGATTTTAGGATCCATTTCGAAGCAACGATCCATCACTCTTTTACACCGACTTCTCTCGCCGAAATGATTCTCGCGCGTTCTACCGAGTTCCATGCACTGTTTGTCGCATTTACAAGTGGTCAAAGAAAACGATCCGAATCTAGGTTTCAAGTTCGCCAACTTTTCCCGTCGAAATTGTGGTTCGGGAGAAGTTCTTCTTTCGTTACAGAGGTCACCTTTGTACAAGGTGTTGAGGGGTTTCAGGGGTTGGAATCGAGGGGGAGGATACCGTTTCTCTTTAGCTAAGAAGACCACCGAATTAAACAATTACTCTCGAGCAATAGAGAGCCATTAACTATGAAATCAATTTATATAAACGTATCTTTCAAAAGTCTTATCAGAGTAAAGTATTTATATGACTCAATTATCTATCACTACATCTATTCTTTTCAATGGCGCACCCAGAAGTGGGGCAGGGGCCCTGGGAACCCCCAAAGAAATAAGAAAAAGCAAATTTTAATGTAACCACGACCGAAGTAATTCAAGACCTTTGCAAAGAGAAAAGAAAACTGGATTTTATTCTTTAAATAAATTTTTATAATCAACGAATTTCATTGAATTTGCATTAAAAATATTTTTATCCGTTCAACTCGGCACTACCCAAGATTAAATCCTGTATGGGCCACTGCTTCTTTTCATATTATAAAATTGGGGAAGCATACGATTTAGTCTGGGGATGTGACCCCCAACGACTAACTAATCGCCTTCTAACTATAGATCACGTAGCTTCACAATCTTCGAGTTTAAGCGAGTAAAAATTTCGCTACCAGTGTAAATTACTTACAGCCAACTTTGATGGTGCACGTGTTGACAGCTTCGCCAGCCAGATTGGTAGCTTTGCACATATAAGTGCCAGCGTCTTCGGGATAGGTATAAAGAATGTCAAGAGCCACGTAGCCGAAGTCGTGGGTTTTGCGGAAGCGATGACCAGTTCTTACAGCGACTCCATTTACGAACCTAACCGGGAATATCAAATTCGATCGACTTAGAGATCGGCCCTCTGATTAAAAAGAGAATAGTGTAAATATAAGTGGATTATGATCGGTTACCATTCTATCTTCAAATTTGAATCGTTGATGGGCTCGACGCGGCATTCTAGGTGAGCGTGTTCACCTTCCTTCAAGTGATCCAGGTTGTTAAGGGGTGTCAGGAAAACGGGCTTCTGGTGCACAACCTCTTTTTCAATCTCTTGCTTCACCTCCACGGTCTCTAGCTCGCGAATCTTCTGCAAACGCTGCGCGTCCAGTGTGTCCAGATAAAGACCTTGTTTCGCTGTTCGACAAAAGCAAAGGACTTACAATTTTGATCACTCTTCACTGAAAGCATTGAATGGGAGATTTGAAACGATCACTGGTCAACTTATAATTTGGAATTTATTGAAAAGGTTATGGGGTTCGTTCGAGATTTCAGACTGTCAATTATTCGAAGCCACTTCTCGACGGTAGTTAAAGAATTGGAAAAGATTCTTTTCATAATAGGAAGGAAATTTTTATATTCTTTGAACTTAAACCCCACAGGAAGTAATAGAAAGCACTAGCTTGTTTTCCTTAGAATTACCGAGAATCTATAATTTTAATTTCTAAGTCGATTAGAAGTTTCTTCATCACTTACAGTCGACGCTGATGACACAGGTGGTGACAGCCTCCCCAACAGCGTTCCTCGCTTTGCACATGTAGGTGCCGGAGTCTTCAGGGTAAGCGTAGAGTATATCGAGAGCGACGTAGCCGAAGTCGTAAGTGGTCTTGAACTTGTGACCCTGAGGAATCGGTCTGCCATCCCTGAACCACTCGACCACCATCGTTGGGTCGTTGACGGGCGTTAAAGTCGCCTCGAGGTGGGCGCTCTTGCCTTCCGGCAGGTGCTCGATGTTCTTCAACGGACGCCCAAACTTGGGCTTCTCCGCGACGATCAGGTCTTCCTCGTCCGTGCGCTTGTACCGCGAGTCGTCCTCGAGGTATTGTATCTTCTTCAGAGCACTTTCGTGCTGCGTTTCGCGAATGATCGAGGCGCGCGCTGCAAGGGTGTGGTTCATTAAAATGGCCTGGCCTGATCGACTGGGCAGTGCACTTGGAGGACAGAGGCTCGGGAGTAATTTACAGCGGACGACGGGCGAACATAATAAAACGAGGTGAAAAACAACGCGGCACACAGAAGGGCGGGCATTCACTTGTGTATCTTATACAAAAGCAGAATCGTGTCTCGAGGCAAGGGAGAGGACTGTGAGCAACAGAAAACGGGGTTTCTAGGTAACACAAATGCGTGATTACATCCACCTGCTGTCCCCGCGTGATTTTTTCGTGGAAGGTCGTAGAAGTATCAACATCATGAAGTGATCTGATAAATATTTCTTCAAACATATCCCCATTTCCCTTTAAAGATACTTCTATTTCACTTCCCACAGGTGCATCTCCCTTTACACCAATACCCTCAAGAGAACTTTCTCAGCTATCCCCAGCGTTACTTCCATCACTCCCGTTTCCCCATGAAGATTAATCAAGCGTATAGTGCTCACTAAATGATCCTCTACTCGATCACTAATACTCCAAGCTCCCACAGATACTTCTATCTCACTTCCCAAGGGCGAATCTCCCTCGACCTTCGATTACCAACACTCCCCGCGGAAGTTGGATCCTCCTCAGCGCTGTTACTTACATTTCACCTCGAGATTGATCGAGCTTTTCGCCGATCCCAGTCTGTTGGTGGCTTGGCAGGTGTAGGTGCCAGAGTCCTCGGCATAGACAGACAGAACGTCCAACGAGGCAAAGCCGAAGTCACAGGTGGTCCTGTATCTATGGCCAGTGGAGAGTGGCTTCCCGTTGTGGAACCACTCCACCTTCATGTTCGGGTCGGGATAGGGTTCGATGCGGCACTCATAGTGCGCGCTTTGTCCCTCGACTAGGTTGGTCGGCCCGTTCAGCTGGACAGTGAAGGACGGCTTCTCCTTCACGATGATCTCCTCCTCCTCGCGGCGCTGGTACTTGCTGGTGTCCTCCAGGATCTGGATCTTCGACAACGCGCTCTCGTGCTGCGACTCGAATTGCAGCGCTGCCTTGGCTGCGTTCGGGAATAGTCTTGTCAGCGTGTCTTTGTAGGAGTCGTGCGCACGGCAATGAAACATTCGGGGAGGGTTGCTTTCTTTTTTATTTAGGGATAGGAAGAGGCGAATGCTTGTGCAAGTGTACTTCAATGGTACAGCGATGTTTGTCGTTGGTAGACAAGTGTATTGACTCTTTTGGTATTACGCTTCGGGCTGGAAATATTGGTGATTTGAAGTTAGTGATATATAGTTTGATTCGCCATTACTGTGGGATCAGGAACCTCCATAGGAGGGAACCCGGAATAAGAGACATCGGAGGATTTTATATGAAGAGATATGATCGGTTTTGGCGACATTGATAAGAGGACCCGAACATCGTCGGTTCGAGTCCTATCGCCCGAGGTACTTTTTCCTTGGCTCCCGAACATATAGGAATTACGAAACCTATTCCTACATTACATTTAGGAGACGGAGAGTATAAATCTGTGGGTACATGTTCATTGTCTACTGAACTGAGAGAAAATGTGGAATGGTGTGGTAGTGAGGGATTGGTCCTGGGTGGAAATATCCATGGAAAAGTGTTGATAAAATGGAAGTAAAAGTGCTCGATTGTAATGTGCCGAAGATATAAAAATGAGGAACAGTTTATTTACACTACCCTAGCCTGTGATTTCTGCTGGCATCGTCTGCGAAGCTTGCTCCTGGGGAACAGTCTAAGTGTTCGTGCATAGCTTCTGCGAACTGTGCGCAGATATGAAAGATTCGTGAAAGAAACTACCTACTACGAACACTTCACCAAGAAAGACAAGGGGAAATTGCTGCGCGCAAAATGCAAAATCTACGTGTAAGCAGCTGTGGCTTACGAGAAGCGGTGCTGAAAATCGAAGCTTCAATTTCTATGGGTTTTCTGGTGTACTTAATACGAGTTTGTACTCACACTGAACGAAGAGTGTCGCTGACGTTACTGCTTCGCCAAGCTCGTTCACTGCACGGCAGGTGTAAGTGCCTGAGTCCTCGGGATTAACGTATTTCATGTTCAGAGCGACGTAACCGAAATCGTGCATCGTCGTCACGCGATTGGCTGCAAAAAGAGCAATTAGTTTCACTCTGGAAGATAATTAGCGTGAAGCGATTAGCATGTTACTTAGTTTCGTAGATTTCTACGTGATCGAAATATTTGAAATTGGAGCGCCTGCTGTCCGATAGTTACCGATTCAGAATGTAACTTACAAGCTGCAATGGCGACTCCGTTTCGAAGCCATTCGACTTTCAGCTTAGAGTCGCCGACGGGAATCACACGAGCCTCGAAGTGAGCTGCCTGATTCTCGGCGACTTTCAGATCCTTGATGGGCATCGTGAAGACGGGTGCTTGAGTCACGGTTTCCTCCGTGGTGGTCTTACGCTGGTAGCGCGATGTGTCCTCCAGGTAACGGAGGCGTTCAAGGGCCTCTTCGTTTTGGGTCTCCAAGTAGATCGACTTTTTGGCTGTTGAAGGCAAATTACCATTAATTTTGTTACTGTTGGTAAATGAATAACGATGCATTGGAGATCTGAGCATTTGGTAATAATGTCCTGGAAATATACGCTTTGGATAATAATGCATTAAAATCTATGCATTAGATAATAATGCATTAAAATCTATGCACTACAAATCTATGCATTGAACATTTATGCACTACAAATCTATGCATTGAAATTTTATGCTTTGGATAATAAAGCATTTGAAATCACAAAGCAGAAATGTTTCACCCTCCACAAGTTCCACCCTACACCTTCATCTTCCCCCCGCTCTTCATGTAAAACTATCTGCTTTCATCAACAACCCTATCCAAACGAAACACAGACTTAAACTTACAGTGTACAACTGCAGTGGCCGAAGTGATCGCCTCTCCAATGATATTCTTGGCTCGGCAGGTGTAGGTGCCAGAGTCTTCAGGATAGGCGTACATGATATCAAGGGCGACGAAACCAAAGCTGTTCGTTTCAACGAATCTCGATCCAGCCTTCACTGGCTTGTTATTGTGGAACCACTCCACTTTCATCGTTACATCGGACACAGGAATCAGTCTGCACTCGAAGTGAGCCCTCTGGCCCTCCTTGATCTCCACGTTGTTCAGGGAAGTGGTGAAGATCGGCGCCTGGGTGGTAGTCTCCTCGATGTCCTCCCGTCGCTGGTACTTGGTCCTGTCCTCCAAATAATGAATCTGTTCCAGGCCCGTCTCGTTCTGCGTGTCAGTCAACACTTGGGCTGTCGAACGACACGTCAATGCGCAGGACACTTCGTCGCTGCCAACGAGATTGACAGCGCGGCAGGTGTAGGTGCCAGAATCCTCGGCGATCAGATCAATCACGTCCAGGGCGACGTAGCCGAAGTCGTGTATCGGACGGAAACGGTGTCCTGAGGGTGAAACAGATTTTTGTAAATTTCTCCACGAATAGTTGTACTTGATAGAGTTTAAAATTTTATTTATTTTATTTTACTTATTCCATATTGGAATAATTGGGTATCGTGCTTTGATATTAAGAAGATTTTGAATCTTAACGATAAGTTTCAAAGGAAAATTATATCTTGAAGAAGGTTTAATCTGCTACTGCTTCTCGTCAATCTATTTCAGTGCATGAATTATTAATCCTATTCACTTGAATCCTATTTATCTAGATAACTTATTTTACAACCTGATGACTTCAGGATTACATTGCAAGCCTACATTACCCGAACATCTTTGCTTGTTCTGAGAACTATACATATATGTACTCAAATCACCTGCAAAGCTTGCACTCACCTATCGTAACCGGGCGGCCATTCTTGTACCACTCGACCTTCAGGTTCGAGTCTGTCACTGGCTCCAATTTGCACTCGAAATGTGCGTGTTGCCCCTCGCGGAGGTTCTCTTGGTTCTTCGGGGCCGTGACGAACCTCGGTTTAACGTTCACCACTTCGTCAACCAGCTCGTGCCTCTTGTACCTCGAGGCGTCCTCCAAGTACTGTATTCTCTCCAAGCCTTCCGGGTGCTGCGACTCCAGCAGCAGATCCTTCTTCGCGTGCACCCTTACGGAGCACGAGGTGACAGCTTCGCCCAGCTGGTTTCTGGCTTGGCAGGTGTACACGCCCGAGTCGTCGGGGTAGACGCCTAGTATGTCGAGTGCTACGTAGTCGAACTCGTAGGATGGTCTGAATCTGTGGCCGGTCTTCACCGGTCTGCCATTCACGAACCACTCGACCTTCATCGTCGCGTCGCCGACTGGCTGAAGACGACCCTCGAGGTGGACGTTGGTCAGCTCCACTGTCTCGATGTTGTGCAGGGCTCGAGTGAACTGGGGTGCCTGCATCACTGTCACCTCTTCTTGCTGAGTTTTGCGGTACCTGGGTAGTGGCGAACGTAATCGTGTGAGTATTAAAGTAGAAAGTGGGATGGTAGGTACTTGTCTGGAGTAATTTTTATCTAGTGGTTGGATTAACCCTCGATTGTCACAATTTACCTTTGAGGTAAAATATGTTTGAGATGTCACTGAAAATGGAACTACTGTTTAAACTTGACGATACTTTCAATATTAATTTTCAACATAAGTATATTCTACAATTTTCAAACTTTGCTGCTTAATTTAACAGATAGTTTTTAGAAAACAGCTGTTTGAAAAATGTTTGACAAATTTGATGTGAGAACCGAGAGTTAATTTTGTATCTGCTATTAACGTAATCGAAGCTTGCTCTAAGGTTTACACATGATTGGAATTATTATTAGTCAATAAGACAGATAATTCCAATCGTATGAACTACTTTGGTGGTACTCGAAACATTTTGTGGATAATATCTCCACTTATGGGTAATATTCTATTAATTAGTGAATCATTTTTCTTAACAGTTCTGATTAGTCTGATTAGTGCAGACATTTATCGAGCAACTGAGCTCTCATAAGTTCACCAACCTAGACGAATCTTCCAACATTTGAATCTGCTCGAGCGACTGTTCGTGTTGAGTGTCAGTAACCACGTCAGATTTTCCAATGACTCTGACGCATGCCGATGTATGAGCAGTTCCAAGGTGATTCGTAGCTCTGACAGTATATTCTCCGGAGTCGAGGATAGTTGAGTGAACGATGTCCAGAGCAACGAAACCGAAATCGTAGTAAGTCCTGAATCTGGAGCCAACAGTAACTGGCCGGCCATTTTGGAACCACTCGACTCTCATAGTTGGGTCACCCATCGGTTCCAAACGACACTCCAGATGGATGTTCTTGCCCTCGCTAACTGGTTTAGGGTCACTCAATGGTTGCACGAAGATGGGCTTCGATTTGGAGATTTCTTCGATGTGGTACTGGGGCTCGACGAACTTCGATTCCTCCAGGCGCTGAGTCTTTTCGTAGGAGGTGCGGTGCATGCTGCTGGTATCGACGCTTGAACGAGCTAAAATTGAAATAAATTTGGCATTTAGGGATACATTAAGCTGCATCTATCTATTTATAACGCCTTAACAGTTAAGAAGCTAATTAAAATTCTACGTATCATAATGAAAAGGAACTTACTTTCTACCACCATGGTAGCAGCCAAACGTGCCTCGCCAAGGGCGTTTCTTGCGACGACAGTGTACGTCCCAGCGTCCTCAGGTCTGACCTGAAGGATATCAATGGCGACGTATCCAAAGTCGTGGTAGGTTTGTATTCTGTTCGCGGCAGTGATGGCTTTTCCATTGTGGTACCACTCGATGGTCATGGTCAGATCGCTTTGAGGTTCGACACGAGCCTCGAAGTGGGCGCGTTGACCCTCGACAATTTTATTGGTACCCTTCAGGGTGCCCAGGAATCGCGGCGCCTGAGTGACTTGCGTCTCTTCCTGAACTTGTCGCGAGTATCTGCTGGAATCCTCCAGCGATTGAATCTTTTGAAGTCCAGTGGGGTGCTGGCTGTCGTAAATAACGTCGTTCTTGCTGATCACGCTTAATTGGGCGGTGGTGTGCGCCTCACCGACGCGGTTGTAGGCGCGGCAGGTGTACACACCGACGTCGTGGATCGTTACGTATTTGATGGTCAGAGCGACGTAACCAAAGTTGAAGAATGTCGTGATCCGTGAACCTAGAAGGGAAGTTGTTTCATTAAGGTCTGAACGTTTTGATGATGTTCTTATAGTGGAAGATTAGCATTTGAAATAATTATTATTAATTCCGTGGTTCTACGTCTGAAGTGCCTGATATGACTTTATTCCGATTTTAGATCCTTCAATTCGAGTATTATTGTTAGATCTCTCCTCGATTCTACTTAGATGCTCCCTGATTCTACTTAGATTCCTCTCCGATTCAACTTAGATCCTCCCCTGATTTGAGCACGCTTATACCTGAATCTCACTTCAATTCGATCGCGATTCTACAATTCCATAATGACGTAAATAAAAGCCAAACTATGTTTTAGATCTCTTTAGCGCGAATAATTTCCCCGAGGCACATAGCCAGGTCAACAGCGTCGAGCTATACTCACTGGCTTCTACAGGGCGTCCATCCTTGAGCCACTCTACTCTCAGATCAGAATCGCCAACTGGCTCCAGACGTGCTTCGAAATGAGCAAATCCACCTTCTCGTATGCTGTTCTGATCCTTGATAGGAGATTTGAATTCCGGTGGGCTAGTCGGTTCAGGCTGCTCCTGTACGTACTTCTGGTGCATGGCCTGTTGATAGGCTTCCAACACCTCGGCAGCCTCGATGTACCTCTGTTGCTCGGGGATACCCAAGTCCGTAGTTACGCTTGTGCGCGCTGCCCGAGATAATCAAACATAATCGATTTGTATCAATTAAAATCATTACTAACGCCGATTCTACGAAGACACTTACCATAGACACGGAGAGTTGCGGAGCTGAGAGCCTCTCCCAAGCGGTTCACAGCTCTGACAGTATAAGAACCCGCATCTTCAGCTCGTAGGTGCAATATATTAAGCGAGACGTAACCGAAGTTGAAGATGGTTGTGATTCTTGAGCCTGAGAAGTAATTATTATTAAACAAACCCATCGACGATCGAAATTCCTGACTTTCACTGAAGGAAAACGAAAGAAATGTACTATACTAAGGCGAGTCATTGTTTACAGTATCCCCCCGTTCTTTCCTTGGCATCGAAACTCAATCAATTAATGTAGAAGCCAATAACATAAGAAACAACCTCGGCAAACCCGCATAAAGTGTGCAAGAATTTATAAACCACTTTCTGGAGATGATGAAGGAGAGATACTCACTAGCTGTGATTGGCCTACCATCCTTGTACCACTCCACTTTCATCGTCGGATCGCTGACGGGGGTCAGTTGCGCCTCAAAATGCGCGTTACGACCCTCCTGCAGCTCTCCTAGATCCTGGAGTGGACGGATGAAGGCCGGCCGCTGAGCAGAGATCTCCTCCACACTTTCCTGCCTTTGATACTTGGTGTAATCCTCGAGCTGTTGGATGTACTGGAGGCTGTCGGGGTGCTGGCTTGCCTGTTCGATTGTCGCGCGTGCTGAGGACCATAATTCTCATTAATTTCGGCGGTCTGTTACGACATTCTTCGGACTAAAATTCTTTTTTAATTTTAAAATTCTTCCGATCCTCGGTCCACGCGTGGAGACTTACGTGTCACGCTGAGGGTAGCTCGGGATTCGGCGACTCCAGTCGAACTCACGACGCGGCACAAGTATTCGCCGCTGTCTTGAATCACGATGCTGATGAGGTCGAGGGAGATGAAGCCAAATCGGAAAATGGAGGTCGCTCGAGAGCCTGCGATCACGATTTCAGTTACACATTCAGTCGCAAACTAAGGAACTCGCGTTTCCGATGCAAAGAGAGACTGAGTTTAATAGATCAGAGGATTTGTGTTTGTTGTATGGGAAATGGTACAATCCGAGTAAAATACTCACTTGCGTCGAGAGCTCTTCCATTCACGTACCACTCTACCCTCATGGTGGGATCGCCCACCGGTTCGATTCTGGCCTCGAAGTGAATTCGCCCACCCTCGATCTGATGGACGTCTCTCAACGGTATAATGAAACGTGGCGGTGGATAAACTCTATCCTCCTCAGGTGGAGGCAAATACGGCTTGGCACGTTCGACGTGCCGCAAGTAAATCACTTCGGGGCCAGGCGCTGGTCTGTAAATATATCACTGTTACTTCTGTCCTTTACCAGGGACGTATAAGTGGAATGATAATCCTACCATCGTCCTTCTTCGCGATTGCATAAAAGTAGAATTTGTGTATTAATATTTGGCAGCATTTCAACTGCATTTGTATTTCACGAGAACTTGAAGACTGACAATTTCATCGAATGGTAAAATCGTGTGGCTATCAAAAAAATTGGTTCACTCGTGTAGTTCTACTAGGTGTAATATAAGTAATACATACATTTATTGCTCCCTTGTTATTTGCTTCTATTGGAGCAGGTATACTCAAATTTTGTGTGTAAGTAGCCACTCTTTTAATGAACGCAAATCAAGTGAATTTTCAAGCTTCAAGCTCTGAGTGTTCCCATATTAGTTGAACGAACTGGTTGATATTGATGATGTACTCACTCTGGTTCGATGACTTTCGTCGGTCGGGGTAAATTCAGGCGTCTTGGTTCGGGGGCTGCTCCTTTCGGTGTCTCCACGAAGAGCCGTGCTCGGGTGGCGGTAGAGCCGGCCACATTCTGCGCCGTGCACTGGTACCAAGCTGCATCTGACAATTTTGCGCAGGGTATGTCCAGGGTCGAAGCTCCGGTGCCGTCCGCCGATATACGAACATCTGGTCCAGGAGCTAATGGCACACCGTCCTGAAAAATCAGAGAAAACCTTAGCCTACGTCTCAAATAAGATACTTCACAAACTTCATGACGAAGTGTCTAAGATCTTCAGCTTCAGCATAGCCTTCCCACGCGGTACAATTTCAAGTCAAGGGAAAGGAAGCTAATTGTAAGTAGTGCAAGTCGGCTAAAGGAAATATACGGAGGAGAAGTTTGGTACTTCGTACTTGGTGCCAGTAAAAATTTCAGTTTTCGCGTATGAGGGTAGCAAAAGTAGAATCTGGAAAATAGAAGAGTATAAGAAGGAAAATGGAGGTCTAGGATCCTAAAAGTAAGGAATCTTAGAAGTCGGGAGCCTTAAAAGAAAGGTATCCTAGAAGTGAGGAACCCAAAAAGTAGGGACAGCTAGGTGTAGGGGACTCTAAAAAATAGGGAATCCTAGGTGTAGGGAATTCTAAAAGAAGGGAATCCTAAGGGTAGGGAACCCCGGGAGAAGGGAATCTTAGGAGTAGAGAACCCCAAAAGAAAGGAATCCTAATAATAGGGAACCCCAAGAGAAGCGAATCTTAGGAGTAGAGAACCTCAAAAGAAGGGAATCCTAATAATAGGGAACCCCAAAGGAAGGTAATCCTAAAATTAGAGAACCCCAAAAGAAAGGAATCCTAGGATTAGGGAATCTTAGAAGAAGGGAATCCTAAACGAAGAAAATCCTAGAATGCTTTGCCCTACAAAACGCTGAAGTAATCTCAAGGTCGGCATAGTTAACTGATACCGCTTCAAACTCTTTAAATCTCTCCAAACTTATATTCCTTAATTCGACCGACCTGCAGTCAACTTTCGAGAGCTACCTTTTGCCAGGTGATCCGCGGCACGGGTGTACCAACGGCGCGGGCCATGAAGACAACCGGTTCTCCTTCCTTCACGTTTGTCGTCGTGAAACGTTCCACGAACTTCGGCGCGACCACTTGCTCCTTCTCGATGACGGTCAGGTTGCACTGGAACGACGTTTCGCCAGCTTTGTTCCTGGCGACACAGGTCACGACACCAGCGTCCGCTCGGCTCACGTTGGTGATCATCAGGGAGTTGTTGCCTGACTCGTTCACGAGGATCTTGTGGGTCAGATCGTTGGCCACTTGTTGGCCGTTTATGTACCATGTCACCTCGGGATACGGACGGCCGGTTACGCGACAATCAAACCTGGGCAAACCAGATTCAATTAAGCAACTGCGAATACACTTTCTGGTCTACCACAACGCTTGTTATTTTAGGAGCAAAACAGTAGGTACAGTGGTAAGTTGAATAATAAGGATTTTGCTATGCCATCTTTGTAAAGAGAACTGGTTTAGTAAGGATGGAGGTTTTGGGTTTAATTAACTCGCCAAAGTTACCTTTAATTTCATAACTCATTTTTATAACTACGATAATGCGTACCGTGATGAAGTGATATTCAATAATAAAGGGTTTGGGTCTTCCAAGAAGTTGTCTAAGACTCATATTAATCTTCATGCACATTTCTAAATACGTAAAACAGCCGATTTCGTATTAATATGACTTTAACTAGTGAACTAGATATGCCATGTCCCAGAAATCATGTCTCATGAACACACTTCTCAAGGAAAGATTCAACAAAGAAGGGTAAACCATTTCCGATCAGAACGCTTCTTGACAGCAAACTTGATATATTCTCTGCCATCAAGTAGCTTCTTCAAGAGATTCAGGGAAGATGGGACTCACCTGGTCATTTTTCCTTCGGTAGCATCGCGATCGGTGCAGGTGCGAACGAAATTCGGCGGCAGAACCTTGCCAGAGTCAGACTCGCTGGTCGATTCTACTTGCTGGGTCTTCACCGTCTCCCTTTGAGCCTGGTAGGCCTGATCGACCTGATCGCTGGACTCGATCGCTAAATACGCGGAGCTAACGGTGCAGCCTTGAGGATTTTCTGATAGTAAGGTGTAATGGCCGCTGTCTTCTGGTAAAGCGACTCTGATCCTCAAGTTGGCCTGCTGGTTCGAGTAGTTCATCTCCACGCGCTGAGAGTCGCGGATCCTTTGGCCGTTTTTGAACCAAGTTAACTGCAATAAGAAAGCATCAAATTGTTCTATCAACCGAAATTTCCGAAACACATTGCTCGAAATGATTAGATAATAATTTCCACAAATAATCTCATGTCCCCAAAAGCTACCTGCTGAAAATTGTTTTGTAGCAGACTAAGAATGATAACAACAATGCACCCTTAAAAGGGGGTGTAATTGTTAATAGAGAAGAATGCAATATTCTTGCATTCGGTACAGTAAATAAACGAGTAAATTGCAATGGACTCTACTTACTCTTGGTTTCGGATTGCCAGATATCTTCGCGGTGAAAACGGCGTCGGATCCCTCGACGAGCTTCGAGTTTCTCGGCTTCTGCGCGAATTGCGGAGGTGCAACCGGTCCCAAGTTACGATCCACCACCGTCGAAATCTGCACGTCGGTCTCGCCCACGAAACGGCGGGTAATCGACTCTCGAAATTCTGTCTCCCGCAGCAGTCTGTATTCGAACGTGTCGACCTGCGAATTTGTCATTAAATCCAACGGTTACACCAACCTTACCTTCCCCTGTTAATTAATAAATCCTCTAAACTCTAAAGGGTCCGTGAGTTCCTCTCAATCAATAAACAGGAATAGTACGTGCACGACGTGAACTCAAACACAAGTTACCTTGAAATCTTCGATACTGGTGGAGCTTCCATTCATGTAGCTTCGTTTGTCGATCGTTTGCTGGTAGCTGCGCTGCTGGAAGCTCTGAGTGCCAGTCTGGGACTTCTGTTCGGTCGACTGATAGGTTTGCGCGTATTCTTTCTTGAAGCCACTCATTTGCTGCTGCGGTGGAGGTCCGAATCCTTCCGGCTGGATGTAGACCGAGCAGATTGCTTCGCCTGGATCAGAACCATTCCATGACAGATCGGAAGAATCGTGAAGAAATTTAGGCAGAAGGGGTTTCAATTATTATCCGCGGCATTATTTATTTTAACAACTTCTTACCGTATTGATTTTTAGCGCTGCACGTGTACTCGCCCTCGTCTCCAGGGCCGATCTGATTGATCTGGAGCGTTACAGCGCCCGTTTTATCGTCGTACGACATCCGAATTTTCCATGACTCCAGTAATGGAGCGCCTTTGTGGGTCCATGAAACGGTGGGCTTCGGGTTCCCTCTCACGCGTCCTTCGAAAATTGCGTTCCCACCCTGCGCGAACCTGGCGTTCTTGAAGATCTGCTCGAAAACCGGCGGCGATGGATCACCGGGCCTGCCGGTAAAGCTGCGCAAACATCACAAACTTCGATTGACAAAGGCTTTCTAAAACGGACTCCGAACAAACCTTGTTACCGAGCTGAGAGCAAAGGAGAATTTTACGAATACATTTTAAGCTTCTACATTTAAAGGAGACTGTATTTATTCCATTTTCAACAGATGCTCCATGCATATTATAAGATTCTATTGAATCGAGAATTAGCTTTGATATACCCGATATTTCAGTAACAAGAAGAAAGTCCATTTAAAGGGGAACTGCAGCAGGTATCGGAATACTCACGTTGGTACCGTGGGCGTCGACTGCATCACAATCTCCCCTTGAACTGCAAGGGAAAATAAAAACAATAGGTTAGTTTGATACTCGATAAGAAGAACGCAAACCTTGCTACAACACTCTACTCGAATTCTTGCTACATTTTCGTGCGATCTTAACTAGGGCTGTAACGAATATTCGAATACCTAATCTAAGTATTCGAATAATCGATTATGAGAGAATTCAAATTTGAGATTCGAATATTCGAATATCAGAGAATTCGAATATGAGGTTTGAATATTCGATGAAATTGTTCGTATTCGTAATTTTTCGAATTACTCGAATACTCCAATAAATTTTTCGTATTCGAAATTATTTGAATTATTCGAATATTCGAATAATTACAGATCAATTTTTACCCACCCTAAATATTAAACTACACGACTTATTGGTATTACTTCTTTGCGGATATAAGGATTATTCTGAGATGCACATGATTGAAACCTCATGCTGCATGAGATGGCGTGATCAACCTGCCGTTACAAGGGTTAAAGCAATTTCGGTCCCGTTTCGTTTACACGCTATTCGAACGAAAGAAAAATGGGCGTCCGAGCTTTCGCCCGATCCCCCCGATAGCCCGTTATTTTCGTTTCCGTGCACGCGCTTCTTCGCCGAGTGCATTTCCTCTCGTTCCCCTGAACTGGGGTAGAACGAATCGAGGAAACGAACCGTTGACGCCGTTTTTCTCTGTCGCCGTTACGCGCCATGGCGGCCGAGCATTTTTCTACGGGCTTATCTGCGTCAGGACGCGGCGCAATTAAGTCAATTCGCTAATTAAGACCGCCAACTACGTTGACGTGAAATGCTGGTGACCCGCGGGCTCTCTTTCCGCGATTTTCATTGCGCGATGTTTGACAACTTACTACCAAAATCTTCTGAAATTATTACAGTAACTCCAAAAGTATTTTGATAATGAAAATGATACTGCTTTTCTGGATTTCGGGTGTTAGATTGTCTATCACGGATGTGCATACGCCTGATTAGATGTAGAAATTGAATTGGCTGATGGAGTTTACGAAATGCAGATGAATTTCTCTTTCTGTGCTGGTTTTTTTATTACCGTTGTGAGAGAACTGTATAATAAACTGTCCACACTATCCTTGCGAAGAAAATGGGAAGAGAAGAGCATGAAAGTGATGAATAGACACGATTACTAATAGATCAATCCCAGTGATATTTGCCTGCCTCTACGTCGTCGTCAATCATGAGTTTTGGTGTCCGTATTGTCTATGCTTCCACTACTAACCGAATTTAGCACCTTTCTTAACTACCTGCTAAAACACCTTGCCACTGAAATCCTTTACTAAGAGAATTGTAAATTCCTATTAAAATCACAAAGATCCCTCAAATTTCAAGATCACCTAATTCGAACCAAAATTCCACCTAATACCAATCAAATCAGAATTATCCACATCTGCACCACAATCAGAGTGGTCTTCAAAGAAAACATTGATTCCCTTTTAGTGAGCAACCCTGCTTCTCTTTCAATGGCTATCGTCTAGCCGCTAGACTCTAGCGTATTTCACAATGAAAAGTTTCTAAGAACAATAAACAGCTGATTTAGAATTACGTGCGACGTGAAATGAATGAATGAATGAATGAATCAGGCGCCAGTGTTAGGAAGTTAATTATCGGAAGCACACACGGGGCACAGCGAAAATAAACTTCCGATACGAATCTCGAGCGCGAGCCACCGAGAAACCACTTTCGTTATCACGGTTAAGCGGTTAAGTGGATTCTAGAGGCAATGACGCTATCGTCCAGAAATCCGAGGCACGTTCGCACGCGATTCACAGTGAACGAAATAAACTCGGGCGAAAGAAAAACAAAAACGGTGAATCAGCGAAGAAAATCTGGTCGCGAATAAATTGCTGCGCCTGCTGCTCCAAATCAACCAATCGCCTTACGAACTGATCAGTGTCAAACATCGTGATCGATCGCTACGTAAGTCGTGTTTTGTGTTGGATTAATCCTTCCCTCTAAACGAGCCCTCTTAACCGACTTCAAAAAAAGAAGGTTTTCAATTCGACACGTATATATTTTTTTTTAATGTATATATGTTCTTCTCTATAAACTCTACTTAAGCTCCGAGCATTCAGAAATCTTCTCAGTTCTCAAACTAAATGTTAAACCATCCTTTAAATAGCGCTTTTGAAAAACTTGGGCTCTAACTAGATAAAGGTACGAATCCACGATGAGATTTTACATGAGACAAAAATCTCAGCAAAACCTAAACGTAAATTATGGAAATAGTCACGAGAGATGGGATTTTTCAAAATATATCACGAAACTTGTGTAATTTTATGAAACTACTGACAAAATAATTAAAAAAGTAATAAAATAATGAAATAATTGTCTCGTGAGATTAAAGTCTCTTGTGAGATACGATATTTTTGTCTCAACGTGGATTTGCATCTTAATTAAATGGGTCCACCGTCTTCAAAATTTATCTAATAACTCCAGAATTCTCAGGGACGACATATAAATTACATGATCGACGAAAGGCAACCTTGCACAACCCTCGAAACAAGCGAGAATTCATACTTTGGTGTTCAGAAGGTTATCGATGGTCCGCCGTGGCGGCTACCTGTTTTGCTAAAAACTCCCAAAGTTTGAGTGCCAGCGAAAAAGTGATCCGTACCATTCTCGCTCGACGCGCGTGCGTGTATTGGGCAGCGCGGGGGTGTCGAGGGGAGAGGAAGGACGTAACGTGGTCGGATAACCACGGGATCCTATTTTTGCATCGAGATGAGGATCGCGTTACCGTGGGCCATTTTAGGAGCAACTATCTTTGCGCGGCGCCCAGCGCCGCGACGCGACGCGTCCGCGCCTGCCGGACTACATGCACCTCGACCAATCGCCGGGGACGTTACGCAAAGCCAGTCACTGACCAAAATAAAACAGCTCCCTAACGCTGTGTTTCCCTTTCCTCTACCTCCACCTGGCCGATCTTTCTCTCTTACCAGCGGACATTCATGTCCCGTTGGAACAATATTTATGAACGTATCGCGGCGAACGCGATGTCGAACGATGCTTTTCGGAGTAAAGGGCAGTAAAAGAAGCTTCTGTGGGTTCGAAGGGTAGGTACGTTGCCTCGGCGAGGATGGCGAGTTGCTTGCTCGATTTTCTTCTGTCACTCTTCGAGGAATCAGTGGTTGTTTGGTCTCGGTTTGGTCTGAGTTGAGTTTTATCGTAAATGTGACGTTGAACGGTGATTTTGGGAGGACGAAGAGGGTGTTGCAGTGGATTCGATTTAGAAGATGGTCACTTTACGTCTCCATAAGCCGTTGTTCCATTTTCTTTCTTGTATTCAGTTTGGATTAGGTTTCTTTGCAAACGCTGACTCGGGGGTATAAAGGGTGAAGTTTATATAGGTTCCAAGGGTAGTTATGGTGTTGCCTGAGGATGGTCGCTTTGCGTCTCCATTTCCTGCTCTGTCATTATCTATTAATCGATTGATTGTTTGGTGGTTATTGTTTACTAATAGCTGGCTTGACAGGTTGCATCTGCCACGATCAGCTGTTTCGAGACTCAGAGGGAGTCTTCGGGTACGAAGTCTCGTTGAAGTGTCGTTGGAAGGCGGATTTAGTTTAGGATATTAGGTTTTCTGTGTGGAGTGGATGCCTCGTTGGAAATGTTTGTGCTATTTCTGAATGTATTTCTGATAATCTTTGGTTTAGTTATTGCGCGAGGATTCTGAAGGCTGGTTTATAAAATTGTTGGAAATGGTGATCGGTCCGGGGAACTTGAGAAGTTTCGTAGGAGAAACTTTAGAAATGATGTGTACCGGCATTTCCATATTTTTTGAATAATTTCACCGTTAAGATGAGGTTGTAGAAACTACTCCGATCATTAGCCCCAACTATCAGCTGTTGTTACGATATTAAACCTCCAATATAAACATAGCACTCTCAGATTCCTCGATAGGAAGCTGTATTGGGTACAGTACACATCAATATACAATTGTGCCGGTGATTATGAAGGTGGTGTTAGTCAGAAAATTAAACAAATTGAATATATCACTTATTTTGTAATGTATGGTAATGTAACGCAAAGTAAGTAATGAATTCAATTCTTTTTGATTTGTTACTTACACCACTTTCATAATCACCGGCACAATTACGAAAAGCGGCAGAACAAACTGTCAATTAGACAGTACATATGAGGCAGTCAGAGCAACAACGGACTAACTCACATTTTTTTTCGAAATTGAATTAGTAGCAATAACGTATTCCAATAGGCTCTACTGACCATACAAAATAGGGAAAAAAATTGTTTCTTAATGTGGGTTGGTCCGTTGTTGCTTCTGACTGCCTCATATGTGATGGCACCTGCATCCAACCATTAGTGCAAGGTAATTCCATATTGCCAATGCAAACACTTCTAATCAAACGTACAAACAATAAACAGTGAAAGAGATGCGCTCTATAAAAATTCTTCGGTTATCGTCATATCTACAACTCCGCACCCTGAATCCTTCCGGTCGAAAACTATGAATCCCACTTTTATAAAACAATAGTCGAATTACTCCAATAGGAATCCAAACGATAGTCATCTGATTCATCGATGACCAATCGACGTTTTATTAATGTATTAAGAAACCCCCCAGCCACGCATGATCGATGGATTACGACGATGTGTCGTTGGAACGTCTCGCGTAACTCGAGCCCGTCGGCGGTGTTGCTTTATTAATAATGATGATTTCGCAGGGTGCCGCACCGCCGCGCGAAATAGCTGACTTTGTCACGTCGGAATCATTACACGCGGCTTTGTCAGCGGTGCGCCCTGATGTTTTGTATGCAATTTCGCGCGTCCCACACGCGACCTGTATTCTTTTTAGACGCGATAGTCGCCGCTGGCACTCTTTGAATCTGACTCGCGGGGCCAGGCTCGAGGATTTGGCAGACTGCGAGTCAATGTCGCGCAGAACGAACGACGACGATAAAGGTGGATTTACCGTGCGTTGACACTGTCACGAGGAAGCACCGGGGCCATTTTGCTATCGCACCGTCTCATCTCGAGTTCTCGGTCAATTATTGATTAATTACCGAATTGCAATGTCTGCGCTATGGCTGGCGGAGTATTGAAACAAAGGACGATATTAAATGTATCGAGTGTATTCTACACTTTGCGACAGATTAAATAAACTCAGAGGGTATTCAGATGCATAATGATTATTTATAGAATATAGAGAAAATAACGTATGCATCGGATGGTGTTAAATATCCAAAGTGACACAGCTCTGTTAGCAATAATCGGACTGACTATAGAAAGAAGTTTGCAACGAGTGTCAACAACGATATGGTTTCCACTGTTGTTATCAGTAATTTTTTTGCAGCAAATATTTGAATGTTTGTTGAGATCGAGATACAGATGGTATCTCTTGCAACGTTGCTCCAACGTGATTTGTAGATCCTTTTAGGAAGCGAAAGATAAGTTCGTGAAAAAGACAGCTGTCGTGGTGGTAGCAATATCTCGTTCGGTGTCAACAGCAACGGAGAACAGGACTAATTTCCCGTTGATGTTAGGCATCCCAACTCGCCGCGAGGCGACTGCGCTCGGCTAAGCGTTTGAAATTCTCTGCCTAGCGTCCTAGAGTCTCGAGAATGTTATAATCGTGAATCAGGTATACGAGAATACGTGCCCGATATTTTTGGTCCGGGATGAGTCGAGTCTCTTTCGTCGGGTTCGCAACGAGCGGCCGAAATTTATCGACCTTCCGATAAAATTTAGACGCCCCAAAAATTACTGGACACCCGCGAAGAAACAAACGATGTAACGTTCCGCAGGATCTGCCAAAATCCGATCACTCGTATTGCGCAACTCTGATTCCCCTGAGCATTCCAAGCACTCCCGAGGGTGCTGGTTCTTTTTCTCGAAATTATTTGCAACAAGGTTGAACGTGAATTAAGCAAATTGAATTCTACATTTACACGAACAGTTTCGAAACGAATTTAGAAACGTGCAAGGAAAATTTTATACATCCATCAATTTCGGTTCTGCGTTTTGTGGACGTTAGATGCTGTAGCATCGATTTCGCAAATTGCTTCGTAATTTTGATAACAAGATAGAATTTCTTTTTCCACGATTTGTAATGGACACAAGAAAGTTCGCACCACCAGTTCGGTGAAATAAGAGGTTTACTAACGTCTTGAATTTTGCAGCGAATAAGTGGCAAGACTTGCTAACAGATTTTGCGCTTTGGCGACGAGTGTTATGGGGCTGCAAAGGCTAGCTGGAAAAGTAGTAGTAGGGGTTGGATAGGGCAGGCTTCAAGAAGATAACATGGCTCCGATAACACAAGTTCACAGGGTACGGATGACACATTGTTTTCGAGTCTAGGTAACGGAGTTTTCGCAAGCAAGAGCGATACGGTGTTTGCAAAAACAATAAATAGAAGATTAAGTAAAGATAATAAAAAGAATCGCGTGAGAGTTCATTTGTTTATGGTGGGGATACAATTGCTAATGCTGGCTTGCGACTCGAGAAATGTCACAGGAACTGAAAAAAATATATAATAAATAAACTACTTAGATAAAAATCAGAAAATAGTCCCATTCAAGCTTCCCCACGCGGAGCTGCAATTATTTAATGTGCATCCACCTAATATTTGTAAGCATGAGTGATTTCAGAGTCGATTAAATCTGCACTATTGGAGACTTTCGTATTTTCAGCACGTTTTGATTCTTATTCCGGAGCAGTCAGATGTGGCCAGAGAATCGGCCAATGTATAATGAGATACCAGGCTTTCCTAGTATCGCGTAGTTGGAGCACTTTTGAAAAAGTTTGACGCTATGGTACCGGATGTTATGTAAATTACGATCGATCGTGAGTTTCGGAGTATCGCTTTCGTTTGAGTTGGCAGGTAATGTCGATGGATACGATCTTCAACGACGAAGGCGCAGTTGGCAGAAGCATTGTTGCGGAACCATTTTGCACACCGTAGAGCACGTTCAAATTCATAGTCGTAGCTACAAGCGTGACTCGTGGAAAATTACGTTACTTTCTTTGCGGCTGTTCCCCCCGCGTGACCGAGAAAATATGCGCATCCGTTCGAAATTCTTACGTCAGCTTGCATCTCGCGTATATTACTTCACGCTACTCTCAATGAGCGACTTGCCTCGCACTGATTAAAAAGAAAAGCGTACATCAAGGTATGGATCGAGGTAGAAAAGGCTGAAAGCCAAACGCAGGAGAACTGTACGTCACATACTACTAAGCGTGACAGAAAATATCATCGAATTTCGAATATCATATTATAAATAATATCTGCGACGTTTCTAGCTTAAAAAGCAAGAAATGAAAACACCTAACGATTCCTCTATACAAAATATCGTAAGTAAAATATGAAAGATTTTTTATCAAACAAAAATGCAAAGCTAGAAGAAAGGGTTTAAAAAATGGATACACTATAGAATGCGTGAAAATTCTACAGTAGCAATAATTTATTCTTTCGGCGATGATATAAGGGCCAATTAGCGTGGGCGTAGCAGAGAGAAGTGGGCATTCACGGTTCTATTGTGGTGATTAAACCGCCGAAAATATTCGGTGACACTGAAGCTCTAACCGGAGCCTTATTTCGGCCAAATGATTCATGGGAAACAACAGGAATCTTGCCGCAGTCGTTGCCGTTCTTTTCTGCCGCGACGAAAACAACCCTACCGCCTCCCCATTTCAACCCTCCCCGGTATCGCTCCGTTTTCTCGTTCGATCCGCTGGCGAGACTCCGATTTATGTCCGGCAAACATAAACAGGATGGCAACAATACGGTATTTTCATCCGCGCCCCCCCAAACCACCCCGTTGGAACCACTCCAACCGCGTATTCCCAAGAATTCGCGTAAACCGCCACTCCGTCGCGAGATGAGCGCATCAATTCCCGTCGCTGAGAATAACGATCCCAATGTTCTAACGTTTTCGCGCTATTTACCGTGCGCCCGCCGAATTGCACAGCGTGCAGAGACGACGGGCTCGCGAGGGGACCAACTTTACGCCTCTCTCGACTGTTTCGTACCCTTTGAGCGAACCCCCGCCGCTGATTCTTGTTTTGGTAGCACTATGGGAGTTGTCAGCTCGGAAAACGTTTCGTCTCCAGCCAGGCTTGATGCTTTATTGCTCCTGTCCGCGGCTGTTTGGGGCTGTTTGAAGCTCGCGCGCTCAAAGTCAGGCAATTGCGCCGCGTTCGAATGACGATTCTTATTAAATGCCTGGAAAATGGCCCATGCGCGAGAAGGGGAGGGTTAGAGACAGATTTGTAGCGTGATTAGATTTCCTGGTCACCGAATGGAGCGACAGGACGAATTCACCAATTCAATTGAGACTGTGTCGAATGTCTTTCATCCCCCAAGATACACAGTAGACGTGACAAAGAAACGCCATTGACAATTCAAAACCTCTGCATGCCGATACATGGAAGTGGAACAGTTTCCCCTTTTATATATCAATTTTTCCTGAATATTAAAAAGTCATTCGCACGTCCAACACCTTCTCAACGATCCCCTGTCTTCCAAGAGCTAAAAGAGAGACATCCCTCGCCACCGGTCACTTGCAAACCCCAAACACCCCCTCGCCCTTTTAGAAATTTCCCAAGTTACAGCGTTCCACAGCTCTGTAATTGAATATCCTCTCGCAGATAATTGCCAACGATGCTCGCGCCAATTAACGAGCCATCGTCGACGATCTCCACTTCCGATGCAACGGGTGCTCGATAGGAGCCCCCTCGCGGAAAGTGTGTCTGGCCAGATTTAGAAGCCGCATTCTTCTTTTCCTCGGAACGAGTGCAGCCGGGGCGCAATCCACGGGCCAATGACAGATATCCCGCGCTGGCGGGGCCATCGAGATGGAAGGGCGAACCAAGGGGGCGCCGAGAGAGAGAGAGAGAGAGATAAATAGAGGGAGAGCCGTATGGCTACGATTTTGACAGCTGGATGTTAGCGTCTTACAGTTTTTACAGGCTCGTGCCACCCTCTTCGGGGAGGGCGACCCTTACCGGCGCGTGCAGGAATTTTCGAAACGCGTTGGCGTCGAACAGCGTGGAAAACTATCTTTAGAGCTCACGCAGGGGCGGTGCTCTCGCTCGAAAATAGAATATTCGTCGAGGGGATATAGCCTCTGCGAAGAAATCCAACGGATCTCTGATTTATTTTCTACCCGTTGCGCCTCGTCCTCGGTGGCCGACGGAACGAAAGAAGCAGCGAGCTCGTTCGTAAATCGTGGCCGACGACGGCCACCGGCGATGCGTTTGGCAAATTCACCAGCCACGCGAAATTCTATAGCCGGAGGCTCGGGGCTCGGCGAACCCTGATCGCTTTTAAAAGCCTCCGGGGGCATTTGACAGTAATACTGAAATATTAAATGACGCCACTGAACGAATGCTCGCGGGGACACTGTACCGCTATCTGACTTAATATTCCATCTTTCTGCCTATAAAACATTCACCAGTCTGTCGCGCATATACAAATCAGCTTTCCATCGGATTCGCGCATTCCTAGCGTTCCAACCATCGAGGGACTCGCGACCCGCGACCTGCGAGCTTGTAAATTCTCGAGGCTTTCTTTAAAATAATCATCGACCCGATTTACGCGACGTTCAATCTGGACCCTTTCTTAAGGAACCAAGAGTACTCTATATAGTCGCTACTGTCAGGTTCGATAAAGCATCACCGGACTGACCTCTCTGCTGACTGGTGATCTGTTGCCGGGTGACCTGTCGTTCGGTCCTCTGTTGCATGTATTGCTGCTGTTGTTGCTGCTGGTGCGAGATCGTTTGCTGCTGCTGCTGCGTCGTCATCTGCTGTTGTTGTTGTTGCTGCTGCTGCTGCTGCTGCTGCTGCTGCTGGGGCGTTTGTCGCTTCATCTTGGATCAACGGTGTAATCCAAGTCGTGTGGGTCGGTTAGTTCAGCCGATACTTCGTCGTCGACGCTCGATGGGGGGTCACAAACGGTGCAGCGGCGAAGGAGAGGCGCGCTCCACTTCGTCACCGTACGGGGGTTACCTTCGGCGTACAAACTTCCCTTTTCCCTTTCGTTTCCCGGGTGCACTCACTGGCACACTCAACAACAACAGAAATCAGGCAGGACCAGAGAATACCGGATCCTCGCCGATTGTCACTCGCGATTAGTCGCCACGCTTCGAATCGAAATTGAAATTGTCGGATATGGAGAATCCTCTTCCAGCGCTTTCGTATCCTTCGTGCTTCCTCGTCTCCTTATTTCGTATGTGCTGCCTGAGGCCGCGGCTCACTCCAGTCGGCAGAAGTCAAGTCATCATCAAAAGTCTTGTCCCCGAGACTCTTTAAACCAAGACGTCGGTCGAATGCGAATTGCCGGCTGATGCCGCGTCGGAAGACGAGCACGGCCTTCCACGAGGACGTGCGCCAGCTTGGTGGGGGGGCGTCGGCGAGGGGTGGGGGAGCCGAGCGTCGCGACGCTCAGCACCGCGGGCGCGATGAGGACGGAACGATCGAGAATCG